>NMUC01000005.1:0-727554 GCA_002319055.1 Knufia petricola
GGAGGAGGAGGAGGAGGAGGAGAAGAAGATCGAAAAGTGAGTCTCAGCTAGCATCCAGGCAACTGGTACACCCACTCATGCAATGACATTAATCGAACCTCGAATGACTACATGTACTTCAAAATCTCCTCAGATGATCCCATAGCCAACCAAAACACAATTCGCAACGAGCGCCATCCCTCGTCCGCTGGCAAACCCCAGCCGACCGACCGTGCATATGACCAGAACGACTGGGTCCACAACCCCAGACCTCTGCAGTACGCCCTTACGCAACACGTGTAAACCGTCGCACAGTCCAAGTTCATGCATAGCCCCGTACCCAGTCGCTCCATTGACTCTTCGCTTCCCTCGTCCAGTCGTCACTAACCGACTCAACCCCAATACCAACCAATCAATACATCACCCACGCCCCCTCCCGACACTTCCGCTCTCGGTACGTCCGCCCCGCATCAGCATTCGCACCTGTACCCGCGCCATACAACTGCAGCCCGTGCTTCGCGAAGACATCCTGCAGACGCGACCGGGCTGCTCCTCTCAGTTCGTCCAGCTTCTGATCCGCAAGACTCGGTTTCCGCTGGCGCTGGGTCTGACTCGGGGTTGAGTCGTCGGTGGCCATGGCGATAGCGACGGGCTGAGGCGTGGACGCGGCGAGCTTCGATTTCTTGCGTGGTGGGATACAGATCGAGAAGCCCGAGCCAGGGCCGTCATGTGCTATCGGGTTGGAGCTCGAGTTGATGTCGTCTTCTGTTGCTGCTGGGCGCTTCTTGCCTCTGCCGCCTGCTTTTGAACCTCTCTTTGCGCCATTTATCTGCGCTGGCGCTGTTGCTTTCGCGGCGATCCTAGTCGATCGTCGGGGCGGCGCGGCGGAAGCTGAAGCGGCGTTCGGCGGGTTGCCGCCTGGCTGATCGTCGTCTGAATCATCGTCCTTTCGCTTGCCTTTCTTGGTCTTGGGATCTTCGGCGTCGGATTCGTCGGCGCCCTTTCTCCGAGGCTGAGGCTGAGGTTTCTTTCCCTTCTTCTCGGCGATGGGCGTTCTGCTGACTCCGCTCTTTGGCTCGGCGCCTGCTTGCCTTGCGGCTTGGACGGCTACGTGTCTCTCTCTGGCTGCCGCGCTGGCTTTTCGCGCAACTCCTCTTCCATGGGGACTGTCGGCTTGCTTTGGAGGAGGTGCAGTATCTGATTCGGTTTCGTCGCCTGAGCTGACACTGGATGGGCCGGGAAGAAGCCTTACTCGAACAGGCTGGTAGGTGAGTCTCGCCTCATCAGAGCTATCGCTTGCGTCCCGCTCGCGGTAAGTACCAGCAAAAGCCCACGGATTGCGAGTCGGTACCTTTTCCCCAGCCTGTTCTTCGACGTCTTCGCACTGTGTCTCGTCCTCTGTCACATCCTCCCAAGAGTCTGATTTCTGACCTGAAAGGTGTGGGACCGGGCGAGAACCAACTGTATTGCCTGCGCCTTCGTTGCGACCAGGCTCGTTGTTGGCGACAGGGAAATGCTCACCTTCAGGATTATGCGAGAAACTCGTGGTGCGATCGAGATTGTCCTGCAGCTGGTCGCCAGCATCCGAATCGTCATCTTCTGTCTGGTCCGCCTCTTCATCATTACCATCATCGTCCGCATTTTCTTTTTGTCGAGAGGGGTTTATCGCTTCACGCAAACTGGCCAGCGCTTCATCCGCGGTGTTCACCACCTCACGAAGCCGGATTGGCTCCGTATCGTCGGCCAAGGCCCTGATGCCCTGAAGAGAATCCTGCGCTGCCTGAAGTGCATCCCTGACATGGGGCGGTACCCGCACAAAACCTGTGATGACATCCAGCAAGTCCTCGTGCTCGGCGATAAGAGCTGCTTCTCGTTCTCGTATGAGACTCCATAGTTGATTGCTCGAGAATGTCTGTTGATGGCCTGCAACAGGGTCGTGGTTGTTGGTGTGCTCGATGGCCTCGGTGGCAGCCGTAAGGTTCTCAATGGCTTGTTGAGCCGTATGCAGGCCAGTCACAATTGCCTCCTGATTCCCGGCAGACGCGGCTTTGTTGAGTAGATCGCCAATATCATCTACATACCTTACCCATTCAGCGACTCTTGCAGACGGTCCTTCTTCAGTCGAACGTCCATTGCTGAGATCAGAATCATGCAGCGCACGATACTGGCGAAGTAACACCTCAAGGTTGCGTATGCTGGTCTCAGCGATCCCAAGCAATCTATCCATTGCATCTGACTCGTCAGACTCTTCGTCATGATGGCTTCCAGTACGTCTCGGGAACGTCTCATGCTCGTGGTCTTGGCTTTGGTCTTCAACATCTCCAAGGGATGAGTACCTCCCCTTCATAACTGCAAGACCTTGATGAGCAATGTGAGCCAGGCGCTGCGCTGGCGGCTTTCCGTAAGTGCCTACTGGTTCATTTTTTCCTTCGTCGTCATCATCGGTAGAGTCCTCGTCCTCGTCCTCATCTCCAGTTCTTTTTGAGGCTAGTCCACCGTGAACAATTTGGCTGGCCACCGTTAGTTGTGTTCTTGCCGCGGCAATGGTCTCCTGCCATGTTCGAAAGTCCGGCGCCTGCCGTAAGTTAGGCCAGAGACTGTTCGCTACAAGGCGAACTGATTCAGCTTCATCTACTCCCAGGATATCGTCATCGATAGCGTTTGTTGCAAGACGGTCGATATCATCAGCTCGTGCCAGCAAGTCATCGCGCAACCTGTCCATTTGTTCTCTGTTCTCAGCATTGGCTGTCTGGACTCTCAGTCTTTCATGTAAGGCATGCATTCGGGAGCCGCCTGGTAGCGCACCTAATGTTTCCTGTGTTGAGTCTCGCGGGCTCTGAGCACCGAAGTCTCGACGACTTGGACTTCCATCTTGCGGCGTTAGTCGGTTGCCTGGCACCTGACCATGATGCACTCCTCGTGCTGGGGTGCCTCGAGGTGAAACACTATATCCACCGTGTGTGCCTCGGCCTCGTTGAGGGACAGTATGGCCAAGGGACCCGGACGCATGTAGAAGCTGGTCAGGTGGTCTGGCAGCTTGTGTGTGACGTTGAGACTGAAGCAGTTCCAGCACCACAGATCCAGCTACCCTGTTGACCCGGACAATATCTCCAGTCGTCAACTGATACATGCGACCGACACGGTTGTCATCAAGCAATGCCCGACCGTGATCACCAGCTCCCGTGGGAACAAGCCTTTCCAGTGTTATCTGCGATCTGACCACACAGTTCTCTGGCGCGACCACTCGCCACGTTGCTGCAACGTGCCGCAAATGCCAATAATCCTCTGTTCGTGGTATTGATTCAGTAAGCCTTGTCAACGCTCTGGCACCACTGGGACCTGTCCTCAACACATATAGAATTCCATCTTCGACGGCATAGATAGTGTTCTCTGGCACATCATCGGCACACATCTCTGAGAGTCGTGGTGGAAATGTTGGTAACCGAGTCCTTCCTCCTTCTTGAAGAAGATACACATAACGGCTGCCATGAAAGAAAGCTGTGTCACGCCACATAGGCACATGTCTTTGAAACTGCGCGTATGGTGGTGACCGCTGCGGGTAGTCTCCCAGCGGTTGCGATCGAGGTGGCACTGAGGGCCTCAACTCTTCGCTCTCGGGCGCAGGTGGTGCTGACTGACCTCTTGGGGAGAAACCTGCACAATGCTGTCCCCAACATTGATGATGATATTGATTGGGGTACACTGGACAAGGGTGACATCTGTGCCATCGACCAAGGTTTGGTGTATCAGGGGAAGACCGAGATACCGAGCTGGAATCAAAGATAGGTGTGTTTCCACTAGGAATTGACGAGAAGCTAGACCATCTAATTTGCAACGGTCTACGCGACCCACTACTGGCACCTTGTTCAGCATTTTCCTTGTTCGAAATTCCACCAGGACTAGTGGATTGTCTAGCTGAGCTATCGACACTTTCGTCGTGATAGATTTGAAAACCCGAGCGATGGTCATCATCATCATTACCTTCTTCTTGATCTCTCACTCCTGTTGGATGATCAGTATCTGTCAGATCCACGACAGGAATGCGACCTTGGGAGCGAGATCGAGATCTGGAGCGTACCCCATCAGCTGGAGCGTTTGGTCCGTCATGTCTTTGAGCTGTTGGCCTTGGCCCCGCTGGAGTAGGACTGTTCGGTGCTCTCTCTCTGAAGCCTGCACTGGGTTGACCGGGCCTTTTCCTCGGAAATCCTGCCCAGCCACGTGCACCTCCACCTCTCAGCATTGGAATTCGTCGTTGGCTTGGCTTTGCAACTCGCCTCTGTGAATCTCGTTTCGCGGCGTGCACGTGCTTGTAGTGTTGGCAGCTGGCCCGGGAAGTGAGACTGGGAGGAAATCTCGGCCTTGTAGTGGGCGTGCTTTTCCTGCCCATAGCCTTCTTTACCACGACAGAGCCGAACAGTCTGAAAACTTCGTATGGTCCAAATGGAGTCCGTTTCTTCCAGGTGCTAAAGGTTCCTGGTGTCCTACAATGTGGAGGAGGTAGGTTTACCAGGTCTTGACTGCGTAGACCGTCAGATACGATACCAGGCTCTCGCAGGTCGCGACTAATCAGCCGACTATTCGCAACTTCGTATTTGCGATTCTCCGGGAAAGGACAGTAGACGTAGTCGTAGGCACTGAGGCGGTTCTGACCTCTTGGCCCCGACCACTGGAAAGTGGACAGGTCGTTGACGCCCTCAATCTTATGCTCCGAAGCCATTGGCATCTCCTCTTCCTCAACGAGTAGCTGCAAGGCCGCCTCTGTGGCAACAACAGAACTGTTAACAGCCTGCGAATTATCGTCACTCGTAGGCGAGATATCCATGGAGACGCTGTCTTGTGACTCGATATCGTCACCAACTCTATAATGACCAATCATCACACTTTCATAACCTGTTGGCGATGAAAAGGGTAAACTTTGGGGCGTTGGAAGCCCGTTGTAAACAGAACCTTTCCTGCCCATGCTGGGGAGTAGAGGGGCATAAGGTGAGCTTGTTGGCGACGCTTGAGCTGGTGTATATGGTGAAGCAGTAGCAAGTTCCTCTGGACTGATGGGACCCTGATGACGCTCAACGATAGGATCTCTAGGCTGTTCGGGCGAAGTTTGAAAGCTCGTAGCTGGACTGGCCGTCTCGACCAAGCTCAACGCCTCATGCCGTGCAAGATTAGCAGAACTAGGAGCTGTGGAGGCTGTTAGTACAGGACTCTCCTCCAAGATATTGTCGATGTCCACAACGGAAACGCGCTTTGCGCTTGTTGGGTAATCCTTCAGCCACGGTGACCCATGTGCAAGACACTCCGCATCAACTCCTATTTGCTGGTCGAGTTGGTCGAGCACAACTTGGTCACGAGTGTCAGCGGTCCATGTGCCAGCTGCTGCGCCGTTTCGGCGGAAAACCATCGGTCCTCCGGTCAAGTGGTTCAAGCGCATAGCGGCCCAGTGCAATGCGTTCAGTGCTGCCGGCTTCCATCGGTTGTTGTCAGGGAATTCAGTAAGCGCGGACATAGCTGTAACGGATAGCGGCCTGTTCCCACTCAACCCTCGCAAACGACCAGACTTCGGTTTTGTCTGCGAGTGATGATCATCAATGATCGCACAGTAGTAGCCAACTATGTTCTCAATCTCTCGGGGAATGAAGAAATCAGCTTGATGAGTGCTCAGCTCGAAAAGCTCTCGAATCTCTTTCGTTCTGAAGAAGCTGCTTTCGATGCAGTACTCGGCAGAAGGAAATTTATCTTCATTGCGTTGCAGAAGCTTGAACGTCTTGCGCAGGTTGTGCCAGGTCAGATACCAGAGCCTAACGTGTTCTTTGTCGTTATTTAGGTACAAGGAAGTCTGAAAATGCTTGTGAGCCTTGAGAAGTCGGCGGATGATAACATGGATGTTGTGATTGACACATCTGGGCACGAAACGCTGCCAGTGCTCATGACTGATGTCTGCGTTGTATCCACGCATAGTGCCACATGCGTAAGTAATCTGCCGGCCTAATTTTGAGAATTCGTCCTCAAATGCTATCGATCGCGGGCTGGATTTGGATCTCGCGACCACGATTGCCGCCTTGTCTGACAAGTAATCCATAATGCGGTCAGTCCATGCCATTTCCAAGTTGTCTCTAATTGAACAGAGCTCCGCTTGGATGTTGGATGGCAGCATGAGCTTCATCGTTTCAGAATCGCACAGTCGTCTATCTAAGCATCGATGCATGAAGTTACTATAGATGCCGAGCATTTCGATGACTTGCTCTGCAGTCCACTCTTGCGAGTAGTCATTGTCAGCCAGCTCTTCGATTCGAACCTTGAAAGCATGCAAATCCGTAGCTAGCGGCGAATAAGACATGGACGACATCGGGACATCCATGTTCGTCGCAGTCTCGGTCTCGTTGTTGACTTTCATGGGTGCGCCGAGCGAATGCGCAGAGGTATAGGTCGTTCCTTTGCCTTTGGTCCTTGAATTGTGAGCCATTCCTAGATGTTTAGTGTGGATAGTACCTGCGACAAGGTAAGCAGTAGAGTCCAGAGCAAGAAACACAGATGAAGCAAGATGCAAAGGGAAGAACAACGACTACGAATGAATGCCTGCAGAAGACACAATGATCCAGCATGATTTGCAACACTGAAACCATTCATGGCTCATATGGAAGGCCGGATGCAGTACTCACGAACAAAGAGCCATCATTGCGATGCATTGCCAATGGGACATACAGGTACGAGACCATATAATGTCTGTTTGCGGCCAGCGAGACGAGATGCTAGATAAGTCATCCATGACGCTTGTAAGATTGTGCCCGCAGATGTTGAACAGATGAGTTTCACGTTCTGAAATTCGGTAGCTCGTAGTAACATGACCGTATCCTGTCCGGACCTCTCTTGTATTTGTATAGGGTGAATGAATAGAAGTGGTCATCAAGTTTGCCGATCCTAATGAGCGTAGCGCGCATGGTAAGCATGGCGGACGGATGCCGACTGGGAATGTGCGATGGTGGCCTGTGCAGCGTCGCTGGTGATGTCCGTTTCTGGCACATTCCTTCGCATAAGGCTCTCTGCTTAATTTTATGCAGTTTTCTTCCCCGAAGCACGCACAACGAAGCCGAAGTGTGAATGGAATAAGTCCTGGCGCCACGGCAAGAGCCATGGCATTTCATAGTCCGGGTCTGTCGCAAGTCTGAGCTTTCTTTGTGATGCTTACCTTTTGATGTTTGTACCCGGGTGGATGAGATGGCGGGATTGCAGGCAGGTTCATCGTGTTTGAAGCCGAATGGCCTTGTTGGCGTTCGCCAAAGTGGATGTAGTTCGTGCATGTCATCGGTTCGCGCATGGCATGGAGATTTGACGATTGGACACGTAGGCCATTAGGTAGAGGCCGGCTTACAGCGGGAGTGCACGTGCGAAGTGACAGAGCTGGCGAAGGCACAGGATAGCGAGGGCAAGATGCTGGTGAGAGTGGTTCTGAGTGGTCTGAGGTGTTGCACCATGCAGAAGGCGCTGACGCAACGGCGAATATGATCGTCAGGGATGGGTCTTCGGTTGAAGGAGTTCATTGGACGGCAGGATCACTGAGACTGTTTCTGGACGTGCTTGTCCTGCAGAAAGTGGAGGAAGGGGTGCCCTTGAGGGACAGCTATCGCAGCTGTGGCCGCTGGACGCCAGTAGTAGTGTCAAGTTTGTCCGCGTTGCCCCATGATCACCCCGCAAGTAAGGCCCGCTAACCTTCGCCTTGGGCATGTTAGCGTGTTCTGCCGTGGTCTGTGCACGCCTGGAGTCTATTGCGCTTAAGCACTTTGGAGGGACAGACACAAAGCGTCCTTCACCACCGCTTATTTCACACTCTGCACTGCTTCTGCTGAGCTTCTACACACCGTTACTAGCATCTTTGACGTCTGGTATCTACGTTCCTAGCAGTCAATTCCATTGTCCCACCAGTCGAACAATTTGCGTGACGCGGGACAGCTCTCTTTGTCCGCGCGTTTGGCACCCCTCGGCCCTCGTCCGGCATTTGCAGTCAACACACAGACGATCACTTTCTCTTGAAGACGAGTATCCTGCACCACCTATCCTGCCGTCTGAACAGTGTTGCAAAAGCCTTGAGCTCGAGCACTACGCGAACCTCACGGGCTTCAGCCCAGACGTAGCCAGCATGGGCGATTCCGACAATGCTGGAGCCCCTCCATCCCCTCCCTCGAGAAGAAAGTCGTTCGTCGAGATGCTGAACCCTCGAGCCTTCGGCAGTTCCTCCTCGGCGACATCGGCCTCACCTTCGATAGCCATCCCTACCTCTCCCGGGGCATCCAACAACGGCAGAAAGAGCATATCCCATGCATTGGGTCTTTCCGGCTCTGGCAATGCCCAGGAGTCACCATACAACGCCTACTCGCGGCAGCGTCGAGCAAGCGTTTCAACCTCGTCGGCTGGTGGCTCGCCCGAGTTCCGAAACAGCTTCGACGACAATGCAGTCATCGAGGACGACGACAAGGTCGGACCGATGAACTCGCCTCCCAGCCCGTCCTTGGGCCGTAGGCTGAGCTTCGGCGCCCAAGCACTTCGTGATGTGAGGCAGGGTGGAACATCTCCAAGCAACAATGCTGGTAGGCGATCCTCGTCTTATTTATCCACCCTGAGTGAAGATGCAAATCCCGACAACAGACATCGCAAGCCTAATACGCGACCCCAGGGGACGGCCAAGACTGGAGGTAAGAGTCAAGGTCGATCTCCCGTCCTGTCTAGCCCCGTTTGTCAATTGCACTCCGTCTCTGACTTCAACTATATGGTTCCGCTATGGTTGGGCAACATGCTGACTACTTGTAGGAGAAGGCTTCAACTGGTCCGAGGCCATGAGGGACAGAAACAAGCGAGCATCGGTCGGATCGAACCCTTTCTCGGCTGGCCACAGTCGAAGCAAGTCACTCAATCCACCGGGCCCCGAGCCACCGAGAGAAATGCCTACACAGGCCTCGGCACCAGCTGCCCCTCCGCCCGGAGCCAAGATCAAAAAGCCTGACCATCTCGGCGAGAGGATGCTCCGTGGTGAGTTTATGATGGACTAAAGCAGACTGCGACGTGGGAAATGTACGAATACCAGATTGCCATGAACTATGAAGCGAGATGCTGGATGCTGATGAGTGCTTATGCATGCGAAGGGGAAGGGAACAGGCGCAACATGTGGGAGCTTGCGCTTTGCCGTGATTGAATGGGACCGAAACGTGGCTTGCTTCTACCACCAAGATTGTCCTAGTATAGCTATAGTTGGCCAACGCCGAGCGAGAATACTTATCACAACCAGCTGCTGAAGGTCCATGGTCCGATGCTGTGCGGACGCTTTTACGATTCCTGGCATGAATTGCACGTTCGTAGGTACCTAAAGTAGACATCTCGACCGCCGGGCTCTGGGGGCTGTGTCAGGCCCCACAACGGCACCAGGGTGGATGGGGCTAAGACGTCAACGGTGAGGTCCTCGTCTCGGAACGGCTAGAGCTTGTTGCAGCATCGCGACATAACTCATGGTGTAAACACGGTCCTTGTAGACTTTTTCGTGTCTACAAGTGCCCTTCAGCAGCATTCGCCGATTCCAAGAGTCTTTTGCTTGTGCTGCAACAGTGCGCTGCTGTGCGACTTGAAACGTACAGCGATCCGTGTGTGCCGAACATCCAACAATGCTTGTCAACAACATGACCAACTGATCAGAGTCCGAGGTTACCGGTCGTACCTTCCTTGGAGATCCCGTTACCTGCTTCTCATCCGCGACAAGCCAGGCGCGATACGTGTCCGCCCGATTGACGACAATCCTATTCTCCAACGTCGTCCAGCTAAAGCACGATGGAGAAGACTGTGAAGGGTGCGACGAAGATCAAGGTAGGCAGGCTCCTGGCTTGCGCAGACATGAACCTCTGCTGACACAGGCAGCTAGCAGCGCCGAAGACGAAGTATGTCGAGCCCATTCTATCGGCGACGCGTGGGGGAGAGACAGGCGTGGCAGATGTCTTCCATACCCTGCAGCTGCGACTGCGCGATTCGACGTGGACCATCGTGTTCAAGTCGCTCATCGTCGTGCATCTCATGATCCGCGAAGGAGCCCCGGAAGTCACTCTCCGATTCCTAGCCGACTCGCCGAGAAGACTGGCAATCAGCCAGTTCACCGAAGTGCAGACCCAAGGCATTAGCATCCGGCGCTATTTCGAGTATCTCCTGGAAAGAGTCAAGGCATACCAAGACACCCAGACCGACTACGTTCGCTCTGGCGCTGGCAAGATGCGAAGCTTGACCGTCGACAAAGGCCTCCTGCGTCAGACTGAGGTCGTCCAGGCTCAAATCAAGGCACTCCTACAGTGTGATCTGCTGGGAGGCGCTGATCCTGACAACGAGATCTCCACCACCGCCTTCCGCCTGCTTACCATGGACCTGTTGGAGCTGTTTAAGGCCATGAATGAGGGCACCATCAATGTGCTCGAGCACTACTTTGAAATGTCCAAGGTCGATGCTCAACGCGCTCTGAAGATCTACAAGACTTTCGCCCATCAAACCGACCTGGTCGTGAACTACCTCTCCATGGCGCGCCAATACCAGGCCTACACCCGCCTGGAAGTCCCCAAGCTCAAGCACGCTCCAACAACGCTGACCTCCTCACTCGAAGACTACCTCAATGATCCTGACTTCGAAATCAATAAACGACAATACTTGGCACAACAAGAAGCAAAGAGGACAGGCAAGCCGGTGTCAGCTATCGCTCAAAGCAACCCCCCGCAGAAAGCTGCACCTGCCACGTCTGTACCAAGACAGCCCCAGTTCCAGTCCCAACCACAGCCTCAGCCCTCGAAACCATTCAAGGGTCCAGCTCCAGATCTGATGGACTTCTTCGAATCCATCGAGCAGAACCAGCAACCGATGGCACAGCAGACCTATCCCCAAGACCAGCAGATGACTACAGGCTATGCACCGGCTCAAATATATGGGCAACAACCACAAATGCCTCCACAGCAAACGGGCTACAACCCGTTCATACAAAATTTTGCACAACAGCCGCAACAACAACCCCAGCAACTGGCTCAACCGCAAGCTCTGCAGCCGGACTTCACCGGTGCTGGATTTGGGGGCTACGGACCCCAACCACCACAACAGACACAAAACTACAGCTTCAGCTCGCCCTTTTCCTCGATACCGGAGAGCAATGCAGTGGAATTTCCGCAGCAAGCGATGCAACCATCCCCGCAGCCGCAAATTTCGCAAGTCGCGTCGCCGACCTCCTTGCAGCCACAGCAGACTGGCACAAACCCATTCAGACAGTCGACGGTACCAACCGGTGGCGGTCAACCCTTCCAGAGCACAGGTATCCAGCGGCAATCGACGAATCCATTTGCTAAACACAACACTGGCATGCTCCAGAGTCAGCATATACCTCAATCGACATCACCGCCACCAGCCGTATTCGATCAAGAACAACAACCCTTTCCGCCGCAGTTCTCACCAGTACAGCAAGAGCCTGCTGCACAAGCTCTGCAGCCACAGAGGACAGGCACGAACCCTTTCGCAAAGAACAACAGCCTCTCTCCGCCGCCGGCCAGCCCGCTGAAGGTGCATGTGACCGGCAGCACAAATCCCTTCAGGCAGAGCCAGTTCGTGAATCAGCAGACTGGTCAAGGCTGGCAGCATTCAGCCCAAGGCACATTTGGGGGGTTGGATGTAAATGGCGTCCAGACGACTTCGGTGTTTCCGAGACCAGGTTTTGCCCAGCAGCAGACGTAGTGATATCTTTGGAATGCTTTGTCACTATATGTCAGGAATTTTACATTGCATCGAAGGTAGACTGATTCGAGGGTGCATGGCATCTCAGGCGCTACGCGCAATTTCATTGTTCGAGCTTGCCTCTGGCACACATACACCGTGCTTTCCATCCACAATCCGGAGTGTAGCACCTTTCCAAATCTATCCATGACTGACACAAATGGTTGCCTGCTATTTACTTAGTTACACAAGTGGCCCAAGGGCCCAGACGTCATGTAAGACCATCACTACTGTAGCACTCGGAAGCATCTAACGCATTACCCACCAGTGATTATCTCGATTGCATTGAAAATCATTGAGTTGCTTTACGTGTCTGAGTTCGAGTGTACAACCTATCACGCAGTACGTTGAGGCTTCCCATCCTGAAGGTCCATGTTATCGGCAGAATTTGTTGCTTGCCGTTTCTGATTCAACTTCAATCTCAACACAAACCTCGATTCCACCTGACCTGAAGTGTTTGTACAAAATAGTCGGAGACTTTATCATTGTCAACCTACTGCAAGATTCTGTCAATCTACAGTAGCTGTAGCTTGCTCGCACATCATGCGTAGGGCTCGGCGTTCATGCAGACTACTTGATGTGACTGGTAGCTACTTGACGAACAATGGCAGACTCTGAAGACGCCTATGACGACCACTTATCTATCATCCCGTATGATACAAACCGAGAAGTTGTCCTGTAAGTGATGAGCTTGCATGCTGGTCTGAAGACACTAATCTTCAAAGCCGCCATGCCGACTCAGTGGTCGTGTTTGACCCTCAATCGAGGCAGCTCATCCTGAGGAATCGTAATCGCGGTATCGAAAAGCCGGCCACAGATACTTGCTGTCCTCAGTGCGGACGACCATATGACCATAACAGTTCCTCCGCCGTCGACGACGAGTACGCCGACGAGCAACAGCCTTCATTCATCAATAACGAATATTTTCGGATGCTAGCCAGCAGCCTGCCCAGCTCGACCCATAGCTCGGCACCGCCGTCCCCACGCAGGCAACTTGCGCAGCCTGTTCGTTCGCCATTGGGTTCAGCTCCGATAGTGCCACCGCCAGAAGCAGAGTTCATCGGCAGCTCACCTGCTCCGCCAGATCACGCTCATGGCATTTCAGAATCAGCCTTCGCTCCAAACTATTTCGAAAGATTCTTCGTTGTGGAGAAGGAATTGGGTAGAGGTGGACGAGGAGTAGTGTTGCTAGTGAGGCATGTGCTCGACAACGTGGCTCTAGGACATTTCGCATGCAAGCGTGTACCTGTCGGCGATGACCATGCCTGGCTTGAAAAGGTGCTGGTCGAAGTCCAAGCTCTACAAAGCCTGTCGCACCAGAACCTAGTCTCATACCGCCATGTCTGGCTTCAGGACTACGCCATCAATAGCTTCTCGCCTAGCGTACCGTGCGCTTTCATCCTGCAGCAATACTGCAACGGTGGCGACCTACACTCATATGTCTGTGGCCCAGCGCAAGTCCAAGCAACTACGCAAGACCTGAAGGAGCGGATACGCAGGCGGTCCAAAGGAGAAGCAGAGATGCCTCGAAAGCTGAACGAACCGCGCAAGCTCACCTTCGATCAAATCTATTCCTTCTTCCTCGACATAACTGAAGGCCTACGCTTCCTGCATCTCAACGGCTTTATCCACAGAGACCTCAAGCCGAGCAATTGTCTACTGCACCGTGTTGGAGGCGAAACGCGTGTCCTAGTCAGTGACTTTGGGGAAGTCCAGTACGAAAATGCCATCCGCAAATCAACAGGTGCCACAGGCACGATCTCATACTGTGCCCCAGAAGTGCTCAAGCCAGTCTCTCCTGGAGGCCCACTAGGTAATTTCACATTCAAGTCTGACATCTTCTCCCTTGGCATGATTCTTCACTTTCTCTGCTTTGCAGATCTACCCTATCGCAATGCAAACGTTTTACAAGAAGAGAGTGAGGACCTAGACTCGTTGAGGGACGAGATTATGTCCTGGCTAGGATTCGACGAGCGAAGAAGAGAACGGCCGGATCTACCGAGCAAGCTGTATGCAGTTCTGAAACAACTTCTGTCCATTCACATTGAGAGCAGGCCCACTGCAGATGAAGTTCGCAATATTGTCAGGATGGGAAACATCGACTTCGCGCCTGAACTGAAGCGGCGGAACTCACAGACCGGCCCGGACGACCTCACGCCCGGCAAACGAATCACAAAGATTGATTCGCCCGGGACAGGCAACTCAAGCAAATCACTCAGTCGGCCGCAGGATATCGATGCGAGGTCTCCCGCCCGCCAGACTCAGATCACAAGACGTGGTCCGAGAAGTCCTCCGCTTAGCGGTCCCGCAAGCGCCTCTACTAGCCCCAGAATGAGCTCGGAAGAGATAGAAGATACCACGAACCACACAGCCCTTATGATGCGAAGGTCATCATCTCAGGGACTTGGTATGACACAGCCGCCACGCCTCGATCCGCAACCGTACGCCCATGTCTCGAACAGCACATCACCCGAGTCACCAAGAAAACCCACCTCCCCAAGCCCAGAAAGGCAATCGCAGCAACAACAGCAACAACTCCTTCTACCACCCTCACAGCCGTTAGCCACGTCCCAGAAACTCCACTATCTCCTCCTGCGCCGGATCAGCACTCCATCAGTCTCAATCCTTATCTTCGCCACGAAGTTAATGAGCGTACTACAGCCGTGTTTAGGTCAGGGGATTCACGGTACAGTGTTCTACGTGACTTTCATACTGGCTGCTGTGGAACTGGCAGCGTTTCCGCATCCGTTGTGGCGGGTGTTGGTGCTGGGGAGTCTACATGGTGCGATTCTGTGGTACGCGCATGAACGAGGGTGGTGGTGTAAGGAAGGGTGGGTGCTAGATAGGTAGCGTTGGTGCGTTCGCTGAGTAAGGACAGTGATCGAGCTGAAAAGTATTTCAGCGCGGAGAAGAAGAGGGAAGAGCTGAACAAGCATTTATCCCAGCAGCAATGACTCGCTATGGAAGCCGAATCACCCACCCAAGCGTGAGCGAAACCAAATTCCTTCGGCCTCAGCAATTGTCCTGACGCTTGAGCTCTCGATCAATCAGAACTTTCAAATCCCCTCCATGTCCCAAACCCATTGAGGCGCTCTTGATCCCGCCAGTCCAGGAGCATGACTTGTACAAGCAACCAGCGGCGATGGCAGATCCCCATAACCACGAGCACAGCTTAGGCACAAACTCCCTTTGGCACCCCCCTGGCGTGCCGGTACTCCACCTCGACGGTCGGCTGCTCGGAAGCCGGCGGGCAAAGGAGCCGGCGCAAGAGCAGAAGTCAGGAACCAGTTCAGTTCAGTTCAGTTCACCTGGCGTGACTAGTAATTCGGGCAAGATCTGGTCTGGTGTTGATTAGAATGTATTGCGCTGCATTGCATTGCATTACATTATTCGCTCTCTCAGCAGCGACAAGTTTGCTCATTAACACTATGCAGAGTCTGCAAATTAAGCTATATCTCTCTCTCTCTCTCTCATCAGAAGAAGAAAAAGCATCGAAAACAGAACATGCTTCGCCAAAGCAATATTTGTACATGGTTCTTTCTCAAGCAGCAGAGGGGTCTCTTCAAACATATCTTCAAGACAGGTAGGTAGCCGTCACATGGCCGAGAAACGGACAAGGAAACTCGTCAGACTCCAAAATCGAGTGTGTTGTGTTGTGTTGTGCTGTGCTGTGTTTGGGTTGATTGATGCTCGTATCGTTCGGTTCAACGTCCACTTCGTTATCGTGACTGGCTCTGCCTTAGGCGAAGAAGATGACCACCTCGCCTCGGTCGTTCCTTTTCAATCGCAGACCTTTCCACAGGTCCTTCTCTTCATCTCTCTTCTCGGAATCCCTGGTGATGTCGCTGTCTTTGTGGTACCTCTTCAACACTTTATTAATGCTGTAGCCCTTGGAGCTGTCTGGGCCCTTTGTGATGTATGCGAGGAAATCGTCGCATTTCCTCCTCAACCGTTCTTCAGTGCCGAAGACAACCATCTGGTGATCATCTTTCTTGGCTCTTTCGTCATCACTGTCGGACGATGAGTGTGCAACCCTTGGGTGAGGATGGTACTCGATTGCGTTCTGGGTCGAATGCCTTCCATCCCTCTCACGAGAGACGTCGGGACTGGAATCGCCATGGCGCTTCTTGGACCTTGAGGACCGCTCCATGCGCACGTTAGCACTACTCGTTCCGTTGTGGCGAGTGACCTTGTGTTTCTTCCTCTCTCTTTTCTCCCCGTCGCGGGGTCTTTCCTTCTCTTGCGGGTCAGAGCTGCTTGCGCGTCGACGTGAGGTCGACTTGCCGACTGCGCTGTCTGCGTTGGTTGAAAGCGCACCGTTGATCATAGACATGACCTTCCCTGCGCGTCCCTTGATACTGATACCTAGGCCGCTATCGTCGTCTCTCGTTCTTCGTGTTCGCTTCAATGGAGATGGGGGCTCGTGTTCGTGCTGCTTGGACGGCTTGACGGCCTTAACCTTGGCCAGAGCTCGCCGATCGGGATGAATGTCGGGCGAGGAGGGAGGTGACTTCTGTCTACCCCAATCGTCCTCCTCCTTTGTGAGCATGCGCTGCAAGCCCCCAGTCAGACCCGAGTGAACGACGGCTCCGGGTGTATCAACGACTGAGCGGACGACTGTGCCAGGCGCATCGAGCATGTTGGTGTCGCCATGGTCATCTGTTTGAGCTCGTTTCCGCTTCTTCTCGCTGTTGCTGCTCTGTCTGCTGTGGCCCGCAGAGTCTGGCACGGCTCGATCGAGTTTGGACCTTGCTACCTTGGCAGCTGGGGTCATGAAATCTAGAGTGGTGGTGCTCGCGTTGAGATGTGCCGGTCTTGGATTGATGGGCTCGGCGCCGTATGTGAAGCCGTTCTCTTGATAGCCCTTGCTGTCAAGCTGCTCCTCTTTGCTTCTGTACTCATTTCTGCTCGTTGGCCGACTGGCTCCAAAGAGGCTCGGCGCGCCATTCTTCATGAACATCTCTTCCCTTTCGGTCGCAAACTGTATCTGGGGAGTGTCAGGCTCTTCATCGGGGACAAGGTAGTCAAATACGCTGTCGCGATTCTTCACAGCTGGGGGTGGTGTAGGCACATGAGGAGGGACATCAAATTCCTGTTCGTCTTCGACGGTTGGATTACGAGCGACAATGGCATTGTTCTGGCTGGGCTCGAGGATGGAGACCGACTTCCTTTTCGAGGCCTTGTTGGGCTTTTCGCGATACAAATGTCCTTCGTATTTCTGCGCTTCTGTCATACATGACTGTCGTTCCTGGTCAGCATCAAGGTTGAGGGTGGTGGGCACGGTCTCAACATACTGTGTGAGCCCGGTAGCCCGTTCCTGGGAACGTTGTCATGCAATCAATGCAGGTGAAGGGCGCATGGCATTGATTGCGGTGCGAATCGAGTTTCTTCTTGGTCTGCACGTCACCACAACCCTGTAGACCGATTGTCAATGCTTTGAAGAAATTTATGCAAGGCGCAAACGCTTACCTCACATTGGAAGGAGACCATGTCGGTAGCCTGCAGGCAGGTACGAGGCGGTGAAGGGTGTTGACTCGTCGAGCGTCTCAGCAGCAGTGAACAAGCGCACTGGACGGAAGAAGAAAGTCGCAACTGGCTGCTGTTGGATGGATACTGAATACTACTGGGGGGGCAGCGAGACACAAGAGGACCGGCTCCTGTGCAAATGAGAAACAGCGATGCTGGTGAAGCAGTAAAAGAGTGGATGTCTCATCAATAAGTGAGGCGACGAAGGAGGGGCGGAGGGATGGGACTTTGAGTGAAGGGAGCACGAGTACTAGAGGGTAGAGGGCATCACGCTCGTCCTGTGGCAGAGGCAGGCCATGGCAGAGTTATCGATTGACTAACTTCACCTAACCTAGGCCAACGCTTGCATGGATTAGGGCGGCATGCAACACACAAAAGTAAAAAACTTCACTAGCCCGCATCTACTCTAGCTCCGTCGCCTAGGCACAAGGTCAACCAATCTCCACCAGAAGATCAACTGTCTCAGGCCTGAGACGCGCTTCTTCTAAGGGGCTGCTGCTGCTGCTGCTGAAAGACTCGAAGGCCTCCCGAGGTCAGATTGGTTTCACCTTACTGGATATGACGTTTCTGCAAAGCTGGGGAAGCTTTGCGACGCGTAGGATTGAGGTAAACCTGATTTCCCCAGTGCTGTACGCGCTGCCGTTGCACGAACTGCTTACAGATCCCTAGTCTGTTTTGGTGCGAGACACCTTTACGCAAGCCCCCAAGATCCGATGCCGCATGGTCGTTCGAGCTAAGATTTGAGGTCTATGATGCGACCGTGGTGTTCAGCCGCGGCTATACGCAGAAGCTAATCCGAGATGGTTGCCATCTCTCTCGTTGAATGCGCAATAAACAGATAGTCTTGGGAGATTAAGCGCGGGGAACTGTCGCGCCACAATTATAGCGGCAACAGGACTTACGGCCGCGCAGCGCACTCATGAGCCGACAAACTTGCTGTAGCCCTATCACCAGTGTCCAACATGACAACGACATTATGTATGTTTCTGGCAAGATGAAGAGTCCAGCCAGACAACGAGAACTCTATTGTAAATCGTGCATCGGCTGAGCAGGTCTCGTGCGACTCAGCAACCATTCTTGTTTGCACGTCCCACACCCCCAATGAGCGCCATGTCCGATCAGAGTTCACATATCCTTGCAAGACTCCCATCTGATTTGCCCCCCAGATTCCTGATCACGCAGCATGTCAGACAGCCGTGAGTCTTGCTGCGGCTGCACTCCCGGAACCCATCTTCAACCACAGTCTTCGCATCTACCTGCTTGCGCGTTGGCTGGCGATCAAGGAAGCCAGTGAGTGGGCACAGCAGGACAACTTGCCGCTTCTGTTCGCTGCGTGCATATGCCACGACCTCGGCGCAAGCGACCACTACAACGGACGCCAGCGATTCGAAGTCGAAGGCGCGGACGCTGCATCCGCGCACTGTGCGAGTCATGGCTTATCTGCTGAAGATTGCCGCAAGGTGTGGTGCGCCATTGCGCTGCACACTTCCGCAGGCATAGCGGAGCGGATCGACCCTTTTACCAGGTTGGTGCGTGTGGCTGTGAAGCTAGATTTCTCTCTTGCAACGCAACATGCACACGGCGCCCAAGACTATGCAGCCGAGATCGAGCGTCTGCTGCCACGTCTCAACGTCGAGAAAGTGCTTGCTGATGCCGCGGTTAAACAAGCCGCCAAGATTCCTGAAAGGGTGGATGGCATGACCTGGCCTGACTCGGAGAAACAGCCCAAGGCTTCCTGGCCGGGCATCTTGCTGCGGGCTCACGTTGACTACCCGAGCTATGAGGGTGTGAACCCTGCATTCTAAGTCGAAATGCCGACGCGGATAAGCATGAATTCTCTTCGCATCACACAGCACTATCTCCGTTGCTGGGACTCGGGAAGGTATTATGCTTCCGGATATGTGTGCTCTTCAGAGACGGATAGGACAGGTATCCAAGGACGCCTTACGGGTGTTCAACTCGAACTGAAATTGGGTATAGTTGTATGTCTATTTGTGTACCTTTGACACTAAGAGAAGCAGCCAAGTAGATGTCTGTCCAGCACATCAGCTCGACTACAGCTGCAACCTTCTCCCTATTGCTCCAAAGCACAAGCTCGTGCAAAACAATATGCTTGCCAACCATAAAAAGACTCCCACTTTCTCAGATGTTTGTTCACGGTAGATCTCCGGCACCGGCACGAACTGTGGGTTGATGAGGAGCGACAAAAATGTTCCTCCAACGCTGATGAATAAAGATAACGCAAAACCGGGCTTGGACCGGTCGATGAGGTACCACAGAACAGGGTTTGCCACAGCAAGTGTTAAAGAGACCTGCAGTGTGGATTGCCAGGGTACCTTCCTCTGTCACCTCGTTAGCTCGTTCGTGCCTCTGTGTTCAGAAGACTTACCAGTGCGAAGGCGATACCCATAAAAGCGCCCACACTTCGGACAGTGGAATACCACATGGGCCCAAGACCGTTGTCCGTCAGGGAGGGTCTTTCCTTGCCAGACTGCGACATGCTAGATAAGCTCCGCAGGCGCTGATGTTGTTGTGTGCGTGTGTCAGCTCCGTCTGCTATTGCTTCTTCGTCGTCAAACAACAGATCAATCTGAGGAAGCGCATTCCCTAGAAGCACACCCATGATGCCCCAAGCAACCTGGTAGTATAATGAATTGGCCACGCTTGTTGGGACCGGCACAGGAGTGATTCGTGATGTTTTGTGCAGATGCGTAACAAGTGATCCAAAGCCCATACCGAAACCGAAGAGCATGAGAGTCTGGGCAATGAGTGGCACATAATATTGCCTGAATCCTCTCTTTCGTGTTTTGGGAATCATTGGCCCTCTAGACGGGGCACCGTTGAAAGGAAAGGACGGGGCTTGTAGGACGTCTCTGATCTTTTGACCATCGGAGTCTGCGCTCGGCCTTTCAACAGGCGTCTGAGCACCCGTTCCATATGGTGTATTCAGCTCTCCTCCTTTTGATCCGTCCGTAGCGCTGGAGTAGATGCCCAGCAACGTCGAAGAGGTCAGGTTCAATATCGATCGTGTTCGACTCGGAGGTAGGTTTGGGTCAGAACGGTTGCGATTGTTCATCAGTAGCTCTGGATTCTGGGCCTCTGCTGCTGGAGATGGCGGCAGCGATGAGTCTGTGGAAGCAGGTGTCATCTCGAAAGCCCTCCTCGGAGTCGGACGGTGAATGGGTGGCATTTCCATCTTGAGAACCTAGCAGATGTCGTGGTGCTTCGAAGAACTGTGAAGTTGTGGTCTAACTTCAGCCTAGTGGGAGTGGCAGAAGTAGCACCTAATTCGATTAGGCGACTGCTGAGCCTACCGTCAGTGATTGATGGCGCAGTCGAAGATAGAGCCCGTCAAATTCGCTGGCTACGATCAAGAGTACAACAGCAGCAGAGAAGAGCAATCAAGTGGTGGTCACACAGGTCGAAACGCACACATGGGGTAGTTGGATGAGGGCCATCCAGGTGGAGAAGTTGTGTGCTTTCACAGTCGCTGCTTGACACATGAAGCCCGCCCCGTGTCAGCAAGCATTGGCCGAGCCAGTCAGCACATCGAGCTCATCAATCATCGAAGTTGTGACCTGGCCATATTCACATGCTTCGAGGACAGGTCAACGTTAAGAGGTCGGCGACACAGCCGACAAGGAAGCAAGAGTGCACATGGAACGACATGGATTCGGCTTTCAGGGCCTGCACCTCCCATGGTGCCCTGCAGTGGCCGTGATCTCATAAGCATAGTGGGTTGGGTCTGGTTGGCCACTCTTGTATGATCACGTGGTCTATAGGTATGACGATCGATGCAAAGAATTTCGGGAGTCACCACAAGCCAAGCAATATACAGCGTTGACCTGTTGAGCAGATCAGAACTTCGTATCCACGCAAGGGTATCAGCCAGACAACAGATCCTGTCGAACGACTACTATTGCCAATATAATTCCAGCTAGGTTCGGGACTTACTTCCATCACTAGCTAGACGAACGACCATCAAAATGGCGCTCACCCAGCAGTTTGATCCGGAAACGGCAGACAACTATGAGGACATGGAGAAGCAGTTCGCTGTAAAGGCAGTGCATCACATGACAGTCTACTGGGGCATCCTCGAGAAAATGCCAGGCTCGAAGTTGAGATTGACACGTATCGATGATGAGATTCTGGAGCACTTCAAGAAGGAATTTCCAGAGTTTGATCCTTCGGAGGAACTCAACGAGGACCAGATGAAGAGCAAAGAGGGAAAGGAGAAGTGGAGGAACTTTGTCAACCAGTACGAGAAGAAGGTCGATGACTTCAATTTTGGCACAATGCTGAGAAAGAGTCCCAAGACTGAGTATGGCGAGAAGGAGACCATCTTCGCCGTCAGAATGCAGTTCTACGCTATCGAGATCGCGAGAAATCGTGCCGGTCTGAATGACTGGATATACGAGCAGGCGCAGCAGGAGAAGCAGAAGTCATGAACTGCACATCGCTGACAAGGCCTACGAGGATATGACAGATGTAGCGACGTGCATAGTCAGCACTGCTACGCACACCTTACCTTCCTCCAAACCCCGAGCACGGCCGAAATTCATGTAACAAACGATTGGCGCACTCCTTTGAGCCGAAACAAAGCATTCTCTAGTCGCCTCAAACACCTCTAAATGGCAAGCTCGACTTCGACAATATTATCCAACTAGCCGTCTTCCTTCCGAGGTTACTAGGGTGCTCCTGACAGCTTGATGTTCCGCTCGGTGACCAGTACCAGAAATCAACCAAGTATCTATACATAGCGAGCGCGAAGACACCCCTCACCACTATTGTGGGTAACGTCGACAGCTATGACCAAGGGCTAGCGACCGGCATTACTGGTCATCCAGTTACTCGAAACCTTGTGCGACTAGGTAATTGCGCCTGAAATTCAAGGCAGCTCTTAAGTCGAGGAACAGCATTCCTCTAGACAATACTAAGCCCTTTCTTGGCAGTCCTCGGACTATGCAATCGACGCTGAAAACTACGTGACTTTTCGTACAGACAAAAAGCCATCACCAGTGAAGTAATGAGCAGGATATGTTGCAAGATGCTGAAGAAGGAGAGCCCGTCAAACGAAGGTCTGATCAGCATGAGGCTCATACAAGTCCCGGAGGTGTCTTCGCCTTCAGAATTATCTTCTCGTTTACTCGTGCCTCACACCTGCTCTTCTTGGTGCCCGCCTTTCTCCTCGCCGCACTTGCAGGTCTTTTCTTACCGACAATGTCTATACTGATCGGTCGCTTCCTCAACTCGTTTTCTCAGTATTCAGGCGGCGTGATCGACGGCGATGAGCTGACGCGAGACACTTTGCCAACGCTCTACGCTTTGTTGGGCGTAGGAGTAGGTATCTGGGTCGTAAAAGGTGGATTTTGCTGTGCATGGATTGTATTCGGCGAGTCTCAGGCACAGGCGGTGCGTGAGGACTTGTTTTCCGCATTGCTCTTGCGAGACCTGGCCTGGTTTGAAGCTCAGAAAGCTGGCGTTGGCACGTTACTGAGTAGGATTCAGACGTACGTGACAGCAGTCCCTGCCTATTGTGGCTAACCTTGCGCAGACAAGTTCGCGACTTCCAGTTAGGAGTTTCGCAGCCGCTTGGCCTCGCGACCTCATCAGTCTTTCAATCAATCGCCTCACTTGCAATAGCCTTCTACTACAACTGGAAGTTGACGTTGGTCTTGCTTGCTGTGTTTCCAGTCATAGCATTCGTGCTATCCTTTTTATCCAAAGGCTTGCAACAAGCTATCCAGCAACAACAGTCCGAGCTGACCAGCGCTACCAAGCAAGCCAGGAACGCTATCACCAACTTCACCGTTCTGAAATGTCACAATACCCAATCCAGCGAGGCAAGCAAATACGCTGGAATACTCATTGCAGTCTCCCGGCACTTTCGAGAACAGACACGCATCGTGGCGGCTCAGACTGGTTTTGCGCGCTTTGCTGCCACCGGTCTACTGGTGCTTGCCCTATTCTTCGGTGACCACCTTATTCATGATGAGAATGCGTCTGCCGGCTCCGTAATCATTGCATTCTGGTGCTGCGTCACGGCTTCGAAAAGTTTCAATGACATCTTGACACAAGTCTTAGTGCTTGAGAAGGGCAAAGCTGCTGCTCAGGCGCTCCGTGGCCTGATACAGCAGGTTGATCGTGGCAAAAAGCTTTCAGATGGCTCCCATTGCCGGACACTTTCTAACCTTGAAGGCGATATCGAGTTCAAGGAGGTATTTGCCCACGCTCACATTCGCCTCCTCAGACTAAGAGATCTAGGTTGATTTCGCATATCCTGCTCGACCAGATCAGAGGGTGCTCAGAAATGTTACATTTCTTTTCCCTGCCCACGAAACCACGTAAGCGCGTTCATACCCTTATACCGGTCCAGATGCTTACCCTGGCAGATTCGTTGTGGGTAAAAGTGGCTCCGGCAAAAGTACACTGAGTACACTACTGCTCAAATTCTATATCCCATCCGGCGGCAGAGTGACGATTGATGGCAAAGATGTGCAAGGGCTTGACACAAGCTGGCTTCGCAACAACGTTACCCTTGTGCAACAAGACAGCATTCTTTTTGACGGTACGGTATCCGAGAACATCACAGTCTGCGACAAAGGCTCCTCGCATACCGCGGCCATCCAGATATCAGAGTGCTTGGCGTTCAGCGAGCTTGAGGACACTATTCAAAGCTTACCACAAGGCATTGACACCAAAGTCGGCAAGGGTGGCATGGGTCTGTCCGGCGGACAGAAGCAGAGGATTGCTCTTGCTCGCGCTAGGTTACGAGACACTCCTGTGCTGGTTCTTGACGAGTCGACGAGCGCGCTGGATGAAACGAGCAAAGTTTGTGTCATGCGCAACATTCGACAATGGAGGAAGGAGAAAACTACGATCATCATCACCCACGACCTGACCCAAATTCAGTCTGGTGACTTTGTTTACGTGCTGAAGGATGGCAAAGTGGTTACTGAGGGCTACCGGTCAGCGGTGAAGGCGGATCTCGCAGATATTCAAGGCCTCGACATGATATCCAGTCCGCTTACGCCGCTTTTGGAAAACACAGTGCAACCGACACCCGGAAGAGAAAGAATTATGCATGGTCAGTGGTCTCTGCCGATGCGTGCCTACTCGAGCGCTTCAATGACTTCGTTGGACAGTACTACAAGCGGATATACGGCAGGCTCGGAGACCAATCTGCTACTGACAGCGGATACTGGGCAGGGACTTACCAGGCTAGCGCGAACGTCAGTAAGAGCATTGTTAGCAAGGCGTACCCTAGTCAACAGCGAGCACCTGACGGGGATGCGAACTAACGTCACGGATGAAGAGCTTGATCTAGAATATGAGATGTCGCAAGTGTCAAGGACCCGTAAAATGCATGATCGGCTCACGATGGCTCAGTCTATACGGCCACTTACCACCCATCCTACGCTTACAATACGTCCGACATACCAACCGCAGGGTGTCGCACCTCCCCTATCGGTTCGCCCAATCACTATTTGGGATGATAGTACTCATGTTGTATCCGAGGCTAAAACCCATAATAGTGGCGACGTGATCACCACCGACAGCCACAAGACTCTTTCATTGTCCCAGATATTGTCCACCGTCTGGCCAGCTCTGACTTCGAGTGACCGTCCGTGGCTCGTGTTGGCCTTCGCTGCCGCTGGAGCCTATGCAGCTATTCCCTCCGTCTCGGCCTGGATTTCGGTACAAGTATTGCAGACATTCCATCAGCACGACGGCTGGGTACAAAAGGCGAGGAAATGGTCTTTGATACTGATCGCCGTGGGCTTCGCAGACGGCGTAGTAGCGTATACAGTACAGTATCTCTTCGAAACCCTCGGTCAAGCGTGGATCACTGCATTACGCCAGAAAGCCTTTACACACATCCTCCTTCAGCCTAAATCATGGGTCGACAGCGACCAGTACTCCACTATGGAGATATGCAACATCCTCGACACATCAGCAGAAGAGGCACGCGACCTACTGGCGAGGTTCATGTCTTTCGCATTGATCGCCGTCATCATGGTCTTAGTGGCCGTCCTTTGGAGCCTAGCTACCTGCTGGAAGCTCACTTTAGTGGCTCTTGCCTGCGCGCCGGCAGTTTATGCTGCTACCAAGCTGTTGAACGTCGTTTCCACTCGCTGGGAGTCTCGCTCGGTCGAAGCTACCGAGAAGACGTCTGACATCTTTGCCGAAAGCTTTTCAGACGTGCGGACTGTAAGATCTCTGACGCTCGAATCACACTTCCACAAGAAATATGTCAAAGCAGTATCACAGGCGTTCGTGACCGGGCAGCATCGGGGTATCTTCATCGGTCTCTGCTTCGGCTTGTCGGACAGTTCGGTGCCCTTCGTCACGGCCTGTATCTTCGCTTACGGTATAGCTATTACTAAATCCCTGGAATCCACTTCACAGGCCGTCAACACGGTTTGGGCCGTGCTGTTGTTCAGTATGATGGCTGCAAGCAGTGTGTTAGGTTCTATACCACAGATGTCGGCAAGCGTCGATGCTGGGAATCGAATTCTACGACTCGAAAACCTTCCCTTGGATTCGCACGAGTCGAAGTTGGGCGCAAGGCTCGCAGAGGGCCACTCCAGCGGCGACATTGAATTCAAGCAAGTCCAGTTCAGTTACCCGTCCCGACCAGATGCTACAGTTCTGAAAGACATGGAACTCACAATTCAAGCCGGACAGCATATTGCCGTGGTCGGTCCATCAGGCTGCGGCAAATCTACAATCATTTCGCTGATTCTCGGCCTTTACCCTACCTCCTGCGGAACATTGAAAGTATCTGGCAACGACATCCAAGATCTGGACCTCTCGTCCCTCCGCTCCTTCATTGCCTACGTCCCTCAACAACCAGTGCTATTTCCTGCAACCATTCGCGAAAACGTCCTCTACGGCCTCAATACTCACGACACAAAGACAAGCGAACAGCAAGACCTGATGTACACGGCCACCCGTGCCGCAGGCATCCACGACTTTATCACCTCACTTCCCTGCGCCTACGACACCCTCGTCGGCGACGGCGGCACAGGTCTCTCTGGCGGCCAAGCCCAACGCATCATCCTCGCGCGTGCATTCGCCCGTCGGCCCAAGATCGTGCTCATGGACGAGCCGACGAGTGCGCTCGATGTTGAGAGTGCGGATGTTATCCGAGAGAGTATTCGACAGCTCAGAGGAGTTACAGCTGGATGTGGCAGTGCAGCACCGACGATAGTGGTTGTTACACATGCAAGGGAGATGATGGAGGGGGCTGATAGGGTTGTTGTGATGGGAGATGGACATGTCGTTGAGGAAGGACGTTTTGAGGCGTTGATGGGTAGGCGGGGGGAGCTGTGGCGGTTATTAAACGGGGATGCAAGGGCAGATGAGTAGTTCCTCTTAACCTGCTGGTGTGGGAATTCAGCGACGAGATGCTTGGTCCCTTAGGGTCTGTCCCTCCTACGAGGGAGTTAATAAATCCTTTTGCTTCGCACGATTGTTATCGCTCCAAGTCGAAGAAAATGTCTAGGACTCACGCAAGAAAGTGAGACTGGTATGTATAGGTCGCCGAAGACCTTCAGGCGATTGACATGGTCATGCTAGCGCGCTATCTACTCTCAATTGACGAAACATCATAGAACACCGTGGCCCGCCGCCATCTTATCCCATCTGCCCATTCAAACCGGTATGCCGTGATACTGCATCCCTCCTCCACCGCCTCTATCCTCTTCCAGCAGCACGCACACACCCCACGCTACAACACACTGCGCCGATCCAATCACGTCCCACGGGAGCGCTCGCTCTGAATTGACCTAATTAGCGGTTCGGGTAGAAACACCATTTGAGGTACTCTGTGTCGACCTGTGCCGGATCAATGTGCTTGGGCACTTTCGGGGGCGTGTTGCGCCGTTCCTCGACCGTCGAGGCCGATGGCAGTGTGAACTGCGAGGTTGGGTTGGTCGGTCGTGGTTGGGGGTATGCTTGCTGCGTGTGTGCTTGCACATCGGCGCTCTGGCTGGATTGGGGAATGTACGTTAGCCGGTGTCCCCCTTGTTTATTCGGGCACGACGAGCATGTATAGATAGTGCTTACTTGTTGACAGGGCCTTGGACGCTGCTGCCGCTGCTGCTACTACTCTTGTCGTTTGTCTCTGTCCTCTGCATATGCTCGGCGGAACTGTGGCCGACTGCGTTTCTGCGTGGTCTCGGTTCGGTGGCTGGATCTTCGTCTTGATGCTCGCGCCACTTTCTGCTGGTGTAGCTTTCGTGGTAGATCTCTTTGAGCTGTTCTGCTGTAGGGACTTCTGGGTCTGCTGCTGCTGGTCCATTGGTTGTTCTGGCGCTGGGGCCAACTTCGTGAGCGAGCTTAGCGGAGTTCTGGGTAGTAGCATTGTCTGCACCGAGTGTCGATGTGCTGCTTGAGGTGCTTGTAGAAGGTTTGTAGGACTGGATGGTCTTGCTGTGCCTCTCAGGACTGTGTTCCGTTGCTTCAAGACCGTCGTCGTTAGCTTGGATGGGACAGCTGTCACCCACCTGCCTTTCGGACATTATGGCTATGACTATTCCAGCGAAGGTATGTGGTGGAAAGAGAGGAAGCAGAGCCTGACCTGTTCCCGAATCTCTTATACTGCCTGCTGCCATCGTTGATCGCGGTATCTATGGTAGGCAGTGCTTGTTGCGCACAATTGGTTGGGCCCGCAAGACAGTTGTGATCACACGTGGTGTTGCTTGCTGCCATCGTCCATCCTCAGTTATGAGTGCGCTGAGCAAGCTGATTCAGTCAATTGAGTCGGAGTTCATCTCGGGTTGGTTCTTAGCGACCTATGCTGTAGATAGAATCAAGACAAAGAGAAAGCACGACTCAAAAGCCATGAGATCTCTCAACATAACACAAACTTGCGAATATCAGGACACATATCAACGCGATAGCGTAACGATATTAGAATGAGGACATTGTGTAAGGGGGACGTCAAATGCAATTGGTCTATTCTGAAAAATTGATTTTTGACAGTCAGCGCAGACCTTCCGTTTATCGGTCTCGATAACTGATTGTTTCTCCTTCGCTCCAGTCAGAGCTCATTGGAAGCAATCCAGCGCCAGCAATGCATAGTAGTGTTGTGTATCAACATCCATGCACAACGCCAGCCATTTTTGAGTTTTGCAACTCTTGAATCAAGTCGCTCACACAACTTTTGATTGCCTTCTATGAGCCCCATCCGGTACCATTGTTTTCATGTCTTCGTGTCGAAATGTCTATATGTTCATCATGTCCCGAAAGCTGACTTGCTAGCATCCTCGTAAAGAACAGCGAAACTTTTGTGCTTTTGAAAAAGTCATAGCCTCACCCTTCCTTTGAATGCAATGTGCAAGTAATGACGCCGTTCGTAAGCAAGCCTCCAGGACATGTCATCCTTCCTTCCAGTCATCATGCTCTGTGGAAAGAAGATCGACACAAAGGTTGTTTTGGGGTATCTGAAAATCGATCGGAAAAGTCAACGCTCTCTATCATGCATCATGCTGAAAATTAATAAAATGCCGAATGGTTTCGTCGTAAAAGTCGTTCCGTTGTGGTTGAAGCCGCCTCAGCCAATCCATCATAATGGAGTAGCATTGCCGAAACCGTTCGCGCGCAAAAGCCGAAATATTTGTGGTTGTCCATTGTGGGGTGATGCATTGTCTCCCGAGAAGACATTTACCACCAGGAAGATGGGCCACTAGCACCACCTGGGTTGCCGTAGCCGCCGCCGCCGCCGTACCCACCACCGTACCCACCACCGTAAGATGGAGCACCACCACCGTAGCCGCCGCCGAAGCCGCCGCCGCTACCGCCGTAAGATGGTGCACCGCCGCCAAGAGCGGGACCCATGCGTCGCATATCTCTGGTAGCGCCACCACCACGACCACGGCCACCACCACGACCACCTCGGCCACCCCCAAAGCCTGAAGCCTCGCGGGAAATGTTCTCGAGAAAGCCAGGAACTTCCTGGTTAGCCTCCTTGAGAAGCTCGAGGAGATCTCGGACAATACCTCGGTTGCCTCGGTTGAAGAAAGCAGTGGAGAGACCAGTGTTTCCAGCACGACCGGTACGACCGATTCTGTGCACATAGTCGTCAATGTCAGTTGGCAGATCATAGTTGACGACATGAGTGACATTGGGGATATCGAGACCTCGAGCGGCGACAGCAGTAGCCACCATAATTGGGCATCGGCCGTTTCGGAAGAACTCGAGGGCTCGCTCACGTTCTCGCTGAGTACGATCTCCATGAATGGCTGTGGCCGGGAATCCCTGGGTGATCAAAAAGTCGGACAATGTGTCAGCCATACGCTTGGTCTCCACGAAGATCAAAGTCAAGCCGCCGGCATGAGTGTGGAGAATGTCGAGCAGGACTGATCGCTTGTCATGGTCCTCGACGTACTCAATCTTCTGAGTGATGTTCTCAGAAGTGGATCCAACTCGACCAACAGACAAGAAGACGTAGTCTTTCAAGAAATCCTTGGCAAGAAGCTGAATGTCTCGTGGGAAGGTGGCGGAGAACATGAGTGTTTGTCGCTGCTCAACGTTTGGCATGTCTTCACCTTCAACGATTCTGCGGATTTGGGGCTCGAAACCCATGTCCAACATTCGGTCAGCCTCGTCAAGAACCAAGTACTTGATGTTGGCAAGAGAGATTCGACCTCGCTCTATGAGATCGACCAGACGACCTGGAGTTGCGACAAGCAGATCGCAGCCACGTTCGATTTGACGCAGCTGACCACCGATCTCAGCACCACCATAAACGACACATGGTCGGACCCAGGATCGGTAAGCGAATTTTCGAGACTCTTCGTAGATCTGCGAGACCAGCTCACGGGTAGGCGCGAGGATGAGAGATGTGGGGAAGGCCTTTCGTTGTCTGAACCCACCACCACCGTAAGAGTTGGGGTTGGTAGATGGACCATTCTTGAAGGCCTGAGACAGGATGGGAAACAGGAATCCTCCAGTCTTGCCAGAACCAGTCTGGGCGCAAGCCATCAAATCTCTTCCGCCCATGACGATGGGAACAGAATATTTCTGCACAGGTGTAGGTGTGGTGTATCCTGAAAGCTTGATGTTGCTGAGGAGGTGGTCATCGAGAGGAGGGTTTGTGAAGGCGGTGACTGCCTCGGGGACATTGGTGCCAGAGGCTTCGACCGGGATATCGTCGTAGTTGGCGAAGTTGATACCGGTGGCTGCTTTCGAAGGGTCGTTGGGGATACCAAAAAGTTCTCGCTCGACTCGTGGGTTAGGTGGACCTGGGATATGTTGACCGTCTTTCCAAGTTCCATCTCCACCGCCTCTAGCACTGTAGCCCGAGCCACCACTCCTCGCATCGCTGCCGCCGTAGGAGCCACCGCCGCTTCGAGGGTTGCCGTAAGCATTCGCGTTGAAGGCTGGGGGACCTCTTGAGGGAGGAGCAGCTGCCGGGGCGCCTGGTGTAGGCCAACCGTTTTGTGCTGGTGCAGGACCGCCGGGACCGCCGGGACCTGGTTTGAAGTCAGGAGCGCTTGCCCAATCACCGGTCTGTTGTTGGTTACCCCATGCACTTCCTCCCATACCTGGCTTCCCGTTCATCGGGGCAGGGCCATCTGTTTGGTCCATGGGCGGTGCACCGCCTCGACCTCGGAGGTGTGGAGGAATGTAGGCGGATCGACCACCGTTGATGCCATTCGGAGCATGTCGGGAGTCATTGAGAGACAGGCCGTTCATGTTCAATTCGTGAGCCATGCTTAGAGACTGTTCTTGGTCAAGTCAGCACGTGTGGATGGGGACGGGGGATCCTGGCTGCTTGGCCTGCGGTTTCTACACTTCAGTCTGCTCACCGCAACTGAGGTGCGAACGACCCAACGGAGGCATCCAGCCGCAGGACTCTTGATTGTGACTTACTCGTTTGGATATGATAGTTTGAGTGTTAGGTAGTTCGTGGTAGAAGTCCGATACTGATTATCAGGATTCTGGTTGGGGCGAATTCGCGGGTTTTGGTTGTTCTGTAGTCAACCTTCCGTTCACGCAGATAGAGGAGAGAAAACGCCTCTCCAAATTCTATCTGAAAACAACGAAAGAAAAGTAACGACAGAAATGATTGAATATGCTGTGTCTTGGGTATCTTTGAGTGCGGTGGTTGTGAGGTTGAAGAGGGAGAAACAAATTTAAAGAGACAGGCAAGCAGCATCAGCCTTCAAGCCAGAAAAATCGCCTACCTGCGCCAAGCCGAGAAATTTAAAAACTAGGCTAGAGGTAAAGCCTTAGTGCCTTGCTAGCACCTTCCTTCGGGCGAAACGAGGCGTCGATCCTCAACCTGAGGTCATCCTCCGCAAGCACATGCAGGCGAGTGGCGAGTGAAGGGCAAAAAAAAACCTTGGTGCCTGAGAAATGCATTCTCGTCTGTCGGTCTGTATCGATTCAGAATAGCTTGGCAGTTGACTCTACGGTGGCCGAAACATGACTATCTACGCAGTGCTCTTCTCATCCTGCTTCAATGATTCATACGCCCTGCTGCGCCTGCGAGAGACAAGCCACATAATGAAGACGAAGCCAAAGCCGAAGAGCCCAATCTTAAGGATCCAGTCCTGCTTCACGAGACCTTGAAGCTCGTCCGCCTTTGGTGTAGATGCGTCAACTTGCTCAGGAGCAGCTTCGTCTCCGTCAACAGGCTTGGTGATCTCGACGTGGTCACTGTCATCCTCCAGATACTCGGGATGGGCGTCCGAAAAGAGTTCTATTTCGTAAATCGTCTTAGTTCATGCTCGTACTCATTATGGACCGAGGTTGGGCTCGACCTCGACCCTACAGCTCGACATGTATACCTTCTTCAGGTACCTCCAGCTCGCCACTCTTTACGATGGTGACTTTCTCCTTCGGCTTGTCGCCAGGGTTCTTGGGAACAGTTTGAATCTTGTCCACAATCTCGTACCCCTCAAGGACTTCTCCAAAAACGACGTGCTTGCCATCGAGCCAGCTGTGCAGGGTTAGCAACGTACAAGCGGCAGAAGATAGCCGACATACCTCGTGATGATTGTAGTTATAAAGAACTGTGAACCGTTGGTGTTTCTGCCGGCATTGGCCATGCTCAAGAGACCTTTCTTGGTGTGCTTCAACTTGAAGTTCTCATCCTCGAACTTCTCGCCATAGATAGACTTGCCGCCTGTACCATCTCCCTTGGTGAAGTCACCACCCTGGATCATAAAGTCCTTGATGACTCGGTGGAAAGAGGAACCCTCGTAGCCAAAGCCCTTCTCACCAGTAGCAAGAGCTCGAAAGTTCTCGGCCGTCTATGTGTCGGATCAGTAAGTGGCTGTGCGGTTACACCGAAGGAATGCTAACCTTTGGGACAGTCTTGCCATAGAGGCCAAGCACTATTCGACCCATATCTTCCTCTCCATGTTTGATGTCGAAGTAGACCTTATGTGTGATTTTGGGGCCTTTGGCTGCCTCTGCAGTCTGACCAAAGAAGAGCAAAGCGGCGGTCAGAACGACCATCAACGATACAACGATCTTCTGTAGGTTCGCCATGTCGATTAGCATATCCCGGCAGGTTCGTGGAGGGGTGTCGAAGCAGGAGGGACTTGTTGTCGAAGTGTCCGCAGCTGGCGGGCATGTGGGCCTCGGCCAGATGAGGAAGGTGCGGCGTATGGGGAGGGCCCGCAAGTTTCTTGCCAACGCGACTCGGACAGCATCGCAAGGCCCAGGACTTGTAGACTGCCAATACCTTGTTCTTTGCTTTTTGTCATCGTTCCTAGCAAGTCATCATGGTAGGTATTACTCCATGATCGGTCAAGACGATGCGCTTACCAGAGTCAGGTGTTCATCTTCAACGTCAACTTCCCCGAACGGAGATTCGTCAAGCAAGCTCTACAATCCTTCTTCGGCATTGGCCAGAATGGCTGTGGGAGGCTCATGGCCAGATTCCACCTACACGATACAGCCAGGGTCGGCGAGCTGGGCCAAAGTCAGATTCTCGAGCTCAACGCAGCGCTTGATGGCATGAAAATCGAAAACGACCTGCGCCGACAAGTGTTGCAAGACATTCAGAGATTACGAGATACTGGTACCTACCGCGGTAGGCGCCATGCTATGGGGCTGCCTGTGCGTGGCCAGAATACAAGGAACCAGATCAAGACTGCCACAAAGATGAACAGAGTAGAAAGAAGATTGTGATAGACGTTCCTGGTTGTATAATATGGTTTGGCTAGCACTTCAATTACGAGCTGGAGGTGGAGGTCGTCGATCGCTGGAAGAGTCTGCTCAAAACATAGAGGCGCTGGTGTTAGATTGGGCAACAGCGTTCGTTCAAGACATCTGCTGCTAGAGCAAGGACTCGATAGCTACTCAGCGGAAATCATGCAGCGACACACCCTCGGAGGACGAGGATGTTCCCACCGAAGAAGCCCGTGGCAGAATGGTGCTCGTCCTGAAGTGTCGACTTTACAGTTCTTTCCGAGGCCGTTGCTTGGCGCATAGGGTTTAAGTCTGCATGAAACCAGTGGGAGCGGTGTGTTGGGTGGAGGCGAGGTCGGATTATGCAAAGATCAGCCACATAGCAGAGCTGTCTTGGAACGCTGTCATCTCAGCTTGTGCTGAGTTCAACAGCTGCCAGGGCCGATTGTACAATATTGTAGGGAAATGCGAACCTGCACAATATGGTCCATGTCCTCAGTCGGGCTCACCGTCAGAAAGCTCTTCAAATTGCCCCGATTGCTGAGCTACCCTAAGAGGGTTCTCCACATTCATGACACCAGTTGCTTTCAGTCTCTCAAAGAGCACAAACAGCTTTTCTGCCTCCTTCTCCTTCTCTGCGTCTGTCATCGCCGGCATGTTCACGGGTGTCTCAGCACCACGCCGTTGACCTGTGACAGGATTTATCTGGACTCCGCCATCGCGGGGATCGCTCGTATTCGCTGTCGTCTTCAGGCCTTCTGGTATAGGGATTTTGTGGGTCATGAGATAACCGGCAGCGTGGCCATAGCCGATGTTGTGCACGAAGGCTCTTGCTTCGCGGTCGGACAAACCGAAGAGCAGATCCGATATAGCTTCCGGCAGAATGGTCAGACCACTTGAAGTCTGTAGTCTCAGCAACCGCGAGGCAAGTGACTGTGAATGCCCTAGTGGCCTGTCTCGTTCCTCGTCTTGCGGCAACAGACTCCGCCTTAACAACTGCTTGACTTGAGTGTAAGGTAGCTCGTTCAGCTTGATGGTGGCTGTGATCAAGGCGATCAGCATCGTTTCGAGTTGTGCAGGTCGTAGAGATGAAGTGCTTCGGTCAAGGAGTTCTACGAGGCGGTGCGCCAGACCAAGCATGACATTCTCTCTGCCTTCATTCATCGATGCCGGCCACTCTACTACGGCCAGGTCGTTTAGCAGCTGAGCAATAGGCGGAGCTAGAGCACTCGACGGCAGCGCTATCGTGCTCACGATATCCATGAGACTTGGAACCGTCTTTGAGAAAAAATGCATCTGACCGGGGTACTTGATCGTGAGGTTGTATAATAGCTTTGTGGTTTCGGTCAAAGCCATAGTATCCACCGGACTGCGTTCGAACGAAGTGTTCGAGATGCAAGAAGCATGCTTGGACAACCGTGTTTGCATGTGGTCAAGAAGCTGATGAGACTCGATCAAAGCAACGAAATCAACTTTACCCCTGTATGTCAGAAGGAATAGGATCCTTGCTCCAACAAATTCATGATCAGCGCTTTGTTGGCTATAAAAGTCTACCACAGACTCCTTGTAACCCAGTGTCGCAAACTCCGACTGCATCTCATCTCGTAGTAACAAGGCATTTGCAATGATCCTGGCTGCTTCCAGACTCGCAAGTGGTCTCTGGTTGTTCTTGCTGCCGAAGGCAATCTCGCCGAGCACGTTGAGCCCTGTTTTGCAGTAGACACAAGGAGCATTCGTTGGTTCCCGCGCAATGATCTTGAGATCTGCCAATCTCTTACCTACTTCCACATCGTCGAAATTGTCGTTGTGTAGCTCAGCCTGGATGGCTTTGAGATCCCCCTCAGCCCTGTCCAGAGGTGTCGCCATGAGACCTGGCAGAGACGGGTCAAGGAACAAGTGTCAGACGAACGATGCTCATGGACATGGAGACACTGTCGCATGGGAGTGTAACAAGTAACTCAACTGCTTGTTCTTCTGGCCAAGTGTTGGAAGCAGATGATAGATACGGTTGTATTTAGCGGCCAGGACTGTACAGCCAGTGCGGCTAATAATCGGAAGCTCGGGTGTCGCGTGTCGCGTAAAGTGCAGGCAAGCGCGTACTGTTCTCCTGTAGTGTTGACAGTCGAGTCTTGATACTGCTCGATTTAATCTGTAGCTCATCAGCACCCTTCTACGTGATAACAGACGTAGGAGTCGTACTGTGCAGATACCATGGCCATCTACCATTAATTGGTCGAGCTGCAGGTCAGCATGTCCAGGCACGAAGTTCCTCTACCGAGCCCTCCCCCCGACACCCACCTGAGGGCACCAATGTCTAGCCTGTTCGCAAGAGCTGCTGGCACCAACCCACATTCAGAGGGCTTTTCAGAAGCTACTGATGCCGAGTCAGAGTACGGGGCAAGGAAGAGGGTCGATTTTCATCCGTTTGCACAGAATATCTTGGACCTGCCTCAGTTGTCTACACCAGACTCTGAAGTTCCACCTTCCCTCAGATCTCTACCTCCTTCACGTGACTGTCAATTGAGCTCTAGGCCGATATTGAAACAGAGATACAGCCTGGAAAGCACGTTGGGGCTCGATGGGCAAAAGGAAGCAACATCAACCGTGGACAACATGGAGTCGCTTCTACAACATTTAGCCGACGACGACAGGTCTTCCTCGATTGATGCCTATCAGACAATCACCAACCTAATAAAGATGTACGATGAACCTCCTGAGCAAGAACTCCTGCAGAAGAAGATGGAAGATTTGCAGAGGTACATCCGGAGAGACCTGGTCGTTTTGGATACGAATATCGATGCTCTGCCATCTGAGGAGAGGCTGAGCATGGGGAACTTGGTCATGAGCGCCCTCAAAGTCCTTGTCACCATGGTCTGGAGTCCAGCGTATTCTCCCTGCCTGACCGACGAATTTCGACAGTGGGCCATTGAGCGGTCCATCCACGTCCTGAAGGAACATAGTGCATCAAAAGCCACCTTACTGCACTATATGCATCTGCTCGCTACTCAGAACTTCCATGTCCGTATCATGCCCATGCGAACCGCGTACCACGGATACTTGAAGTGCTGCAGGATCTCACGGATCACATCTCGGGAAAGGCTGTGGTCGCAGAAAGACTGCTGGTATACCAGAAGCTTATAGACCAGGGGAAACCCGCTATGCGATCGAAAGCAAGGATGTGGGTCAAGAATCTGCTTACTGCCATGGGCCATAGCTTCAAGGAAGTCCGTAGTAACGCTATCTCTGCTGGTACCAAGGCATGTATCGCTTTTTCAGGACTGACCTCAATTGCCCCTGTGGTAAGAGAGGCGCTGGCCGAGGTGAATAATGAACGGTCCTTGAGTTCTTCGATAACCAACAGGCTGGAACGCGTTCTTGCCGCCAAAGATGAGGCAAACCAAATTCCCCAGATTTGGACAATAATCCTCATGCTCTGCAACACCGGCAGTTACAAGCTTGATACGTGGCCTCACCTCCATGAGTGGCTGAAGCTCATACAGCGATGCTTCAATTGCAGCGACAGCACCGTGCGGGTGCAAGCTTTCATGGCTTGGAACCGCCTATACTACGTGGCCCGGCCGACAGAGGCTCCCGAGAAGGTTGTATCTATGCTGGCCAAGCCTGCTATGATCCAGCTCGACAGAACAGGAAACAGTCAATCTGGAAAGGGCACTAGACAAGCTGTCATCTCAAGCTACTGTATGCTTCTCTACTACGCATTCAGACCTGCAGCACAGCATGCACAGTACACCCGCATGTGGAACGAGTTCGTGGTCAAGGTCATGACTCGCGCCTTCCTGTCAAAGTCTAGCGCGAATTGCGATCTGTCGTGTAGGGTTCTTGCAGCACTATTTCACAGCACTTCGCCCGGATCACGGGTTTGGAATGAGAACAAGGCCCATGAGAATGCACCTCTGGACCCTTCCGAGCTGCCAACAATTGATTGCAAATGGGTCCGGGCGAAAATGTCGTCTATACTGTCCATAGTGCGGCTGCTGGTTGACTACGCCTCATTTGGACCGGGTGAAACATTGTCCGAGCAGTCGTATATCGCTCAAGCATGGCGTGCCCTCGTCAGATCTCTCCGGGAAAGCACTAGCAAGGAGGTCATGCTGACCACGGACACCAAAGCTGCATTTGCAAGCATACTGGCCTTTTTGGGACCTACGACGGACCAGCACGACCTCGAGCGTTCGTCGGAACACAGCCGCCTCGGCCTGCTGGCTAAGATAACCATAGGAGAACTTGGACCTTCCGCGGTGTTGCAGGCGTTGGAAAGTCCGGCCGAGTGGCACCATAGCATTTTGCTCGAGCAGCTGATACGTCATGTAGCTGAGTCTTCGGACGAGACTGAAGTTCAACGACTCGAGCAGGCCAAGCTCCTGGATCGGTGCTTTGGCCTGCTGCGGGAAGATATACGCCACTTAGCTCAACTCGAAAATCCTGCTGACCTGGACAAACACATTGAGGTGTTGCAGTTCATGAATGATGTCCTGCGGCGGACGCCTCCCACAAAAGCGCTGCAGTGTCTAGTCCAACTGCAAGACGCAGTGACAACATTGATTGAAGGCTTGAAATTCCCATGTCAGCCTGAATTGAGTACCTTTGGCCTCATACTCGCCCAAGACCTACTGTCTCACGTGAGTACATCGCAGTACGATCTGCTCGACAATCTGATTGCGGCCATCCTTCGCACAGATTGTGACGAAGTGCAGCAGGCTTTACTCGAGGCGTGGAAAGAGATGCCCGTATCTAAGGCACAGCCTGCCCTTGGCGCACAAACTCGGGCAGCGATCGTGGCTCTTCCTAAAAGACTTACCAGAGAAGCTGGAGGCTTCATTCCTGCCACGGAATCTGTTTCTGTCTTCTCTACGGTTCTTCGACTGGCGAACAGCGGGCGCGAGCTTCAAACAGACAAGCTGCATAGCCCGGCAGCGCCGTCATCGGCCAGGACACGTTCAGCCATGAGCAGACGCCAGAACATCAAGAACAAAGCTAGACATAACGACTCTCAAATAGAGTTCGTGTCTATAGAACCCTCTCCGCCAGATTACGGAAAATTCGACTCGCAGCTATTGACTGCTCGTCAGAAAGATGTTCGGGCGAGGCAGCGCGAGGAGCCAGCGTTGACTTTTGCAGATCTCAGATCGAGTCCTTCTGCGGGCAAAGAGCAGGCTCAACCTTCAGTGTCCAGAGATGCCTGGAGCAAAACCCCTGAGAGGCCGATGACTCCTACATTACCACACGACGACGACGATCAGCCACCTACTCCCACCCCCAAAGCAAGAAAGTCATTGCTCGTTCACCTGCAACCTGATGTTCCCTCATCACCGCCATCGATAGTGAATGGCGAAACTGTGACAAGGCCTGCCACCACGATCACTTCATCGCCTGTCAGAGACCCTGCTGAAGCTGACGACGCTATCCAGCTAGATGGGGTGGAAGAGAATAACATTATCTTGAACGATCGGACGCCACATTTAGTAATGAACGGTAAGGGAGTCGCCAGTCCCACGAGCCACAAGCAACAATTAGATGGTGGGAGGCGTCAATCTCCCGAGCTACCTGTCGAGGCTGTTGTAAGATTTCCAGATGTCGTGTTGGCCACTGAAAATGTTGGTTCTGCAGAGGCCAACGTGTCAACACCTGCCTCCTACAGCGATGAGGACGACGCCTTGGCCGCATCTCAGCTCACACAGAATCTGATGGAGGAAAGTCAAGACTCTCAAGCCGCAGCGGAGGTTCGAAAGACGCCCCGATCGACCTCAAAGAGAAAGAGAGAAGAGCCTCAATCTGTGAAAAGCGGGAAGAAGAAACAGAGACGAAGCTCGGTCACCACCAACCACGAAACTGACCAGGAGCAGCTACGAAGAGAGACTGCCAGTGGGGAGACAGGGGACACTATTGTCGTCAACATGGACAAGGTCCCATCCCGCGCATCCTCGAGGCGGGGTCGACCTCCTCAGCGGCGTTGGTCCAAGGACGCAGCATCTGCACCTCCGACTCCTTCACAGCCTTCACAAAAATCGAGTTTAACCACGCCTGCTTCCACTCCCTCCAAGAGCGCTAGAAAGAGTCGTACAAAGAGGAAAACACGCTCGCAAGCAAGCAGAGAACAGAGTCCTGTCACCCGGGCAGCGATGGCTGCGGAGACAGCTTGTGCAGAGTTGGTCGCGGAAGTAGACGAGGTCACCACGAATGTTGTGACGACCGGAGTAAGAAAGCTAACAATGCCGGAGCTGCCTTCACTTCGGTCTGAGGTTCCTGAGACCGCCGAAGCACAGGCAGCGTCGCTTGAGCAAAACTGTTTGGTCGCAGACGCTGCCACACCACTCAACTCCCGAGCGGCTGAAGTGGTGCACGCCATTGAACCACAGCATCAACTAGCCGAGCCGGGTTCTGTCCAGCCGGCTGCATCGACCACTGCTCCGGTGCAGGATCAAGAGACTGATGCTCAATTGGATTTGGCTAGAAAGCTTGAGGACATCCTAGAGCATCTGAACACTGTCGATTCGTCAGTATTGGGGGAAAACTTTGATCTTGCCACGGTCCATAGCCTGTGTTTCAAGATTGGGTTGAAGGCACAGGAGTTAGAATTGGCTATGAGCCACCACTGAAGGAACGAGCCCGGATAGGCACTTGCAATCAGGCAGATTATTACATTATTTGGCAGCAGTTCTAGCGAGTATGAAGGGAAACGAATATGGATTGATAGGCTCATACGTAGATGTCCAGCGTGACGGCAGCGTGCGGTTACTGTTGGATGGTGTCGAAAGATAATGACAAAGTTCAATAGCTCGACCTTTGTACTTGGTTGAGTGCTGGTATCTTTGTGAGTACTAACCTAGATCGTGCGTGCGTTTCCACTGTGGCGCGATACAGAATCAGGTTCCCACTCACGAAGACACCGATACTCGACCAAGCATTATTTCCGCCTACCACAACCAGTGCGTACAACGACATGCATAGTAAGTGAGGAGGATAGTCAACCTCGTGACACCGTCATGAACCTGTACTCCAGACGTGCTTGGGCCTCAATGCCCACGTTATCGTAGAGGCTGCTGCTAGCTCGTATACAGTCGCAAGATACCAGCTGCGAGATCTCGAATCTTGCATGCGGCTCATTGGAACGAAGAAAGCAAATCTCAGCGCAGCAGAATCTGGGGAAACATCGCTTGAGCAGACCACTGTCGGTTAGCTGGCATTTAGCTCTCGGTTAGCTCAATATCTACATTGCGCTGCCGAGCCGCCAAGAAGATTTCAATCCAATCTATTACATACAAGATATTCGTTCGACCACCCAGCTTCCCTCCTTGTGCTCGCCGGTCACGACGATCTGCGAAATGTCCTGTGGGAAAAATCCTTTCCACGTGCGTGCCCACGCAAAGGCACGTCAAGGCGCTGTGCTTAACGCGCTACAAGTATGGTTCAAGGTGACATAAGTGACATGTGCCGGTATCTCTCTGCTATGCCTGTTTTGCTCGTCGCACGAGACAGCACTTCACAACGAATCGCCTGAAACTCTCATCTAAGAGACACGTTTGCATTTGGGATAGTTCAGCTTTTGCTCTATTTGTCACTCCTCGCTCTGTCGAAAGCGTGCAAGTCGTCACGTATTACAACCTGAAGTAGAAGCACAACCATGCCTAGCGAGCCCACACATCACTTTGGCCGTGGTGGAGCAGGTAAACAGTCATGTTTTGCGCGTCGTGGCCCTTCACTAAGCGACCGCAGGCAATGTAACAACCAAGGACGACAAAGCGCCTAGGGTGCCGCCTGAGTCTACCACACCAACCTTGAAGAGCAAGAACTACACGACTGGCCGAGGTGGCACGGGGAATATCGTCAAGAACGAGAACCCAGAGAACGCGCGCAAGGCGCAGGACATGGATGTACCAGGAATCGTATTGCCCGAGAATGAATACCACACTGGCAGAGGTGAGTTATAGCCACCCATACCAGGACGCCAGAGTTGACTTGAGTCGCAGGTGGTGAAGGTAACCGAGTTAAGCCTTCCGAAGAAGAGGTCGCTGCGGCTCGTGAGAACAACGAAAAAGTGCGATCTGCTAGCTTTACGAAAGACAGAAGTGGGTTGAAGGGCATTGCAGATAAGGCTAAGAATATGGTGAATGGGAACAATTAGGAGAAATGGGCTCGAATACGACTACTGTGAATGTCCTAGCATGCGATCCTTCCAGCAAAGCACAACGCACGACAGAGAGACCCCAACTGGAATATGTGAAGGCCTTATCGCTTTATTCGTAATATTTTTTCCTTTTGCGCGCCTGATCCTCTTCAGGCGTTTAGCTTTACCACGAGCGAGCCGCTGCATGCGATGGGGAGACGGTCCTGCCACATGGGTCACGCAAGATTGTGACAGCTGCCAGTGCCAGAACCTTGAAGACGTAGTGGAATACACGGTAGCGCTCCACCGAGATATTCATTCTGCAATAATAATGTCCATCCTCACATGTCTGTAATTCTGACTGCAAATCTTAGCGACTGCATGCACAGCTGTGTACGTCAGGTTGCAGCCACGAGCAGCTATCTCATTTTCGCAAAACTTAATCGTGGTGGTCGATCTTCGTGTATTGATCGAGTACTTACCATCGCTTGCTTACTCCATGATCCGTACAATGTGCGTACACACCATGGCCCGACAAGCAGTTGCATGAGCTGCTGCGGCTTAATGCATGCCTGAACGGCGCGCTGGGGAGGCTACTGCTCGGGGCGATCATATCCAGCCGGCTGGCAGAAGCTTTACCGAGACGCTTGCAGGCCTAGCCTGGACTTAGGCACATGGTGGGACATCTAGGCTTCGACTATACCCGTACTGGTGCTTAACTTTCTTTTTCCCGACAGCCGCCAGCACAGCAAAGCGCCAGCGCCGACTGGGGTTCTTGCTCGGGTAGAGCGATCCTCACGAGCCCTTGCAGGCCCGGATGTGCCTGGGCTGCCCCTCCATAAGCAGGGAACTGTAGGTTTTGCTGAACCTTGTCCGGCGATCAGCGATGAGAGCACAACCTCTTACGTGCATCACATTCACTTGTTGTTGCTTTTTCGAGTGCTTAACCATATATGCTGTTGCAGCGTACCGATCCGGGACACAGCAACCAGACGACTGTCACGCTCAACAGCAACGTCATTTATTCTCAATGTGCTCGAAATCATGACTACAATGGTTGCGCCAGCCCACTACCTCCAAAAATTGCAAGTTCTGGTTATAACGTGCTCGTTCGAGGAATACCACTAGACCTACTGCTTCTCCGCTGCTTGTGCGAACCTTGGTGCCAGCGTGCCTCCAGATTCTGCAGATCGTCTATTGGCGAGGAGGGTCTACACAACGTCAGCCTTAACGTCTTGGATCACGACAGAGGAACAAGCAACACCGTTCCGTCGGGCGACGTTTCAACGGTGTCTTGCTAGACCAAGGTAGTACAAAGCGACCAGAGCAAACTTTGGATCTTCCCGGGCGGTGGCTGAAGAAGTCGAGTATCAACTCCACTATTAGTATCAGATCGACCACCACCAGAACAGTGCATGAGCCTAAGACAAGTAACGATCACATGGGCCTGGGGTCACGAGTATTACTGGAGGACCACGTCGAACAAATCCCGACAATTGAATCTTATGGGTACGAGCAAGGTTGTACCTGCGCACAAACATCGAGTTTCAACAGTCGCTCTTTCCAGCTCAGCACATATAAAACGATAGACTGCCCATGTCCGGCTGGACCTTCGCGATGGATGACACCAAATTCCACCGTGCTGAACACGAGACATCTGCACAGTCGTATTCTTACAGGAACATAATACACCAACAGCAACAAGGCAACCACCAACCTCCTCCGAGCCCACAGACCCCAGAAATGTACGGTCAACATCATCCGCCCTTCAGTGGCCCACCACCACCAGTGGGTGGGTCACAATACCACCATCCATCATCGCAGTATCCCGCTCAGCCTGCATACCAACCTCCAATGCCTCAGTCTCAGTCTCAGCCTCAATACCAGTATTCCCAGCAACCGAGTCCCTACTCACTGAATCAACATCCGTTTCCTCAGCATCCACACACATACCAGCCGATGCAAACCTCGACAATGATGAACTCGAGCCACGTGGCGCACGCAGCCCAACAGCTCACCATTCAGCCGCCCATGACGTACGGACAGACAGCACCACAGAGTCCTCACAACTCTGTGGCTGCCCAGTCCGAAGACAACACTCCTGTACGGATCGAGGACGAAGACGCTTTCAAGAGGGAGAATCCGCCTCCCTCGCCAGAGGACCACTGGTCGAACGGCAAACTTTGGGAGCTACGAGTCGTACAAGAGCCTAAAAGAGCTCGCATGTGTGGGTATGGCGACAAAGACCGGAGGCCGATCACATGTCCGCCGATTGTTCAGCTCAAGATCAGAGATGCCCAGACCGGAGAAGAGGTCGACTATGACAATGGTCATTTCACTATAGGCCATTTCACCTGCATAGCCCAACTCAATGGCCTCCAGAAGGGCGAGGACAAAAGCGTCCTTAGGTCGCAACCCACACAGCAGCTGGTTAGTGTTGGCAGGGCTGGTGGATGGCCTGCCGTGTTAGTCCCTCAGCATAGAGATTGTGCAGCTCCACGTCTCGAGCCAGGCCAGTATCCGCCTGTTCAATATGGTCAGGGTAGCTATCCAGGCGACAGTAACGCACAAGGCCGCTTCCCACCGATAGGGAGGGCTCCTACCTGGAATGGCCAACACTTGAACACGTCGGGGGCTCACGCCAACGCCGTATGGACAAGCTCCTCCGCGCCCGGGCTTGACACTGCCGCAATTACCAGTTCTACCGCAAGATCATCCCGCGGCAGTCCGACCGCAGCAGCCGCCAACGCCTCCTGCAGAACAGTCCAACAATCTCAGTCCGGGAAATGTTTTTCAACGCAATCTCATTGGCCAGACAAGTTCGTCAGCGCAGCTGCTACATGACAAGAACAAAAAGCTAGGAATCTATTTCATATTTTCCGACCTATCTGTCGCACGGAGGACTGGTTCCGGCTCAAGTTTCAAGTCTTTAACGTTGCAGAGTGTCTCAGCGGTCTGTCTCAAGAGGACATCGTACGAAAGGCTACAGAGAACGATGCTGCACCTAGCACTAACCCTGAGGGCAAAAGGGGGAGCAAGAGCTTTGATGGGATCAAGAACAGCTTGGTCGGTAAGACCGCTCCGTGCCTTTCTACTTGCTGGAGTGATGCTTTCAGAGTTTACAGTGCGAAGAAGTTTCCTGGCGTTGCGGACAGCACCGAGCTTAGCAGATGCTTCGCCGAACAGGGCGTCAAAATCTCCATAAGAAAGGACAACAGCAAAGAGGAGGGTGAGGTGAGAGCTGGCACGAAAAGAAAGCGCAACAGCGTTGGTAGTGACGGGAACCAAGAGGAAGACTATGGACGGTAGGGTGGATGGAGAGTACCGCATGCCATCGGGTCAAAACAAATCATCACTGGCGTTGTGCTGTGAGGGAAACACAGAAGTTGGCGTTGAGGGACATTGCCAACATGGACATGGGATCGGAACTGAAATGTAGATGGCTGGCATACTAGGGTGGTTGGCGTATCATTCGTTTGCAACGAGACATGAAACGACACTGGATTTTGGGCTGCTACGCGGCGCCACATATTGTACTTAAGACTTCTCCTGCACATATGGTGCGGCAATTTCGGGCTCCTTGATGTCTGCTCAAACGACAGCTAATCGCGCGCTGCAAAGCACGAGTCTTGACTCTTTCAGTGCCTTGTTGTATGACCGCGACCCCAACCGAGGCACAATCCATGCTGCCCAGACAGTGGAGCTTGGCGCTGCTTAGGGACTTCACTCCGGCGTAACACTGACCGAGATGTCCGCTTTACGCTTTCCACTTTCCACCTGGGGAGCCAAGCGTCGCGGACCTCCCACGCGAACGGTCGAAATTTTTGCTTTCTCGACCCACACTCCTTCTTAGGGAAGGAGATCACCTGCGTGGATGGCCATGGTGGGCTACTTCTGGCTTTTGACGACCAATGAGATGTGTATCGCAAAGCACCTCAACATTACTAATATGCGCCTTGACCCTGTCCCAGTCACTCCAGTGGCAGAATTCCCCACAGTCCCGGTGTTCACTTGTCAGCCGACATGAAGCCACTATCAAGCACTCGTATCTGTTCGAGCTTCGCACAAAATGACCGCGTTTGCCGGATCGTGAACCGCATCCTCGTTTCCTTCCTTCGTGCTCTGTCTTACACCCATTGCGCATCTCCGAAGCAACCCTACTTCGCCTAACCGTTGCGCACAGGTGCCGTCAAGATGCGCTTTTCTATTGACGGTAGAGGAACGCGAATTGTGACTCTTGTTCAAGCACTAACGGATCTGTAGGGAACGAGAAGCAGCACGTCTACAACGAGACGAATGGCCTCAATGGTCAAACCAGATACGACCCTGATCTCGCGCACCCAGCGGCAGATTATACAGATGTTGAGCATGCCTCGCCGACCTCACCACCAGAAGGCGTGTCAGAGCCCAAGCTGTTGAGAAAGATCGATCTGCGCGTCGTCCCCGTCCTGTCCGTCTTGTACCTTCTAGCCTTCCTTGACCGAACGAACGTCGCCAACGCGGCCATCTATGGGCTCCAGGAGGAGCTGGGCCTCGTCGGAACTCAGTATTCTACAGCCCTGACCGTCTTCTTTGTGCCCTATATTTTATTTGAGATTCCCTCAAACCTCGTGCTGAAGAAGTTGAAACCACACGTTTGGCTGACCTTCTGCATGTTCATGTTTGGACTGGTTACGCTATGTCAAGGGCTTGTGCAGAACTGGGCTGGATTTATGACTACCCGCTTCTTGCTGGGTGTGTTTGAAGCAGGTATGTACCTACAAGCACAGACAAAGGAAGCAAGAACAGGCGCTGACTCGCACACCAGGCATGTTCCCGGGATGTTTCTACCTGATATCCATGTGGTACCGACGCCACGAAGCACAAAAGCGGTACACTTTCTTCTTCGCCTCAACGTCTCTTGCCGGCGCATTCGGCGGTCTCCTGGCCAGCGCCATCGGTAAGATGGACCACGTTGCAGGCTACAGAGGCTGGAGGTATGACAAGTCAATCCGCGCCGCCCTCATGTTTTCCAGGCTAACTTGTTCCAGATGGGTTTTCATCCTCGAGGGTCTACTAACTTGCGTCGTCTCATGCGCCTTCTTCTTCATTATCCCCGACTTTCCCGAGGAAGCTAAATGGCTCACGCCAGCCGAAGCAGCTTTCGTGAAAGCCCGCCTCCAAGACGACCAGGGCAAGTCGGCGCGAGAGCGCAAGATCACCCTCAAGGACATCGGCAACTGCTTCAAGGACTACAAATTCATCCTTGGCTGGTTCATGTACTTCGGGCTCATCGTGCCTGCCTACGGCTACGCCTACTTTTCGCCGACGATCATCAAGTCGTACGGGTATAGCTCCATCCAGACGCAGCTACACTCGGTGCCTCCGTGGGCCGTGAGCTTCGGATTCTCCATGCTGATCGCCTATTTCTCGGATCTGGCCAGACACCGCTGGCTGTTCACGCTGATCCCCATCTGCATCGCGATCACCGGCTTCGCCATCCTGCTCAACGTCCACCACGACAGGAACGTGCAGTACGGCGCGCTCTTCATGGCTTCGTCTGGCGTCTACGCTGCCATGCCCATCATCGTCTGCTGGTTCCAGGTACGTCCTTCGCCCTTTTCAACCCTTGGAAGTAACAAGCTAACGCCGCACACAGATGAATCTCGGCGGCCACCACCGTCGCGCCGTCGGCACCGCGTGGCAGATCGGCGCGGGCAACATCGGAGGCATCATCTCGACTTACATCTTCCCCTCGACCGACGCCGTGAACTTCTTCCACCTGGGCTACAGTGTCTGCATGGGCTTCATCGTGTTCAGCGCGGCGAGCTGTTGCGCCTACTTCGTGGCTTGTTGGAGCCAGAACCGCAGTCGTGATAAAGCAGGGCCCGACATGAGTTTGACCGAGTACGAGAAGATCGAGAAGGGCGATTTGAACCCGGAGTATAGGTATATGTTGTGATGTGGTGTGGTGTGTAGTACTCTGTTCCTGTGACAGAAGCTGAGAAGCGCGGTAGAGTGGTCGTAGCGACGGTAGATTATCAGCATGCCGTTACGGCCGGTTTTTCGACAGTGCGAAGTTCCTGTGGTCTTTTTCTTTTTCTTTTTTTTCTTTTTTTGCCTGTTTGAGTTGTGTGCTCGTTTGTCATGCTTGTTGTTGGACGTGTGATGTTTTAAGTGCATACCTATCGTTGTTCCCACTTGATTGTGAGGATGCGGTCAACAGGGAGGAGCCCAAGTGTACATTGTGACGTGTACGAGTGGGGCACGGTACACACACACACACACACACATAAACACCTCAACGCGGCTTGTGAGGTCCAATTATTACTATGAGCGGTGGGTGGGGGGTGTCGATGCGACGCAGATTAGCGCAGCTGGGTGTGCGTGTACAGCATTACTACTCTCTTCGTCTGTCTGCGGTCAACGCATGCCTTACAGCCTATACACCGGTCTCCAGATCTCACACCTGCCGCCGTCTACCTCCGCCGCACTCCCAGCCCTGCGCAGCATGCCCTGGCTATTCAACCCACCGGGACCGCCAATGACCTCGACAAACCCGGCATCACCGACCTCGTCCCAGCTCCCCACGGGCCCGCCCATCGGGTTCTTCGCGAACGTCGCCCACATGTTCTGCATCAGTGCGCTCAAGCTCGCGCCGCGGGCCCCGATGTCCGCGCCCGTGCTCGCGTACGTGCCGAAGACGAGGGGGATCTCGCTCGAGTGCCACGCGCCGAAGTTGATGCCGGGGATGGGCTGCAGCTGCGCGAACGACGCGTTGTAGTAGTAGCGCCAGGTTGGGATGCCGGCGGCGGCGCTGTCGTTGGCGACGATGGCGGCGGGGCACTGGAAGCCGAGCTCGGTGTAGATGGCGGCGATTTGCTCGGTGGAGGAGGCGATGCCGCGGGCGCCGATGGGGTAGGCGGCGATGATGGCCTGGATCTGGGCGTCGGTGAGCAGGTTGTTGAAGGTGGTGCGCAGGAAGGCTTCGGTGTTGTTGTTGGTGAAGGTGAAGAGGATGCCTTCGTTGGCGTTCGTGCCGGTTATGACGGGCACGCGGGCGATGTCTCCGGCGGCGCGGGCCGCTTCGGGGTAGGTGAGTTGAGTGTAGTTGTCGTTGGTGGGGCGGAAGGAGAGGGCGAGGTGTTCGATGACGGATTTGAGCGTTGCTGCTGGGGCTGCGCGCGCGCACGCTAGGCCGTCGGAGGGTGTCGTGCAGTTTAGGGCGGCCAGGAGGCTGTCCCAGCTTGCGGGGTCGGCAGGGTAGCGCGCACTGACGGAGGATTGGCCAGATTCCATGATGGCGGCGTGGAAGGGGGGCGGGCCGTCAGGGGCGCTGGGGCCAAAGGACGTGACGAGGCTGTCGACGGAGAAGGAGCCGGCGCTTTCGCCGAAGATGGTGACGCGCGAGGGGTCGCCGCCAAAGGAGGCGATGTTGCGTTGGACCCAGGCCAGGGCGAAGCGTTGGTCGAGGTAGCCGAGGTTTCTTTCTGTGAGTGGGAGTTCTGGTGACGATGGGAAGCCGAAGACTGGCGAGATGTTAGTAATGTGTTTCCCAGGACGAACTGGGTGTGAGATTCGGCTTTGCTTGTCGGTCAACTCACCATTGGTGCGGTAGTTCGTCGCAACGACAATCACGTCTTCGTTTGCGGCGAAACTGCTTCCATCATATGCTGCATTGCCGTTGTATCCGAACTGCAGAGCGCCACCGTAGATCCAGAACATTACAGGCTTGAGGGCACCACCTGTCTGCGCATTTGCTGGGGTGAAGATATTGACGGTAAGACAGTCCTCAGACTCCTGTGGAGCAGGTGTGTTGAAAGCTGCGATCGTGAAATTGCGGCTTAATTCTGGGTAGTTGAATTGCTGGTTCTGTGTCAGTCATGGTCCTTTCTGTTTTAGAACGGCCCGTAGATAAGATCTTGCTGCCCACGGACGTCCTTGAGCTCCTTGACAAGGTCTTACCTGTATACACGCTGGCCCTCTTTGCGTAGCCTGGTATGGCTCTGACCATGGTGTAGCAGTCTGCGCGGGAGCGAATCGCGTCGGTGAAGCGGCAAAGGGGACTCCTAAATACTGGTTGACCAGGTTTGGCGAGTTGGCGACGCTTGTCTGGATTCCAACCACAACACCCGAGTCAATGGAAGCTGTTGGAGAGCTTCCCGAGCCTTCTTGTCGCGCAAAGTTCTGAGCTGCAGGAGCTGCGAGGCATACGCCACTCAAGGCGCCTGCCAACAGAAGCTGGCTCGTCGTTCTCATGGCTGCTGTCGTGGACTCGAAACTGTGGTAGTAGTCACACCGCGATGATATCTAAGGTACGTACCGTCACCAGCAGGTGAGCGCAAGCCGAGCTTATGTACCTGACCACATGTTCGACTGCATATATCTCCACAAGAGCTCAATCGGCTTTCTTCCTTGACCGATCACCAGCTTAGCTCCAGGCCTTCGGTTCGAGAGCCATGCCCATTTTTTTTGCAAATTCCATTGCTGTGCCTGGTGGTCTTGAAGATCGACAAAGATTGGCTGCAGGTACACAAGTAGCATCATAGTGCACCTTTGTGGAGGAGGGGAACGCGGGAACCTGGAATAAGCCTTCATACGACTACGGGGGGATGCTACATCGGGTAGCATAATACGAAACCATTGACCAATCAGTAAGTGCCAAGAAACAAGCAGCCTCGGTCTGAATGAAGCGGGCCGAAAGAGGCAGGTCGTGGCCAACAGGTTACGTGCGTGTCATAGCTTGGTAGTCGATCTGTTTTCTGACCGTCAGCTGGTGTTGTTCGACATTTCAAAGAGCACAGCAAGCATGAGTACAGTACGTGAGAGGCTCAACTGCGGTGAGGACAACGTTTCGCTGGGGTCCTCATTGTCTATATACGAACAGCAACGCCTACTGCCCTGTCCCGATACCCGCCAAACCAATTCCAGACATCAGTTTCAAAACTTTGGGGATTTAGAATTCGCTATGTCAAAAAAGTCGACTAGGGCTCTCGAAGTCCTCTTCGGCCTTCATTGCTCCTGTCCTAACACAAGTTCCAGTGTAATGCTTCACTTCGCAACCTCCTCGTGCTTCTCCAAGTCCTTTGTGGCATTTCCCCCCTTCTGCTGTCCCTTCTTTACACTCTTCCACTCGATAGCCAATGCACCGAACACACAGAGAGCTGACAATGCAGTGGCCAGGTGGAATACATTCCGCAGTGCGTCATTGTAGCCCAGGAGGACCTCAGGCAGCAGAGTCGCAGGTACCATGCTTCTCAGAGCCGTTGCACCTGCACTTGCCACAGAACCTACATCTATGCCTGGCATGTCTGCTAGATCTCGCTGAAGCCGCGAATCGAACAGGTTGTTGCCGACACTGGTGAAGACTGCTCCTCCGAGGATCTGGAAGAACATCATCAATGCCGCACCTGTCGACACATCCTTGCGAGCCAGAACAGTTTGTGCTGCCACGGAAGGCTGCTGAGAGCCGGCGCCGAGGCCAAGGCCGAATAGTGCTTGATAGCCGATCCATTTGGTGTGACCGGTATGTGGTGTGAAGGCTGAGATTAGCCCTGCCCCAATCGGAGTGAGGATCGACGACAACAACATCCAAGGTGCATAGTATCCTAGCTTTCTCGTCAGGAGCCCGGCCATTATCGACGCAATGACCACACCGAGCACCATAGGCAAATTCATGATTCCCGATTTGACGGCTGTGACACCTTTGATAGCTTGGAACCAGAGCGGGAGGAAGTAGAACACAGTCTGCATACTGCCTCCGTTGCAGAAGGAGAACCATGATCCCGCGAGGATGCTTCTGTTGAGGAAGATGCGCGGTGGAACTGTGGCGTTGTTCTTTTTCCAAGCCTGAACAAGTATGAAGGCGATGAGAAGAACACCGAAGAGGACCAGGAGTGCGATAATGCGGCCGTCGGACCAGTCATAGGTCACGCCGCCCCACTGTAGAGCCAAGAGAAGACAGATGATGGAGGGTAGAAAGAAGAACGTGCCGATCGGATCGAGGCGTACGATTTTCTCCTTGAGTGTTGTGCGCTCCTTGTTGACCATGTCCTCGGGGATGTGGAGGAAGTACACCAATGCCAGGAGGACCACGCCGCCAAACGGAAGATTGATGTAAAAGCACCATCTCCACCCTGGACCATCGGTGAAGGCGCCTCCGAGCAGCGGCCCGACTGCGCTCGCAATGCCGAACACCATACCCAACAGACCCATATACTGTGGTCGTTTGTGTAGTGGGATGATATAGACAATGATGATGACCGCACCCTGGAAGAGACCAGCGTTGCCTAAGCCTGCTAGGGCACGACCGACGATCAGCATATTTGAGTTCTGTGCAGCACCGCACACTGCTGAGCCGATTTCGAACACTACTAGAGAGCATAGGTATACTGTTTTCGGGTTGTAGAAGGCATACACTCGACCGAGGAGGAGCATAAAGGCGCAAGATGTGAGCAGGTAGGATGAGGCGTACCAGCCGACGTCCCCCAGCGAATGGAACTCATCTGTGATTTTTGGGATGGCGACACCTATAATGAGTCGATCGAGTGCCACAAGGAAGAGAACTGTGACGAGGCATGCCATAATGACAATGACTTTGCTGGTTGGCAGGTTTGCTGTTTCGGTAGTGGTCTTGGAGAGCTCATTCTGCTGAGTTTCCTGTTCCGCTGTATAGCCTTGGGGCTCTGAGGAACTCGAGCAGGTAGTGAGGGAGTTAGTGCGCTCCGCAGCGGGCTGAGCGGAAGACATCGTGAAGGCTTGTCAAGTTCAAGACCGCAAGGGCAGGTGGGTTGTACTAGTATGAGATGCTATGGGGAGAGGATAGTTGCACAGCGAGACCACAATCCATGATATATATACCAAACCTACCTGGCTCTACTCGGATCCCAGTATACAACAACTCCATTACCTCCGGGAGTGAGAGTACTCCGAACCTGGCGCTGTCGGACGTGCAGGCCTTTGCATCCAGAATGGCTTCGGGTCGGGGCCTTACGTGAGATCTTACCCGGGGCAATCTTGAGGTGCCGTTTTCTGAGGTGATAAGTCATCAAGACAGCGGTCATTCTCATCTGGTAGTGGCCGGCGAATAGACCCACTTCTTGACGATCAAGACTTGAAGTTATGTTGTCCGTGGTGCGTTCTCAGTACACGTAGGGCGAGCTCGTGAGGATTCTCGGGTTCGGGTGACAGCTTCGCGTGTCGGCCGACGGTCTCCCATCATAGACTGACCAATCACAACATAGTTTCGGCCCCGAAGGCTCAGACGTCCAGACATGAAGCGCCCGAGCTATCAGTCTTGGGACACAGGCCAAAATGCTTTCATGGCACTTCTGTATTGCCTCACGATACTACTGGGTAACGGGCGCGAAGGATTTGGTGGTAGTGGACATCCTGTTGATCGCACTCTAAGCGATTGTCATGCTACTCCTTGTCCACTCTTGAGAATCGATCTTGCGAGACACTCTCTCGGAGCTTTCAGTTCGAAAATGCATGGTGATTTCCCTACCCACACAATGCTGCTCGAGTAGAGCTGGACTCGAAGTTGACGGCTATCAGAGACTTACGAGTAGCCGGCGGCTACTAGCCGCCAGGTCGAGTTCGAAGAGGCTCCGTAACGTCACGCGCGTCAAGCACCAACCACAGATCTTGATACTTTTCCGCCATACAGGCGTGCACCTGGAGCACAAGAATCAAAGTCAACAGCTATGGAGGCTACCACTGCACATCGACCAGGAGGTCGACTGATTCGGCCAGTGTACTCCTGCATACGCTGCTCGGATCGTAAAGTGAAATGCGACCGCCAGAACCCTTGCGGCTCGTGTACGAAACACGATGTGAAATGCGAATTTCGTCCACTGAATGCTCGGAAGCCGACGAAACGGGCGAGAGACGACAATCCGCTGAGAGAGCGAATGAAGAAATACGAGCAACTGCTCAAAGAACAAGGCATTGACCCCAACGTTCTACCTACGCCTGAGTCACTGCCTCGGGATGAGGAAACGCCTGATCCCGCTAGTAGGACCGAGAATTCGACATCAAGAACACCAGAGCAGGAGCCCCAGATGATAGACAGCAGACTGAATGAAGCTGCCGTAGACCTACGAACACCGGACTCGGTCGGCTCAGAAATGGTCCGAATCACGAAGACTCAACTATTGCAACAAGGTGGCCTGGCCAGATTCGTGGACAACCCTTTGTGGACACGAGTGATTGAAGAGGTATGTTTTCCAAGAAATTAGCCTTTCGGACGGAGTTTGATGACTTGTGCTCGAGTGCCAGATTCGTGCTCCCGACAAGTCTTCGTGGAAGTCCTCACATCAAATGTTGAAGACTCGGTACGACGATGTGTCTGAGTACGCAGACTGACTTTGCCTACAGATGCATGACCCAGAAGAAGCTTTCAACGAAAATTGCCAAGGATCGAGTGATGAAGATTCGCATGAATATCACGACGGCAGTGACTTTGTGCTAGGCGTCAAGTCGGACGTCAAATGCGTACATCCTCCTTCAGACCACATACACTATCTGTGGCAAGCTTTCGTTGAGAACGTTGATCCTCTTACGAAGATTGTGCATGTTCCAACTTTGCGACCAGCAATACGAAAAGCGACGATCAGTATGGAAAGCGTGCCGAAGAGCTTCGAAGCTCTGATGTTCGCCATATACAGCATGGCTGTCTTGTCGCTTCAAGACACCGAATGCATGGCCCGACTGGGCGAGCCGCGTAAAGTCCTGTTGTCGCGCTACATTCTGGCCACTAAGGTGGCGTTAGCTCGAACCAATTTGATGGGTACTCTTAGTCTTGTGGTTTTGCAGGCCTTGATCTTGCACATCTTCAGCATTCGGGACATCTACGATCCTCGCACTGTCTGGACCTTAACCGGAGTAGCCTTGCGGATTGCGGAAGGCATGGGCTTGCAACGTGACGGCGCATCGTTCAGCCTGCCGCCCTTCGAAGCCGAGATCCGACGACGGATCTGGTGGCAGCTCAAAATGCACGACTTGCGAACGACAGATCTCACCGGGCTAGCCAAATCTAAAGTCCTGGACCGAGATGAGGAGAATACAACCCAACCCCCGATTAACATCAACGACGACCAGCTCTATCCCGGCATGGCGTCGCTGCCGGAAGAGTCGAACACGCCGACAGATATGGTCTTTGTCGGGCTAAGGTCACAGCTCAGTAGCTTTGCTATGAACCTACATGCGAAGAAAAAGGAGCAAGGTGTCAAATCGAGCTGGTGGAACGATGCAGCTTCAGCAAGCGATGTGGCAGAGAAAGAGGCAGGTCTCAAGGAGGTTGAAGACTTATTTGAGACAAAGTATCTGCGATATTGCGACCCTTCGGACTCGCTACAGCTTATGGCGATGCTCTTTGCGCGTATGGGTATGAACCATGCTCGATTTCTCGTCCATCATCCACGAAGATGGCCGAAGCCGGAGATGATGCCAGAGTCAGAGCGTCAGTTGGTCTGGAGTCTCAGTGTCAAGCTTCTCGAACAAACTGATTTGACGCTATCGAGTCGACAGCTGCAGCGCTTCTGGTGGAACGGGCCCTACTTCTTCCCCTGGCCAGCTTTCATCCACATCATTGACACACTTCGAGCGAACCCCCTAATCCCCGAAGCTCAAAAAACTTGGAGGTTGATCGAGTCGATTTATGCGAGTAACGGACACCTCCTGTCTAACACCAACAAGCCGATCTATATCGTTGTGGGCAACCTGACTTTGAAGGCTTATGATGCTCACCTCACAGCTCTTTCGGATGCCGGAGTGAGCGCGCCAGCAGTTCCGGAGTTCATTACGAAGCTTCAACAGCAACGCGCATCTGCAAAGGCAAAAAGAGAGGCTCGCAATGCTAAGAAGAACCAGACTGTGCTCAGTTCTGCCCAAGCACAAACAAGTGAGTATATGCCAAAGGCCGAGGACGCAATGAGATCTGTGCAAGACTCATCTGCGGAGTATATGCCTTTGCAAGATCTCAACACGCAGTCAAATCCGCTGCAACCAAACATCGATATGGAGACCGACCCCTTCTGGTTCACCAACGGTTTCGTCAACGACTCTATGAATGCCGCAAACGGCTTCCCGAATGACATAGACACCATGCTAGCTTGTCCTACCACAAGTCTTGACAACATTTTCACCGGCGATCATATGGATTGGCAGCAGTGGGACGCAACTCTCGCTAATCTGAACATGAGCACATATCACTAAACGCACACGGCCAGCTCAGGCAGCAACCACTTCCCCCCTCAGAGCACCATCCGTCATTGACGTAGATTTGTAGCCTGAATTCTTGCACCCTAATCGAGAGGAGGTGGCCACGATTAGATACCTATTAGAAAAAGCGTTGTTGGCCTGTTGGAATACGGTAGGACCATACACATCGAAGCCGGGTATAGCATGAATTTCGACGACCGAAGATACCCGATGAGCGCAGAGCCGTTGTCCTTTTGGTGTATTACTCAAGGTCAGAACATTGAGTATCGTCCGCCTGACAAAGACGTGGTTTGATGATACATCACAAGTGGCATTCACAGTGAATGACCGTCAGCCTTCGAGTCCCTTTGTGAAATAGACTGGACAGTTTGTGCAGACGAATCTACAGTGACTAGGTAAGAGCGACTAGCCGAAAGCTTGAAAGCGGATAGAACTTCGATAGCAGAGAAAGCAGCGGTATCTCAGCCAGGTCTTGTGTACAAGTATGAATGTGTGTCGCCTCTTCTCCGCTTGGGATCGGCAGCAGCCTGACTCGTAGTTGCGTATAATGGCGCTCAAGGACTAGAACACTGTCGTGAAGTGCCAAGGGTTGAGTCTAGAATTCGCCTCTTGCGTTTGCTAGCGGCGGCGACTATGGCAACTTCCATCCATTCTCCACACCTGTTGAGGACCTGCCGTACCACAGATCTGCGAAGTCTCATCTGACACTCGCTTTGTCAGATCTCGGTAAAAGGAAAACCCCAGCTCTCAGGCCATTGACATGTATTCAACTTTCACCCCTATGTCACTGCCACATTCCGCGAATACGAGATCACGTCCTGCACGGTTCCCTGACACAGCACCGCCATAGCATGCTAGATAGTGAGCAACTCGTGCTACATGTCGTTGCGGTGCCGTAATTCAATTGCGAAGGGTATTTCAAACGCTCCGAGAACAGCGTGCGCTACACATCGTTTCAACCCACTCTGTAAACCAAAGGGTATCGAACCTGCTCAAGATGGCGAAAGGCAGGAGTCAACCGACTTTCAAAGTCCAGTTTCAGGCACCATCGCAACAACCTCCTTCAAACCAGCCTCACAACGAGGAGCATAGAGAATTACGCGCAGCACGAACATATCAATTCGTCATCAACCAGGGTAATTCAGCCTCCTTCGTTCCAGCCCCCGGCAGCAGTTCTTCCCCTCCTGGGACCCCCGATGTCGCGAGTAGACAGTTCGTGTTTGCAGCGAACAAATCGACCGTTGCATTCACCGAGAGAAGAGAAGACAGGTCAGCATCGCCGGCTCCAAAGCGTCGAAGAACCAAAAAGTACCCCCACGACGACAAACTCGCCATCAACGTCCGCAAACCCATCCGGACCTACGTTCCGATCGATGCATGGGTACTGATATTCCAACGATGCCACCCGAAATTCCTTTTGGATGCGAGGCTGGTGTGCCGAGACTTCCGTGATGTTCTCAAGTCTCAAACCATCTGGCGTGAAGCACGTCAACACACGTTCGAAGCGCTGACCGATCTGGGTTGTCCTGACGGACTGACTGAAATGCAGTACGTAGACCTCCTTGTCAATCGCGGCTGCCAGATCAAACCTTGCATACGTCAAGAGACGCGGAAAATCTACTGGCCTTTCATGCTTCGTATGTGTGAGAACTGCTTAGCACAGCAAGTTGAAGGTGGATGGAATCACAGTCTAGAAGTAGCAACGTACAGGAAGTATCGCTTGGACTTGGAGCCTGAAGTCAGAGATACGATTCCGGAGCTACTCATGAGCTTGCTACCTGCCGGCATCATGATGTGCGGGAAATGGGTTGAGCCCCGACGGTTGCGTGCAGACCAACAAATGTGGGAATTCGAGGGGGACAGTTACTATGTCATGGCTCGTGATTACGAAAGACTAAAAGCAGAGTTCAAGCAGGAGGTCATGAGCGAACCGGCCAACTTTTTACCCTGGGTGAGGAAGAAGTGGCAGGCGACCAGAGGTCGAATGGCAGTTGCGAAGACTTTGTCGGGCCTGGATTGGAATTCGATCTTGAAGCGTGGATCCAACCGTGAGGAGAAGGCTCAATTCTTCGAGGATCGGGCGCAAGAGCTGAACCCGCCAATGAGCCCAGCTGTGCTCAGCAAGATGGCAGCCTACCACAACGTTGTCGACAACAGCAATGCACCGAGCTTGCGAAGTTGGGACGTGCTCGCCCAGAAGATTGACCAGGCTGAACTGCGCGCGCAAGCCGAACAACTCCTGGAATGGGAGCAACTGTCGGACAAACTTGGTGCGACGATGACCGGCATAGACGGTGACAGTTCTCGGCTGCTGCACGATAAGCTGTTCGAGCACCGGAACACAATGGAAGCAACCGGCCCGCCGAAGCTTAGACGGAAGCAGCGAGTGCCGGAGCAAGAAGTCGTCATGCGGATTGCGCAGCACGAGCTAGACGGCCTGCTCGACAAGGTCCATGATGAGGACGTCCTTTTACTGCTCCTCAACAAGGTACGGAAGTCGTACGAAGCGCTTGAGTCGAAACCTCAGGGCCTTAACGGAGACGGTAGCAGGGGTGAATACAGGCTGCTCCTGGACGATGCGCGCATGGTTGTCCACGAGGTGCTGGCGCCGCGGACCGCGAACAAGAGCAGCACGCGGGTCAAGAGCATCATGGCGTCACTGCGATGCATGGGGTGTACCAGGCAGGACGCCAGAAGACTGGATACATTCGAGCAGTTAGTGTTCCACGTTCGCAACACGCATGCCAAGTACGTGGGACCGGACATGCATTTCTGGAAGTGGGCGGTCCCCGTACAGAGCTACTTTCGAAGATCCAAAGACCCAGTGGCTTGGTATCAGATCGCTTGGCCAAAGTCGATGCCTGCCCTACCGGCGCATCGCAAAGCCACGAGAGACATGGTCTGGGATCCCGACGAAGAGCAAGAGTACATTGAGCGACCCGTCGAGGAGACACTCGATCTCTTTGGCGACCTAGAAGCCATGGACGATAGCAGCATCGCCGCCGCCGACTTCACGGGCAACTTCTGCCGCGCGGTGGCAACACTCGCCGAGACACGGCTTGAGTCGCAGTGCACCATGCGACTGGCGCTGGAGTACGCGACGAAGCGGCAACGTCAAGACGGCCAGCAGTGGTCTCCATCCGTCGTGCTGAGCCCGGCCACGCTGCACAAGCTGGCGGCGGCGAGTTCGGGCCTGGCATCCCGGCTCGCGTTCGAATTCGAGTGCGGCCTGTGCTCGAAGGAACAGAGCGAAGAGCACAGCGAGGGCGAAGTGCATTCGCGCCGGGACCTGGACAATCTGAACTCGCACTGGCGCTACGTGCACCAGCTCGAGGACCACGAGCAGACGCCGAACCTGGTCTCGCTGCCGTCGGATCTCGACGTGCATCGGAGCATGACGCGGCTGGACGCAAAGCTGCAGGCACAACGGGCACGAGCTGAGTCGAAGGAGAAGAAAATGGGGGCGGGCGGCGCCGGCGGCGACAACCACGAGGGTGCTGCCGCCAGAGACCCGCGTTGTGCGACGCTGTTGAGCATCCCTAGCATCCGGAGCCGGTTCGATCGATTGTTCGCCAGGCGCCAGGGGGGACTCGACGGCAGGGAGTCTGGCTGAGGAGGAGGAGCAAGAGGTGTGTGGAGTTGGGCGAGGCGAGGCGAGGGCTGGCTGGTAGCCCAAGACGATGAACAAACACCAAGTGGATACAAGGTATTGGAACATGTGTTTATTCAACAAGCTAGGCTAGGGTATCTCAGTCATCTATTTTAATTGTCCACCTCCTTTCAGCTGGCGATGGCCGAGGAGAAGAGCTTGGTGGCCAGCTCCGTCAGCAGTCTGGCCTTGTCGCCCTGCGGCAACTCCTGATAGACCGAGTAGACACTCTTGCCCTTTTTATCGCGGATGCCGCCGAGCTTGGCGCCCGCGGCAGCACCGGCGATGCCGCCCGTGATATTGCCAATGATGACGCCGAGGCCGAAGCCAGAGGCGGCGCCGACAATGGTCCAGAAGCGGGTGTTGGGTTTCGTCTGCCGGTCGGCGCCCTCGCCCTCTTCCTCGGCCAGATCGGCGTCGCGCATCATCTCCTCGAAGACGGAGCCGAACTGCTCCTTGCTGAACTTGTCTTGCTGCGGGTTGCCCTTGGCGGCGCCGCCGAAGAAGTTCGACCAGGGGAAGGAAGAGGCGCCTGGCTGGGACGCCTGCGGCATCTCTTCGTCGGCACCGTCTTCGAACGTGGCTGAGGGGCCCGGGTGGAACTGGCGGCTGGCGTCGTAGTCGCGTCGGCGGGTCGCGTCGGACAGGGTGTAGTAGGCGTCGTTGATGCGTTGGAACTTCTTGGTGCGGGCGGCGCGTTCGGGCGAGTCCGAGGGCACGCGGTCGGGATGTGACTTGAGCGCCGCTTTCTTGTACGCGGTGCGGATTTGTTCGGGCGTTGCGGTGGGCGCGACTTCTAGCACGGCGTCTGGGTGGCGTTAGTTTGGTTGCTTCTCTGGGGAACTTGAAGGGATGGTGTATACGCACAGTAGTCGACGAAGGTGTCAGACATGCTGGCCTGTCCCGAGGGCGACGAGCGTGGTCGCTGGGCAGGGGGGCTGTTGGTTGCTGCTGGTGAGGTTGCTAAGGATGGTGTTTCGGTGTATGAGTGAAATAAGGACAGTAGTGTGCTAGGTGATGGTCAGGTTGTGCATGCTTGGTGTACTAATTACAGCCAGAGATGGCCTTGGTAGGAATACAGGCGTAGGCAGGCTCAACCAGCGACGAAAAAAGGCCCCATGACGTGCATGTTCGAGCCACAGTATTTGCAATTGCGGGCCTTTCCCTATGCAGCGGTAGCGCCCGTTCGATCATCCTTAGCTCAGGGCCTGCCAGTCAGCCTCTTGGAGCTAATTAATCAGAGTGTCTGGGGAAGAAAGTGTGTTGGGGTGTCGGCCAGCCACCGATATTTCCTCACCTGAAGAGACCGTCTCGTACGGGTAGCTTGCATAGAGGCCGTGCTCAACCCCTCCCAGCTCACGCCTGCTGCTGCGCCCATCCATCTTTTGAACATCAGTCACCTCTACGTCCCCCCCACACCTTGCCCTCCAACCATGGGCTTCTGGAACGACGGCTATCAGGAACGCTCGCGCTCTCGCAGCCGCAGCCGCAGCCGCTCTCCCTCTCACAAACGCCAATACCGCTCCTCCTCCCACAGCGGGGTCTATGCACGCCCTTCAGCCGCTCGTTCCGCTTCCTCCTTCCTCGAATCCGTCACAGGCTACAGCACAGCCTCCAGAGCAGCTACCCCCCGCCGCGCAGGCTATGCAGGCTCATCACACGGCACTTATGCCTCCTCGCGCGGCTGGTTCGGGGTAGGAGGCTCAAACAACAACCGCTACAACTACGGCTCCTATTCTCGCGCCAGACCTCGTGGCGGTCTCGTCGCCAAACTGCGCACGTGGCTGCGTGATCTGTACTACTACATGAGACGCCATCCCCTCAAGGTCTTCTTTCTCGTCATCATGCCCTTGATCACCGGTGGTGCCTTGACAAAGATATTGACCACCGTCGGCATACGCCTTCCCCCTCAGCTGGAGAGAATGCTAGGCAGGACCATGAACCGAGGCTATGGCCAGACTGAAAGGTTCTACTCCAGAGGTGGTGCACGCGATTTTGGTGCTGGCTCAAGTCTGCCCGGTATGAGCGGTCGCCGCGGTCTGGGAGATATGATGAAAATTGCAAACATGTTCATGTGAGGCAGCCAAATCCCACAAACAACATGCCCTGAATTCGGTGGGCACCGCCAGCCTCACGTAAAAGCACAGTCGGCATGCTACACCCAAGCAAGTCCAGTCTCCTGCTTTGCTCGTGTAGTACGGAGAACGAAGACCGTCCTTGAAATTGCCCCGACTAGCACGCTTGCATCGGTGACAACGAGCCTGGAAACCCCACCGTCGACCCCACAGAGCACGCCAGAACGAGTCCTGTCCCATCAATCCGACCACATCGGCTTCCTCCGACTAGGCCTGCAGACCGACAAACAAGCCCAAGCGCGCCGCTCTGCACACCCTGCCCCGTTGTTGGCACACCCCACCTACAAAGCGAGCATGAAAGGCGGCCGGCAACGACGACCTAGCATAACACTTAGCATCCGTCAATCAGGAGCAACACACGCACCGCATTGGCTTTATGCGTCCACTTACCACCAATCGCCCACCGCGGAATGAGGACGAACGAGAACGGCGACACGGACGATGAATTGAATGACTGCAACAAGTAGAATCTCCTGCAACTTACCCTACCCACCATCACACTTCCTCGTGCAAAGCGTACCCCACTGTTCCTCAGTGCCAAGTCAAGCAAGCACGTGGTCAGAGCTGTAGGCAGCCTCTACCGTACATAGGCGCTGCCCGAGAAGTAGGACATGTGTATGTAGCGCCAAGGGGCGACGAAATAAATTAGCTAGTACGTAGCGGCGTGACGGCATGTTTTGCCCTGCGACCATGTGCCATTGTGAATCTGTGCACTGTAACTCCTGTGCGCGTATTACCAAGGTGCGATGTATCTCGTGCTCCACCTTGGACTTGCGTAAGCACAGAGCATAGTTACAGGTATACAATAGCACATCTCACCCACTACAAAACAACAAAAGAACGAAACTTACTGCTAGACAAGATTGATCCCAAGGCAATGCTCATTGCATAATACAGACTTCTATATGAACAACACGCACTGTAATTTTACCCCCTCTTGCCCTTCGCCTTGCTCACCTCCTCTTCGGAAAGCGTGCAGCGCTTCCCTCTCTTGTGCTTTAGACACGTCCCGGCATGCACACGCTTCTAGCGCCTCCTGATCGATGCCTTGGCATTAGACTTCGATGCACTCTTCGACCCGGAAGCGGCTGCAGCGCTCCTGGTCTTGATTGCATATCCTGTCTTGCTGCCAGGCTTCTCTTGCACGTTCACCTCAACTGGTCGGTCGTAGTAACTTCCGTCTGAGTCGCTGTTGCTGCGCGACGAGCCTGAGGCCAGGTAATCCAGAACTTCGGTGCCCTCTTGCAAGAACATGTCGTCCGACTGCGCCGTGTGATGCCTGCTTGTGGCGGCGGAGGTCCGTAGCTGGCATACGACCCTGACACCACCCGGCGGCCCGGTGATGCATATCTCGGGTCTAAAGGATCGAATCTTGGTGCACGCCCTGCTTGAGTCGGATTGGGCAACTGATCTAGCGGGATATCCCGGGTGTTGGCGATTGATCCTGACCTCGATCGAGGTCCGCTGAGGGCTGAGTCAGCTCGAAGTCTACTCGGTGTTGACTCGCCACGACGGTGATAAAATCCTTCGGGCATGGAAATGTAGCGTTGGCCTGGATAGTATGGCGCATACATGGGTGGACCGCCTCCCATTTGTCGAATATTGGACGAGGAATTCGAGCGTGAGCCACCTGGTCGTAAAGGGCTGCCCTGGTACGGTACCGCTCGAGGGTCGGTTGCTCGGCCAATGTAGCCATAGTCCGGATCCTGAGGTAGAGGGTAGCTCACCAGTTCATCACGGTCATCCCTGGCTGAACGAGAGGAAGCATTACTTCTGTTCCTAGCTCTGCCCTCTACCGGTCTGGCTTTTGGTGAGTCACCTCGCTTTTTCTTGCCGGCTTCAATCGTCTTTTGTTTGCCTTTCTTCTTGCTAGCAGGAGACGGTTTCGCTGGTGGTTGCGAGATCTTCTGTGGGACTTTCGTCCGTTCTAGTCGTTCCAACGCATCTATTTCCGGCTGACTCAACTTGACATTGGTCTTACCCAAAGCCCGCGCTCGTGCTATCCGTTCATGAGCTCTCGTCACCAGATCCTCCTCTTTCTCAAGCTGCATGTTGTGCTGACCGCTCCTCTGCAAGGGATAATCAGCGTAGTAATCCTCACTTTCCGAAAACTCCGAGCCATTGTAGTAAGGATCGTCCGAACGCCTCCGCCGCATGTGCCTTGCATTACCGTAGTCTAGTCCATCAAATAAAAGTTCATCGGAATGAAAGCGGCCATCGTCGTCATAAGCATAACGTGGGTCAGGTCGCAGAAAACCATCCTCATCTTCAGTCCCAAGCTCTTGGAACCGTTCATCATCGTTCCCACTCCACGACTGGTGCGCACCGTAGCCACCGTAGCCACTGTATCCACCCCTGTTTCTCCCCAGTCGTGCCCCTGGTGGTCTTCCCCATCGGGGCACATCGTAAGGAGTTCGCGGCCGACCACCTAGACCGCCTCCTCGGAAAAAGAAGTCTCGATTGGCCTGTCCAAGAACGCAGCGTGACCGAGAATAGTGACACCGCTAGCACCAATCAACCACAAGAAAGTACCGATAGGACCAGCAAAGATGGCGATGGGAATGCTAATGCATGCAATACCGGTGTAGAGCTGAGAGGTTGTGGCACGGAAGGTGCCGATCTGGAGATCACTACCACCAAGTCTGCCGACTATCCACATGCTCACCGAGACGAAGACGATGTCGAAGAGGAGCCATGTGTTTGTGAGTAGGGCGTAGATAGAGAGCATAACAAAGACAACGGCATAGTTGCTGGAGAAGTAGCCCAAGTTGTAGTTTACTCTTGCTTGTACATCGGCAAAGTCTCTTGGCTTAGACAGTCTCTTGAAGTCGAAGAATTCACCAATTGGCTTGAGGTTGGAAAAGCGCTGACCAAGAGACTGGGATCTGACACCCTCGAATCGTTCCCCGAGGTTGAGACGGGAGGTTAGCATGTCAATGGGAATGTTGAGTCGAGACATCTTGCTGGGAGGTTTTGACCAGAAGTCGTGAAGCGGCTGAGCCTGTCAAATACTGTGTCGTTCGCAGGATTCTGGATTCAGGATTCAGGATTGGTTGCTGTTGAGGAGGATGCTAATTCGAGGACGTGATCGGGTCCGAAAGGAAGTGCTGAGAAATAAAGATGAGGTGAAGATGCTTCCCAGACAAGAGAGCGTGGAACCCGTATTCGGATAAGCAGGCAGCGAACAAAGAACTGGCAAGAACACGATTGCTCGTCAAGTGTTGCAAGGTGCAGACGTAAGCTGGCCGGTTGAAGAGGCTTCGGAGGGTGCGTGCAGGCAGGAACTTTTTGGTGTTCCGGGTCCCGTCACCCCTGGAATTAGAAGTGGAAATACGGAGAGAGTCCAAGCCACAGCTGAGTCAAACTTCGTTTCTCAGCCACAGGAAAAATCGTTTCTTCTCGAGACGAAGCTCTGGCATGTGCAGTCGATGCCTAGTCTGGAAGGATTTGTTAGAGGACACACTCATCAGACACGCTTGGCCTGAACGTCCACCTCGTCACCTGCCAGCTGCAGGCTCAAGGTATCACGTCCATCGTCACCGCAACTGCTAGACAAAGAGTGAAAGAAGACGAGAAAGCAAGTTGGAGGGGGTGTCAGAAGCATAAATTGCTTTTCTTGCTTACAGTCCGGGAAGTGCACCAGCTGGAATTGCCGCTACTGCACCTGGGATAGCAGTCTTGCCTGGCTTGGACCTCCTAAGCCTACCAGTGCTGGTTCGTTTGTGCCCAAGGAAGCACCACTGTCCACTAAGCTGCATATCGATTGCAATTGCATGCCTCACTCTCCCGGCCGCCATCGGATCAAGTTTTGCGACGATACACGCTCCAAAGCCTCTCGCCTTCGATATCATATCCTTGTGCCCTGCAATAGCCTCTTCGCCTAACCTACACCATGCGGGTGCTCACCTTCCACCATCTCTTGATAGTATGTTGTCTGGCACTGCTGGCTCGATGCTGGACCAAAGAGGACCACGAGATCTTCCGCTTGCGAGACGAAGTCGCAGCCTCTGAAGGTCTAGATGTTTCCTTTTACGACTTTGTCGGCGTCACCCCGTCTGCAACATGGGAAGACATCAACAATGCCTTTAGAAAAAAGTCAAGATCTCTACATCCCGACAAAGTCAGGCAACAGTTTGTTGCTTCGAAGTCGACGCGGCCACCGAAGAAGGCGGGCGAGAAGAGGAAGCCCGGCGTTCATGTCTCTAAGGGGCCATCGCAACGTGAAATCGATAACTTCATGAAAGAGGCTACCGCTCGATACAGTCGCCTTGGCGTGGTTGCGACTCTCCTCAAAGGTAGCCAACGGGAACGGTATGACCACTTTCTACGACACGGCTTTCCATCATGGCGAGGCACCGGCTATTACTACGCACGATATCGACCTGGCCTGGGCACGGTGTTGGTTGGCTTGTTCATTGCTGGAGGCGGTGTAGCACACTACTATGCATTACGCATCGGCTACAACCGGCACCGACAGTTCATGGAGAAGTACATCAAACAAGCACGAAAGTCTGCCTGGGGCAACGACTCTGGCATCGCAGGTATCGCAGGTGTTGCCGCTGGTCCCGTCGACGTGCCAGCCCCACCTGCTGAGGAGCCTGATCAACTTGCCAATCTCAACAGACGTCAAAAGCGGGAGATGGAGAAACAAAATAAGAAGGACAAATCGAGAGGTTCAAATAAGCCTTCGGCGGGCCGAGCACAGGCTCCTGTAGAACCTGTGCCGGCCACTGCACCACAAGGCCAACGACGACGCGTCACTGCTGAGAACGGCAAGCAGTTGCTCGTTGACAGTGTGGGCAATGTGTTCTTGGTGGAAGAAGTGGAGGATGAGGAGACTGGAGAGGTCACGAACCAAGAGATGTTGCTCGACTTGGATGACATACACAAGCCAACACTCTACGACACCGCCGTTGTTCGATTTCCAATGTGGGTATTCCGGAAAGCATTCGATCCTTTCATGAAGAGTAGCATGCCAATCAGAGACGAATCAGTGCCATTGACTGAGGCAGAGGTCGAAGCAGAGGCGAGGATGGCTGAGACGAAGGAAAGCACCCCCGAATCTTCTCTGTCTGCTAGCATGAGTGCTAGTCAGGACTTTGAGATGATCGACTCGAGCTCGGTACAGAACGAGATGAACACCAATGGTGCGAAGAAGAGGGCCAAGAAGGGCAAGAAATAGACTAGAACAGTGTTGCAGGACCTACTGTAACAATATATTCAGGCAATACACGGTCAGGCTACCTAAAAAGTTGTTGCACTGGCAAGGACCACATGGTAGCATTAGCCATCATTTCGCACATGCTCTGGCCCAAACGAACTAGTCCGCTTCGGAATCTGTCTGGAGTCGTTGCGACTCTTATCGATAAGGTATTTTTTGGTGATTTCGATGACAGTCAGTTGAACAGCACCTCTGTGCCATAACAATTGCGCAGTATTCAACGAAGATGGCGACCGTCGTGCCACCACCGAGCAAACGGCAAAAGCTTGCCGCGACAGAAAAGGCGGAAAGAGATGCACAAGACGCACAGATCCCCGACGGACTGGGTTCAATACGCATCCAGTTCGTGGATCAGGGCACCGGCAAGTCAGCTGGCCCAGCGGTGGCCATTGATGTGCAGCAAGCCACGATCAAGAACCTCGAGAACCTCTTGAACACATTGCAAGCCAAGGATCCTTCAGAGCGGACGCCATATAGGTTCTTCTTCAGCCAGCGCAGGCCAGACGCAGGCAACGATGAGGCTGAGGCTGATGTACTGGATATTGACAGAGACATATACTCGTCCATACTCAAACCTGGCCTGAAGACAACAGAAGACAACATAGTACTACAGTATGCTCCACAAGCAATTTTTAGAGTACGGCCGGTGTCGCGGTGCTCAGCTTCCATATCTGGTCATGGCGAATCGATCCTAGCTGCAACATTCTCACCGGCCACATCTGCAACCCTTGCCACGGGTAGCGGCGACAATACTGCTCGCATATGGGACTGTGACACAGGCACTCCGAGACACACCCTGAAAGGCCACAGTAGCTGGGTCCTGGTCGTTTCCTTCTCGCCAGACGGCAAGATTCTCGCAACAGGGAGCATGGACAACACCGTACGTCTCTGGGACGTCAAGACGGGAGAAGCACTCGGCGGTCCTCTCAAAGGGCACACGAAATGGATCACGAGTTTATCCTGGGAGCCATATCATCAGCAGCTGAAGGGCAAGCCGAGGTTAGCATCCGCCTCGAAAGACAGCACCGTCCGCATCTGGGATGTGCCACTGAGAAGAGTTGAACAGACGTTGTCGGGTCACAAGAGCAGCATCACATGTGTCCGCTGGGGTGGTATACATCGCATATATACCTCTTCTCAGGACAAGACCATCAAGGTCTGGAACGCCAGATCCTGGACCTGCCTTCATACACTAACAGCTCACGCACACTGGGTCAATCACTTGGCTCTGTCAACCGATTTTGTCCTTCGTACTGCCTATCATGATCATACAACAAAAGTCCCGGATGACGCAAGCACAGATGCCAAAGTCTCGGCCGCAAGAACTCGTTTCGAGTCGGCTGCTCGTGTCAATGGGGAGCTAATAGAACGTCTTATCTCTGCCTCGGACGACAACACAATCTTTCTTTGGCAGCCATCATCCTTTGATCCGAACAGCAACACCACCCCTAAGCCGGTCGCACGCTTATTGGGCCACCAGAAACAGGTCAACCACGTCTCCTTCTCTCCAGATGGCCACTATATTGCCTCCGCATCTTTTGATAACAGTGTGAAGCTGTGGAACGCCATAGACGGCAAATTCATCACGACACTGCGAGGCCACGTCGGTGCTGTGTACATGTGCTGCTGGAGTGCCGATAGCAGGTTACTTGTCAGCGCAAGCAAAGACACAACGCTCAAGGTCTGGGATGTGAAGAACCAGAAATTGCGGGAAGACCTTCCTGGCCACAAGGATGAGGTTTTCGCCGTAGACTGGAGCGCTGATGGTGCCGCCGTTGGCAGTGGAGGCAAAGACAAGATGGTCAAAATATGGAAAAACTGAGTAGAAGCTGGCCCAGGAGCATATCGTTTCTCCAATGGCTCAACGTGACAGTATATATGGCGAAGGGGCATTGCCGTCGGAGCTGCATGTCCTCGGCCAAGATCACCACCAAAGGTAGGTTCGTCAGCTTGACAAATATGCATCAGCTTGATGTGTAAGGAGGTAAGCTCGATCGTCACTGTCACTTGCTCGGATAGCCCTTATTTTACTATATTGCCACCCAACCTGCCAGGTACATTCTGCGGCGGAGCGTGTTCTGGGCTCCTGCCTATTAGGACTGATAGCCTTATCTTCCGCCCTCGCTTATACAATCAGCCGTCTCAACTTCATATCCGTGCGATACAAGCTCACGCAGCACAGAAGACCCCCAGACATTTCTTTTCACAATCTCACCATCCCGCCAGGTGTTTCAACAGCACTAACATTTATATTTGAGCCGCACCTTCTTGATACAGCATAGCCTTCCAGATAACATGCCGGCCATTGCAGGGGTTCAGCATGATAGACACTATCGTGTGGGTCCCGACTATTACCTATCAGCGTTTTGAGTATGTACTGATGTGTCCAATGTACAGAGAAGTGAACGCATCTCTATCCGGAGAAGGGCGTCTGCACAGCTATAATGCATGGTTGCGAAAAGTATATGATGGCCAATTTTCCGTGTTCCCATTCGAGTGAATCTGCCATTATACCCTCTTGACATCAACGTTCATCGGCTGTGGCTTGCTGATACCGAAATGGACATGAAAGAGAAGACCAGCGTCGGGGCGGCGCCTCAAGGCGTCGAGCCGGACAATGTCGTCGGCGAGGTCAAGGATCTTAAAAAGGCAGACGCTGCTCTTGAGTTCCTCCGGCAAGGCGGCGACGTGCCACCCATGGAGAAAGAAGATGAAGGACGACTGAAACGCAAAGTCGACTTCCGGGTTGTGCCTCTACTGCTGGCTTGCTACCTTCTCCAGTACCTCGACAAGACACTCATTAATTACGCCAATGTCATGGGTTTGAAAGACGACACGAACATCTCCGGAGATCAGTACTCACAACTCGCTATGATATTCTACGTCAGCTACCTTGCCTTCGAATTTCCACATGGGTGGGGTATGCAGCGCTTCCCAACAGGCAAATACATCGGCGTCATGGTCACCCTATGGGGTCTCGTCCTGGCATCGACTTCAGCATGCAACAGCTGGGCCGGGCTCGTCGTCACCCGCGTCCTGCTTGGTGTTTTCGAAGCGGCTGTCGCGCCGTCTTTGATCCTGATCACATCGATGTGGTACAAACGGGACGAGCAACCACCACGTTTCGGGATATGGTACCTAGGTACAGGCCTGGGAACGATCTGTGGAAGCCTAATCTCTTTCGGCTTCCAGCACTTCGAAGGCCACAGGTTTCAAAGCTGGCAAATTATGTTCCTCGTCGTTGGACTGATTACTGTTGCTGTTGGAATTACTGTCATCCTCATGTTACCAGACAATCCGATGTCCGCTCGATTCCTGTCACGCAAGGAGAAAGTTTGGGCCATTGAACGACTCAGGTCCAATCAGACAGGTGTCGAGAACAAGCACTTCAAGTGGCCCCAGTTCGTGGCATGCTTCACCGATCCACAAACGTACTTCCTCTCTCTTATTACGTTGCTGAGCAATATTCCCAACGGATTCGTGAGCAGTTTTCAGGCGATAGTGATTAAAGGCTTCGGCTATACGTCCAAAGAAACCGCCCTCCTATCCATTCCTTCCGGCGCAATCAGTGTCGTCTCCATCCTTCTAGCCACTACCGTGGCAGGTCGGTACAACCAGCGCGGTCTCAACATCGTCTGCCTGCTGATCACGGGCATCATTGGTGCAGCACTCATGGCATTCTTGCCAGCAGACAACAAAGCCGGCAAGCTAATCGGGAACTATATGACCAATTGCTTTGGTGCTTCACTGCCACTACTCTACAGTTGGGTGGGCGCGAACTTTGCAGGCCACACCAAGAAGGTGACCATGAACGCGACACTATTGATCTCGTTCTGCCTGGGCAATATTGTGGGACCATTGACATTCACCGAAGATTCAGCACCGGCGTATATTCCGGCCAAGATTTCAATGATCGTGTCTTGCTCCGCCGCCGTCGTGCTGACAGTGATGTTAAGGTATTACTATGTTCGGGAGAACAGAAGGCGGGATAAACTTGTGTCTGAAAGGTCAATGAGCCATGTTGCTGACGTTGAGTTTGCAGATAGGACTGATCGAGAGAACATGGACTTCAGATACACCTTGTAGGAGGGTAGGAAGGTTGTGCCGCTTCAAGCCGCAGAACTGGAGCTATGCCTATTAGAATCAACGTATCCTTAAGCTAGATTCGATTTACCTAGCACCCATACCCGTTTAGAGTGCTACGTCACAATCAAGACTTGGCTACAGCTTGTATCAGGAACATGAAGTGCATTGTGGTATGTTGAATCAATCAGTGCCGCCGACTTCGACCAACGACCGTGTAAGGTCGTTCAGGCATCACCTCATATAGACCCACCACGCTGAGGCTCCTTCGACGACTTCTCCACCAGAAAGCGATTGATGTACAGAAGCTTGCGTGGCTGCCGTGTCAAGAGTGTCTATCGAGCACTCGGCAAACCCTCCACAGACCTCGACAAGCACGCCTGCTCTTATCGCTCATATACAAACGCCATGGGAGGCGGACCGCCCCGGATCTCGGAGTAAGTTCTCACTAGGCCAAAATGTCAATGTCACTCTTGAAGCGGAGAAGTTCGTCGTGGTACCTAGTATCAATATGTCCAGCCGCAAAGCTCACAACAACACTTATCATTCGCAATGCTGCCATGAGGACTTGGCTCCGGCACCATACCCCTACATGACCTTGTCTACTCATAATACTGCATTTCAAAGATGTCAGATCAAAAAACTAACGGACCAAGCTCACCTTCATCCAGCCTTAAAAAGCTCGTTGAAAGACTTGCCGAGGAAGGACCAGTCAAAACACTAGAGACACCTAAGCGCATCAGGTTGCTCTATAACGGAGCCTTCATTGCCGACACTTCGAGAGCATTATATGTGTGGGAACATGAATACTACCCACAATACTACCTACCAATGGAGTCTTTCGTCAAACCTCGCGGGTTCGACGTGAGACTCTCCCATGGAGATGCAATCGAAGACGAAAATGACAAAATAATCGGTGGTGGCCTCGAACTAGCGGTCCGGCGTGAGGACTCTAACGAGGAATTCAGAGTACTGGATGAGATGGTCCTGTTTGCAGCAGATCTCGAAGGTCCTGCCAGAAGTCTGAGGAACTACGTGAAGGTCATGTTTAACGCAGTTGGTCCGTCACTTGTCCTTCCTTTCTAGCATATTGACGAAAGTCCTAACGTGTGTTCGATCGCAGATCAGTGGTTCGAAGAAGACACTCCGATCTACGTTCATCCTAAAGACCCGTACAAGCGTGTCGATTGCTTACAGTCATCGAAGCCCGTCCGCGTCACGGTACCTTCGAACGGTACAGATGTTGTTCTCGCAGAGTCGTCCACGTCAGTTCTCTTGTACGAGACAATGCTCCCACGTCGGTATTACCTCCCCTATACATCGGTTCGCACCACCTATTTAAGGCCGAGCGCAACCACGAGTGAATGTCCCTATAAGGGCGTCGCCCAGTATCATTCCATCGTCGTCAACGGACAGGAGCACAAAGACCTGGTGTGGTGGTATCGAGCACCGACCGCGGAGTGTATCGCAGTCACAGGCCTGAGATGCTTTTACAATGAGAAGGTCGATATCTGGCTACTAGAGGGCACGCAGTGGGTTAAGCAGGAAAGGCCAAAGACTCATTTCGCTTGATTGGCTAGAGCGGTTAGTATCTCATACGACTTATGGGGAGTGCGCAGAGTAGAGGTGAAGCAAAGATTTTGCAGGAATATCTTGGTATGAGCTTTAGAAAGAGAAAGCCCGTCGAACTCGAGTCGTGTCTCGGGTACGGCATGCTGGTCTTGGGACTTATCTAGGGGGTCATGCGGTTGTTGGAACGTCTTGCAAGATAATGCACTATCAATCAGGCCTTAGAGCCCGAGCACAAGAGCTTATCCTTGCTGTCGCGTTTGCTGACCCTCGCACGACAGGGGGTAAGCCTTTTATATCTGCAGCGGTCAATGGACAATATAGTTCCCATGCAGTTTCTATATGTTGGTAACCCAAACCTTGCCGGTACTCACGAAACGTGCTACGTGGTCAGAAATTCACGCAATCATGGCGACATGCAGCCAATTGAGTTCGTGCCAACCTCGATGCACACAAGGGTCGCCTACAACGACTGTCGGTCAACCTATGACAGAAGAGAGTGTACGTGGCTGAATGGCTGAATAATGGCAAAGGCCTCGATCGTAAACAGCAATAAGTTATGGGATGGCTGGCCGCGTGTGCATCAATTTTATAAAGCATTTGTGTTCTGGCTTTATTATTAGGCGGCTGTAACTACTCGAATCGCCCTAATTCTGTACGAGTGTACTCACGTATTCGGCCAGAGACGCCCTAAAGTAGGCCAGCAATTGTGACGCACAATTAGCTATCTCAGCTCCTAGGTAGTATCTTCCTGTTGTACATCGACTTCTCGTACTACTAGCTATTTTCGGAAGTGTGTTTAGTTACCAGGACGTCAGGTATCAACGCTCAAAACAGGGCACCGTCGACTCCAGGCTGCATCGTGTCATAACTCGACATATATCAACGAAAAGCTCCTATGGGGAAACCACGATGGGAACGCCAAGGAGCCGGACCTGCACTGCCTCAATCCGCCCTCCCGCCCCAGACGTGCTGTCAACCAATTACACAATCATCCGCCAGGCACACTCTCCCTTTGAGATCCTACTGTACCACTCCAAGGCAGACAGCTCGGAATCCGTTGCCGCGATCTCATGGCAGTGGCTCACGAGCTGCCAACGGTATGAATGCACAGCTAAAAGGTTGTTACTGGTGACAAGACATTTTCTTCAGTCAGTGGTTATCAGCGGAAGCATTTCCAACTAGATCAACATGGAGTCTGTCCAAAGCAAGATTCAAGCGGCTGCACCGCGCAACCGGGAACTGTTACGAACGTTAGCAGAGACAGACCATGCCAAGCCAGCTCTTGAGCAGCAGAAGCGCTACGTTGCTGACGTTGAAAACGAAATCAGGCAACTCGACAAGCGCAGAAAGGAGCTTGAAGAGAGACGCAAGAAGGAGCTCAAAGAACATGAGAAGTACCGTGACTCCGTGATGAAGCGACTTGCCTACAAGGTCAGTCGCAAGCAGGAAAAGTTCAACGACAAAGCAGAAAAGGAGGAACGCGAGTATTTCGAGGTTCTCCAAGAGGAGCACAAAACAGGTGAGATGCGCAGAAACCTAAGCAATACTCTTGACGAAGCTCAGAAACAGCGATCTGAGCTCGAGAGCACCGCTTCCAGGCATAGCCAAGCACAGAGAGACCTTGATGAGCTATACGATTCAATCTTCGAAGGTCCCACTCCTGAGTTCCCTGAAGAAGATTCAAAGGAGTACTCTGCGAACGATGCGCTCGACAAATACCACAATCTGCGTGTACGCGTTGAAAGCGAAACACAAGTCCGGAAAATCCTAGATAACGCCGTGCAAAAGATGGCCATTGCGCAGCGCGCCCTCGCAGAAGCACGATCGCACTCACAGATGGACATGTTTGGTGGTGGCATGATGAGTGGTAAGTAACGTCTCGAGAGCTGGCCTAGTCCGCTAACTTGGAATCACAGATATGCTGGAGAGGAACGCTCTGAGCAAAGGAGAAGTCGCCTTCACAGAAGGCAGAATGCTGGTCGAACAAGCGTCTCGCATGTCGCCCGAAGTGCATCCACTGCCGCAAGTGAATATTGCTCAGGGTAATCTCATGTCTGATGTCTTCTTCGACAACATCTTCACAGACATGCAATTCCACGAGAAGATCAAGCAATCGCAGTTCGAGTTGGAAAGGGCGATGAAAGACCTGCAAGCCCAGAGACTGAATGTTGAACAGCGGTCTCCTTCGCTGAACCACCAGTTGCGACAGCAAGCACAACGTCTAGAATCCGCGAGAGTGGCATTGCAACAGGTCAGAGAAGATGTGTTCCAGAAACACGCGACGACTCAACAACCCGTGGGCTAGACTATCTTGAGCATGAAATGCAGCGTAAGAAGGCTCTTGTTCTTTAGCTGATTATCGATTTGTGAACGTGTTCATGCCCCGAGTTCGTGCGGGATGAATACCTCGGTCCACTTCTCCTCCCTTCGCGCCCGCATTATCCTAGTAAGGCGCCCCTTTACCGAGGCGAATATGCACAACTTCGCAAGAACAACACATTAATGTTGGAGCAGCCTTTGACTCTTGGTCTTAATACCATACAGGCCAATGCTACTTGGTTATGTGCCTCAAAAATCTACGGACTGTGACTGTGACTAATTCATGACTTGAACTCGTGGAGCCGCTGCCAGTTCTTGCTCAGTAACAGGGAGATCACTCGGTCTCGGGCGTGCAAACATCGAGCCACCTCAACTACGTACACTGAAACTAAGCTTGTTTGCGTTCTCCTAGTCACGACACATACAAACGCAACATGACCATCACCAACGGCGGGGTTGAGACTCCCCACAATACAGACGTCGATGTCCTCATCATTGGCGCCGGCTTCTCCGGCATAAGCACCCTGTACCGAGCTCGCAAGCTAGGACTGAGACCACTGATCCTCGAGTCAGGCTCAGATTTCGGCGGTGTGTGGTACCACAACCGTTACCCCGGCGCTCGCGTGGATTCGGAATGGCCATACTACCAGCTCAACATCCCCGAGGTATACAACTCCTTCTCGTTCTCCGAGCGATTTCCTGGACACGTCGAACTGAGGAAGTATATTGCTCACCTGGACAAAGTGCTCAACTTGCGCAAAGATACAATCTTCAATGCACATGTCGACGATTGCTCCTGGAACGAGGAGACCGCACGGTGGACGGTGAAGACACGGCAAGGTCATTCCGCTAGCGCCAAGTACCTGATACTATGCACGGGCTTGTTGCACCGACGGCACTACCCTGAATTTCCTGGTCTGGAAAACTTCAAGGGCGATGTGCATCACTCAGGGTTCTGGCCCGAAGACCTGAGCACGAAGGGAAAGAAAGTCGCACTGATTGGTGCTGGTGCAACAGCCGTCCAGATCACACAGGAGGTCACGAAAGATGCGGATGAGCTGACCATTCTCATGAGACGGCCGAGCTATTGCCTGCCTATGATGCAACGGAAGATGAATGATCTTGAGAACCGCGGCTTTCAAGCTTACTACGATACCCTATTTCGCGAAGGCAGAAAGAGCTTTGCCGGCTTTCCCTCGCCCGTGAACAGACGTAGTGCTTTGGCAGGATCGCCTGAGGAGCGGGAAGCGTTTATGGAAGATTTGTGGACTCGGGGTGGGTTCCAGTTCAATTTGGCGTTCAATGACACTGCAGTCAACAAGGATGCGAACAAGGTCCTGTATGAGTTTTGGCAGAAAAAGACGGCGGCGCGGATGAGACCGGGCAAGAAGAGGGACATGATGGCGCCGCCTATTGACAAGATGCCATACTTCTATGGAACCAAGCGCTGTCCGCTCGAGCAGGACTACTACGAATGTGTTGACCAAGATAATGTGGATGTCATTAACATGGACGAGCTGAAGATCAAGACGTTTGCCGATGAGGGTATTGTGTTTGAAGATGGAACGGAGAAGAAGGTCGATATACTGATCCTTGCGACTGGGTTTGACAGCTTCTCTGGGTCGTGAGTCACGAGCCACCGTGCAGAAGTCATGATCTGACAGCTTACTAACACCGAACAGAGTCACCAACATGGGTCTTAAGAACAAAGACGGCGTCGACATCAAGGAGATTTGGAAGGACGGCGGCATCAAGTCGTACGTAGGGATGACTTTTGAGGGCTTCCCCAACTGCTTCATGATATACTCACCCCACGGTAAGTCCAAACCTCAGCAAAGCACAAGCCGAAAGACACTGTCTCGCGCAAGGAAAGATATACTCACACGTACTTACAGCACCAACGGCCTTCTCAAACGGCCCAACCATCATCGAATCTCAAGCCGACATGATCGCCGATTTTATCTCCAGGCTTGAATCGTCAAAGGCGAAATCTGTGAATCCTACAGCCCCTGCACAAGACCAATGGGTTGACTTGGTCGACAGCCTGGCAAGCAAAACATTATTCCCGCTCACAAACAGCTGGTGGACTGGTGGAAACATTCCTGGAAAGAAGATTCAGATGCTGACATACTGCCTGGGCATACAACAGTACGAAGCAACCTGTAGAGAGGCCCTGGATGGCTTGAAAGGCTTCACTGTAGAGTATGAAGACGGAAAGAAGACGGCTGATGAGGAAATGCCAAAACAGGCTACGGCCGCTGCATGAATACCGCAATGGATCAACACTGATTGCCTCAAGTGCATCGATTGAACAACCCTGACTGAAGCGCGAACATGGCACTCGACACCGTTTGCTTCTTTTCAAGAACTGCTGCTTTCAACGCCCTTGACCTGATCCTCCGCGCGTCCGCTCTTGTCGCCAACCGTGTCCTTGCTCCCTTTCTGCTCGTTGTCCGCATCCTGCTTCATCGCATTGCCATGGGGAGCAGAATGCTCGCTGCTGACTTTCTGAGCTCTCTCGTGGAGGTCGCCGTGATCTTCGTCATACTCTGTATCTGACTTGGCGGCGCCTTGGGCACGCGATTGTGCTTTGTCGATGGCTTGTTGGGTCTCGGACATCTTGGCCGAAGCTGTGAAGAGGGATCTGGCTAATAATAGTCGTGAATTTGGATACTGTGCTGGGAGCTGTAACCTGAGTCGAGTCAAGAACATTGCTTGTGATCAAGATTGTGACATGTCGCCCTGCCCGTGCTATGCGGGGATCGCTCTGGGCGATATATGCGTAAACCTGCTTCTGTCTATGAGCTCATTACAAGTCCGGTGTCACTTGATGGATCTTTAGTCCGTAGTGGCTGCCTGTAAGCTAAGGCGCAGACTACCGTATCCGGCAAAGACCCCTGCAATCTAGAGAGAAGGAAGCAGAGCATTACCGTGTACCATTTGAGATATCAGTGAAGATTGCCAAAATACCTCTAGGGTGATAGAAGCCTTATAATTCAGCGTCGAGCACTGTCAGTCGTTGCAATGCTCGACAAACTTCTTGATGTGGGGCGAAGAGACTGGATATCGATGAAGCAGATGTTTACCGAGGCACCCTGCAGACAATGCAATGCTGACCACTTTGCTGTGTTGTTTCAGCAACCACTCCCAAGCATAGGTTCTCAGACTCTTCTCCACCCAGTCATAAGCAAAGTTTGAAGACGAGGAAGGGATTCGAGATCAGATGATCGTGACTTCGTCCAGATCAAGAAATGTATACAGCTACCTATGTTGAGTCGAAGTCTGGTAGGGCAGCACTTAGGTACCGCTAGCGAGATTACTAGCTACATTAGAACGATAGTACTCGTCACACCCGCTCTCGTACTCGGTCTGCTCTTCGACTCATCGACACCCTCTTTTCGCTTCTGTCTACAGCGTGGACTGGCTTGATCTTTCGATGGTGCGAATATGGGGCCGGAGACATCGTTCACACTGCTATGTGTACCGTGTGGTGCCGTGCCGTCCAGTATAGCAGTAGTTTTGTAAGTCTTAGAGCGACTCACGTTATTTTCGTACCTCATCGTTGTTGGCAGCGATACATATACTCTGGAATCATGCATAGACAGCATAAGAGATCAGGGCAAGAACAACGGAACCACTAATTGTTGATGGTAACGATGACCTAATTGAGATTCATGATTGTAAACTGGGAAAGGCTGCTTTCCCAGTGGGTAGAAGTCGTATCTACTTGTGATAGCTCCACGTTCGCTCGAGCGGGCTTGATGTTACCTCATCCTCTCTAACTTTCCTTCTTCGTCGTCCCCTCCCAGTGCGCTGCAGACTCCAGGTTCTGTGCTGGGTTGATTTGTTCTGTTCAAGGCTGACCCTTCGATGATACGACTGGTCACGTTGGTCATGGCGAAGATCATTTGATCTTTGTCCATCTATGTCATGAAGTTCGATTCATGAATAGTGATGCAGCCGTGACAGTCGGGAATGTTGACATGTTACGTAAAGTAATCGTTTGGTTGGTGGTATGTTGCTTGAGTGAGCTGCTGTCTCGAAGCTGACCTTGATTAGAGGTGTCTGGGTAGACCGTGTCATGCTGTGTCGTGATGACAGGTGAATTGATTTGATGTAGAATGAACAACCACAAGAGGGTGTAGCTGTGGTTGTCTTTCACTTCGGCTTTCACTCGTCATCGACATCTTCGATTTCTGCGACCTCTGTGACGACAGAGTCTTCGTGTGCAGGCCGAACGGTCAAATCGGTGACCCACTGCGGCACTTCTTTATCTTGAAGCCTGTCGACGTACTCGACTGCGCGAGGTCCCATGCCCGGTCGTGATCGGAAACCTCCCATGGACTTTTGTGTGACGGTGGCCTCACGTTGTTTCTGCAGCTCATCTTCCATACATTTCGTGGCCTGATCGTACAGATTGATATGCGCAATCATTTTATCGAGACGTGGAGCTTTGCTGTTCTGCTCGAACAGGAAGCCGGACTTTGATACCCGACGCACTCTTGAGACGAGTACCGGAGGAGCTTCGGTTTCGGTGGTGAACGCCATCATTTTAGCGAACTTCTGATGATCAAGTATATTCAAATGGTATGATCAACTCCTAAGTGATATCTTGGTAGTTGGATATATGATGCGAGGGAAAACACAGAATGGGAATCTGTTCAAAGCATGTTGGATACATATGTATATAGTAGGACCCTATGCTCGCTACATTCCACCCATCCTTGGATCCCGTGGCACGTCAGTCTCTGGCGGAAAAGCAAAACCGCCAGGTCGCCTCGTTCTCATTGATCGGAAGCATCTGTTCATACCAGGATCCTCTGCACGTATCAGATCTATAGCAGCCAATCGATGACCCGGAAAAAACAAGATCTCCAACGGCGTCCGCGGCATCACTTTCCTATGGTCTGCATAGCTTCACAGCCATGATGATGACACGACGACTTGGTACTGGTTTGCGGACCTAGTCCGGAATTTTCGAGGCGATGCAAACGGCTTTACTATTTCGTCGAGTGGGCAGATTTTTGGAGTACGCCAAAAGCCGTCCTATCCGTGTCTCGAAGCTTCAGCACATCAGGCATGTCCGCGGCCAACACATTTAGAACGTTGCTATTGTTTCGGTCCAAAGGGTTAATCGAAACTTTGGTACGTAGTTGTCGGGCTCCCTCTCTGGGGGAAGTATCGTGTCGCCTACAAGCACAGATCACCGACAGGTGATGAAACATTTTGGCTTTCTACGAGGAAGAGAGCACCTGCCGGTAACCGTCTCATCTGAGAGGTTTCTGCTGCTTCGGCAAAACTGTGTTTCTGTGTGCCCTGCAAGTATGTCGTGGTTCTCAATGCAACTTGTCTTTATGGCTTGCAAGCGAGCCAAGGATGCGCCTATAGCATCCTCAGATCGATCAGCTCCCTGCATGTCCAACGGAAATGCAGGACGACAGCAATACCGTAAGGGTCTGAAATCCTGCGGCGGAGTCGCAACCCCGACCGTTAGAATACTTACAGTTTTCCCTATCTATGAGTATGACAAAGCCGATAATGGCCCTGTGATCGCCATGATAGGCTCGGGTCCTTAATGAGCCAAGCGACAGCAATGCCTGTTACTTGCAATCCACAGCGGAGTTGCAAATCCGACTCTCACGGCACTTGCAGATTTCCTTGTCTATGACAAAAGCCGGAGTTCGCCCTATGGTCGTCCCGATGGGCTCGGTTTTGAGATGCGCAAAGCGATAGCAATATGGAATCAGCATGACGGGGTTCACAAGCGACGACTCTTTTGCTAAAATACAAAGAAGGTTTACAAGCAAGAACTTTGGCTTCTGAAAATAGTGCAAATCACTCTCAACCATCGGAGATTTTCTCAAATCGTCGAATCCTCAGGTTCACGATCTTGAAGTCATACTTAGGACTCTCAGGCAGTCTTTGTCTGCATTAGCGTGCCAAAACCCACTGTAAGCAGCCTGGTTGTCCTGAAGCCCTTCCCATTGGCACGCTGAGACCGACGGTCTCATGCAGGCGAAGACTTCCTGAGAAGTTCAAGTACCGTACGGTAGAGTACATGCGAGTGGTGGTGCGAACCCCTCTTCAATTGCTGCTAATAAGACCATGTTTGCTGTTAAACCTTTGTCGTATCCCGATGACGTAAACGTGTATGACCAATGCTACGGTGCAACTTACAGCCAAAAGTGCTTGAGCATTGATCAATTTGGCTTGTCTACACAGTGAACGTCACGGTGCTGATCACTACCTCGCTAAACCTGCCCACACTTCGTCAGCGCTCTAGTCTGACTAAGGTAGGTAGTAAACCATCACAAGCTGCGAAATATTTCTTTCTTCATCATAAACTACAGCAAGAAAACCGGCATCAAGATTGTAACCACCTCCATGCATCATTTGATTTGCTTCTCCTTTGCGATTTCTTGCGAGATGATAGTTCACTCCAGCGAGTTTGAGGATATCCTGATTCCCCATGAAGGATCTTCCATAGATGTCTGGGACATGCCTCATGATGCCGTGCCGTGAGATTCATACCAATAGTTGAGGGACCGATCGTCATGCCAGGAGAGTACAATCAGTCACCTTGTGGGTTCGTCACCAACCGCAGTCGTCATGCGTGTCGTCAAGTCATGTCTTAAGTGAAAGATTGTTTGGTGAACGATGCAGGTACAAAGTTCCACGGTATGTGAAGCATCTCGGAAAAGCCTTGAGTGCAGAGCAAGACCGTATCACATTGCTATGAATATGTAAAGCAGCAGACACTGCCAGTTCTACGCTTGCTGTATATCAAAAGCCGGTCGTCAGCAGCGGTGAAATGTTTCGCTGCTTAGACATCCTTGCCTTGACGCCTCGCTGTAATGAATGAATGGAACCGCTCCGATAAGTACTTCATGCTCTTGACGGGTTGGTAAGGCTCTTCGTAGCTGCACTATGTCCAGTTCAACGCAGGCCCTCCTCGCACCACAACACCCGTTGCTATTCGTCCCCTGTCTCGACTCTAACTAGGATTTCTTCCAAGAAGCCTTCTAGGTACTCTCTTACACCGCCTCCCATGCCAACAGAAGCTTCGTTGTCCAACTTCTGGATCTCCTGGAACGTGGCGGCTGCTTTCACTACCAACCTCCTGACTTTCTCGTGCGTGTCGATTAGCTTTCTTTGCTGCTGTGACGAGAGTGACGAGGACTGTTGTGAGGTAATCTCCCGGAGCAGGTGTGTACGCCGACGGAGCGAAGTATCAAGAGCCGGCAAGATGACTGAAGAGAGCGCTGTAAGGTCTTGCCCGGGAGGCAGGTTATCTTGAGACTGCTGAGGTTGTGCTTGGCTCGCTTCCGACTGTGTTGAGGATGATGATAAGGTTCTTGTCTCCTTGGGTGAAGAAGGTACGGCTTTCTGGCGCGATGGTTGCGGCACGATGGGCGGATCATGTGGTTGAAATGGTGGTAGCGGCTTCTGCTCAGCTTGATGCGATGATGACATGCTGCTTGACCGGGAAGGCTGTTGTAGCGGGTCACCTCTGCCTGGCTTTCCTTTAAATGGTGGTATGTCAGGGATCTGAAACTGCGGTTTTTTCGATGCTGATGGTGTGACTGATGAAGTGCTGCCAGGTTGAACGAGCTTCAGGAAGCTCATGTCGTTTGAGAGCTGTGCTTGAAAAGCCTTGTTGTACTCATCCTCACCGGGGCTATCTTGGTGAATCAGCTGTTGCTTGCTATTCGAAACCGCGGGCGTCTGCGGTGCTGGCCTATGAGGTTGTAGATGCGAATCTTTTCTAATCTGTGGTTGTTGCTGTTTGACCGGCGAGTCCGGCAGCGGCACTTTGGAAGGCGAGGGTGACGTCTTAATGTCAGATGCGAAGACATCCTTTGCCGGCGATCGTGGAGGTGAAGTAGGTGCCTTGACTGTGTCATCAAAGTCGAACTTCTCCTTCGAAGACCTTGGCTCTACTGACGCCCGTGCATTCGTTTCTGATGCTTTCATGGGCCGCAGACCGCCCGTCCTTGACCCACCGACCGGCCGAACCGTGCCAAAATCCCAGAGATCGTCGTTCTCGGTATCTTGTTCTTGGAGGTGATATGCCTCCTCCTCCTCCTCTTCATCGTCAGGATCTCTGTTTCCATACTTTGCCTGCCATCGTTCGTGCCGCTCGATCAATTCTGTCAGATAAGTTGTCTTCTTCGCTCTCTTCACGAAAGGATGTTTCAACAGCTCTTTCGCCGAGGGCCTTTCTCTCGGGTCCCTTCTGAGACATAGACCAACAAAATCCTTGAAGTATTGTGTAAAACTGCCCTGTAGTACAGGAGGAGCATTCTTCGGTATCAGGAACAAGACTTTCATAGGGTGTATGTCGGAGTAAGGAGGTTCGCCTTGGGCCAGTTCGATAGCAGTGATGCCCAGCGACCATATGTCTGCCTTGTGGTCATAGCCCGACTGCTTGATCACTTCCGGTGCCATCCAGAAGGGGGTGCCGACAAACGTGTTCTTCTTCGTCATGGTTGCAGAGAGTTGTCCTGACACCCCGAAATCAGCCAGCTTGACCTGTCCGTTGGCACCCAGCAGCACGTTGGCGGCCTTGATGTCTCTGTGCAACTTCTTATCACTATGCAGGTAGTCCAGACCCATCAACAACTCTCTTATTATGATGCTGATGTAGTCCTCTGTTATCAGTCCTGGGCGCATGAGGTCCGAGCAACTGCCTCCCGAGCAGAACTCCATGACGATCCATAGATCTGACCCTTTGAGGAACGAGCCATGGTATTTGGTGACATAGGGTGACTGTAGCTCTGACAAGATCGAGATCTCTTGTATGATGTCCTCGACCTCATCCTCTGCATTCTCGACGTCGATGACCTTTATGGCGACTGCCTGTCCTGTTCTCTTGTCCACGCCCTTGTATACCTTGCCAAAGCTGCCACCGCCGATGCAACTCTGCTTCGTATATAGTGTCTCGGGATCAGCCATGACAGCGATGTCTATGGCTCTGGCCCTGGGGAAGTGGTGCACTCTCGGTTACCAACACTAGTCTAAGTAGTCTAGAATCGATGTGCGGGGGGGGGGCATACACCTTGGTCGTTCGGCGATGATGACCTTCGAGGTAGGTGAGGCTTTACACAGAGACGACGGCAGCAGATGACCACGCAGCAGATGGCTGAGATGCCTGCACAATTTCAGGTCCGAGCTACGACAAACAATGTTATCACAAGAAGCAAGCACCACTGGAGTGTCCTTCTGCTAGCGTCAGGCACTGAACAGAGGTTAAACAGAGATGGTCTTGCCGCGCGGGCTCGCGCACCGCGTCCCGTTTCAAAGGGCTGCATGCGCGCGGTCATTGTTTGGTTGCCAGGGCTACAGATCCCATGGCAAGCGGTTATTGGTTGTCACTCATCAAACCCATGTACGTCCGTCGTTCACAGCTTCTCACACGCTGTCTGTGTAATATGCTTGAAGGCGTGGCGTGCTTCTAAGAGCCGAAACAAGATATTTGCGGGACTGGTCACATAGGTATTGCTAAATCAAGCTCAAAGTCGATGTCCAATATACACCCAGACATGCTCTCTCGGCACCAAACCCAGCGGCCAGCTCGATACTCTGCCCAGTGGCATGTTTGTGCAAAGTCACTTTTGTAGACAGCTATCTACCATTAACCAAACCAGTACCTGTACGCCTTGCTCAAATGTGCTTCCGCAAAGGTGTCCAATTATGTCGACTGTGTCGCGGCAAGATTACACACAAAATCTCCATTCGTCTTCGTGGTGACGGGTTTTAGCTTCCTCGAAGTCCCTCCTCCGAGACATGTCCCCCGGCAGGTGAGTTTGGCTCACTAGCTAGTTGTACATTGATAGTTGGCACTGCGAGACGCGCCGACCTCATGCTCTCGGCTCGGCGGAGAGCTTCTTCGTACGTTGGTGCATCTCCCCATTCATGGTGGTCATATTCAGGCGGACGCGCGATGTCGTTATCTGAATCCTGTATCATTGACACAATTCGAGGGTCAACCGCATCGTTGCCTTCGGACTCAGGAGGCGTAAAGCGCTGGATACCAGGAGAGTCTGATGTCGAGGCTGAGTTTTGACGTTCGCTACTGTCACTTGTACGGGCGCCTGCCTCGTCTGACGTAGCTGGTGTCGGCTGCGGTAGCTCAAAGCTCGATGCCGTCGTCGAGATGGACAGCGCACCACTATCAGCCCGTTGCCGACCTCCCGCCCATGGCAGGTTTGGTCGAGATAAATTGTCCAGAGTCCGCAGAGAATTTGTGTCCGAATTGTTTCTGCCATGAGTACCTTCTCCCATGGGCGCGGCTTCAGAAAGCAGTCCTCCCCTCTCAGATTCGGTGCTGTTTGCCCGAAGTCGTGTGCCATCATGCCTTACCTGTCCGAGCTCTGCGTAGGCTACACTGGATACTCTACGGTCCTTCGGCCGGGACTGATGTTCAGCAATCAGCACATCTGCAGTGAGATTGCCAGTCGACACATTCTGGAGCGGCTGGTTCCTTTGTCGGGCCTCTCGCCGCAATTCCTCCAACCGCTGCCAGTCACCTCTTTCTCTTGCTTCTCGCCGTTGTCGCCTTCGCTCCTCGCGCTCTTCAATCTCTTGCCGTCGTGCCTGTCTGATCTGGTATAGGGACTCCATCTCCGCATTGCGAACTGCTTCTTCTTCCTCGACTGTTTCTGGGAACTCCACAACGGTATCCATGCCGGCACGTTCACCTTCACGACCAATAACTTGCTCCGTCTCTTTAGGTGCTTGGGAGTATGGAGGCAATGTCATGACACTTCGGACACTGGTGTTGCGATCGACACCGGCTGCGGCTGCGTTGACAGCCGCTGTTTCTTCCCGGCCCCGATATTCTGTCCTGGCATTGATGCCACTTTCTCCACGTTCGGTCGAGCTGATGGATCTGTATTTACCCTTGGGCTGCCACTGCTCCCACTTCCGCTTCAAGAACTTTGAGGGTAGGAGTTTTGGAGACCGTCCTTGGGCTCGAAGCCTTCGGAGTATTGTGTACGATGCAATGAGAGCGATGACCACTATTATCACAGCGATTAATGCCTAGCACCAACTGTCAGAGAGGACCGCAAACGTCCATTCCCAATGCAGACATACAATTACTGTGACGGTGACTCTACCTGCTCCATCATCGTCGTCGGACTTGGTATCTTGGCCAGGCCGTCCATGGTCGTTGTTGGATTGCCGCGCTATCAGCGTTGCTACCATGATTCTTGATAATGCTCAGCGTGATAGAGGTGACCTCAACAGAGAGTGTGGCCGCGATCCTCGTTAGATCTCTTGAATTGTACAAGCGACTGCAGTAAAGCGCCCTGATACCGACCCTCCATCAAGTTTGTCTACAGGGCTTCGATGTCGACCGACGCGAACAACTCAGATGCCGATTGCGAAGGTAAAGCTAGAATCGTGAAGGTGAAGATGAAGACGGTAGCACAGGTGATTGACCTAGATTACAAGAGCGTGAAACAAGCGCCGCAATATGATAGACGAATTGATATCTGAGGGCAGTGCAGCAGTTGGACGGTAGCCCAGCCATAACTGGGCTGAGGGTGACAAGGATGACAAGGATGAAACGTCAGCTCAGCCATAATTGGACATTCTAGCTTCTCCAGGCGGCGGCAGATTAGCGTTCTAAGCCTGGTTTCCTGCAGTAAGATCATCAGTCCAGCACACCTGTACGTAGTATTGAGGCAGTAGTTGTTAGACTTTGCATTGCTGCTGAGTCGTTACAACGATTAGTGAAGGTATTGTTAACGCCCGCCGTGGGTGCTTCGGTAACGGCAGTTACCCATCAATAGTGTAAGCTGCGTGCTGTGGATTGCTGTTGAGACCCTTCCCATGCCAGCCAAAGCGCAGGCGAGACAAACACCTACCTTGCTCTCGAGATGAAAAGCACATTCTGGACATGTTTCTCTGATGAACATGGAGTTCGACATATGCTTCGAGGTGTTTCAGTGCTGTGGACCATCGCACGAGAACGAGACGCTGCTATCCGTTTTTTCGATAGACAATGCTATGAACTCTGGGTAACTTGGAAGGCACTTCGGGCACGTGGTAGCGTGGTTTTGGGGAGGAAGGCGCGTCCGGGAAAAACATAGACCCACCTGCGATGTTTGTTTACATCTGGCAGTTCCAGACTAATTGTGCTTCGAGTTGTGTTCTCGTCATGCTCTTATACTTGCTGCATTTACTAACGACATAGCAATACAGTACTGGCTCATCAAGATGGCTCATTCGCCTGTGTTCCACGACAAAGGCACACGCTTCACCAACTACAGCAGCATCCACTCTGCAGATGCTTTCGTAGGAGACTATCAAGTCATGTACACTCCAGGTTCGACCTCACCACAGATACCCAAGGCCAACAGGAAATCTACTCGCTTCAGTCGCAATGCCTCTTCTTCGAAGCATCAACAAAACATCTCTCAGTCCTACCTACTACCATCAAACATACCCAACACATCTCAGATCATGCCAGATCACGGCCCCCTCCCCAACATACAGGTGCACTACAACATCCCAGCGGATGAGAAGCAGATTGTAGCCTCTCTGAGAGCTCTGCAACGCGACCTCAACGAAGCCATGCAAACAATCTCGAGCCTTACTAGGGAGCGAGATGAAGCAGTCCAAGAGCTTCGACTGCTGAAAGTTGGTTCACGAAAGGCCTCTTCTCCACCTCAACGACAGTCCCGAAACGTCGAGAATGAGCTGTTCGACCTGAGCAGCCCGCTCCAGGACTCACCACGACGAGTGGCTTCGAAACCGCAGTCCAGGAAAGAGAACAAGGAGCAAAAGCAACCCGAAATCTCAGATGATGCTCGCGTTATCTCAAGGGGTGACGTTAAGAACGCTGCCATTGCAGAGAGAAACGCTACTGGAAAAGACGCTAGAGAGGGATCGAAGGAATACAGACAGCCTGCGATTGAAGACACAGAACAGAGCATGATGGAGGAGAACCCAACGGCAGCTTCCAATACTTCTCGACGAAGAAGACGACACTCGCTCGACGAGAACATGACATCAGCCTACATCCTGCCAGACATCACAATGGAACAACAGGCCCAAAGTCCAATCAAGGTCTCTCAAGCTGCACAGAATGTACTCCACAGCCTTGATCCCGAGCACATCAACAACTGCGACGTCTGCCATCGACTCACTAGGCACATCAAGGCTACCGAGCGCGAACGAAAGACATCTGCACCATCCAGATCTGCGGAACCAGTATCCAGAGTCCAGGACTTCGCTTCTAGCTCTGCTGTCAAGACCAGAGCAACACCCCAGCCGGACTACACAGCCGCTCTCGCTGGCTTTGGTGACGAATCACTTCTCGCAGAACCCACAATGCGGCCAAAGATGTCGCCCGCCCAAGCACTGGCACGTGTCAGAATCTTGATGGATGCGCAGTTTCGGAAAGCCAAGGAGCGACACGGGCTTGCTTGGGAAAAGTACAATAGGATTGAGGCGCCAATGTCGAGTAAGAAACATGCGGAGATTAGCAAAGAAATGCAGCACTGGGCTGAAAAGATGGAGGAGTGTAGAGTTCACCTGGACTATCTGAGGGATGTTGAGGAGGGGATGGGGGATGACGACGCTTGAATAACACGAGATATGATCATGGCTGGCGTTAGCAAGGTCGCTGGCGAAGAAGCTTGATATGGAGCTCTATTCTCGGCGCACGGTTTGATGTTCTTGCTTTCTACTGATTGTCCTGTTCACACGGTTTGTCTGGCATGGTTAGAGATGGATTGACGTCGATCAACATGATAACGCATGTCTATTGGTTTGCATGTGTCTCGTTGCGCAGCTGCTTCCTTTTTGAAGAAGGCTATCAATATTGTCCCGGAGGACCGCACAGCACGGACACTGTGCATGAGACGTCCCAAATAAAAATCACCATTTCAGTCGACCGCTATGTTGATGGACCACATCCATCGATCTTATCGTTGACCAGAACCCGATCAGCAGGCACTTTTACTTTTCCCCTGGCTCCTGCGTCGTCATCTATAGACTCTTCCAATGCGCCTGCAACTGACTCTTGCTCTTCTTTCCCAGCACGTCTAGTATCTCAAGCCACGTCGACCCCTTGCTCTTCATGCCTGCCAGCACTCTGTCGTCCTCTGCCGTGTACACCTCGAGCTCCGAGTGCGAATATGGATTTGTCTTTCGCGTGTCGAGCGGGTGATCTGTCAGGTTGCTGTTGTTCCTGAGCCAGTGGCGGTAGCGGGTCAGTGCTTCTGTGTGGATTGAGGCGGCGTGCGATATGAGGGTGGAGAAGTCGTTGGTGGAGTAGGCGGTTTGGAGGAGGCTAGGGGTCAGAGAAGGAGAGGGGGGAAGGAGAATCTCGCGCTTGAGGCCTTTGAGGGTGTCGTGCAGGTCGCGGTCGGATATGGCGGGGTTGGAGGCGAGGATGCTGGTGCGGATGTTCGTCCATAGCTGGCTGCGTTGGATAACGGTTGTGTGGTGCGCTTTTTGCTGTTCGTATCTCGTTTGGAGCTCTGGTCCGAAGAAGGAGAAAGCGTCTTGGACTACCTGGTCGCGGGTCAGATGGACCGAGGGACCGTGTGCGTCGTTGACGTGGGCGGGGAGATATGTCTGGAACCAGTACTGGAATATCGGCCTCTTGTCGAGAGCTCTGTTGTTGTGGACATGGAGCGTTGTGCATGTCACGTTCTCATGGTCTGGCTCGGTCGCGTCAGCGCTACTGACGCGTGCTGGGTTGTGGAACCGGCAGGTGGCTATGTAGGCCATCATTTCGTCGAGCGACCAGAAGGGGTGCCAGAATCGAGACGAGTCGAGACCGAGGTAGCGAAGGACTTGGCTTGGATCTCGGGAAAGCTCGACACGGGCGAGCTTTTTGTTGTGTGTTTCGAGGTTTTGTATGCGGAGGTAGAGTGCTTGGTCGGTGATTGTGAGGCCTTTGTGGCGGACCATGGCAGAGATGATGTTAATGAGGTCGCCGTGCGCTTGGGCGAAGAGATGCCAGATGAACTCTTGTTGCGAGGTGCAAACGCGTAGATCGAGTTGGATGTAGAGTTCTGGACATTGGGAACGATTCTGGGTTGTGAGGTCAGCTGTCTCGCCTATGGCGCTGGCCACTTGACTCTTGCTCGAAGTGATGCTGCCCTCGCTGGGCCAGGGGATGGCTAGCGTGAATACTCCTTCTGATAGCTTGTAGTGGGCTTTGGCATTGAGGAGAGTACTGACGTCGTCAATTGATGGGGTCGGTTCCTCAAGATCGGGCAGAACCAAAATGTCGAGGTCACCATAGTCCTTCTTGTCAGGTCCTTCAATGCAATGTGCGACTTTGCCGTAGAGGGTCGAGAGCCTCTCCTCGAGCTGTTTCAAAGCGAACTGATAAACCGCCGGTGGCATGCGAGGAGTAGATAGGCCATGCTCTTTGAAGGTAGAACCACCCATGATGACGACTGTGATGAAGCTTTTCGAATATGTCATGCGCACGATTGTTCAGTAGAAAAACGAAGCTGCTTGAATTCATCCTTCAATTGAATTGTTTGCGCAGGGCAGGAAACAGCAGAGGAGGAGCAGGCAATCGGCTCTCGTACCTCACGGTAGTGCTTGTCAAACAGTAATTCCTAAGACGAGGCAGATGTCGCTTGAGAAATGACGAGCGCTTGTTGCTGTGAAATACCAACTCATGAAGTTTCTAGTGAAGGTGACTCACCCTGCTTAGAAGTCCTGCGGCTGTGGTAGTGCTCGTCGACATCCAGAAGAAGCCTGAAGTCAATCTACCGTCGTTCTCACCTTCAGCATTCGAGGACGGCAATCCTCGAGCCTCGTAGAAGCTCAGTCATCACACTCGTCGTTTGTTCCGGACCAGCTCGTGGTAAGTGGTGCTTGTTGGATCATCATTACACGTGGGAATAAATTTTGGTGGGGTTCCTGGTGAATGGCTCCAGACACCCTTCTCTTGTCAAACCTAAACCTGAAGCTTCATCAAGTTTGGGCCATTCAGTCTATGGCAGCGAAGGATACCCTGTAGAGAGCATGTGTGTATGTAATGCGAGACGATAAGCGGCACCTTGTAAGCATAAAGCTGAGGTTTCAAGGACAAGCTTGAGTCTCGGGATTCTGGCTAGCCTTGGCGCTTTTATGCCATAGACTGCCTGTTCGTTTACTGTCAAGACTACGGACTGCTCTCTTGGTAGACACTACAAGTCACGGTTGTAAAGCAACTTTCGTTACACCTCACCAACAGGGCATGAGTGCCGTACGACCATCGTTGCTGCTGTACAGTACAAGGTGCCGACACGAGCGATCTTTCAATTCATCAAGTATGGTGACCGCCTCCGCCGCCACTTCGACGGCAGAATTGTTCCTGCCGCTAGCTCAAGTTGTGGCTTTCCGGAAGCTCCGCTGGTAGTTGGTAGGTTGGCACTGGCAATCCGTTGGCTGTTTCCAGATCGGATGAGCATCGCGTCAATGGTCTGAGTCCAATCATGACGCATCGATTGAGCTGATAGGCATCATGCCCCGCTAAAAGCGCGTGGCATAGCGGTGCCGGCTGCATGAACATGCCGGTGAAAAGCAGCGATCTTTGCTGGATCAAGAAACAAGTCAACATTTTTTCCTGCCTCAGTGCACTCAAGAAAGTACGCGACCATACGCTGCTGCAAGGTACGCCTGAGGACTTGGACTTACCAGGTCGTACCTGCTGTCTGCATTCATAGCACTGGAAGACCTGAAAGCCTGCTGTAGGGGTTTTGAACTCTTGGTCTTGCTTCTTGCCTTGTCCGCCGCTGACCTCGCCAGTCCTTTGTGCTAGTCGTCTGTCCGCATTCTTACCTCGACAGCACCATTAGCATTCCTCGAAAACAACATGGCTCCTCCACAGACACGGCAGGGCAGTCGGACCATATACAAGCTGCCATTGACAGATACTGGCGCGCCCGATGTGCCGAATCAATATGTCTACCTCCCAGCACCAACCACACCGCCCTACCATCTACGATTCGCCATAGAGGGCACCAGCTCGATTTGCCGGGAAGGGAGCCTGTGGGTGAACATCCCTCTCGAGGGCGAAGAGTTCAACAGGTCCAAGTTCAGGCAGTATAAGCTCGAGCCAGACTTCAACAAGACTATACACGTCGACATCCCCATAACGACCGCTGGCGCATTCTCTTTCTACACCACCTATACCCCCTTACCTGAGTTCAACAACGAGGATGTTAAGACCCCCGAGCCTGCAAGGACAGAAACATTCTACATCGATATCGAGCCTCATCTGCTGGTTGGCGGATCCAAGCTTCCCTTGGACTCGCTAAACATCATGTCAGTGGTATCAAAGTTCCTTGGCAAATATCCTCAGGACTGGGACAAACACCTGAAAGGCATCAGCAGAAGAGGTTACAACATGGTACATTTCACACCACTCCAGCAACGCGGTGAGTCGAACTCGCCTTACAGCTTATTTGACCAGCTCGCCTTCGACCCAGAAATGTTCCCCAAGGGAGAGTCCGACGTCGCACATCTGATCAAGAAGATGGAAACCGAATACGAGCTGCTGGCTTTGACAGATGTGGTCTTCAATCATACCGCCAACAACAGTGTCTGGCTACAAGATCACCCAGAGGCTGGTTACAATGTAGAAACCGCGCCCTGGCTCGAATCGGCGCTGGAGGTTGACGACGCGCTGCTAGCTTACAGTGACAAGCTTGCTGAGTTGGGCATGCCAACAGAGCTGAAGAGCGCTGAAGACCTGGACCAAGTGGTTGGCGGCATCCGCGAGCATGTCTTGGACAAGATACAGCTGTGGCAATACTTTGCTTGCGACGTGAAGACCGACGCACAAGCTGCAGTCAATAGCTGGAAGCAAGGCAAGTCGAATAAACCGGATCCATCCATTGCCAATGCTGGCTCATGGTCCCTATTCGAGAAGGCCGATTACCTCAAGAGCAAGGGCCTGCTGAACGGACTTAGGATTGATGGCAGGTTCTCCAGGAAATCTGATCCTGAAGTCGCAGCTGCCATGTTGACTGCGTTGCACGGTAGCTATACTGCCGAGAAGGAGGGCCAAGCACAGGAAACGATGGAATCCATCCTCAATGAATTGAACTTGCCTTTCTACAGAGAGTACGATGAGGATTGTAACGCCATTATCGAACAGACTAAGGGTCGACTGCAGTACACACGACTAGATGCACACGGCCCACAACTGGGTGCATTTACGAAGGAGAACCCTCTCATTGAGACCTTCTTTGCAAGGTTACCGCTGAACGAGAAGACTAAGAAACACAACCCGAAGGCTTTGGCGCTTGCCGTCAACGGCTGGATCTGGGCAGCAGATGCCATGAAAGATAATGCCGGTCCTGACTGGCGACCGTATCTGAGGCGAGAGCTGATCCCGTGGAGTGATTGTGTCAAGCTCAGGTACGGCAACGGTCCAAAAGACAACCCATTCCTGTGGGAGTTCATGGGCAAATATTGCAGACTGATGGCCAAGTACTTCACTGCATTCAGGATTGATAACTGCCACTCGACCCCAATTCATGTTGCTGAATACATGCTTGATGAAGCTCGAAAGGTGCGGCCTGATCTGGCGGTGTTCGCTGAGCTCTTTACCAACAACGAACAAACGGACTTGGTATTCATCAAAAGGCTAGGCATCAGCGCATTGATCAGAGAGGCTATGCAAGCGTGGAGCACCCAAGAACTCAGCAGAGTCGTCCATCGCCATTGTGGCAGACCTATTGGCAGTTTCAACATTGATCTACCTTCGCCATCAAAAAGCCCTGCCAACGGCCAGGTCAATGGCCACTCCTACTTTACAAGAGAGATCATCAAAAATGTCACAGAAAGTCCCGTTCACGCACTTTTCATGGATTGCACACATGACAATGAGATGCCAGCACAGAAGCGTGACGCTCGCGACACATTACCAACAGCTGCTTTAGTGAACATGTGCGCGTGCGCTACAGGCAGTGTCATTGGCTTCGATGAGATCTACCCGAAGATTGTTGAGATCGTCCACGAGAACAGACTGTACAGCTCCATCAGCTCTGAGGGCGAGGTGCACTTAGGTCAGGGTGAGGGCGGTATTGCTGGGTGCAAGAGACTTTTCAACCAGATTCATGCCCTGATGGGCAAAGATGGCTTCACAGAGACCTTCTTGGACCACCAAGGCGAGCTCATCACTCTGCATCGTGTGCATCCAGGGTCCCGCAAAGGCTATTTCCTTGTCGCACACACCGCATTTCCGGGTTCAGGCAATGGTAACGGTGGTCTGAAGCCGGTCAATCTCGCCGGTACCAAGGTTAGACAAATTGGTGCCTGGACATTGGAGGTCGACCAAAGTGAAGAGGCAAAGAAAGCAGCCCTTGCAGACGAAAAGTATCTCGAAGGCTTGCCCGCCAGGACGAAGAACATCAAAGGCGCGAAAATCGAATTCGATAACGGCAGCACCACCATTCACGTAGACGACTACTTCCCGCCTGGGTCAGTAGCCTTGTTTGAGACTTGGGTCCCGTCAGCAGAGCATGCTTCAGGTCTGAACAACTTCATCGCGAGTGGCACGGAAGAGGCGTTCGGAGAGCTCGATCTCATTGACCTGAACTTCCTCCTCTACAGATGCGATGCAGAAGAACGCGACTCGAGCAACGGGAAAGACGGCGTCTACACTATTCCTAACTATGGTCCTCTCGTCTATGCTGGACTGCAAGATGGTGGAGTGTGCTCGAGCCTATCGTTCGCGAGAACAATCTTGGCCACCCATTGTGTAACCATCTTCGCGAAGGAACATGGGCGCTTGACTTTGTCGTTGGCCGGATCGAGCGAATCTCCCAGCAAGAAGGCTATTCCAGACTGCAGAAACCAGCTCAGTGGCTCAGGGAAAGGTTTGACGCTGTAGGAAAAGTGCCTAGCTTCTTACTGCCTCACTACTTTGCCATGATTATCCAAGTGGCTCATGAAGCTGCCACAAGAAGGGGAATGGCGTGTTTCAGCTCTAACATCAGAAACGGTCAGCCATTTCTGCAGCAGCTCGCTATGGTCAGTGTACAACAGACAGGGTATGTCAAGTCTGCATCTCTCTGGCCAAATAAGCTTGTACCATCGCTTGCCGCTGGTCTTCCTCATTTCGCTGTTGAATGGGCGCGATGCTGGGGACGCGACGTTTTCATTTCCCTGCGCGGCCTGTTCTTGTGCACAGGACGGTATGATGAAGCCAAGGAGCATATCATTGCATTTGGCAGTGTTCTCAAACATGGGCTTATACCGAACCTGCTAAGCAGTGGTGATCTTCCACGATACAACTGCCGCGATGGACCATGGTTCTTTCTACAAAACGTGCAAGACTACGCAAATATTGTGCCTGGTGGTATGTCGTTGCTGAAGGAGAAGGTCCCACGAAGATTTCTCCCCTACGACGACACCTGGTTTCCATCCGATGACCCACGAGCGTATTCGAAGGAGTCAACCATCGAAGAAATCATCCAGGAAATCCTGCAACAGCACGCGTCCGGCATCTCGTTCCGTGAGTATAACGCAGGACCAAATCTCGACATGCAGATGAAGCCCGAGGCTTTCCAGGTTGATGTCAAGGTTGATTGGGATACCGGCATCATCTTTGGTGGTAGCCAGACAAATTGTGGTACTTGGATGGACAAGATGGGCGAGTCTGAGAAGGCTGGAAGCAAGGGTGTGCCAGGTACACCGCGAGATGGTGCTGCAGTTGAGATCACTGGCTTGGCCTACAGTGCGATCCGCTGGGTTGCCGAGATCAGCAAGGCAGGAAAGTACGCGCATTCTGGCGTCAAGACCTCATCCGGCAAAGAAGTCACCTTTGCCTCATGGGCCGACAAGATCAAATCATCCTTTGAAAAGTGCTACTGGGTACCACTAGATGCATCTGAAGACACCAACTTCGAGGTGGACAGCAAGATTATCAACCGTAGAGGCATCTACAAAGATCTCTACAAGTCTGGCAAGCCATACGAGGATTACCAACTACGATGCAATTTCCCGATCGCGATGACCGTTGCACCGGATCTTTTCACACCAGAGCGAGCGCTGCATGCACTCAAGGTAGCAGATGATGTGCTTCGAGGGCCGACTGGTATGGCTACACTAGATCCTTCCGATATGAACTACCGTCCCTACTATGTCAACTCGGAGGACAGCACAGATTTCGCTACCTCCAAGGGACGAAATTACCACCAAGGCCCCGAGTGGCTCTGGCCAACGGGCTTCTTTCTGCGAGCTCTACTCAAGTTCGACCTCATGCGCAGAAATGATATTGAAGGCAGGCTAGAATCCTTCCAGCAAGTTACACGCAGGCTTGCAGGCTGCAAAGCCGCCATCAAAGACTCGCCGTGGAAGGGCCTTGCCGAGCTTACACAGAAGAATGGCGAGTACTGCCCGGATTCAAGCCCAACTCAAGCTTGGAGTGCCAGTTGCCTTATTGATCTCTTCCACGACGCGGCGGCTCTGGGCCATGACTTGGGAGTGACGAAAGAATAAAGCGGAGGTGTTGTGCTGTCGAAGGGATGGGAAACTCATAAAGATACTGCGCGCTGGAAGAAAGCCTGACATACGTGTTTGGGAGGACGAGTCTGACTGTCGGACTAGTCTGAAGAGCCAGTCTGCGACACTACGAGGTGGGAGTTTTCAGGAATGTCCTCAAACGATAAGACATGGCTACACGCATAGATATGCCCTACATCGGACGACCCAAAAAGTCCTTTACGAACCATAGAATAGATGATGAATACATGGATAGACTGCTAGATTGGGAAACGTTGCTGTGCCGCTGTTATTATAACCAGCCTATAGGCTTCTGCGGTCGCCTCATGCGTCGGCACCAATTACCCCCCCTCCACCACCCAACGTCTGATACATCTGGCTGACATCGCCGGACAACTTTATTATGACAGCCTTGTGACCAGACAAGTAAGCAAGCAAGCAAGCTGGCAGCATACTCAAACAAGCAGGAATGGCAAATAGATGAAGTTTTTATGGATCTCATTATTAGCTATACGCGTCCTGCAAGTCCTATCTCATCGTATCCTTCGTAGCGCCATGAAGACGTGGTCGACAATGACATATCATCAAGCACCTAAACCTGCAAGACAGTGCAGTATCTTCCAGTATTCCAAATGGGTATCCCCTAGCAAGCAGTTCAGTTCGGTATTACACCCCTTTCTTATCTCTTCCCCAGTATGGTATGATGTGGTTTGCAGCTACTGGTCTAGGCGGTGACCTCCTTGTTGAAGGGCGCGTCGCCCTCGCGACCTCTGATCTCGTGCTCGTGCTCGATGTCGTCCTCTTCGTCCTCCTCCTCTTCGTTCTCGTACTCGCCGTGCTGGGACGCGGGGATCCAGCTGTCGCGCTCGCCTGGCATGGCCTGGTCCTGGGTGCTGAGGTCGTGGCCCTCGCCGAGGTGGCCGTTGGCGATCTTGTTCTTTCTCCGCTGGCTCAGGGTGCGGGAGCGCGTGCTCAGGCTGGCTTTGACGGTGGACTTGCTCTCAACCCAGTTTGTGAGGGCGTCCTCGCAGTCCTGGATGATGGCCTTGGAAGCCTCGTAGCCGTCGTAGGCGGCGCGGGACTCACCTGGGGTCACTGGGGTGTCGTCGACGAGCTCTAGGAGGTGCTTGCCGTAGCCAGCGATGATGGCCATCTTCTCGCAATGTTCGCGGAGGGCATCGAATTGGTAGGTGAAAGCTGCCTTGAGCTTCTCGCGGGTGATGTTGGAGAGTTGGGCTTCGGCGACAAGGGACTCGGCTTCGGCACGAACAAGTTCTTGTTCGAGGACGACAATGCGAGGCGAGTTAGGGTCTTTGTACTTGAGTTGGGCAATTTGGTCGGTGATTTTCTGTTTGCGGTCGCGCGAGGGCTGGACACTGGCTTCAATGTTGCGGATGGATTTGATGGTTACGCGGTACTGGTCGTAGCGGTCGACGAACTGGTCCTCTAGCTCACCGATCTCGTAGATGAGGACACCGAGCTTGTCAGTTACATCGCTGACGTCGTCATCGCAGGCTTCACCCCACAGAGAAAGTTGTTGCTGGGGGTTTGTTAGTCTGTTTCCGGTACATTTGTACGTGCAAGGGCAAAGAATGACTTACGGCAACTTCCATCCTCTCACGGCCGACAAGCTCCATTGTTCGCATGACGTTCTTCTCCATCTTGACGAGCTGGTTGAGCTTCTTCGCTAGGTCAGGGCCGAACGCGCCAGCTGATTTGTGGCGGAAGGTGTGGCCTGGGGAGCTGTCAGTGTTGCTCAGCAGATTGAAGAGGCTGCCTTACCAAAGTTGCCTCGGCCAAACAGTCTACCTGCCTTGGTGGACGAGGATGGTGGCGGAGGGTTCTCGATCTGCGAAGCAGTCGGTGCGCGCGACTGGCGCATTGAGTATGTTCGATGCATGTTGGCTGTGGGTTGTGGGTAAGAGCTGCGGAGAGCGTTGAAGGTAGATAGAAGGAGCTTCTACTGGTCTACTGATCGCACGAAAGCTGGGTGCCAATTGCGCGCTTCGTAGATTGTCAATAGAGGATTTCTCGTTCAAGAAGCGATGGTAGTGAGAATGGTAGTGATATTGAGCTTTGGGTTGCGAGAACGGGAGCTCGGGGTAGTTGGGATAAAGTTGGCTAGTTGTAGCTTCCAGCTGGTGTCTCACAATAACAACAGCCCTGCAACTGATGACGTCGGCCTTGCTTTGTGCAATCTTAAGTCGCGCTTAGTGCGGGCCTGGTCCACCTCCACAGACACCAGCGCCACAGCAGAAGCTCGACCCATGAGGTCAGCAAACACATGCTAACGCTCTTGCTCTTGCTCGTACCGAGTATCTTCGCATGCCGTTCTTTCGAGAGGTTACGGAGTTCCGATCCTCGAAACTGACCAAGTTTCAGAAGCTACCTAGGTATCAGGGCATGCAATTGTTCGCTCTGGGCCACAGCAGCTCAACTGTCATACCGTCTAAGATTATTGTACGATGGCATGGCAACCAGTAGTTTGAACCCTCTCGCTACTACCTGGCCTCCACGCGCTTTTCTAGCCACTGACGCAGGACAATTGCTTCTTTGGTGATTAGCTCTTCACTCGCCTCTCGCCTACTGTGTAGCCTGTTAGCCTTTGCGGATCCACCCTGTTGCATCACCGAGCCATTGTGGGATTTCGGAACCCTGAGCACCAATCCCTGTACGATTAAGGCTAGAAACCAAAACAACTCTCATCTTCGGTGTAGCCCCAATCTGGATAATCCGTTAGTTCGATTGCGTTGCTGTGGTGGCGATGTGCCTGGCTTACCTTTCAGCGCAGGCAAAGCTGCTTTCTGTATCATACCCTGAACGCAGGTTAGCCTCGTACTATACTTTGGACGGGAGACTTACGGGTGGGCCACATAGGAAAACCACCGAGCCCTTCTCAGGCGGGAACAGCTTCTCCTTGATCATGCCCGCATTCACATGACCCGAGAGACCTCCTTTTTGCTTCCACTCCTCCGCATTCTTGGGATGACTCAACACATGGGTTATCTTGATCTTGCCTTGGCTCTGCTCTTCAGCTTCATTGAGCTTCTGGTGTAACAGAATGTCGTCTTCTGTCTTGTTAGCATCGATCACTCTCACTTGAATGTTGGGCGCATTCTCTCGGAGGATACGTTCAACCAAGGAGTATCCGGGTGTCAGGCCACTTCCACCGAGCACTAAGCTCACTTTGCTGAAGTGTCTTTCCTCTCCTTCGATATCGAATTTACCCTCCCCTAGGTACTCTATCTCGCCAGTAGGACCACACACATCGACCGATTCCCCGATGGGCAGCTCGAGCAAGAAGTTCGAGAAAGCACCCCCTGGTTGATTCTCGTCTGGGTAATATGTCTTGACTGTGAGCTCAAACGTGCCATCGTCATCCTTCTCCGTGATTGGCCTGGTGGGTGTGTAAGACCGTATGAGCATCTTATCTAGCATATGGATTCCAAATTGGATATGCTGACACGTTCCAAGACCTAGCTTTTTCTTCGAGGGATCGCCCTTGTAGGAGAAAGTGTAAGACAAGGTATCTTCAGAAACCTTTTTCCTGTCAACCAACTCGACTGGGACCCATTTTTGGCTCTGTAACAGTGTATCTGTTGGGCCGGCCTTGGCTGCCTGTTCGGCTTCTGCCCTGGCTTGCTCCTTCATGAAATTCTGCGCCTTGTCTGTAACTCGACCGATGACACATTCCGACAGCTTCTTGTGTGCATACTCATCATGAATGCTCTCAAACTGGCTCGTGACATCCATCGACAGCTTTCCTGCGTTGGTAAGTATTGTTGCTGAGCCACCCGGGTGCCAAGGTAGTACACTAGTTGTGTCGTACACATTGCCGTTGATTACTAGCCAACAATCTTCTTTGCTGTTGTGCTTCTCGATTTCCTGTCTCGTGAATTGCTTGTCAGGTACGCCACTGTCTTGCTTAGCAGCTGCAAGCTGGTTTTCTGTAGATGGTTTCATCCAGCCCTCCGAATCCTCCTGGTGGTATGGATGTCTGAAGAGTAGCTTGCCGTCCTTGTCTGTATCCGTGAAGACCTTGTACCAGCCATTGTTCATCATACCCATGGTGTTCCATATTGGCTGTTCAGGTTGTGTGTTCTTAAAAACATTTACGCAACGGACGAAAAGGGACTCGGCACGTACAAAGTGTGCAGCATCAATGTCAATGTGCCAATGGATCCAGGTCCAGAACTTATTGCCGTTTCGAATTGGTCGGTCAGGAAACTTGCGAATGCAGTAGAGCCATGTCTTACCTCCATCGATTGACAGCTCGACTCTCTGCACCTCGTGACCCGCCCCATCGTATGCATAACCTTCGACTCTGTAGGTGTCTTTCTTCAGGATATCGACAATGTCAAGCTTTTCTCCTTGGCCTGGGTGGACAATGATGCTGTTGAGGTTCTGCTCGTTGCAAGCTGTTGATGGGTGATGGAACATGGTCCGTGCAAACTCGCCATCCTTCTCGGTGATGAAGGCAGGCAATACTCGGTTATCCCAGATGTGGTAGTAGGAGTCGTTTTCGTGGTCCGTGATCCAGACCTTAGCTAGCCACTTGATACAGCGGCCGCCAACCCAGCCAGGAATCATCAGTCGCACAGGAAAGCCGTGATCGGCCGGCAGCTTCGTGTTGTTCATCTCGTATGCGAGAAGCACGTCATTTCCTCGGTCGAGAGCGTACTCTAGAGGTATAGAGGTCTCGTACTTGCCCTCGCTAGGCTCATCGGCGCCCTGAAAGTTAACCCATTTCCTCTGACCGTTCCAGTTGTCGCGTTGTACGCCGGCCGCTTCGAGCACCTGCCAGAGCAAAGCTCCTTTCCAGTAAGCACAGCTGACGGCAGCTGGACCCCAGGAGAAACCTTTACTCTTCTTTATCAGGTTCACCTCTCCTCTTCGATTTCCGTCGCAAGCAAGTGCCACGGCAATATTGACCGGCTCAAATCTGCCTTGAAGATCGTCCATGCTCAGCTTCAGCGCCCCGTCGCAGACATCTAGAACGTGTGTATCCCAGAACAACCTAGGAACAGCTGCATGGTTCCTGACGTAGTGTAGCTCATTGGGCGTGATGAGACCTGCTTGGAACAGGGCCTCAAGACGGGGTTCAGCGTTCAAGGGATGAGGCCCCGTATTACGTACCAGGTTACCACTTCGAGGAATCCAATTGTCAGGTGTCATGGCATCCTGAACATCGATTGACGTGTCTTTGTGCTCGGCCTCGTATTTCACAGGCGAGTCTTGCTTGCCATCGTTCTGCTTGAACGCGATCGTTTGGTCTTTTTCGTGCTGTAAATGTCTAAGGAGCGTGATCTCTTCGGGAGAGTATCGTTCTCGTAGCTTCTGGTATTCTGTCTTGTGCTCGGTCTTGCCGTTCTTTTGCCCATCATTCTGACCGGGGGCCCCGTCTTTCGACTTGCTATAAGCTGCGTTATGCTTCTCAGCTCCTTTGCCGCTCGATCTCCGCCAGCTTGCCTCGTCATCGTTTTGCTTCTTGTCGTCTCCATCTTGCGGCGGCTGCTGCTGCTGCTGCTGCTGCTGCTGCTTCTTCTGCTGCTCTTCTTCTTTCTTCTTCTTCTGTTCCTCTTTCTCACGTTGCTTGATGTTGGCTGAAGACTGCATTAGCGTGAAGCTGGATGTACACAAGTTTGCATACCTGGCCAATCTTCTTCTTCCTTCACCCAGTCCTCGCGAGCAGCAACCACAAAACGAAAACCTGGAGGGTAGCAATCGGGTCTGTGCTGATGGAAATCTGTTTGATCTTTCATTACCTCTTGGAAGTTGATCAACTCGCCCTTGCCCGCTCTCTTTCGGAGATCTTTGTACTTGCGCATCGCCTTCTCCGCAAACAGTCGGTCCTCTTCGTTCTCGTAGGGGTCGTGGTCTCCATCGTGTGTGAAACCAGGGTTTCGACCCTGAGCATTGCGATATCCTATTCTGTGCTGCAGGTTACGTCCTTGGGCCCAGTCGGGCTCACCGGCAATCTCCTGGGGGGAGGATCCTGGATGGTTAGAAACAACCGTGTTGGTCAGTTTATCCCAGGGCATTTCGAGAGCGTTCACGTGGGTTGGAGGGACAAGATAGCAACGACAGCCTGCACCACAAAGATCAAGTCTGGCAAGACGACGGTGTCAGCGTGAATGAGGACGTCACTTCTCCGCGGTCTGCTCGGTCTGGTGCTTGTATATCATTAATTGCTCGCTTTGCGTATGCAGTTGCGTATGCACCGGTTCGAGTTGGAATAGCTTCCCCAGGAACCGCGCAGTGTCTACCCCAGTTCTGGGTCAGCCTCTGTGTACTGACTAACAAGTGTAATCAACCCAACCCGGAAGGACGGGATCGCTGGAAAGCTTGAGAAGCCTATGAGCAACAAGAAGCACAGAAGGAACGTTACCAAGTGAGGTATCTCATCGTGGGGCTGCGTCAGGTTCGTGCTTGCCATTAGTGGTCCGGTTTTAGTGTTCCGGCGCGCTTACCTACCAAACCTTGCTAGCTGCGGCGAGCGCGTCCGGACTTTCCAAACGAATGCCTTCATCTCTCTTATTTGATCAAGCCTTTGTCGTCATATTAATACTAGGCTTCTGAATCCAGCGTGAAAAAAGCATGCTCATTATGTGCTCTTGCCTGTTGAGAACTTCGCGAGACGTCCTTTTCGGATATGCATGTAACCCGCCACAGCGCTCGGGGCCATTTCAAGGTTGACTCTTAACAACAAGGCCGACGCGCATTCTGAGATTCTCCCCCATATGCCTGATTGTGTTCATGAACCTGACTTTCGACGCTGCATGCATAGTTGGACGGCACCTGTTGCGTAACTGAACGAGACGAGGATTATGCATGCACTACCGTCCGGCTTCTCGAGCTGGGCATCTGGAGAAAAATGGAGGGAGAGAGTACTCACATTCGACCCATCATGGTATTTGGTGAACATGGGCACGGGTATCATCGTCCAACTGCTGGCTGCGAACTTTCCGTATGATTCAGAATGGGCATACATCATAGGTTACATCTTCTTCGTACGAGCCCAGCCCATACACTCCGCATCGTCCTAACGCCCTGCAGATACTGGATTGTGTGCTTTTCGGCTTCTTCACGGCAATGTCTGCGGTGCGCGCATTCATGTTTCCAAAGGTTGCGTTGGGTGTGCTGGATGACCTGCAACAAACTTGCTACCTTGGGACTGTGGCTATCGCCTGGGAGACCGTTGGAACAGGTGTAGTCGTCTTCTATTCAAACATAGGGTCTGCCGTGGTTGTGGCTCAAGTATTTTATTGGATCTCTGTCCTGATGACTATGATGGTCACCGTTGGAGGAGTCTATACACTGTATAGACGCCAGGGAAAGCATTCCCTCGATGAGGTCAACGGAGCATTGTATGTGATCTTACACTGGCCGACCGTCCGCAAAGCTAACAGCCCCAGGTTCCTCCTATTCATCCCTATGATTGTCGCTGCTGCCCAAGGCTCGGTACTAGCCGGTGCTCTTTCACCCAATTCTCCCAAGAACGCGGTGGTTGTCCTCACGGTCTCCTTCCTCATGGTTTCCCTCGGCATCGGATGTTCGTTCTTAGTACTGGGGATATATTTCTGGCGGTTAATGGCCGTACATCTGCCAGCTCGCGGAGCAATCGTCAGCACATTCGTTCCTGTGGGCCCCACCAGCATGGCTGCGTATGCCATACTCAACCTTTCTGCAGGCCTTGCACAAACAGTCCACAACCAGCGCTTCGCCTTCAATCGACCTTGGGAGCCACCGGTGACCGACGAGTCTTTTGCGGCTATAGCAGAGATGATCATGTGGATCGGTGTCATAATCGCACTGTTCCTGCTTGGAGTTGCGACTTTCTTCCTAATCGAGGCTGTGGCAGCGGTGATAACACTGGTGCCGAAGACCTTCAATGTGGGTGTCTGGAGCTTCGTCTTTCCGGTCGGTGTGTACGCCAATGCTTGGTGTCTTATGAGCACACTGCTTCATAACGGGGGCATGAAGGGGTGGGCCGCCACTTGTGTGTTGTTCACCGTTGGGCTGTGGTTAATGTGCGCTCTTCTGACGACTTACAAAGGTGTATTACATGGCAAGCTGTTCTTTGCTCCTGGTTTGCAGGGGTGGGTTGAGCAGAAGGAGCTCGAAGAGATGTCGAAGCAGAGAGGACGGAGCAAAGAAGAGACACTGGAGACTATGCAAGGCGAGGCGTCAAACGGTCATGGGCTTGCATCGACTCTGCATGATCATAGCTTGAGGAGGCGTCATCCAAACAACGACGGGTCTTATGAGACTTCTGGTAACGCGGATAATACTAATGGTAATGGCAATGGTAATGTCTAAGCAGCTTGCATGTGTTGCTATCATAGAGAAGGGCATCTACCAGGAAAAACACTTCTGCCCCATGGAACGTTTTGTCTTTTACTCTCGCAAGCACGATAGATTTGGCCCTGATGTTTGCAAACACAAGAATGATTGGACAAGGTATGCAATGCAGGCATGGTTGACCTTGTATCAGACAGCACAAACAGCCTCAATGAGTGGATGACCGCTCACCTGGGCAGCGACGACGGTACGTGATCAACGTTCTCTGTCTTCATCCATCCATCCTTCCAGAAGCCACGAATGGACGTCGGCCTGAATGACGAGATACTACGCAGGCCGACCCAAGCTCAAGGGAGATACTGAACACGGGCATTTTCCAACCAAGCTTTCAGTGCCTTGCCTCCTCAGGCCCGAAAGTTCCGACCTAATCCAACTGAAGAGACTTCCAGACACACGTCCACGCCCAGAGACGCTGTTTGCGGTACTCTGGTCCAGACGGGACGCCAAAAGGAGGAGTAGGCAGTGGAACTCGTGCGTGAAGCAACGTTTTCCTTCGCAGCGAGATCTTCGAGTCACGTTGGACGATAGTATACGCTAGGATGCAGTGCGATGGAACGCATTCATGGTGCCGTGCATTCGAGAGTATTGTCCTACCGGACACGAACGGTGGAATCGCACGAGAAGGCTGACCGGCATGGAAACGGACAGAAGATAAACGCGTTTTCTTATGCCTCTACCACGTCCACTCGACAACCATCAATCATTAGTGCCCATTCGCGCCGTTAGTAGCGTTCTCAACCTTTCCCAGTTTCTCCCTCCTCGTCTGCACAGCCTTCGCGAACATCTCTAGCACCTCCTCCGTGTCATCCCATCCAATGCACGCATCCGTGATACTGACACCGTACTTCAGCCCCTTCTTGCCTTCCGGCGGGACCTTTTGCGCACCTACCAGGAGCATTAGCACACACGCACGCCTCACAAAACAAACAGAGAAGAAACTGCTCACCTTCGTTGATATGCGACTCAACCATAACGCCCATGATCGCCTCATCACCGCCTTCGATCTGGTCACACAGCGTCCTGGCGACCTTGGGTTGATTCTTGTGGTTCTTTAGCGAGTTGCCGTGACTGCAATCCACCATGATCCTGTGCGCAAGGCCCTTGGCGCTCAACGCCTCCTTGGCCTCTCCAATGCTCTTCGCATCGTAGTTCGTGCCCTTGGTCCCACCCCGCAAGATCACGAAACAGTCCTCGTTGCCAACCGTGCCCACCACAGCAACGACACCCGGCTTCGTCACGGAGAGGAAGTGATGCGGATGCCTGACGGCGCCGATCGCATCGATCGCGACGCCCAGCGTGCCGTCCGTGCCGTTCTTGAACCCTACGGGGAACGACAGACCAGACGCCAGTTCGCGGTGGAGTTGCGACTCTGTAGTTCGTGCGCCGACCGCGCCGATACTCAGCAGATCAGCCAGGAACTGCGGAGATATGGTGTCGAGCATCTCGCTGGCGATGGGCATTCCCCTCGCCGTCAGATCAACGAATAGCTGTCTGCTCATTTTGAGGCCTTTGTTGATCAGGAAACTCCCGTCGATCTCAGGGTCGTTGATCAGTCCCTTCCAGCCCACTGTCGTCCGTGGTTTCTCGAGGTAGCTGCGCATGACGATCAGAAGGTCGTCTTTGTACTTCTCTTTGAGTTTGAGCAGGCGGTCGCAGTAGTCGAGGGCGGCGTCGGGGTCGTGAATCGAACATGGTCCGATGATCACTAGGAGACGGCGGTTGGGGTCTTTGTTCTGGACGACGGAGGCGCATTCGTTGCGGCCATCGAGGACGGTCTGTTTCGAGGCGGGGGGTTGGGAGATTTCATGTTGGAGGAGATCGGGGGAGGTTATGGGGTTATAGCCTGAACGTTGTCTGTTAGATGTTGGTGGCTCCTGAGCGGCAGGCGGCAGATGGAAGGCATGCCTCTAATTCGCCAGTCTTCTGTGCTTTCTTTGTTGCCAACGTTGGGGTTCTCAATGAAGAACTGTGTGGGTGTGGTGTTAGCATGCTTGCACGAATATCCTCAAAGCACGAAGCTGACTTGGCCAGCAGAGCTAGCAGTACCTCCCCGGCGGTTGATTCAGACAACGGAAGGTGCATTTACTGTTTGTTGACTCACCGACATGAGGGGCAACTGTGCTCTTATAGAGCTGTGATCAAGCGACAAGGATATGTAAGGTCAGTCCTGGTGTAATGAGCGAGTCTACACGTTGTTAAAGCCTTTGTGATGGAGCTTGAGGCTTCACACAATGTACTGAACAGTCATAAATGGTCTTAAGAATTTTGTAGACACCACCAAAAAAGTACACCAAATGCTCACGTTCTCGGCCGCTGTACCTTGCATGTGCTACTTATGACGTGCCCGCACAAGGCCCCTGAGCTCTTCAAGTTTAGCGCCAGACCCGCCCATCTGACCGCACCAACATGTGTGGGGAAAGGTCCTTGGACTCGGACCTTCAGACCTCCAGGGCTGGTAGATATCATGGCCACTGCAACAGCCCTCAGGCCGCTCGTACGTACTTCCTGAGAGTACTCGGACATCTAGGTCGTAACAACGAGCAGTATGATCCGCAGCTAGCAAAGATGAGGAGTGAGGCAGTCATGAGCTTGCTTTGCACGCTTGTTACCATATCTCATATGAATCTGGTCCTTGTGCTTTAGCTACTAACGTTGTGCTGGGAAGAATTCATCTAGAAGTGCTTCCATCACCAATACCACCAATTCGCCGCCGATCATAAAGTCGTATAGGATATGTTGTACAGTGTGGATGGCGAACCGAATCCCCACACACAAACTACCACTGTCTTGCTGTGCACCAGCATCCCAATCACAAAGACACTGCTCACCCAAAGCCTCCACCGTCCTCATGCGCTCTCGTACCTCAAGCTCGGCACTATACTGATCTGACGAAGATACATTCTGACCCAAGGCAACATGATGTCTGATGATTTTCTCCATGATATAGTCCTTCCATTGGTTTCTTAGCATCACATAGCTACACCCTTCCTCTCCTGTTGCTGCCCAGTAATCCAGTTTGGTATCGATGTGGTCCTACTCCAAGATTTCAAGCTCTCCTTTTCTCTCTTTGGCGAATGTATCTTTATGCTGGTCCCAGAGATTCGTCAACTCCTTGACGTAGGCAGCATGTACTTCATCAAGATACGCTTGGTCGACTTTGCCATCAGAACCCGGACCACCCTGCTGTTTCACGGCAATCGGCTTTCCGACCACGACGTTCACAGCCCTCCTGTAAGGCATGAGCCCGACGTCGTAGTTAAAGATACCTCGTGCATGGAACAAGGGCACGGTGAAGCCCATCATCTTCTTCACCACCATCTGCAATTTGTGGACGTAAGGGTGGCTGTCAGAGTCAACCTGTTCGTACAGCTCGTTCTCGCCAAAGGCTAGTACGGGAACGAGATCTGCACCCTGTCGAATGGCAATTTTGACGAAACCCTTCCGTGAATTGAGAACCAGCTTTAACTGATGAGGCCGTGCATCCAAGGACTCTCTTGCTCCGCCTACCACAACAGTCACAGCTCGACCCATGCCTGCGTTGTTGTGTCCGCCTTTGGAGAGGAGGTTCTCGATCGACTCACGCGAGACGGATTGCAGCCCCAGCGCGAGGGCGTAATCACGGTAGAAGGGGACGCGAAAGTTCGAATCGAGAGTCAGGAGGGTATTCGTAATACCGGGAAAGAGGTCGGCGAAGCCGAGAGCTTCTGTGCCAAAGGCTGCGAAGGCGCCATGCGAGATGATGCCATGAGGGTGGTAGCCAAAGATGTACTTGCGCGTCGGCTCCAGACGGACAGTGCGGTGAAGGCGAGCTGGAAAGTACGAGGCAAAAGCTGACCATATTTTTGATCGCCGCAGCAGTTCTGACCGTCGCCTTAGTCGGCCGTCTGTTGAGTCTTCAGAGAATATAAGCGTGTATATCAGGTATGGTATCAACAGCGGCCATGTCAGAGGAATTGATGCGAACAAAAAGAACAGTGATAGCAAGAGCGCAATGGACGTAGTATGCCACAGCACTGCAATCATCTGAATTCGTCGTTGGAGCGGAACATTCATAGGAGCCCAGCGTATCCTGTGTGCGAGTCAGTACCATTTCTTCCCTCCGAAGGGTGTGCTCGCGACCTACGCTGATTTCTCCCAGCCTGCGCCGGCCTCTCGACCAGTCTGCAGTTGTGTCTTGGTGGTGTCTTGCTGCCCAGACGGCACAGGTTGCTTTGCTCCGTTCGAGTCGCTTCTCGAGGACTCTCTAGACCTAGGAGCAGTCTCCCCATTGTGTTTCAAGTTTTCTTCATAACCTGGGTCAGGCTTCACACTAACCAAGGCCGACCCGTTGCTGTCCACGTATTTTTCGAATTGCACCTTGTCCTCGTCGACATGTCTCTCGCCGTTCGTGTTGTTAGACGATTTCCTCGACGAGGGGCCGCTGTCGCTATGCTTCATATTGCCATTGACGTGTTCGTGGTCGTTGCCATTCATGTCCTGCCCCGACTCACCGTCCACTGCCTCATGGGCAGCATCGGCATACGACTTGGGAGGGAGATGTTCGTGAGTCCGTTCTTCAGGATCAGCTGGCTCAGGATTCAGCGGCGCCTGCTTGCGTGGAGGGCTCATTGTCGAGGTCGAGGTCGAGGTCGAGGTCGAATCGGCGGCTGGATCTAAATGTTCTGGATCCAGACTGGTGCGTACCGAAGCAGCTCGCTCACGAAACCATTGATACTCAGAATTACCTCGATGCAGCATAGGTGCCATCTGACGGGATACAAGCTATTCTCATTGCACAGGATTCATCGTGTCCATTCAACGGTTATGTAAAACTGCCATTGCGCATCCGCTCGTACCTAGCAATTCCTCGAGCTGCGGTGGGATGACGTCGACGGGAACGCGGTTGTCCTTGCTCCTTCCCACGTGGAGGTCTCAGTACTCGATCTACCAGAGTCTACCGGCTCGACCGGGTAGGGATGTCGAGTCTGTCTTGGACTCTGGCGCTGCTCGGATATCAAGTCCACATATCGAATCAGAAGTTTCATCAGCTTATCATTTCATATTAATCGTGAAGCTATGTACGTTGTCTCGTGGAAAGCTCTGCCGCAGCTCACGCCCACCGAAGCCCCGGGCAATACGCGATAGGTGTTGCCTTGATTCGTGCAGTGACAATTCAGCAGCCTCCCCTTGATATGCTTTACTAGCGTGCCCCTGATATCGTGTTTGTCTTCACAAGTCCTTTGTCGCGAAACCGAATCGCTCATTATCGGCATCGAAGACCGCAAAGACGGCCTTCAAGAACACATCGCCATAGATCGAGAGACCGATACCCTGGTTACTCTGAAGGCCACCAAAGCACTGCGATCCACCAACACTACCGAGACTCATTAGGCTCGACGGGATTGTGGCTTGCCCGCTGCCAATACCAAGAACAAAGTCTGGCAGCTCAGCGCTGCAAGGGAATACGTATCCACCCTGTGTAGCATCCATTGCTGCCCCGGTAACCTGGCTGTAGTAGTCCTCGACAATAGAGTCGTCCATGAGGAGCAAAGTAGTACCAGTGTCGGCAATAGCGTCAATGGCCTGCTCTTGGAAATACCCATCGCCGATTCCATACCCCGTACCAGTGAATTCCCAGAAGCCCTGCGCGCTGTTGATATCGGTGTAGACGATCTCGCCAGTATACTTGCTGTCGTCGATGTATCCGAAGGCGTACGTTCCTGGTTGAGCATGCTTCAAGTCAGCGGTAAACAGGTTTTGCTCGAAGAGACCTTGCGACACGGCGCTGTCGAACCAGGTCGTCTGGGCCCTAGGCAAAACAGTGTTGATGGAACTGAACGCAAGACCCAGAAGACCATCGTTCTCGGTGTCTTGGACGAATTGAGCTGAGATTCTTGAGGCCACTTCCACGGCCTGACCCTTGACGGTGATACCGCCGACTTCGACGTCATCGGTATAGACACCTCCAGAGGCGCCAGAACCATCGCCATATTGGATTCTCCAGCTCGAGCCACTCATTTCCTTTGCAGTTGTTGACTTGGCTGGATCGTAGAAATCGTGGCCTCTTGTGTATGAAGAGGGAAGTGCGGACGAGAAGACCCAGCTATATGAGTTAGCATTGACGACACATTTACATGCATACCAGAATCAGACCTACAAGCCAAATACCAAGTCGGAGAACATCTGTTGTGTTCCCCAATCTAGAAACTTGGCTCAGAAGTCTGACAGGGTAGATGGACGTAACTTACAGATCAGCCGATCCGGTATCGAAGTCGACGTTCAACGTTTGTCCTCCGATATTGATCTGGGACAGGTATGCCAGATCTGTCGCCTCGGGAATGGCTGGGACGCTACCAGTTTCACTGGCAGCTGCCAGCGAAACATGGTTTGGGACAGTTTTGCCGTACTTTCTGTAGACATTGGCGAGCTGTACAGGGTAGGCTGGTAATGGCTTTGCGACTGTACCGGTAACAGTATAGCCAGCGCTCCGCTTGGTTGGCGGGACTGGTGCTGCTACCGCTATTGAGGCTAAGAGAACACCGACTGCCACAGTTGAAGAAAAGAAATGCATGTTCAGTACTGCAGGGCTGGTATCGGGAGGGCAAAGGTTACCAAACGCGAGGAATGGTGTGTGTAGTCGGTGAGTGATTCAACTTTGTTACGAAAGAATGGCCTTGAAGAGGGTCTTAGGTCGTGAAATGAATGTGGTGGGGGTTGTAAACGAGTGAAGATAGTTATGTTGAAAAAGAGTGACTCTGCCTGAGCGATGTGATACTGGTATGAAGGTGGTGCAACCTCACATCTTATATCTCAAATATGAATCCTGAGTGATGGACAGTCATATCTGACTCCGGTCTCGTCATTCACAAATTGCAATGGATTGCGCAACCAGCATCCATCTTGGCTGTGCGAGTAGAGGCCCTTGGCTCCTACAATTTCAGCGGAAGTGGACTCACACGTTATGGTTGCCGTTGATGTGCATCCATAATACATTGGATGCGGCCTTTGCCACTCACCTTGGGCAATTCGGAATCGAAGCCAGCATAGGACGGGTCAGAGCATGTTGGAGGCAAGCTCACCAAGCCAACCTATTCGACAGTCAAGCATGCAGAAGACTCGGTAAGCAATGCCACTAGGTAGTCCTACATCGCTTTAGCCTGGCAGTGAAGTGCTGTAATATTGCTTCCGATGTTGCGATTGGCAAAGCCTCGATCATCCTGCCGTCTCAATGACTCCAAGTGCTGGAAGTGCGAGCATTAGTTACCGCAAACGCTCGAGAAGGGGGGTGGGAAACACGGTCTCAATGGTGCTTTGGCTGCCATGTAATTTAGATGGCAAAGTATACGGCAATATGGTACAACTCTGCAGCGTATTGGAAGGCGCTCAGACGAGATAAAGGAGGGAGAGCGAGGCGAAGCTGTCACAGAGCCAAGGCGCCAAGATCACTGCTCGGTTGGACAAGCCTCCAGAACACCAGACACGCTAAACATCGCCCCCGAGAGGTCGATCATCTTCCGCACTGCCATTGGCTCTTCTACCGAGATGAGCTGCACCTGCGGATCCGGAGATCTTGGAGCTCTTCTGCGCCACCAGGGTTGCATGCATTTGACATTCCCCCTACCGACGGTGTAAGCAGAAAAGGCAATCTTACAATCGACACCGGTCACCGCTGCTGGTGGTCTGCATACAACTTCTCACAGGTCGCTAAGGGTTCGACCAACTCTGTTCAGAGCGAGAGACCTGCGGCAAGCCTTGTTTTCCTGACTCTTGCGGGATGCCCGTTGCCAGAATCGAAGATAACAAGTGCTCCAATACCATCGGAAGAGTCTCAAGGGAGGAGTAAACCATTCTATGTAGCATTCCAGGGGGTATCAGGTATCGATGGACAAGTTCGCAAGAGCTGCGTCTCAGTGCACGTAGGCTTCAAGCCCTCGGCAGACACCCGAGGTACGTGTCATGAGTGGGTTGTTTGAGAAGGACACTTCCAGGTCAGTATATCAGACGCGAAGAAAGCCTACAGGGTGAAAGACGAAGCTTTGATGTCACGATGAAAACTCTAGAACATGGAGTATTGTGAAATGTGATTTATTTACACCTAAATCCATGGTATTTGTCCAATATGCCGCTAAAACCAGATCCCTAACCCATGCCCGTGCCAGAGGCCCAAAAGAAGAGAAGTTTCATCGTCACCATCTCGTGTTACCGTATACCGAACACCGGTCGTGAAAGAGGTCGTAAATGCTAGTTTTGTTGGACAAGACACAATCTATTGTCGATGATGCGACGACTTCGGTGTCCTTGACTGGCTGCTTGGGTGCTCGCGCTCTGCCAACGCAGCCAATGTATCTGCAGCTTCGCTTTCGTATTCATTGAGAGTATCGCGCTTTGGTGCTTGTCGAAATGCCATTGGCTCGTTCCCGGAGTGGAAGGTATAAGATGCACTGGATGCCGGCAAACCTGCAGAAGCAGTCGATGGCGTGGTCCCGGTCGAGTCAGGGAGAGCTCGAAGAGGTGGCAATGTCCTCTGCAAGCCCACAGACCGCTGGCCGGACCTGTCATGACCATCGATGAGTTGCGAGATTGGTACCGAACTCATCTGTGGCTGCGGAGGTACCGGGGGGGCACCATGTAGATTGAAGAGCGATGCTTCTGAACTACGGTCCCGCCACTGATCCGTTGCCACGGCGCTTGCCGCCACTGAGGGTATGGCACTCCCTGGACTTGTGGCGGCTGCATCCACAGCCACGCCATAAATGCCTGGACGAATTTGCCACTGTTGGGAGGCTAACCCAAAGCCGTAATCTCGGCGGCCTGACTTAGCTGTACTGTCAGAAGGAGATGGACTGCCTCCTGGTGGTGTACCCAGAGACAAAGTTGCTGCACGGGACAATGCGTCAGATGAGTCCCACCTTGGCGCACTAGACTCGTCAGATAGGTCACTCTGACCAGAAAGCTGACCAAGCAACCGCCTTTCTCGAGGGTACTGGTGTGAAGGCGAGATCCTCCGTCTATTCGGCACGTTCATTAATGGCGGAGCGGTAGTCAGCCCCAAAGTCGACGATCCCGCCTGCGAAGTTGCACTTGCGGACCCAATTGAGTGCTGACGGGCGTGGCCGGATATTTGATGAGCCAAGGCATCGACCGTCTCTGGTACTGAGTTGCCAGACAAACTAGAGCTGTTTTGGTACTCTAGCTTCGGTCTTTTCGCGTCAGTCCGAGCGGCATGCTTCGCCTTGAAATCTGCGAGGTACTGCATATACTCTTTATATGCATCTGTTTTCTTGTAATTGGTAAGCTCTTTGTTGTAATTCTCCTTGAGAGTGGCAGCGTGAGATTCAAAGAGTTCCTTCTGGTTCGGATCGAGCTTCTGCCATCGTTCGCCGACTAAGCGCGCAATCTCAGTAAATGACAGGTTTTCAGGCTTGACTTCTTCCCGCACACGGTTTGAGAAGAGCACATATGCTGATGGTGGCTTTTCAGGTGCATTTTCGTCGGGTTTTGGATGACGCCGGTACTTTCGTTTCTGCTCCGTTCCAGTAGCGGATGCCGGTTCCTTGCCGCTGCTAGCTTTGGCGAGATTTTCCGGCTTCGGCGCGTCTTCCAGGGCTGTGTCCCGTAGGGGAGACTTGAGTGGACGGTCATTCGCAAGGCCTCTGAAATCGGCAATCGCTCTTTGGAGTCTCTGTCAACGGTTAGCTCACCAACAGAACGTTTGAGAGTGCGGGCTCACTCGACGGTGGCCAAGTTTGACATCAAGAATCTTTCTAAACCCCCGTTAGCTTCATGCGATGCTCAGGATTCAATTAGACCTACAGGTCATTCTCTTGAATGTCCAATACCGTTTCCCACGTGTCAAACCCTTCAGTGAGAAATGCTTCATAGTACTGATCGAGGCCAAGCCGCTGCAGGACTGGCTGGATGTCTGTCATTCAGTCGTATCGCTTCATTGAGCTGTCCCATAAACAAACTCTACGACGGTAGTATGTATTCGTAATGAAAGACAGTTCGGTGCGTTTGTTGAGGAAGAGTCCAACGGAGCGGCGGTCGAAGGGCGACGACCTGGTTTACACGGCGTGCTTTGGACCTCGCGTGAGAAAGGGAGGTCTAACCGAGGCTGATGTCGACGTATGAACTTGCAATGGTTCTCAACAGTCAAGTTTCCCATAAGCAGAGATGAGCATAGGTGAGGCGTTGTGATTCGAGATATGAGTGGCATATGCAGGAAGACAGGATCCAGCCACACTGAATGAACCTGAAGCTTGCAATATCGCAAAGGACCTTGTTCGTAGAATAGCTTTAGCGCAGATGATGGCGGGGCATGAGGCGAGCAGATTGACCATATCAGGACCCTGGGGACGTAGATCGTTACGGCTCTGGCGTGTCTTCAGGAGCCTGCTGCCAGACAGCGAATGAAGACGGCGCAAGATTGATTGATCGACAGAATGCGAGTGTTGGCGTGGCAAGAGAGGACCCGCTGCGCGCCTTCCAGGAGCGGAGAACAGTATGAATTCTGCCCAGAAAGTAATGAGCGACAGGCGCCAGTGTATGAGTTTTGTAGCGCGATGGCGATCGAGAATGGCGGATCAGATAACAGGTAGATGATGATGATTTTCACGAGGAAAAAGAACAGCGTCTAACAGTTTGCGATGTCTGCAGAACGGTCGCTCCACCCAGAATGGGCAAGAGGATTCATGGGGTTCTTCGTGGTGTCTGCATCGGGAGATGTCTTTGTGGAGCATCAAGCAGAAGCCTGTGTAACGGCTTGTGGCATTACTGCTCAACTGCATGGCCGGTACCTGCGTTGTTGCACCAGAAGCATGGCGCTGAAAATTAGCGATGAAATTTCGTCGGCTGCCTAATGGAAAAATGACACTTCCGTGTCCGCTCCAGAGCGTCTATTGGTCAGGGAGACGTCTGTGCAGCAGTGCGATCGCAATCTCGATACGAAGCCGGTAGAACTTCGTTACATATTTTAAGGTGGTTCAATTGATAGGTGATTCGGTAATGCTTAATTACAGAACCGAAACTCCTGATGACCGAGCAGTTGGTGCCGGAGTGGTGTGTTAGCGAGTTCGTGCCAAAGACATCAGCAGCTAGCGCTGCATGGCACCAAGGTATGAGCTAGTGCTTGGACTTAAAAAGAACATGAGCTGAGCAGGATGTCGACCGATCATTCTGCTAAAGCGCGATCTGTGGTCGGCGCAAGATTAATGGAACCTGATGTTCCGAGGCGCTCATTGAAAGATGATACACCAAATCTTCGATGCACCCAACCTCCCGCCCTTGCCAAACAAGAGGGCCGGCTAACCATCAGGTTGACCAGCAATTTGCACCGGTGTACTGCATCTGTCTGTCGCTGTTCTAACAAGCCTCAGATGTCTGCTTCTGTAGCAGGAGGTAGAGGAATTGTATGTAGTCCTTATACGGCAGATTTTTCCGGCCCACCGCCTTTGTCCGTCACAAGGAACGCAGAACAAATGAACAGCACACGCCATGTGTTCTGAACCACATGCGCCTGTTCTCACGTCCAAAGAATACAGAGGTATGAGTCCTCGAAGCTAAGGTGCGGTAGGCTTCAGTAGTTCTGTCTAGCAGTGCCGTTGTGCAGACTGCTACTAGCGGACTTTGCCGAACAGGCTTGAAGCAAAAGAGCAGAACTTGCGTGTCTGGCATGCATGCAACGTCTGTGTTTCCCGCTACCGTACCGGAGGCCGGGGAGCAGTGGGATTTGATCGACGATCAAATAGGGTTTTGATACATGAGGCTAGATGACACTACGAAGCGGAGCGCTAGCTGTTGTGGGAGTAGCCTTCCAGGCGCAGTCGGTTGGGCCACGGCGCATGCATCGGCGATGTCAAGCGTCTTTCGCGCTTCTTACCTGTTTTACGGCTGGGGAGAAGCAAGTCCACCACGTGCATGAATCGTACTTAGCTTTACCGCGAAGAGATCACGATTCAGGATTGACCAGTGGCACTCGAGAGGTAAGCCTCGATCCACACTTTCGGTAAAGCTGCAAAATAGAATTCGAGCGGCCGAAGCGACTACGTATCACAGTAGTGGCGGAAGACATTGCATTACAGGCAATCACCAAGGACGACGCAAGCGTCATGGCTCAGTCAAACGATCGTGATCCAACGCGTGAACAGAACGGCGAGTCTGGCCACACGCAAAATCCTCAGCAAATGGCAGCTGAAATGGCCAAGGTATGAACATTGATCATCTAAGGTCGGCAGATCGAGCTGATAGGAAACAGGCGTTCCAAGAATTAGCAAAGTAAGTTTCAGCGGGTGAGATTTCGATCAGCGTCTCATGGCGGACAGGGGTGAACAAACAGCATCAGCACTCGAAAGACAACTCGATGGCATAGAGTCTCGCATAGACGAACTGCTAGCTGCAGCGGAAGCCAGCGCAAACGGGAGTAATGGAAATGCACAACCCTCGCGCGGGAGCTCTAGTAACGACACATCGAACGATCAGATCAAAGAGCAGTAGGTATCATTGTTTGATCAAACTAAGATGGCCAACGGCATCGAGATTATCACATTCCGCCTATGCTCGAAGGTTTAACATCAGCTTCGTCCTTCGTCATACTGGCGAATATTGAGTCGAAGTTGAATACGCTATCCGCTTTTTCCACAACACCCACTTCAGTTATGATTCCATCTATAAGCTCTGCTGGCGTAACGTCGAATGCCGGATTCCAAACGTCGATGCCAATAGCAGCAGTGCTAACCACGGCTGGCTCTCCCAACTCTTCCTGAGGACCGATCCGCGGGCCCTTGATTCGCGTGACCTCATGCGCAGGACGCTCTTCGATCACGATATCCTTGCCAGTCATTGTTGCCCGGTCAATAGTTGTTCGTGGAGCAGCAACGAGGAACTTGACTCCATGGTAACGAGCCAGCACGGCCAGAGAGTACGTCCCGATCTTGTTGGCGGTATCACCATTTGCAGCCACACGATCAGCACCAACAACCACGGCTGCTATGTTTGAACCCTCTCTAGCCATCAGCGAACCGGCCATCGAGTCAGTGATCAGAGTTGCGGGAATATTGTCATGGACGAGCTCATATGCAGTCAGTCGCGAACCTTGATTGTAGGGACGAGTTTCTGAAGCATATGCGTGCGACAGGTGTTCAGCATTGTGCAACGAGCGGATGACTCCAAGTGCCGTGCCATAGCCGGCAGTGGCCAGAGAACCAGTATTGCATATTGTCAGGATTTTTACCCCTTGCGCAGCGTTCGTGGCTTTGCTCTTACCTGCTTGAGTATTCTCCAAGATCCATTTTGCACCGTTGGCCCCAATGGCCTTGTTATCAGCGACATCGTCCACCAGCATGCGTTCAGCAGCCGCAATGTAGTTTTTGATGACGGCCTGGGAGTTGGCGTCGGACGGTTCAGCAGCAGTAGTTACGATTTTGCTCAACTTGCCCACCGCATCCCCAAGGTTGACAGCAGTCGGCCGACTCTTCTTCAGATACTCCAGTCTTTGTATGATATGGTCTCTTGCTTCCGCCGCAGACCGGGCCTCGTCTTCGACCGTACTCAGTTCTACTGCTAGAGTGAGGGCAGCAACAATGGCTATGGCAGGAGCGCCTCGCACCTTCATCTGCTTGATCGCATCGAACCCATCCTCGCAGGTCTTGATTGGCTCATACTGAGTTCGATGTGGCAATTGCAGCTGATCGAGGATCTCGAGAAAGGCCTGGCCATCGCCATCGGCCGGCGTATATTTGATCGCTTGAAGGACCATAGGCGCAGGTATAGCTTTTGGCTTGATTGGTGAAAAGAGTTGCGGTTACTGCTGATCTTTTGGTCTCAAGTGCTGCGTTGTGACCTTGCTCTACGCGACGGTTTTACGACCACTACAAGTACGTGCAAAGTGTTTTTGGAAATACGTCTCATGCGGCGGCGCACTGCAGATCACGAACCAAAAGCGAAAGATTCCAGAAGAATAATCAGTGCAGGGATTTACTCGTTGGGCGCTAAGCGGGGGCGACAAGCTGTACGCCCCTCATGCCGGCCGATGATTCCAAACATTCCTGCAGCACTGGCAGGGTCCAACCCCCGGGGACCACCTTCCTAACTCGGTACCGATGGGAATACTTTACCGCCTTCCCACACCAATCCTCGATGCCAACCTCGATCTAGACTTTGCCCTCCACTCACATCAAGGGTGCAGAAGCTGAAGATTGACGGGTCGCAGTCCCCATGTCCATCTCATCCGTCGCCCAAACAGGATTCGCATCGTCCTCTGAATACGATACCTACAGACCCTCGTATCCTTCAGAAGCGGTTGAGCGGCTCATCGAGGTCCTCGAAATACAGGGCCAGAATGGGATCAAAGTACTTGACCTAGCCGCAGGGACCGGCAAGTTCACCCAACTTCTCGCCGCAAGACCTGAATCCTACGAGATTGTTGCTGTGGAGCCTCACGATGGCATGCGCAAAGAGCTCGAGAGCAAGAACCTTCAGAGTGTCACGGTGAAGAAGGGTACAGCCGAGAACATGGAGGGCATACAGGACCAAGAGTTTGGAGCAGTGGTCGTCGCTCATGCCTTCCACTGGATGTCCAACATGCAGGCACTGAAGGAGATTCATCGTGTGCTGAAGCCAACTGCGGCGCTAGGGTTAATATGGAACATTGAGGACTACCTTGCCCCAGAGGACTGGCAAGTACATGAAGGCTGGCACTCGACCATGTGGAAGGTCATGCACGAGCTCCAGGACGACCAGCCACGCTTTCGAGACCAACAGTGGAAGAAGATATTCGACGAGCAAGGTTCAAGCAATCCTTTCTCGCTTCACGCTTCTGATCCGTTGTTTGGTCTGCCAGTAGGAGAAGAAAGCTTTGATTTTGTCAGGTGGGCATCGAAGGAGAATGTGTGGAAAACATTCACGACTTATAGCCAGATAGCAAATTTAGATACTGACCAGCTAGCGAGAGTCGAGAAGACTTTTTGGGAGGCTATCGATTCACCGCAGACGGAGCTGGACGATCAGGGAAGAGTCGCTATACATGGCAAGACTGTTATTGCCTGGGCGAGCAGTATCCCTGACGGGCCCCTCAAGAGTGGTGGTTGACACTGGTCAAGCTCTATGCCAGTGGGACTTTGCTTCCCCAGTCTTCAATGCGTCGCGCCCTCCTCGACCGTCAATGCCTATTGATTTGTGGAGTGCTTGCAACTCTCAATTCTGTGGTCCATGCCTTCACCATCTTTACCTCCTGAATCGACCGCACTGACTCCTTAGATAAACCGCAAATTTTTGCAAGAACATGGTGGTTGTGTGTTGCACGCTCCACTGGTCAGCTAGGATGCAAACATTCTTTGCGTGCTGAAGGTCGTGTTGCTCGCTCAGGGACGGGCCTCACTGCTCAGAGCGATTCGCGCTGCCAACACAGAAACACCATGTGCCACTGGCCTTGTTGATGTCCCACGACCGGCTCATGGTTCTGATAGCACATACAGCCTCAACTCCTTCTTTTCCCTCATGTAGAGATGAACAGCACATTATTGCCTCGCACAAATGCATCCCCATAATTCCTTCGTAGCTGCCCGTTCACATACTCCTCGCACTTCTCGAGTGCAATGTTCATATAGCCATCGACAGACTGCAGTTCGCCTTTATAGACCACGCCCGAGTTTAGCTTGACTGTGACTGGTGCTCCAATGATGCTGGAGAGGAAGCTGGCTGGGTCTTTGCTGTCGCCAGAGTGGTTTTCCATCTTTGTGTGTTTATTTTGGAGATGGTCAGGAAGAGGATAGTATGTAGGATTTGATTATGCGACCTTGAGAAAGGCAGGTGCAGTGTTCTGAAGTGAAAGAAGAAGTCGCAGGGTGGAAATGGAAATCTACCTGACCCCGCGGCCGACAGCCTTCACCGATGCGCTCTGCCAGTGTGTTGAAGTGAATCAGTCAACCTGCCTAGGATCAAAGTGGATATTGTTGCTCATTCGCTCTAACATCGACAGCATGTAGCAGTACCTACACTCGGCTTAGATCACTCTGACATAGTCCTGCGCATGGCTCCCAAAAAGTCATTCTTCTCTAAGCCATCATGGGCCGCCAAAGCAGCTGTCCCGGTGGAGCTGGACCAGCCCATCTTCCAGCAGAACGTCTACGAGGACATCCTCGAGGTCAATCGCAAGAAAGAAGAGAAACGAAGAGCGAGACACAAACAGAGAGAGGAAGAGCGCCGGCGCAAAAATGACAGCAGAGACACGAAGCTCGACCACGACGATAAACCTGTTAAGAAACAGCGCATTTCGACTGAACCTATACATGTAGCTGACAATAGCGACGACGACGACTTCGACAGGAGGCGATCTGATTCCGACTCAGACAGGAGCGCAAGAAGCTCTAGCCGTCGCAGGCAAAGGGACTCTACTCCAGGGAAAGAACAGGTGAAGCCAGCCCTACGGAGCGCGCAGACGACGGGCGACCAGACGCTCGGAGGTCTCGGCTATGTGTCACCCAGAAAGCCTAGGAAGGCCACAACGCCACTCGACGAAGATGACGGCTTTGCAATCGTGGACGTCCAGCCTGCACCCGCAAAGCCAAACACAAAGGAGAAACCCAAGCCTCCGCCGCCTCCCGAGTCAGAGTCAGATCCAGAGGAGGACGAATACCTCAGAGAGCTGAAGCGCCAGGCAAGAGTAGAGTCAAAGGCAAATAAGGCCGCAACCTCTGGCCAACATCAAGCAGGCTCACCGGCAACCGATGGGAGGTCACCTTCACTTAACCCTCCACCCGGCGCAGCAACTTCAGCCAGCGCAACACCAACTCCAGGTGTTCATGATCCATCGGATCCTGAAGTCCAGATCTTGATCAAGAGTATAATACCCAATTGCGACCCCCTGATAGTCAAACGCCGCGCCTCTCAACCACTCTCTCAAGTCTTAGCATACTACACCGAGAAACACCAGCTTGGCTACCTCGGAGACAGGCTCTTCTTGACATGGAATGGCACCAAACTATACAAGAGTACTACCATGAGAAGCATACTGGCTATGATCAAAGCTAAGCACGGCACGAAGACAGATGGGACGGATTTGGCAGAAGGCAGGGTTGAAATTGAGGCAGTGACAGAGGAGATCTATGAGAACAGACAGGCGTTCAAGGAGAAGGAGAGGAAGAGAATGGAGAGTGGTGGGCCAGATCACGATTCTCCTTCTGGTGACCAACAAGGCGGCGAGGGGCCAATGCCTACTGAAAACGAAGCGCCACAACGAAGCGCAGGGACGATCATACAACTCAATTCCAACGACGAGGCCAGCCTGCCGAATATGAAACTACGTGTCCACCCGCATACGACTATAGAGAAGATCGTGAGGGGGTATAAGCGGAAGATGGGTGTTGACATGAATCGACCAGTGTATCTAGTCTTCGATGGCGACAAGCTGGAGGAGGATCAGACTGTTGCTGATGTCGGGTTCGAAGAGGGGGATGCCGTCGATGTTAGGGCTAAGGACTGATTTATCGATGCAGAAGACCACTAAAGTATCCTGCGAGTATCATTGACAAGACCAAAGCGAGGTGATTAAACCGCTGGAGCGCATCTTCCGATACCCTAGCAGTGGCTTCGTCAACCAGTCAATACCGGGTAATTGACAGATGTATAGTCTGGTTACAGGTTCTAGCACGCCAGGCACGGTGGCGCGACGACCATTCTCGAGAACGTGAGAACGCAATTTCGCGTCCCAAAGGCTATGCGTGTGCAGGATCCATAACACGACGTTCAAGTTTTGGAGAGCCAAAGGTCCATGTGTATGCATGCTCGACCGCACAGGACGGTGACGTTCTGATGTCTATCAATCATCAGAGCGCACACATACCATGTTCCCGTTTTGGTATCGCTCTGCGTTTCCTGAGTGCATCATCACAATCCTCTGTTGCGAAGCACAAATCAGTTTTGGCTTGGTTTCTATATCCTAACGACATGCTGATAAAGCGAAGCAGCATCTGTTGGCGAAGAAAGCAGCATATAAGCCAATGCTGGAACTCGTGGGCGACTTGTAGGATTGAAAGGAAACATCTGGAGATACAGAATAGAACAACTCTGACGGGGCTCCCAACGCTCCCGGGAGGACAGAAACTAGTGCGTGAACGTCTACGAAAACAGCAACGTGGAGGAGAAGATTGAAAGTTGAGACGAGCTAACTACACGGTTCCTCGGTCCCACAGCCCCTGACTACGTCGAATTAAACATAGGAAACACGACCTTGGATCATCCCCGTCTCCAGATCAGCCTGAGATGTGATTTTTTCCGTCATCCAACAACTTGATAGCCTCCATTTTGGCTTCTTCCTTTGCCTTCTCCTTCGCTTCCTCAGCTTTCTCCTTCACCTCCTCGGCCCCTTCCTCAATATCATCCACCATATCAGCAACACCACGCGCTGCGACACCAGTCTCATCCTCAGCCGGCCCCATCCTCACTGGTACACGATACGGGTGTGTCGGCGGCGGCCTCACATCTAGCCGCACCTCACAGCACCCCGCCGGCCCGACCGGACAGAAGAACTGGCTGGGCGGGCACTTCTGACGCTCATTTAGCGGCGTCGTCCGTCTGACCATGAGCTTGTGGTCGGACGGCGGGAAGCCGCTGGTATCCTGGCCCGGTGCCGTGACGCTTATGCCGCCTGCTTGCGGGGGCGCGCCGGCCGACACGCCGCCGCCGCCCCAGGTCGAGTGTGGGTGGGAGCCGCCGTCGCTGCCGGAGGTTAGGTTGGGTGGGTGCTCGTAGGGGGCTTTGCCGCCTGCTTGGGGGTGCGGTGCTGGGATTGGGGCGGCGATGGTGGAGGTGATTAGGCCGAGAACCGCGAGGGGGAGGGGGGTGAACTTCATCTTAGGTTTGGTTGTGTTGTGTTGTGCTGAGGTGGTAATGAAGTGAAGTGAAGCGGAAGAAAGGTTGAAAGGGGTGTTGCAGGCCAACTCTGCTTGCGAATGAGTTATCTAGTGGACAGTAAGTGTGTGCAGGTGTGTAGTAAATAGCGGGGGAAAGCCTGAAAGGAAGGAAGCTGAGCAGGAGCTTCAATTTATACATGCGTATACCTGAAAAGTATTCCAGAATGTGTGCGGAAATCACTCATTCACTCTGTTGGTCCTACTACGCTGTACCATGGTCGGGCTACAAGCACAATTGCAAATATTGGTCGCGTACCAAAAGAGGCGATAACGTGCACGCGGCGAAGGAACTATAGTATCAGCTGGCTTTGCATCGACGTACTATACGAGAGCTTCCGTGATTTACTGCGGCGGGAGAGTTCTGGTTGGCGCTGAGTATTGGTTACTGTGTGAATTACCATGAGGCGTGAGGGTGTTAGCCACGGACAAGGGGCGACTTGGATCGTGGCGGGATGCAGAGAAATATCACCGAGAGGTGTCATGTGCTCAGTGCAACTCGCGTTTTTTGCCTGCTTGATTATGTGATGCCGAGTCCAAGAGTTCGCGATCAACGTATTGTTCTAGACAGGCATTGCTTTTGTCTGGTTACTAACAGTGACAGGTAGTGGTAGTCGTGGCATTTAATTGACCTCCCAGCTTATCCTTCGCTCCGAATTACTGAGCCGTGACCTATAGAGTACGTTGACCGTCGCGTCGAAGCCCCGTACGTATCGCTTGTCTCACTGGCCGCCTCAGACTGAAGAACGTAGACGTTGAGGTAATGTATAACATCAGGGAAGGCGGATTTCGAAAGAACGAAGATTGGGATATTCATACATCAGTGACATCTGATTTGACTAGTCTACAGCACATTTACACGCTAAATAGCACTCCACCACTCGAATAAAGGCTTCATTCGTAAAAGACAAGGCACCTGACCTCGATGCTTTGCCGACCAGGCGCATCTGCTGGCGAGTTAGGGTCGACGAAAGCTGTGTGAGGTGTCTTGCCAGCGAGGCCCTGAGTGCCTCCAACATCCTGACTCCGCGAGTCGAAGCACTTAATGAACATAGCCTCTTCAGGTCGCATATCCTTCATGTAGAAGAATCTGTGATGTTCGCTGGGGGCCACTCCAAATGTCTCGCCCTTAATTTCGTAACCTTCATGTGAGTTCTCTTCTGTCGAATTGACGGGCTTCTCCTTGCCTCGGTCATCATTGTCGTCGCCTCCTTCTCGTTTTGGGTAGAGTAGATCGACCTTCACGAAGTCCTCCGGCTTGGTACTCCTCCAGTCGATCACGGCAAGCGGGAAGTCTGAGGCAGCGTGGCCGAACGGGCGCCAGACGTTGATAATCTGGTATCTTCCTTTAAGGAGCTCATCGGCTTCCTCAGCTGGAACATGTCTCCGCACTCGCACCTCGGCGGCTCCGGGGGTTTGGTCTACATGGACTTGCTGTACTGGCTGGCGCGGAGACGCTTTTTGGTTCCTTCTGATGGTGTGGTCAAAGATGACGACCTTCTTGATACCAGGTAATTTATCACGCAGGAGTTGCTCTACCTCCTTGTAGTAGCCTTCTTGCACCTGCTTGTCATCGGTGAAGGTCTTCTCATGTGCAGGGTAATGATAGACGCCAAACCCAGAGACGTCAGGACCAAACTTGTCTTCTTGTCCTCTGATGTTCTCCACTAAGTGCTGACGATCGGTGTATTTGAATGATCGGCCACCATCATCAACTTTGCTCCATGGCTTCACAAACGGCTCAGAACTGTCGACATAGGACGCACGGTCCATGTACTTGAAACTGGCAGTCGTCATGGTCGAAGCTGGTCGGAAATAGTGTTTGTTTATAAGTCGGGTTGTCGTATGAGGTTTAACGGCTGCTCGGATTGAAGAATAGGTTCCAGGTGTCACAAACCGCATGAATAAAATGTGTAGATGGCAGGATATATGTATTGGGGTGGAATTGAATACTAACCTCCCAGGTGGCGGATCGACGCCTTATATCTTCTGCCCGCCTAGTAGAAGAGACTTCCCAATTCTAACACTTACCGATACATGACTCGCATAGTACATTGCGTGATGCCGTTTCCGAACGCCGCAGCGGCAATGAGGAGATGACGTCTTGCCATATCGAATTTTGATGAAGGTTGACAAAGCAATGCTCATGTCAGGAATACTTGATTGGCTGGTCTTCCGAGAATTTCTGGCAGCCCTCGAGAGATCTCTCTCGAATTGTCAGCCTAGCTCCTGCGAAGTCTGGGGTCTAGTGCCGCATAAGTGGTCGATTAATGCATGCATATCTTTGTGGCGGTATGTTCACTATTTCACGTAAAAAACGATGGTAGGCTGCCGCCGAATTCTGTGTTGAGTCGAAGACAGGATTGCCTGCGAGAAGCCAGGCACCCCGAACCTCATAACATGGTTCGTGACTCGTGGCTCGGTCGTGCAGCCCCCAATTCTGGGGCATCGGCTGGTTTCGAGCGTCAGCAGGTAACGAGGCTGGGCTGTTCTAACTTCAAGTTCAGCCTCAGGGACAACTCATCGTAACACGTGACATGGATTATTGGGGGAGAGCACGGTGCACTTCGCGGTCCCTTCAACCAATGCCTGCTTGAGTCTATCATTCCTCTGCCCCTGTTCGTTTCCTTTTCCTTATCTCGATTCTGTGCGTTCTGTGTTACTAGTCTAGTCCTTTTTCCGTGGGTCATTCGCAGCACTCAATCGACACGATGTCCAACATCAATAGCCTGATCTTGGGCGACGACGACGACGAGGAGTCCGAGACAGAGTTCAACCCGGGCGCATACGGCGGCTCGGATGAGGAGCAATCAGACAACGAAGATCGGGACACAAAAGATGGTATTGCAGCCAAAGCAGAGAGAGATTCAGCCGCCGCTGGAGTCAATGGCAGCAAATCAAGACCGCGAGACGCCCCGTCCGATGAATTGAAAGACGAAGACGAAGACGAAGGAGACTTGGACAATGGAGAGGATGATGAAGGCGAAGGTGAAGACCTTGGCAATGGAGACGACGACGACGAGGAGGAAGATGAGGATGAAGATGAAGACGATGAGGATGCTGTCACAGGTCGGCCAAGAAAGCGCAGAAGACGAGGTCTCAACCAGTTCATCGAAGAAGAAGCTGAGGTCGACGAAGACGACGACGAGCTCGAAGCGGATGAAGACGATGTCGCAGAGACCGGCTTCATCCAGGACACTCACCCCGACGACGACCTCGGCCCTGAAGCAGATCAAGACGATAGGAGACATCGAGAACTCGACCGCCAGCGCCAGATGGAAGCATCACTCGACGCAGAGGCTGCTGCTCAGCGACTGAAAGAAAGATACGGCAGAAGGACAACTCAAGGTCTTGCCAAAGGTTCATTCGTGCCCCAAAATCTGCTCATGCCTAGTGTGGATGATCCTAGCATTTGGGGGTTCCAATGTAAACCTGGCAAAGAGAGGGAAGTCGTCATGGCGGTGACCAAGAAGATTACGCAAAGAGTGAACACTGGCAGACCCCTCAAGATATGCTCGGCCTTCGAAAGAGGCGGCCCAGGCGCTCCCATGCAGGGCTACGTCTTTGTAGAAGCAAAGAGAAAAGCAGATGCTGAGGAAGCATTGACTGGCGTCGCAGATGTCTATGTACGCCGCCAGAATTTGGTCCCCGTCAAAGAGATGCCGGATTTGTTGCGAGTCAAGAAGTCAAAGCCTCTAGAGATTGGCGCTTATGTCAGGATAAAGCGTGGTCCTTACGGTGGCGACCTCGGTATGGTCAACGAGTACGACGAGAACGGTCTTGACGTCGAGGTACGCCTGGTACCACGTCTCGATTATGGCCTCAATGAGGACGCCAATAGGCCCGCCCAAGAGAAGCGCAAGCGCAACGCCTTCGCTCCTGCTCCCACCCCTGTGAACAGACCTCCGCAACGACTCTTCAACGAAAACGAGGCTAAGAAGAGGCATTCGCGACTCCTACAGAACATCAGCACCCTCACCGGTAGAAGGTTCATCTATGACAAGAACACTTACGAAGATGGCTTCTTGCTCAAGAACTTCCGAAAGACTGCTCTTGAAACTGAGAAGGTAGATCCGAAGCTGGAGGAGATCACGAAACTCACCAAGACCGCCGCTGATGGCTCGGAAACTCTAGATCTGGAGACTCTCGCACACAGTCTAAGGAATTCGGCTGCCGAGGGCGCCTATGTTCCTGGCGACGAGGTCGAAGTATATCAAGGAGAGCAAAGGGGCATCGTTGGCAGAGTGGAGGGTGTCAATGGCTCCATCTTGAGGATCAAAGTGTCACAAGGTGAACTTACCGGCCAGATCGTGGAGCAGCCCCTCAAAGGTGTCCGCAAGCGATTCAAAGACGGTGATCATGTCAAGGTCATTGGCAGTAGCCGCTATAATGGCGAGGTCGGCATGGTCCTCCGGATTAAGGACGACCGAGTCACAGTCCTGACAGACACTAGCATGCAGGAGATTACGGTCTTTAGCAAGGATCTCAGAGAAGCAGCTGAAGCGGGTGGCAGCGACAACAAATCGATTGGGTTCGATGTACAAGACTTGGTGCAAATCAACGCTACAGAAGTCGGCATCGTCATCAAAGCCGATCAAGAGGCAGTTCGCATACTGGACGAGAACTCTTCTGTCATCACCCGCCTCCCGTCGCAACTGCAACAGGTCGAAGTCAAGAAGAACGCAGTCGCTACCGATAGAAACGGTTCGGAAATTCGCGTGGGAGATATAGTTCGCGAGGCTCATGGCGAGAACAAATCTGGCCGTATCCTACACATACATCGAGCTCACGTCTTCGTCCATGACAGGCAGAAGATTGAAGATGCAGGTCTTTGGACGACGAGGTGCATGAACGTGGTTACAATTGCTTCGAAAGCCAACATGACGCAGTCCTCTGGTCCAGATCTCACAAAGATGAATCCTGCCCTTGGAGGTCAGAACGGCGCGATGGCACCGCCACCCAAGACAGTCGGCCGTGATCGACTCATCGGCCAGCTCGTACACATCCGCAAAGGTCCTTACAAAGGTCACAAAGGGCTGGTCAAGGATACCACTGCATCGAGTGCACGAATCGAGCTACAGTCGAAGAACAAGATTATTAACATCGAGAAGCAGGACCTTGCTATTGTGGAGTATGTTAACCTCCACGCTTTTGTGCTCAAAAACACTGACTCTTCTAGTAAAACCACGAACAAGACTACCGACTACAACACTTTCGCGAATTCTCGAGGTCCACCACGCGCAGGTGGGGTATCTGGTTCTCGAATTCCAGACAGCGGCTTCTCAGGAGGTAGAACACCTGCTCTTGGCGACGCCGGGGGTCGCACTCCGGCCTGGGGTGCATCATCCGCCAGAACTCCAGCATGGTCTGGCGCCGGTGGCGGCATGGACTCTGGTCGTACGCCAGCCTGGAAGCCATCTTCGGGGTCTCAAACATCTTATGGCGGTGCCGGCGGCATGACGTCTTACGGCGGAGCTGGCAACTATGGCACTTCTGGCGGTAGGACACCAGCTTGGAGTGCGAGTGCAAGGACGCCCTATGGTGGTAGCGATGGTTTCGGTTCTACTACTTCGGGCTACGATGCATTCGCAACTGGCTCACGGACACCGTATGGCAGCTCAGGTGTCTCACGAACTCCTGCGTGGGGTGGTCCGAACAGCAATATTGCATCTGGAGCTACTCCAGCAGCAAGACCATACGATGCCCCTACGCCCGCTATTTCGGCACCTACACCAGGAGGATTTGACAACAATGATGGTAGCTATACGGCTTATGGCGCGAGTGCTCCGACGCCTGGCGCTGGGTTTGGGGCCGGGGCTATGGATGCTCCCACTCCTGGGTATACTCCTGGTTTCGCCAAGGGAAGTAACAGGGAGGAGCTAAAGTATAACAGGTTGAATGCATCAGCGGCAGCTGCTACACCGGGCGCTGGTGGCTACGATGCGCCAACGCCCGCAGCTGGCGGTCCGAGATATGCAGAGGATGATGATGATGAATAGTGGTTCGACTCCGATTTTGTTTGGGCAAAGTTACGTTTCGGGACTTGCACTCTTGTACACGTGACGAGAACGGTAGGCTTGCTCCTGATGGAAGGTTCGCTTGCAAATGGCATTTTGTGTAGAACACCAGAAGCTCGTACCTTGGACGCGTGCTGAGCACTGAGTCAGAAGTATAATATTTCGCCTACGTCATTGAAACTCTGTCTCCTTTGCCTTCAATATTTACCCTGTAAGAACATACCACAAGTCAAGTGTTTTGAGCAACACTACCGAAGAGATCGCGTTGCAACATACACCAACTTCAAGCCCGACGTATACTTGAGTGCGAAACCCGACTCCCACGAAGATCGGAGTGTATCTCAGACAACGACCATCTATCGCCATGGACTCTGCACCACCACAAACACAATCAAGTGGCGGGCCTCGCTCAGCAGACGAGTTACCACCCGAAGCAATTGCGCTAGCAAGCAGAATGTTCGACGCAGCACGTAAAGGCGACGAGCAGAGTGTGGCATTACTCACACAAGCACTCCAGCGGGGTCTACCCGCAAACTTGACGAATGACAAGGGAGATAGTCTGGTGAGTCGCTCTATGCCATGGCGAGGCTGTCCGAAGCGTACGGTCGACGAGACTGCATCCTAGTACGCCAGGATCGAGTCATGGCGTCGTTCGCCCGGAGCGGCAGGCGTCACCACCATGGGACTAGAAGAATAGAACTGACAAGGCGCCAGATCATGCTCGCATCCTACCACGGCCATGTGAATTTAGTACAATTACTGCTTCAGCACAATGCAGACCCTAATCGTCTCAACGACAGAGGCCAATCACCACTCGCAGGCGTGGTGTTCAAGCACGAGCGTGAGTGCATCGAAGCTCTGTTAGCAGGAGGCGCAGATCCAGAAGTAGGAGAACCTAGTGCGCTAGATGCCTGCAAGATCTTCAAGCAGGAAGAATTTGAGAGTATGTTCAACAAGCAGGTAGAGAGGCTGAGGGGGACAGGTTCTCGGGCGGTCAATGGCGGCTCGTGATAAGCTTTTCCGCTACCTTGGAGGAATTTGTTCTATAAGATGTGGTATGCGCTATTGGAGGCAGTCAGAGGCACATCGATGCTCTTGTAGGAAAATCTTCAAGAGAGCGTTCCAGGCTCCTCGTGTATCGAGTATACGGGCGCGTTGCTAGGAGTGACCATGAGGGTCCATCACGGCTCTGACCTCATGACGAAATTCGTTCTTCTCTGCAATATGCATGCCACCAAACGAAATTTGCAAGATTGGAAAGCTCTTGCGGCTTACTACATGCGACATGCATACGCAATGATGGAACTGATTGATGTTCTCTGCAGACGGCTCATGCTGACGACGGAAAACCCCCTTCGGTGCTGAGGGTCATTTCCGCCATCCTGATCGATACACCTCATATGCGTTTTTTATGTGGAGAAGGGATATCATCGGCACCTCAACCAGGACACGATAACAGAGCAGCTGTGTGTACCTGCGTCAAGAGGAACGCCAATCGAAGGGATGTTTGATGTTTTGACAGAGTTTTGACGAGAAGCGTTGGCATGCGAAGTAGATCAGGCCAAGAAAAGCCACCTGGAGACCCTGAACCACGAGCATCCAAGCTGATGCTGCCAGGCATTTCCGACACCAATAGAACGTGCTTTCCAGGCTTAATATAGATCCCAAGAATTTTTCTCTCGGCGCCACCAGATTGTGGCTTGCATTGACGCGAATATTGTCTTTTGCATTCGTAGATTCTTCGGTACGCTATCCATACCTCATGCTTTGTCTCACCAATGCCCTCATCCCGACGGCGGCAAGCATATTGGTACATGCGCATAATGGAGTCAGTCATGCGGCTGACGTTGCAACAACGACTTCGCTGCCACCGAAGGCTTTACAAGCCCCTTCTCGATCTCACACCGAACGTCTCTCATCCACAGTTGTCTCAACCATGCTCCATCAGAATATCGCCCTGACCATGGAGCACAACTTTCAGCTAGAAGAAGTTCCTTCTCCTTCGAACGATTCGTGTCTTGGAGGGGCTTTCCTTGTCCCGTGCTTATCGTGACCTGTTTTCACATGTTGCTTGCGTGTCATTCGCCCATTCCTTTGTTCGTGGACGTTGCTACATAATCTGACTCTTGGACCATCTGTCGATCCCTTCCTACCGTACTACTTACACAACATCAAATACAACCTCTAGCTCGTGTCGTGTGCCTCGAGGCGGACTTCTGCTCCTGGCTTCAACACATGCAAGCCTTTGAACAAGTCGAAATTGTCCAACCACCATCAGTACAGACCCTGTGCTTACGTGGGCACTTCATAAGCTTCCCCAACGTCCCGAGCGTTGTCACCACCTCACGTCAGTTGTGGTTACACAGCCTGTACAGAGGCAAGCTCGATCCTGCTACATAACATCTCTCGACCAGTTTAGAGCCTTGAATTCGCCTGTCCCACCAGTCTCGCCGTACAAGGTTAAGGCTTTCGGCTACGCTATCTATCTCACATCCTTCCACCGTCATCCCGGCCCACAATTGTATCAGCAGCATCCCACCTTACGCAAGCACATTTTGCTTGCAACCTGCCGTTCCACGGGAGTTGAGGGGAAGAGCACATATTCGACAGTGGAACCACAAGAGTTGTCCCACAATCCACTCCTAGTTGGAGTGATCCCAACTGTGTATCCAGACTAGCACAGAATCTCCCCCCAGATCGAGACATCTCCTGAACTTGGCACGTCACCCGCTTCCTACTATAACACCTTACATCTGCCGCACACTTGAGCCTCATCTTTCCAAGCTACACGACAAACCATCTCGTACAGAGGACGTTCTTCGAAGAGCACATCTGTAACAAGATGCCTCAATCGTTTGCAGATTATGATTCTCAATACCTCTCATCGACAAGCCGACGGAAAGGTCTCAGCTTCCTCTCTGTTCCGAAGGCTAGTCGACAGTCATACCATCAGCACGATCAGCTTTCTTCAGCTCCATTACGTCCTTCGCCACTGAACACGCAAGCGGCCAGCCACAGCCAAAAGCACCGCCAATACGAAAGTTCGGCTTCAGCTAGCACATCGGCAGCGACGTCGAGATCCTCTACCGCAACATCAGCGACCTCACACCCCTCACATGGACCAATCTCTAGCAGGGAAGCTTCGCTGAAAGCTCAGGAGATCCGTCCTACGGCTGATGTGGCCGAGTGGGCACACCAGATGCATCTGACACAACGACGATCATACTGGTGGTGTCAAGGGTGCTTTCCCAAGGAATGTTCTGAGCCCTTACATATCCCTAAAGCTGTTGAGAAGGCCATGACTGGGCGTAGAGTGAGGATGAATGAGCCTAGCCACTGCTATGACATATGATTCTGGGTATTCCCATGCGAATCTTTCTGAGCGAACGGCCGACTCGGCCACTACATTCGTACTTGTTTTGATAGATTGTTACACACGGTCACGACGACCCCAGCGTGTGGTTTAGCGAGGTGTTTATCGGTTACTTTTGTCGCCAGTTGGTTTCCAAGCGCGATTTCACATCATATTTAGATAGGTATGCTATCCTGCACAGAGCGGTCGAACATAGCAGAAGGGCGAAAGGTGGTCAGCAATGGCACATCTTCGCTGATTGTGACAACAGAAAGGCTCCTCCCTGTGTCGTATCCCGCTCATCCTCACACGTTCTGCAATCTGGAGGTTTCACTTTGTCCTTAGTCAGATTCAGATGCTGGGGTCCTCTTCACGTGCTCTGCCATAAATTCAAGCTAGGACCATTTCGTCAATTCGGCTGACGCGACCGCCGACGCGTCGCCGTCCAACGCGCAATCAGACTCTTTCTGTACCTAGGTATCCGTCCTGCCAGTCTGACTGACTGACTGTTCATCCCGGTAAATCCAGAGCAACTATGCCTCCCAAGAGGAAGGTCCCTGCGCGAAGGGCATCGACAAGTAAGGCAGTCTCAATAGGTGGTAGCACCATCATACCGGCGTCGGTGGTTAGCTCTTCAAGTCGTACTAGAAGGTCCACCGCTGTCAATGTTGACTACAAATTAACACCTTCCCGTGCCCCTAATGGATCTCTCAAGAAACAGGCTAAATCTTTCCTAGGTGTCCCAGGTTCCAAGGCCCCAGGCGATCCTGTCGCAGAAACACCAAAGCGACGAGGGAGGCCTCCAAAAGCTGCTGTAACCAACAACACCTCCCCCAAAGCTGCTGCGGTACCTACACCCGCAAAGGCTACGCGTGGCAGACCTAAAAAGGCAGACGCGGCTCCAGTCGTTGCGGCACCAACATCATCAAAACGAAAGAGAGGAGATGAGGAGCCACAACTTGACCCTCCCAAGAAGCGAGGGCGACCAGCAAAGACGGAAACCGTCGTTGTTGAAGCTGCCGCCCCTAAGAAGAGAGGTCGGCCCGCAAAGGTGGCTGTCACTTCTGCCCCTACCAGGCTGAGAAAGCCACTCCTAGCCCAGACACAAGAAGAGGAACCCGAAAGCCTCACCCCCAGAACCAAGGCAGCCGCCAAGTCCAAGTCCAAGTCCACCTCAAAAGCTGCAGCAAAGCCGGCTGCCAAAAGAGGTCGGCCCCCAGGAAGCACTAACAAATCGACCACGAAAAAGCCCTCGACAACGAAGAACCCTACAACGGCAACGAAGAGAGGCCCCAAGTCAAAGACCCCCAAGGAGAGTATTGAAACCGAGGCTGAGGACTTCGTCGAGGGCTTGACCCAAGATGATGAGCAGGATGCGGATGACCTTCAATATTGGTTGATGAAGGCTGAGCCGAATACACGCATCGAGAAGGGTGTTGACGTCGCGTATCCGATCGACAAGCTTGCTCAGGCCACTGAACCTGAGCCATGGGATGGTAAGTCAAAGCAGCTGACTCTGCTATACCAATACTAACGGTTATAGGTGTCCGGAGTCCAGCTGCTCGAAACAACATGCGAGCTATGCGCAAAGGTGACCTAGCCTTCTTCTACCACTCCAATTGCGATATCCCAGGCATTGTTGGTGTAATGCGGGTTGCGGAGGAGCACGACGTCGACCAGTCGGCCTTCGACCCAGCTCATCCATACTTCGACGAGAAGTCCGACCGAAACAAGCCCAAGTGGGACTGTGTTAAGGTCGAGTTTGTGAAGAAGTTCAACGAAATCATCACACTGAAGGAACTTAAGAGCACTCCTGATTTGTCTGACATGCAGGTCGCTCAGAAAGCTTTCGGTCGGCTTAGCGTTCAGAAGGTAACGCCCGCTCAGTGGCAGTTTGTCCTTAAGATGGCAAACGAGCCAGAAGACTTGGGCGTGACGAGTCCGGTCAGTGGCTACGAAGCTGACACGAACGGCGAGACCGACAATGAGGTAGTCGAAGACAGTGCAGGAGCTGATGATATCCCAGCCGAAAAGATAGCTGCTTATGGAAGCCCCAATGAAGATTCAGAGGACTCTATGGACGAGGAAATGGCTGCGGAGAAGCTCGCTCATCATGGTCCGGATGTTCTGACTGACGAGGACGAAGAAGTCGCCAACATACAGCCTAAGACCGATGGCTACAACACTTTAACTTATGATTTGGTCACGACAAATCCAATGGACAGTCTGGTCTCTAGTGGTGTTGCCTAGATGTCAGCTATCGAATATTCAACACCTTGAAGCTCCTCAGTCTCACTCGCACAACGATAATGCGAGTCCCGGAGACTACCGTATACTTGCACTTGGCCGTGCACTGAACACGTTTGCCAACGGCCAACGGCCAACGTCTGCCATCACATTAGCAAGCAAGTCCGGCTTTAGCTTACAGAGTCATCGATATGACACATTTGTAAGACTGTTTTTATAGCACCGGCTGCTTTGCAGTTTCACAGGAGAGATCGAGGTTGAGAGACGAGTCAATGAAGACCGGCCTAACACACCGCACTTATTTCTCATGTGTTCTACTTCGGCCTCAACGCGTACATCTTGACGGGATATAAATCTTTCGGAAATCCGCCTTGCGTTTCCGTCTTCACGGTCTTTAATCCCGCCTCCTCAAACAAGTGCTTGAACTTCCGATCTGATCTGGTTACCGAGGAGTCTAGGTCATCAAATATGTCCTCGCCCGATGCGTCTGTGCTCAAATTTTCCTTTACCATTATCCAGCCCTGGCTCTCGCTGCCTGCCTCATCTTGGAGGTCATATCCCGCTAACGCAGCGGCCGCCCGCTCTAGGAACTCCACAGCCTGCTTGTCTGTGAGGTGGCCTAGGCACCACTGTACCCAGACCAGATCATACTTCTTCTCCACCAGAGGCGACCATGATTCGAGGCCGAAATTGAAGATCTCGCCGACACGTCCTTGACCTGGCGAAGGTTGCAACCGGCCCAGAACGTCCGTGAACTTGGTCACTGGTTCCACGATATCGACTGTCTCGGCTAGGTTCAGGAGCAAGCCAGTCGTGATCCTACCAATGCCAGCGCCACAGTCGACGACTAACCTCATCTTCTTGTTGCCGGCATTCCCAGCCGGCGTGGCAGGCGCCTTCCCTGAAGTTGGTCTTGGTGCATGTGTGCCGTCAGTGTCTTGTGTTGGACCTGGTGTGGTCGTCGGCCTTGAGCTGGCCGCCTGTGATAATCTCCTGATTTTGGCTATAAAGTTCTTGGAGCCTTGAAGGTCAATGCGTGAGACCTGTGGGTAGCCTCCTAGCATGCCGTTCACGTCTGCTGACTGTGAGGACCAGTATGAGATTTGATCTGCGTGGGAGATTTGGGAGTCGAGTGTCGGCTGGGAGTTGTCGACATCTGCGTCCGATTGGGGGTTTTGTGGGGGTGTTGCCATGGCTTATAATTGACTATAGCGACTAAGTTGGTACTGTGAACATCAACCTCGCGGATCAAGGTATAGTATCGATCGGCTTGGTGAGGGTCGCGTTCACCGCCTAGCAGTCTTTACTATACTTCTATGGTTGGAACCTTCTGAAATCGTACAGGCGCTGTACAAGCCTACTTAGTCGTCCACTTGATATGGCTTTGCCTTACAATAGCCGGCCAATCAGATTCAGTACCTTCTAGTGATAGTTCCGCCTGAAGACAATCTTGTGCACGATCTGGCAGGGCGATGGTCGGAGACACTTGCCATGCTCGGATTGCATGTGGGTGAACGAGGCTCAAGTTTGCATGATTTGCTAAAGATAACTAAGTTCAATGTGGCAGGTTCACCCTTATCGTGGCTACCCCTCCTATCGGAGCTTCGCGTTTTGTTGATAGCCGTCTTTTGTACGCGTCGCGGGACAGGTAATGCTGTCCAGGGAGGGGAGATGATATAAGACTTTGGAGGCGCTCAGCTTCATGTTACCAAAGAAATATTTACCCTTTTCGGTCTTGAGGCAGTTTCGACTTTCATCTTGGACGCAGAAGTTGATTCGGACATCTACTACTGATAGAACATTGCCCAGCCGACAGTCTTTGCCTGTAGCTCAGTTTGTTCCGAATACTCGGCGACTTTACGGTACATCAACAGTCCCAACAACCATGGCGGACCTCAAGGTTGACCTTACGGCGCCAAATGGCAGGAAGATTACGCTGCCCACCGGTATCTTCATCAACAACGAATTCGTCAAAGGTAATGGCGGGACCATAACGAGCATAAACCCCACAGATGAATCCGAGATCGCGACGGTATCTGCAGCTTCAGCAGACGATGTTGACACAGCCGTCAAGGCGGCCCGGAAAGCCTTCAATGACCCTTCATGGCGAGAGCTGCCCGGCACCGATCGCGGCGCCATAATGTACAAATGGGCGGATCTGCTAGAGGCGAACAAGGAGACTCTTGCTACCCTCGAGACGTGGGATAACGGCAAGGCATATCAAGTTGCACTGAATGAGGACCTCGGCGAAGTCGTCATGTGCCTCCGATACTACGCTGGCTGGGCAGACAAGCTCCACGGGCAGACCATCCCAACAACCCCTGGAATGAAGTTTGCTTACACTTTGAAACAACCAATTGGCGTCTGTGGACAGATCATACCCTGGAACTACCCACTCGCAATGGCAGCCTGGAAGCTCGGCCCAGCTCTTGCCTGTGGAAATACAGTAGTGATGAAGCCCGCAGAACAAACACCACTGTCTATCCTCTTCGCAGCGCAATTCATCAAGGAAGCCGGCTTTCCGCCGGGCGTCATCAACATCGTCAATGGTTACGGCAAAGAAGCCGGTCACGCCCTAGCATCTCACCTAGATGTCGATAAGATCGCCTTCACCGGCTCAACAGCGACCGGCAAAGCGATTATGAAAACCGCCTCCGTCAACATGAAGAACATAACCCTCGAGACAGGCGGCAAATCACCCCTCCTCGTCTTCGAAGACTGCGACCTCGAACAAGCAGCAAAGTGGTCCCATCTAGGCATCATGTCAAACCAAGGTCAGATTTGCACCGCCACCTCCCGCGTCCTAGTCCAAGAAACAATCATGGACAAGTTCCTCGAGAAGTTCAAGGAAATTATCAAATCCACCTCCAAAGTCGGCGACCCCTTTGCAGACGACACCTACCAAGGCCCCCAGGTCACAAAGCAGCAGTACGAGCGCGTGCTAAGCTACATTGAAGCCGGCAAGGCAGACGGCGCAACACTCGCCACAGGCGGCATGCCGCACAAGAACGTTGGAGACGGCAAGGGCTTCTTCATCGAGCCTACCGTCTTCACCGGCGTGACCGAGCAGATGCGCGTGTACCAAGAGGAAGTCTTCGGCCCATTCTGCGTAGTCGCACCCTTCAAGAACGAAGAGGACGCGATCAGGATGGCGAACAACACGACGTACGGACTTGGCAGTGCTGTGTTCACGCAGAACTTGGAGAGGGCGCATAGGGTGGCGGAGAAGATCGAAGCAGGAATGGTGTGGATCAACAGTAGCCAGGATAGCGATGTGCGTGTACCGTTTGGCGGGGTGAAGCAGAGCGGGATTGGGAGGGAGCTGGGCGAGGCGGGGTTGGCTGCGTATAGTCAAACGAAGGCTGTGCACGTCAATATAGGGCTGAAGCTGTAGGTGAAAGATAGTTGGGGAAAGATAATCGGGGATAGTGCCGTGCACGATGCAGCTGAACAAGCTCGTGTCTGACTGAAACTTGTACTTTCGATGCACGTCGATGCACCTCGGCTTCTTCTTGCTCCGATCTGCTCTCGAGCAAGATGACCACCGCGCAAAAAAGGGGGAAACTCCTCGGCAAACTAACTGCATGAATCCACCCATGCGTCAACGCATCGGCCGACTGCCATCCCATGGAAGAAGTGTTCGCTGGCAGCTCACTGTTCGTTCGTCCGTCTAGACGAAACGCAACGCAACGTGCCACCCAGCCAGCGCCGCGCGGGTCCATCGTGTTTCTCGATCTTTCGGACAGGAGCATGGTCCAAAAAAAGAGGGCCAGGTTAGGTTGTACTGTGCTGCACTCGGTGATGTTTGCTGAGAGAACGACACCAAATCAAACGTAGGAGCTGTCGTCGTGCACGCATGCATCGTACGTTTGCATACAACGCGTCCGAGTCTCGCAGCGGGCGCGTAGATCAAAGTCAACTCGTTCCCGCGAGAAGAGGTCTTGTTCGCGCGTGCTCGTCACAGCCGCGCAGACCTGCTGGACTCATCGTTCACAATCAGCGGCCATGATTCTTCGCACAGCCGGTGTCGTCGAGGGCTGTAGCCGCGCATCCTGCTTTATGTGCCAGTCACATTTCGCATGAAAGATGGACGTGTCCTGGACGACGTTGGTGCCGCTCGTCTAGCGCAGACAGACTCCTGCGTCGACTGACTGACTGACTGAGCCCTGTGCGTCCGTCGACTTCATTCACCGTCCTCGTTGGCTGCGCAACCGTCACAAACGATCCAGCACACGCGAGATGTGCTGGGCACATAAAAAGGGCGGTCTCTCAGCACTGGGTCTGTTTTTTCCTCCCTCCACGTCGACAGAATATATACTCAGTAACCAAACGAAAGTAACGATTATACCGAAGTCACGAGTCAGATCCGAATCGATTCTCAACCAACCAACCAACCACAAAACAACCAATCTAAGCAAAATGTCTTCAAGCGGAGAAGCCTGGTGGACGACTCAAGCCGGCGGCGCATCGTCTAGCTCCGGTTCCGGCTCCTCGGGGTCTTCGGGATCCTCAGGCTCTTCTTCCGGCGGCGGCAAAGGCAGCGGCAAAGGCAGCAAATCCTCAAGCTCAGGTTCGGGATCAGGCTCGTCTTCTTCAGGCTCGGGCTCGGGCTCAAGCTCGTCCAAGTAGTCTGTGTCATCGTCACAGACTACCTTGAGCTCCCCATATATCGAGCTTGTCGCGGGCTCAGAATAGCTGGTAACAACCCCATCAACCACGTTGTATCTCGTCGGTTAGTTGCTTACATCAGAGGGAAGTGGTACCGATGGCTGAGTCTCGATTGGAGAAAAATCTCCGAGAGAGGAGAAACACTTCCTAAAATACCAGAAAACGTCTGACTAAAAAAACGTCTCGAGCTCGTGGCATCAAGGTCGGGGCCATCACAGCAATCGCAAAGCGCGGAAATCGTACGCAAGGTGCTAGTGGCGGGTGGAGGTCTGCCAGAAGGAGCTTGCCATCCATGAAGGACTGCCGCGAACGTGCTGAATGGCTGCTGGCCTCGAGCTTCGATGACTGCTGGTAGCATCATTGCTGGAGAGATGGGGGTTAGTAAAGTGCTGGGCAACGTGCTGTCTACCGCAGACCCAAAAGGGCTGAGTTAGGTAGAAGCTGGTTTGGAGTAGTCGGATAACAACATCATCATCGTCAACTCTCGGTCGATTCCTCACGTGACAGTGATTTGGTTGCAGGCGTCTAATGGTGATGCTTGAGTGAATGGCGTGGGGGATAGAGTGTCTCTCTCACACTGTCATTGCGCTTGTAGGTCCTTGACGTCGCCGTACATGCTCACCAAGTCGTCCCCTTTCGCATCGGCTTTCCGAAGAGCAACACGTACTTGTCTTGCTAACAACGATTCTTTCCCGCCCGAGGGCTGTGTTTGATGGATATTGCCTTGCGTAGCACAGGATCAAGTTTGTCAATCGGCGAAACAGAAGTCCATTGAGCGTTGGTCACAAAGACAGTCGATCGTTCTGAATGATCCGTGATCAGTAGATGGTCCTCCGAGACATTCGCCGTACTGTAGGCTCGACACCGGCTCGAACGCCAAAGCCATGCGGTCTCAAGCCTCTCCCAAGAATCAGAATAATCGGAAGGTCAAATTTCCGGTAATTTCAATATGGCCTCCCAATCCACCGGCATTTCCCAACTGGCCCGCACACTTTCTTTCTTCTGTCTCGCTTCCTCGTCCTTGTGAGCCCTCCAATCTTTGATCTTGGCCTCTGCAATATGTAATAGCTCCTTCAGCTCGTCGTCTACATCCTCGGTCTCCCAAGCGCCATCCAACCTGCTCACAGCGTCCGTAAATAAGTGGATTGCATCCTCGACCCCCTGATCATGACTCCTGAACTCGGAACTTCCTAACCACTCAACGTTCGTGCGACAGTCAACGGCTTTAGCGTACCATTTAAGTGCCTGCCAATTTCCACCGGCCAGCTCCTGCGCCTCCCCAAGAAGCATCATCACCTGCCCACAGACATAGGACTCCGCGCCTCTTGTGTACTGTACCCACCGAAGCCAGAGCTGACACCAGGTGACTGCTTCCTCCGCACACCGTTGTGTTTCGATACTATCGCCTGCATTCCGATGAATCTTGGAAATTTCGACGCAGCACCGTCCAGCTAAACCGACGAACACGGCCCCGGAACCGAATCGGTCAAGAGGAAGTCCTGTATCGATGCACTTGCTCCGTTGTAGACGTGGGATGTCTACCTCAACGGAGCGTTTGATAGGCCAGCCGACCATGTCTTGGATGGACTCGATGCAAAAGTCATATGCTTCATGCCAACGACCGGCCAACTCTCCGAGCTGACGGCAAAAGATATCTTTGTACACAACTGTGTCATAGTCATTTGTACCGAAGGCCAGTTTGTGAAAATCGACCGCATGCCTGCTCAACGACAAGGCCTTTTCCAGCATCACTGGATCCTGATTTGGCTTCTGATGGAGCTGCTGTTTAATCTGATAGGATAGCTTGACAGCAGTCTGGATGGCTCGCCATGGAGCACTCCTACCGAAACGTTCGCATCCTCCATAGTATCTGTAATGGCAGTACATGAAATTGTCTTCTCGCTCACGATCAGCATAGGCAGAGAGGTAGGTTCGCTTGTCATCGATGCCGTAATTGTTCTTCAGTCGTTCCCAGCCAGCTAGGTAGCCGTCATATGCATCGGTATAGTACTCGATGATGCGAGCAGCCCGCTCGTTGCGGAGTTCGGTCGAGAGTCGACGACCGTCCTTGTCCACTTCGCGGGGTGTACAGTCGTTCAATATCGATGCGATGATGTGACTCAGCTCTGGACCTATAGAACAGTCATTGAGTATTCCGATAGCTTTGAGATTGTGGTGGCAAGCAATAGCATGAGGCAAATATTGCTCGCAAGCAGTTCCTTTTTTGCTTAACGCGTTGCCTTCAGGGACGGGGAGGGCTAAATATACGGTGGTTGCTGCTGTCAGAGCAGTCGTTTGACTTGAAGTGACTGAGCGGTCTGCGATAAGAGCCTTCGCTACTTCAGACACGAGATCGTGCATCCATAATGTCCCGGAACCTGTCTTCCGGACAATAGCGGCGTCGCATAGCACCGCGATGGCATCGTCGATCATGATTTGGTTTTCGAACAGGCGGCCAAGCGCTGATGCTGGGCCACATTCTCGACGTAAAGATTTTGTGAGCTCGATGTCATCTATCGGCAGCGCCGCTTGAGCTTGTACTTTGCGCGCCGATCTTGATCTTGCTGCCTGTGACCATGTGCGTAGCCTGAAGGGGTCGACCTCCTCCCACAAGCTGCTGCGAGATGAGCTAGTCGCCAATTTGTCTCGACGATCGCGTCTTCCTTCCGAAGTCTCTTCAATACTACCGCGATCGTAAGTATGCTGCCGTTCAAGATAATCCCGAACCTGTTTAGATCCCTCTCGCAGCATGCTCAGCGGTATAGATGAGGGTTCCATGTAGGCAAGAATTGAGAACAGTGCTTCGGCTTTGTCTGACACGTGCTGTAGGGTCTCGAAGGCTTGCATCACCACACCACCAAGAGCAAGATTCTCTGGATGCAGTGACGATATATTCTTTTGCCTAAGTAATTCCGCATTTCTACTGACCGCTTGAAGAGTGCTCAACAGCGTTCTTTCACCTAGAAGTGCGTTATGGACGACTTGCTCGATAACTAGTGGTATTCCTTTGGCGAAGCTCGCTACTTGAGTAGCAAGTACAGGATCTTTGTCTTCTGCGTACAGCGAGCTGTCGACCAAGGAGAGCACAAGGTCAGTGCTCTCTGTCGCACCCATCTCCCTTATCTCCAATGGCTGTGACCAGTAGCCATTCGAGAATTGCTGAGCAATAGTCTTGTGCCTCGTGGAACACAGGATGTGGCCGCTGCTACCATGAGGTATGGCATTGAGAATATGGTTATAGTCTTGCACGTTATCTAAAATCAACAGCCAGTTCTGGCGCTGCAGTAGCCAGCTATGGAAGACGTTATAATCGTTCTCCGAGAGGCTATTGAGCAGTGCTTCGTTGGTAGCATGAAGGCGCATAAAAGAACGAACTGCGGAGAACACGGAGCGGGCGCTGTGTGCGTTGATGTAGATGACAATAGCATACTGCTGCGGCTTTGCGGCAGGATTGACGTGATCGTTCGCATACTTTTGCAATATTTGACTCTTGCCAATGCCACCCATTCCATACAGTGCAACTCGCCTCTGACAAGACGGCATGCCGTGCAGGGACTTCCAGATAACATCGAGATACTGTCTGCGCCCAACAAACGCATAGCTTGGTGGAGGAAGATTATGTGCGATGCTTCGAACGCCTGTACTATTGAGTGAAGCCACCGAGCTGAGCTGGCCAGCTGCAACACCAAGATCAGCATGCTTCGGGTCCTGAAACAGGGCGACATACACGTGCTGGTTTGAGCATTTGCTCTCAGTCTATCAATATTCTCGTTCGTATGAGTCAATAGGGCGAGCATGCCCGACTTGTCCACATCGTCTATGAACATCATGAGGCTTTTGTTTAGGTCAGCAAGTTTTGTCTTCAACGTTCGATGCACAGCCCGAATTATGGTTGCTGTTTCAATTAGCTGGCGTCGATATGTGAAAGATTGGAGGCGTACTCGTCCGACCTCTAGAAAACTCGCTGTGCATATCGACCACAAAGGTGATGACCGTTTCATAGTACTTGAGCAGTGCACTCTTCAGATCAATTGTCAAAGCTTGACCAATATCGTAATAGCGCTTGAATCGAACGCGGGACTGCTCTAACGCGTGTTCGATGGTCTTGAGGTCCAGTGCTGTTGCTGGCAAGTCTTTGAAGAACTGCACAAGCATTAGTCGTGCTCATCGTTGACGACCGTTCTCATACGCTTAGCAAGAATGCCATGGACCCCCAGATGGGCGCTGCCACCGTTGCGCCTGGATGCACGAGTCAGCGACATGCGGTGCTAGGCACGGGATCCTTACTTCTTGTGGCAACTGCATCCAGAACAGGTTTGTATTGCCACAAGCATTCGGCAAATCTCGCGAGATGTCGAAGCCATGCCTTGCCGACGTCCGTTGACCAGAACAAGTTCCCCGTCTTCGCATCTTTGAATAGGGACTGAGCGTCCTCAATCGTCTTTGCGTCATTGACGCGATCAAACACGACCGGCAAAGCGCCGTGCCTCCTCTTCTCATCTTGCACCAATTTCAATGCTTCTTGAAAGAGCTTCTCCTCGTCGGAAAGTACTCGGACATTGCTCAGCTGGATAGCCAAAGCGGCATGGATGTTGGTCTGTGTTGTTGACGACATTGAGCTCACCCGAATGCTTAGAGCTGGCGAGCACGCTCTTGCAATGAGGAAGGGGAGGCATGTTGAGTAATGTGTTGCATCTTCTTGTTGCTCTAGCGCAGGCTACCGTACTACGGCCACAATGTGGCTAGTCGTACAGGGGGCTGTGGAACATCACACAAAAGGCCACCAGAGCAAGCCTTGCTGGTAAGGTAAAGCTCAAGATGCGGCCCGGAGGAAGCAGGCGCAGACTGCTTAGATACGAACGATGTCTAGGGCTTTGGGAAGTGGTCAAGTGTGCCTCGAGCGGCAGATCCAAAGATGTCATTGGTCGCATTAGCCCCTGTAGTGGTGCTAATGCATGCCCTTGCACCGCGGCAAGTCCGTGTGGATTCCCTCGTTAGCATGGGTAGTGTGTACTGCCCGTAGAGCTGAGGAACGACCTCAAGGCAGTGGACGTATCAGCTATGGATGGAACAGGAGAGACGCGGGTAACTTCAGAAAAGATCTTTGATTAAAGCTTTCTTGTTAATTTTGCCCATAGCGTTCCGCGGTATGCTTTCGACTAGCTTGAGCTCCTGAGGGATTTTGTAATTGATAAGGCGGTCTTTGAGGGCACGTCGCATATCCATAGGGCCCCAAGGCTTTCCGCCTTTGCCAGCGGACTGGCCTTCTGGTGTCAAGACAACGACTGCGGCAACCTTCTGACCCCACTGGTCGGAGGCGAGGCCGACAACCGCCACTTCGGACACCTCTGGCAGTGAGAGCATTTCTCGCTCGATTTCCAAAGCTGAAACTTTTTCTCCGCCAGTCTTGATGATGTCGACGCTCGAACGACCTTTGATGAAATACATGGGACCTTTTGCCCAAGCCTGGTCACTCTGGCCAGCTCCAGGTACCTCAGTACGAGCGGCCACATCACCCGTCTTGAACCATTTCTGACCACCATCATCGGCTTCCACAAACTCTGCTGCTGTTGCCTCCGGGTTCCGCCAATATTCAGAGAAAACGGTGGGACCTCGCAATTGTATCTCTCCTTCGCGCAGTCTGCCTTCGGAGTCTTTCTCCTCACCTCGTTTGATGACCTGTCCGGTCTCACTCTCAACTAGCCTGGCCTCGACAGAAGGCAGTGGCCAGCCGACACTGCCGTCGACTCGGTCCGTAAAATCCAGACCGCAAGACAATGCCATGCCTACCTCAGTCATGCCATATCTCTCGAGGAGCACGTTACCTGCGCTGAGCTCTGTCCATGCTTTCTTAAGAGGAGTTGGTAAGGCGGCTGAACCAGAGATATTCAGGCGCAAGCTTTGAGGCGAGATTGCCTCCTTAGCGGCCTTCTGTGTAGCATCGTCCAAGGCAGAAAAAGAATTCAGCAGCCTGCTGTAGATGGTTGGCACTACAGTAAAGAAGCTGATTGGCTTCAATTTGTCCCCACCATTTGCCGCCATGAATGGAGATGCTAATCTCTTCCACGTCGCTTCTGCATTGAAGGGAAAGGCGAACTCGATAGTCGCTCCGGCTATCAGAGGCGTAAACAAGGCGTTGATGGTACCGTGGATATGGTGCAAAGGCAGTACATGGAGCAAGTGGTCTGACTGGGTGTAGTGCCAGGCTTCAATCAGCGAAGTGGCCTGTGCTGTGATGACAGATGTAGACAAGACCACTCCTTTCGGCCTATTGGTGGTGCCGGAAGTGTACAGCATGAAGCCGCCCTGCTCAAGCTCTTTATCCTTGAACCTGACATTCTCGGCCGAAGTAGCACCCGTGTCGATCTTGGTCAGGACTTCGAGCTGTGGCGTGACGCTCAGACCTTCTTTCAGCACGTCTCTGGCCTTGTCTTCAAACTTGGAGGTCGAAAGGAATAGCTTGGCCTCGCTGTTCTCGAGGATGTAGCGAATCTCGGAACTGGGAAAGCCATGGGAGAGAGGGAGCGCAATGGCATCGTGGGCCAGGATTGACAAGAAGGTCACTTCTGCTGTCAGTCTCGTGTTTTTGACCAGCATGGAGAATCCTTACCGACGTAGTCGTAGCCGTTCTCAGCAAGAAAGGCGACGCGCTCGCCCTTCAGTGATTTCTGGCCGTTGCGTTCCCACAGGCTGTCCTTTGCCGCGGCAACGTCGTGTACAAGGCTGCCATAGGTGAACGACCTGCCGGACTGGCTGTGTACAATGGCGAGATTCTGAGGATCGTGCTTGGCCAACGTCCGGAAGATGGAAGAGTTGGGCAGTGTCGATGCCATTCGCAGTGGAGGAAGGAGCACGTTGGATCGGGGTATCAGCTTGAGGAAGGTACGTTGCGGGCGTGGCAGTGAGAGGAGTGAGCGAAGGCAGGAGCCTGCAGTATAGGACCAGCGCATACTGCTAGGGACATGTTGGTCCTTAGCTCTGTCGACATGTAATGGGCCGGCGATCCTCGAGCGAAGATGGATCCCCAGCGACAAAAACTAGCTATGTTCATGAGCTTCCTCGGCATCAAGACCGTCATTCTACCTAACTTTGTCCAGGGTCACGGAGCTTTTTTTTCCGACTGATACTGGCCGTATCGGATGAACTTCGGCAATCGCGAGACGCATATTGCTTCGCGTGCCACCTGTTTGATAAACATCTGCTTCGTACCATCCATGTCGCTGCTTCGTCTGACCTCGAGGCGGCTTCTTCCAAGAGCGTCCATGAGCACGATGGCTTCCTCGACACCCATGGAAGATGTCATACGGCAGAAGGTCCATTTGGCCATGCTTTGATCACACAGCTCGCTTGACTAACCACCGTCGCAGGTGACAGAGGGATTGAGCCCTACAGTCCTGGAGATTCGAAACGACTCTCACCTCCATTCCCATCACAAAGCCATGGTCGGCGTCACATCCAGGGAAACCCACTTTGCGTGCGTCTGTGCAATGTCCCTTCTGGTTGTTGCTTACACAGTTTGAAGTCTGAACATAGTGTCTGATGCTTTCAAGTCAAAGATGCAACCCGCGCGACATAGGATGGTATACGCATTACTCGACGATGAGATCAAGCGAGATGGTGGCATCCATGCTCTCCAATTGAGAACGAAGACACCAGAAGAGGAAGAAAAGCAGCGAGCAAGAAGCGCTGGAAAGGATAATTAATTTACTCATGAACGAGCAGGCAAGAGATTACGGGGCATGGATGATACCTCGTGTGCATCACCGCCCGCCGCGCGTGGCTCCTTCCCCTCGTGAGAAATCCGCTGGCAGTGACACCTGCAGCTTACTGGCATGATGGAAAGACGCGGCCCCGGTCCATTTGCAGAGGTCTTTCACCCACGACGAAGCAATCTGTGCACCGAATTCGGAAATGACCGCCATCAGGTGGTCGTGTAATATTAAAATGTTCTCTAACCTGTACAAACGAACTATCTTCCTGCTCGGTGAAATAGCCGTGCATCGTGAACCCCCAGTTCGACAAACTCCTAACAAATCCATCTCACTTGTTCTGTGTAAGTGTGACCGCCACCGCCACGACGACGGCAATGATGATGATGATAAGAACTATGGTTACAGAGCCATCAGTAGCCGCGCTGCAGCAGAGGTGGTGGAAGGGGCGGCGGAGGTGTTGTTGTTATTGCCAGCGTTTTGGAGAGAAACGACGACAGCAACAATAATGACAATGACAATGACGATGGCCACTAAACGTGCAGATGCCGTACATTAGAAAACAGAAGAGCAAAAACCACCACTCAGGCATGTGGGGATGAACATCGAGGCAATTGAAGGGCCGAAGGAACGGGACTTACCAGCAATACCCAAGCAAATCCACTTCTTCTTTCTCGCCGATCGGGCCTTCTTAACCGCACCGTCGAGTTCCGTGTTGGCCTTTGCCGCGTGATCGGTGACTTCCTCTCCTCTTTGCTCGATTTGAGTGACCGCAGCTTCCTGTTGGACGACGAGCGCATCGAGATCTTGAAACATGGCTGCTAGCTCCATCATGTCTCGCTCGATCTTCTGGATGGCATTGTGTCTGCTCCGGACGTCTCGAGCCACCGTCTGGGCGTTACCTCGTCGATCACTGTTGATGAGAGCCTGGCTGAATACCTGCTGGTTGGGGTCTTGGACAGCTTCTCTGACTTCGGCGTCTGATGCGTCTGGTCGAACAATTCGATAATCTCGTTCCATTCTTTCCTGCAGCCGCCTCCTGTAGTCGCTGTCAAGTTGCTGGAGCTTGTTCATCGACTGCTTGACCTTGCGATCAACTCGGCCGACCTGTGGCGCATTCCGTGGGTTCCCAGAATCCTTGTCCTGCTTCATTCGTTTTGTACGAGCGACTAGTCCGCGGTAGCCTGCCATCAACTCTTCTGTCTCCCTGTTGACAGCTGCGGCGGCACTGTTTTCATTCCCTGGATCGCTGCTCGTGTCGTTTAGATAGCTTCTCTGTATTGTTTCCAGACGGCCCTGCATCTGCTCGAGCGCGTCGACTTCGGAGTCTATTTGGCGACATTCATTAAGGATGCGGTTAGGGTCCGAGCCATTCATGTTGGACATTTCTACCAGCACAGTCAGTTTCGTGCACGCCACAATCGCGCCGAGCAGTGTTTACCATATCCTTGTCGGTCATACTGTCCCTGAGACTGAGAGTACTGGTTGCCTGAATCATTCGAAGTAGTAACCTGATCGTAAGGGTTACCAGCTTGTCCATAAGGACTCGCATTGCTGGCGTAAGGGTTTGGCTGGCCGTAAGGGTTTGGCTGGCCGTAGCCGGTAGACTGATTGGAGTAGTTCTCGTACTATGCATTCTTGTCAGTGTCTGCGCTCAACATCTGTAAGCCGGGTCCAGAGTTGCACTCACAGCCATGTCTGCGGAATACTTATGTATTCAATTCTGATGCAAAAGGTACAAAGGGGATTGTGATGTGATGCTGAGTATAAGGATCTTTGGACCTCCTGTGCCAGACAGAAACCAAGAGTGTAGTGAATACAGCAGAGCGCTTGGACGTGGTCAGCGTGCTGGTCGCAAGGAAATCGTTCCTGAGGTGACTGCGGCAGGAGCGACTTTGTAACTCGGTGATGTGGAAGGAGCGGCGAAGCAAGCAGCGCAGCGCGGATACCGGACTAAGGCAGATGTCTATCTTTACAGATTTGCCTGCAGGCTACGATGACAGTGAGCAAAAATGAAGCAGCAATACCGATGAGCTGACCAGCGCGATTGAAACCGGCCTAGAGCTGAGGGGGCTGAGCCTGGGAATTGCTTGGTGTTTAGCAGGTTTGGCGGCCTCCACTACGTTCCACTGCAGCGCTCGGAGGCGTTGTCGGCCTTAGCCACCTCCGTCCGTCGCCTGGTAGCGAAGCCTTCAAGGCTGCAGCATATCGGCCCCAAGCCCCATTGTGCTCCAATCGTTGCTTGAAACGGACCCTTGGAATTTGCAAGCGTTGCTCGGGATGTTCTGCTATGTTTCGAATCCTCAGTAAACGTGCCACTCTTTTTTTGTTTTTTCGCAAGTATCCGTTGGAGTGTCGTGTGAAAGACATGTAGCTTTGCAAGTTGGACCTCTATTCGAGCACGTTACCATGCCGCAGAAGGCAAAGCAGCGAAGAGTCACTATGTAGTCGGTAAGCCCTAGTCAAAACTTTGGGCAGTTGCGTGCTTTAGCTCTCGCTCGCCAGCGGTTTCTAGATAGACCGTACGTAGTTCGCGGCTTTTCTCCTATTTGTCCTTCCTCGACTTCATTACTCCTCTCGGCATAGCACATGCAAGCCTTCCACCCCAAGATATGGGATCTGCTGTTTCATCACAGCTGGACGATGCAGCCCTACACGACGGTACAGGCTGCCCAGATATGCAAGGGTCACAAAGCTCTGCAGCCTAAGTCACTGCCGCTGAGTGGATAGTAATACAGCGAGATGTCGAGAATGGCGCACATCGACATGAGTTTGCCGCTCGACCTAGGCCGAGACAAGGTGTCACTCTCTTCTTCGGGATACGTGGTGTAAATAGGATTCACCATCTATGGGCTTCGTCGCCCTCAGCCCAGCTCTTCTCCGAATACCCAAGACGATCCTTCACCTCGCTCACGGTCGCCTTGTCACCAGTGTTCTTGCCCACATTATCGGATATCTTAATCGCCGGTCGCCCACCTGCCTTTGAGATCTTGATGACAATGTTCAGTGGGTTGGACTTCTCTCCAGGTTTCGAAAGCATAGTATAATCGTTTGTGAAGAAGGTGCCCACGCCAAACGATGGCTTGAAGCCATACTTCTCTGCAACTTCCTTGTACTCTATGCATAGGTCGGTATTGAGCGAGTCTGAAAACACCAAACTCTTCCCACTGAGCCCCTGCGATGCATAGAAATCGGCCGCCAGCTTGATGTAATCCTTCGGGTCACCAGAGTCCTGCCTTATGCCAGCAAAGACCTGAGCGTAGGTTTTGGACGAGTCGCCTGCCTCGCTCGGTATGTTCTTCTTGAAAGCCTTGAAGAATGTGGGTGTGCCGAAGGTGTCCGTTAGAGCAATTCCAAGCACCCCCTCACCAAAACACTTCAGCCAGTAGTCAAGGCCTTGTTCATTGGCATTCTCATAGTCGTTCGTTATGGATGCAATGGCCATGTACCATTCGTGTGCCACAGTCCCCACGGGAGGTATACCATGCTTCTTGGCAAGAAAGACATTACTCGAGCCCGTCAATTTTCCCGGTCGGTCCTTTTCTGTAGATGATCGTACAAGCCCTTTGATGACCAGATCCTGCGTTTGCAGGTCTCGCCTCCGCCGAGAGCCAAACTCGGAGACCATACAGCCGGCATCAAACAGCTGGACACCTTTCTGGTATGCCTTCTCTTCCTGGCCTTCATGATTCCAGTCTCTATCTACAAACTTGAAATATGCTTCACTGGTCAACGCGAGGAGAGGAATCTCGTATAGTATTGTTTCGACCCAAAGTCCCTTCGTTTTCATGCCCAGATCTCCGTATTCACCCTCGACGTTATCGAAAGATAGTTTGACCTGTTCCGTGGGTTTCAGCTTGAAGTCCTCAAGATAGTCAAGATATTCCGGTCTCAGGTAGCTGCAGTGCTTCTCCAAGAATGTGCGCTCCTCCTGCGAAAGTCTTATGTTTTCCAACTTCGAGACCTGCTCTTGCAACCATCTGAAAGCTTCCTTGCTCAGGCGCATCTGCGGCGTGCGGTTCGTGAAGGCATATTCAACTTCGACATTGGGAAAGAACTTTAGAACAGCGGACTGCATGGTCAGCTTGTAGAGATCGGTGTCCAGGAAGGAGAAGACTCCTTCTGGAAGTGCTTGCTGCGACATCTTGCCTGGGAGGTCGAAGTTTGGGAGTTAGTAGGGTTACAGGTTTGCTCGTGAGTAGAGACTAAGGTGACCGGCAACGAGATGCTCTTCGTGAAGAGTCACGTCTGGGGGCGAGTAAGAGCAAGCACATGCGTTATCATCACTCCGAATCACAGGTCAAGCCGTGGAATCCTACGTCTACATCAGACGTGGGGACGTGGTCCGTTGTGCAATTGTGATGTGTTCTCCAACGTCACTAAGACCAGCAGATTGTACGGTAGAGCGATAACAGAATAAGCGCTAAATATCCGGTGCGGCTTGAAGACCATATGCACTTTCAGGTGAAGATGGTAAACATCGCGGCCCGTGACTTTCGTTCGTCGATTTCGATTGTACTTTACGGACGCTCGCTGTTCAGGAACTCAAGGTGCACACTATACTCCCTACTGCTGGTGCTTGCAAATTAGAGGCTGCCTTTGCTGTGTCTGGTTGCTTCCTGCTCTACCTATTGCCAGTAACGAAGTTCTTCAGATCTTATCGGCAGGTCTGCTCCGAGCTCTTCTTCCTAGCATCGTTGTGTGAATGCAAGTCTGCTGTCCGCAACACGTAGAGCACGTAGAGACCTTGATACAAGGAGTGTACGTAAATGCACGTACGGATACTTCTTCTGAGGCATTGGCTTGAAAGCTCTGTCGACATGGACGCGGTTTCGGGATCTATACATTTCGTTGACAGCTGCTCTGTTTGTATTGCGACTTCTTCGTGTAAGCTGTCGCAGAGGAGCTTGCCTGATGTGTTGTGCTTGTGACCTGGGGTAGGTTCGACGTGCTCCCAGCCTCTGCCCAGACAAATTTCCCGCGAGCCGACGTACACTCACTTCGCTCCACCCTGATTTTCGTTTTTGCCAATTTAACTCGCTGGCAATTCTATCGTAATCGTTCGCTAGTATCGACATCGCCGTTGTATCGAGTGCAAGATCACCTTAGCTGTGCTAGCTCTTCTCTGCCAGCACGTCCTCAAGTGCGTAGGAGCGAGCACTAGTAACCGCCCGTCATCAGCATCTGCAAGATCAGCCTATTGTCGAACATATACTCATTGTGCGCAAGATCGCAAGAATTCCATCAGATAGAGGATTGCACCTCTCAATCCTAAGACAGCCTGAAGAAGGTAGGTACTTCATACACGTCTATGCTCATTCTCTGCGGCTCTTCTGAGATGTTCCAACCAGTCCTCGGCCATGACCGGATGTCGCTCACCTAGTTGTCTCTGGCTGTTCGAACTCGTGCTCCTCTCCCTTGTGCTTCTTCCATCATAGTATGAGGGTGGCGCACTGTCGAATACGAGGCTGGATCTTGCCGAGTCGCCCTGCTGCGTATGAGATGGCACAATCGTGCCTCCTGTATGTGCCGAGGTGAGATCTGTCAGCCTTGTCGAGGGGATGGAGCAGATAGAAGTTCGAGGAGACGAAGGACGAGAGATAGAAGTTCTTGGGTACGTATGTGCTAGCGGCTGCGCTTGAGTTTGTGCAGGCTTCTCATCGATAATCATGGTAGCGCCTGACAGGTTGTCACACACCACCTCGTTGTAGGACGGTGGAGGCGGTCGCGTAGGCATCTCCGACACGGTCTCTGTCTGGCGATAGATCTCTACGATTCGAGCTTGACGATTTTCAACCTCGTTCTTTTCTTGTTTGCGGTCACCCGTGCAACAGCTGAACAGTCCCATGCTGAGATATGAGCAGACCCAGCTGCTGGAAGTTAGGGTCAGCAACTCATGCCCGAGACAGCTGCTGTTCGAGTGAACAGGGGATTGCCAGTGGACGGGGCTTTGAGAATACTGTGTGACAGAGAGGTGACACGGAATCCCGATGTCAGACTTGCAAAGCGAGGTTCGTAGAAGTGTCTGGCTGAACGCCTGATGTTCCGCATACCCCAGAAGCCGCCTTAACGAAAACACATGACCTTAAGAAACTGGAGGTCGGAGCAAGGGGCCCCATTTCATCCCGCCAAACTAGCACACTGAAGCTTCGTGCCCAGCTGCGTCTAGCTTCAAGTACAACATTGAAAGTCCAACAGGTGAGACTCGTTCGTCGTATGAGTATTTTCCTTCATACCACTTTCACGAAGTCTTGCCGACCACAAGACGTGCACGCTGGTTCCACAGTCACATTGAATGAGATTCTCGAATCGACAGCGAGCACCATCCTTGATCGGCGCATCACGCCAAGCGGGCTCGTTTGCAACTGGCACGTACATAGTCCAACGAAACTGTGCCCTTGCCGTGACTGGATTCCTCGCGGTGCACAGCGCAAGTGCACTGATGCTTGGCAACATGGCGCCCGCTGCTGCCGTAAGCTGAGACTAACCTTCTATTGATAGTACAATCAACACCAGTCTACCCTCAGAAGCACAGCGGTCGGAGTGCAGCTAGAATGCGACAGCGAATGAAGGATAGCGACAATGCCAAGGTGAGAGGTTGGACATTCGACAATCGCAGTCATACCATGGCTCGTGAATGACCTGTCGTGAAACAGAACGGTCAGAGAAAGAAAGAATGCTATCACTACCTAAGTACCAGGAGCAGCCTTGTTTCTCCTATCCGGCTCTTGTACGCGACGGGACTTCACTAGCCAGGAACATCAGACACGCTCTCATCAGTCCACGAGAAATATTGAACCCACGATACAGGCGTTCCTGCTCCTGACTTTCGTCGCCTGCCTGCCAACAGCGCTCGCGGACTGCGATAACTTCGGACCCATCTCATTTAACGGCAACCGAGTTACATTCACCGCGCTCAATACTCCCACGGAACATCGAGTTTCTGCCATCGTGGATTGCTCAGAGGTGGTGTCAGCACCAATTCTCCGTCAGACCTCACCAATAGCTGCAACCCATCCCGATGCGCCTTAGCGTTAGAAATCGACTATTGGCTTCGCCTCAACCGCACGCTGAACCATCCCACTAATGACAGTATATCCGCCACGATATATCCCGCCCCTAGCGATGTGCAAGACTCAATTTGAGACCTAGCACAGCCATTCTTCTAGGATCAAGACCGCATCAACTTTCATAAGACTTGGGCCTCTAGGATACAAGGCAGAATCGCCCAGACTTGTCTAGATGAGGGCGAGGCAGGCTACTGGGCCTTCGAACCAAGGTACTACTGCGTCGAGGGCATATTGTCACGCTGCGACGGCGATGATTATCCCTCCAACGGAACTGTCATCCGCTTCTGCGCTCCAGGAATTGTGACCAGTGGAGGTGGAAACTTGCACGTTGTGCGATGTACGGGTTGCAACGACACGGTGGCTCCCGCAAGCGCGATTCAAAGAGACACTGAAGGTGGTAACACAAGTACATCTGGCTCGGTGGGAGTAGAAGTATGGAAATTACTACCCACTACATTGCTGTGTGCTGTTTATTGGATGGTGGGATGGTACGTGTAAGCATCTAAACAATGTTGGCCCTATTGTCAAGATATGATCGGAGTACCAAGAGAGCTGGTCAAGCCGGCACGCCCTGGCTGTAATACACAGCCACTCTATTCTCGTAGTAACGACTAAACTGGGGATCGATCGGTAGTTACGACCAGGCTCAAGTGTTGGTTTTTGCTTTGGATGGCTTAACAGGTGGTCACGGGTCACAACACGGGTTCTTTCCCTACTAAACGATCCAACAGGACAATGGCCATCGGCCTTTGCCGGTTGTAAATTACTATCAGGCCGCTCTGAGTCTCTGATGGAGGTGGCGCACAACGCCAGCAGCGTGTATTTTGTATGGAATATCGCGCATTGAGAATTTTATTCGCGTGCCACTGGAGGACGGTCCAGGTCAACACTCGTCCGCCAGGTCTAGATGTTTCCTCCTCGACGAAGCAACCACCACACCCCAAACGTCATATCTCTCTAGACACGCGCTTGAACTATCCTAGACCGATGGTAGTCACCGCCCAACTCCTTCGTGACCCAAAGATCCCATGGATGCAGTTGCCCTCGACATCCAGCAGCCCTACCGCTCACCGTAGTGACGTCAACCGTTCCATCGTCTCGGAAGTTCGAAACATAAAGCTTGCCATCGACATCTCAATACACCAAATAAGCCTCTAGTCCAGCCCCAGCCATCTGAGCTTCCATCCAATGCATCAACAATGACAATCCGCACGACCATATTCTCGCTCTACCGCCGCTGCCTAAGGACAGCAAGAACGAAACCAGCAGAAACACGACCGAATTTCGAGCGCGTCATTCGCAATGAGTTCCGGAAGAACCAGCACGCCGTGTCCAGGAAGGACTTTGGCACCATCGAGTTCCTGCTTAGGATGGGCGAGCGCAAGCTCGAGACGTACAGTGCGCCGAGTGTGAGGGATATCCACGGGTAGACGAGCGTTCGAGCACGAGACGTCTAGCTTGGATCGTTAGCCGGTTCGACCGCGTACTGGACCGTTATTCATGGGCTCGAGCTTCATCGGTTCTTGACCTTCAATCACTTGCCCGCAAGTTCGGAGCGTCGCCGACGCTCGGATGTTCACGTCAGGTCTACGCAGCCAGAGCCCTGCCCAGTGTGGTAGTTCCCATCAACGTCACAGAAACCCATCACGCCCACCAGCGAACAGTTCTGGGTCTCAAACAGAACCTTCACCGCGCGCTGCGAACTCTTCACACAACGCAAGCCATAGGCAAGACTCGATGGCGCGTGGATAACCCCCATTTTGTAGGAGGACATCACTACCCGACAATCGCCACGAGTACAAATCTGTTCTCGGCGTCATCAGGCAAAGGGCACGATCTCGAGTCTGCCGCGACCAAGATACGCTGACGTCTCATCCCACGGAAAGCCACGATCTGGTATAGCCACCAAGGAGACACCACAACCCCGATTTTGATCAGCACAACAGCGGAACGACTTTAGACAAAGAAGTGCAGCTGTGTACAGAAGGGAGCAACGAGTGATGCGGATGCGATGTTTGGAGTTGAGCAAGTTGTGACCAGTCACCAGAAGCCAGAAAGGCGCGACCACGATGCCGCAGGGGAAGTTCTCCGTAGCGAGTTGAAGGGAGGCAACACGACTTCGTTGGAATTAAATCGAAACGGAACCCGTTGACTCGGGGTTCGGCGGCCGTCGAACTAGCCTAAATGGTAAAAGTTGGCGTGATGAAGCGTGGCGGCATATCTCACGATAAACGTGTAGAATGTGTAGTATGGGAGTCAAATAGTATGTTCATGCTATAGGTTCATCACTCGCCTGCTAGATGACTGTCCAATCATGATGGAGGACCCCGGATATTCAGATGCTGCTACTCTCAATACCAACGCGATGCTTCTTCGAAACCAATCTACCAACACTTGACGAGCAAACACATGGCACGTCCAGGTGTCAGTAAGTCCATCCAACGGCACCACATCTACCATTCACTCTCAACACCCTTCCTTCACCTCCCAAACTCAAGACTAGGTATAACCACAGGCCCATACTTCATGACCCCACCATATGCGCCCTCGCTCTGGACCAAAAAGTCCGCCGCCAGACTCAATTTGCCACTGCCCTGTCCCGGTCCCTGCGGCCGGCCGAACGCGCCATTCACGACCTCGGGATCATACGCCACGATCGCGACATAGTTCCTCTTCGCCATGAGCCTGCGGTTTCCGTTGTTCGGCGCCCCGGCCGCGTCAACGGTGAAGATCTCCATCATGTCTTCTTTCGTGTCGGTCGGCTGGCTCGGCGTACTTCTCTGGCCATTGGGAGGAATGTACAGTGGTCGATTGCTGTTTAGGAGTTTGAGGACATAGCTGCTGGGTGGAGCGGCGACGACAGAGGACGAGATGAGTTGATACATCGTTTTGTGGTCTTGGGGGTGGGAGGGATCGTGGACAATGCCGGCGCCGCAGGTGTTGACTGCGCCGGAAAGGAAGGAGAATCTTATGTTGCGGTTGTGGGCGATGCCTTGGAGGGTGCGGATGAGATAGGTTCTTTCTAGGTCCTGGACTGTGTTAGTCTGTGATTATTGTAGGGTAGTAAGATGTACGTACCTTGGATTCATGCGTCCATTGGTCCTTGAGCTCGTCGAGGACGTCGATGTCTCCGAACGGGTTGAGTATTCCACCCATCAGACCTGATTTGCCTACTGCTCGTTTGACGGAGTCAAATCCCGAGCCAACGGCCCCTTTGGCACCCACGATGCCTGCTACGGAGGATGTAACCTTGCCGAGCATGTTGTATGTACCTGTCACTGCTTTCTTGCCAGTCGCTACCGTCGAAGCCAATTGTTCCATATTCTCGAGTCGAGGGTAGATCAGAGGTACCGCGACCAGCAGAATGCAATGCTGCACACTTTGGGGCAACATTGCTATCTTGGGGAAGATACCTTGATAGGTTGGGCCAGCCATGACTTGATGCGGATTTCGCTCTGATCTCGTGTCTGGCCCTACAATGGCGACTGCAGGTCCTAGGAATTTTACAAAGTGCCAGCCGATGCCTGTTATCGTGAAGAGGTCACGGTCGTCTGAGACATCCCGCAGTATTTCTAGTGTCGTGTGGTGCTGGAAGAGCAGGTACATCTCGATGCCTATCCTGCCAATATTCTTGAACATGTTGCTGAATTGCATATAATCCGGGTAGGAGCCAAAGCCGTCGAAGATATCGTGATCGTCAATCGTGCATACGTGTGGGATTTGAGCAAACGCTTCTCGGAGGAACGGTTGATCGAAATGGCTGGTGTAGTAGTGGAAGTAAGCGTGTGACACATCTTCTTCATGCGCTGCTGTCCATGCTGCATTTTTCCTGTTGTCCTTTCCAGACTGACCTAGCCATTGCTTCAAAGATGGGATCTCTTTCCACAACCGATCAGCTGATATTTGGCCGCCCAGACCCAGCTGCGTGTGAAAGCCACCACATTCAGCATGTTTCTGCATGATATCCTTCCACATGTAGCCCGGACCACCTAACCTCGATCGCTCATTCGCAGAGGTATTCAGGGCGAAGTCGTTGCCAGAAGTAGCGATGAAGCGCCAATTTGTCTCGTATCGGCCGGCCACGAGGAACTCATACCTCGTGCAGCCGAGATGTGAAGTGATCGCATAGGTCCATTTGGCCGGCCCATCGATCTCCATCCGAAGGTCGACTTCGTACTTGAAAAATGACCACCTCTGATGTTGAGCAATACACTGTGCTTTCAGCTGTCGAGGATTTGGCGACAAGTCCATACTCTGATGGATGTGTATGGTTGGAGGTTGAGGAGCATCTGTGACTAGCATGATTGAACCGTACCAAAAGCCAAGCTCGAGGTCCATGTTTGTATACCTGAGATAAGGACCGAAGTAAACGCCGTTGGTAGGAGCGACCTTGTACAGCTCAACGCCGCTCGATGGTGGTGGGCCAGTGAAGGCCACCGAATTTGGTAGACTCATTACACTCTGCTGATCGAAACCCGGAGTCATTGGTAGGCCCGGTGACTGGAGAGGTTTACCACCCATAAAGGACAGACCTGGAGAAGCCAGAGGGGCCATGCTGCCAGTGGGAGATAAAGGTGTATCGTTCAGATTCAGTGGCGTTGGTCCCTTGGGGAACTCCCATTGTGTGGACTGCGTCGGTAGATGTATGTAGTAGTACTGCCCGGAATTTGAGTCGAGGTGTGCAATCCAACCCTCGGGCAGAGGCGGAGGCGATGCTGGTGTTATGTGCTGGGATGGCACTCTTTGAGGCATGCCAGGCTGCATTGGAGACTGCATGCCATTCTGTTGGTGGACAGGCGACTGACCCGATCCTGGTCTTCGATCATTTGCATACGCCGGGTGCTCTTGTAGCTGCGGTTGTGGCTGTAGTATCGGCTGCTGATGCGGCTGCTGTTGTTGTGGCTGTTGTTGTTGGGACTGTGGGCGTTGAATACCAGACGATGCCTGTGGAGAGGTGTTGACAGGCTGTGGACTTGTGGCTTGACTAGCATATCGACCCTTCTCTGCTGGATACTGACCCGGTCGCGCACCAGTCACGGAGGAATAGGCTGGAGGCGGCTCATCAGCGACAGGTAGCCTATTGGTCTCGTTCTCGAGGGCGTTTGGCCGAGCAGAATATCCTGCTGATTGTGGTATGCTATTCTGCCTCTGCTGTGACTGAGACGGTCTGCGCATAGGTTGTTGCTGGTGCTGCTCTGGTCGATCAGGCACCTCGCTGTCGCCTTGGAAGACAATTGGCTGGGGATGTGCCGAGCCAGGCTGCTCAGTGGGCGTCCAAGGTCGCTGAGGAGGTTGCGACTGTGGTTGAGGCTGGCTTGGTTTCCTGCCGCCGTAATTGGCGACTCTTGCTTGGGCCGCTGCGCTCTGTGCTTGTTGCGCCTGCAGGGCGGTCAAAGTGCCTGTTCCTGCAATGCCCGAGTTGGCAAATCGCTGCTCGATATCTGTCAATGGTCTGTTGAAGGGGGTGTTCTGCTGGAGGATGATTGGAGTCTCTGGCGGTGGAGGTGAGCCTCTAGTGGCCTTTGTAGTCGCATTCGAGGCTGTCGAGTCGAGACGGGCGATCTTGTTGGGGTCTCTGATGTTGAGCTTAGCGAAGGCTGCCTGTGCTGCATTCCCGACGGTGGGCATGGGGAACGAGGTGGTGCCTGGAGGAGCGCTCTGGGGCATGTTGTCGTATCTCTGTATCGGACGCTGGAAGGAGCCATCCTTGTCGGGAGCCTCGGGGCCAGGTGAATCGGGCAGAGGCTTAGGCGCATTGGCACCACGCCTTTCGGCCAGTGTGGACTGTGTGGGCATGCCTGTGGCCAGGGGTATTCTCTCCGAGTTCGCTGATCCAGCTCTTTGCGTAGGGTCCCTGGGTGAAGCACTGTTCACCCTGTTCTGCTGCGGCGACGCCACCCTCCTCGGATCGGGGTACTGGTATGGAGAGGCTGCCCCGTTCGTTCTGGCGGCCTGCGCCTGCATCTGGGTCTGCCTGGCTGCATCGTCAGGATAAGGCAGAGAGGGCATTTGCGGCAAGGACGGCATAGGGTACTGGGTGGGCTGGCTGCCACCAGATGGCTGGCGAATATCGGTCGCAGACATGCCAGATGCTGCAGACGAGCGTTTCTGGATACGCAGAGGTTCGATGACGGGAGACTCGTTGGTTGTATTCTTGCGCTGCAGGAACATCTCGTCCCCTGGCCTGCCATGCTGCCAGGGAGCGCTCATTGCGTCGAAACCTGGTCACGTTCTGGGAGTCGGTGGGCTCGAACGTGGCCTACTGCGGCGGGGTGCTGGTGCAGGTGGGTTGTGGCAACGACGGCGTTGGTAGCACTCACGAATGCGGTGTGGCGGCAGCAGACTTATGCCAGAAAGCGGAATGGCTCTGCAGGCATGAAACAGTCGCCAGCACGCAAAGAGGTGCGACTGAAGGTGGTAGCTCTCATGCCTGACCACAAGCGCGTGTGCAGTAGTAGCATGCCGCCCTCATGAGTCGAGGGACGAATGAGATCGAGCCTCCGCTGCCATGCTTGTAGCCGCCGGGCCAAGGTCCATCTAGCTGCGTCTCGTGCCATTGCCAGCTGTGATTGGTCGCTTGTCGTGACTCTTGTTTGAACTGGCGTGTATACATGAGCCCCTGTCTTTGCACTTGGGCATCGAGCGCTACATGGCGACAGTGTTGAGGTGTGACCTCAGGTGGAGTGCACCAACCTTAATCAATCCTCGACGACTTCCACTCGTGGGCAAAGACCGGGCGCCGATCAGGGTTTACAGACAGTGTCCGCCCCGCCAGCTTCGGCCATGGCGCAAAGGGAGCTTTTATTAGGCGAATTTGACGTGCAGTTCACGGCAGGTGGGAGAAAGAGAAGACGTTCCATGGCAAGCCCAACGAAGCCGGCAAGAAACCCACAAGTCCATGTCAAACAAATTCTCGTCATTGCATCAGATAGCTGTATCGAACCTCGAAACTTAAGAAACATCATGAAATCCCCTGCCTGCGCTTCGACATGCTCTCCTCAGTCCTCCCCACATCGGGCCTCGTCCCAGTCCCTGCTCAGCTTGGACTCATGCATGCGACAGCGCCTTTCTTTCTCCAACATGAATTACAACAAAATCCTCCTCAAAACCTCTAATCATAGCAAAAGAGCCGCAATGATTCCTGCGAATATCGTGAAGCCTGCAATCGATGCGTGTGTCGCCGACGAGTCATACACTGCCACGGGCGAGCTGACTGGCGGTGTGCCATTGGTGGCGGCCATGGTGCCATTGGTAGGAGCGACCGCCATACCCGCGGCTGGTGCAGCGGCCGCACCGGCAGCATTGGCTGGAGAGACCGTCCCTGCATTTGCACTTGCACCTGCACCTGCGTCCGCACTGGCGACTGCTCCGTTCGCACCGACTTGAGCAGCGGCGTCAGAACCCGAACCAGCACCAGCGGCAGCACCATCCGAACCTTGGGCAGTGGCGCCGGCTCCTGCGCCGGCGCAGCAGATGCAACAGCTGGAGCTTGACCGGCGGGAGCGGCGGGAGCGGCGGGAGCAGCGGATGCAGCAGCTGGAGAAACTGCATTTGCGTCTGCACCGGATCCAGCCCCGGCTGAGGCACTACCCGGGTTGGAAACGGCACCAGCACTGGCCTCTGCTCCAGCACCGGCAGATGCAACAGCCGCGGCTGGAGCAGCTGGAGCGGCTTGACCTGCTGGAGCGACAGCCGCGGCAGCTGGAGCCTGATTCACAGTTGGTGTCTGACTCGCGTATGGACCTGTGGCGCAAGGTTGTGTAAGAGTGACCATAGTGTGTGGTCCACAGACTGAGCACGGCACAACAGTGGTCTCGAAGCCGACTGGCATGACAGTTGGAGCCGGTGCCTCGGTGCATCCACATTCTTCCGTGATAGTCCAGGTAGCTGGCACGAGGCCAGTCGAGCAAAGAGAGTCATAGACCGTTTCGTGAATGCCAAGGACAGTGGTCTTTCCGTCAGCTCCAACGCTGGTGTAGTCGCCGAGGAAATGACCCTGCACACCAACGCCATTGTTCGGGGCACCCGTGATCATTGGACCAGCGGCACCGCCATTGCAGTTCGGTCCTGGGCAGAAAGTAACAGTAGTTGGTAGGGTGATGGTGGTTGAGGAGGCAGTTGGGCAGACCGGGATCGTCGAGGTGATGGTCTGAGCAGAGGCAGATGCTGCGAGCAGAGCTGCAAGTTGGAGGCTTCTAGTAGATCGTTTCTGCATCTTGACAGGATTGGCCTTTCTGACTGATTGAAGCTGAGAGACCGGATTGATTATAATTACTAGGTAACGAGTGGCTATGCTTCGAGAGCAAGAAATGAGTGACTGGGAAACGACCGGAAGACTCTGGTGAAAGGAGAGGACCACCAGCCAGCGACAAGCATGCTACCTATAAATGCTGAGTGCTGACAGGTTCGAATTGGTGGTGCTCGGACCTCCATGGAATGTCTGGAATGCACGCCCTTCCCAGCAACCACAGCAACCAGAATCGCAATTAGTTTCCAGCACAGTGCACTTGCTGGTATGTGAGCGTTGACCTTCGTCTGGAGCTCTCGGTCACACAAAGTATTGGTCAAGAACATAAGAGTGCATTCTCCTCCATGCTACCTGCCAATCTGGCGTCTGAAAAATTGCATTGCAAGGACAGCTAAGCTGTTGATAAGATATGGAATTCGCTCTAGAACAATTTCAAAAGATTGAGACACACAAAACTTACCGGCACTTGCAGTACAGCATGGCATTTTGCGGCGACTGCAAAGATCACCAACAACATTGGATTTCCCATCTACGTTCATCATGATATGTATCCTCTCATATCGACATTCGAACCTCATCGCCTTCATTGAAGAAGACCCAACGAAGAAAGAACTTCCTATCGAGGAATATTGTTTGATCTCCAGAGCCACTGGACCACGAATGGTCCATGGCAACACATCGCTGTTGAAAACGCTGAACGATGGTCGTGGCTCTAATGTGTTGTTAGTATTGGCTTGATGTAAGAGCAAAATAGGGTACTCACGGCTCTGTTGCTTTTTTGATCTGAAGAAGAGGAAAGAAAAGTTGCGACGCGAGCTTCAGAATTTCGGGTCGACGAGTCTGAGCCGCCAAGACTCTAGCTGAATATGGTCTAGCTTCGTGCTCTTGCACGTGCTGTCCCATGGTGGATTTGCCTAGCTGGCACTGCCATCCACGTGCCTGCCGTGCTAGTGCAACTGCCTCTTCTGCCTGCTTGCAGCACGACGTCTGAGATACGTTGACTATCTAATAAGCATGTAAGAAATTGACATACATCCACATAATCTGTGCAGGTTTCCACGCCACCACTGTATCAATCTAGCAGAATCTCACTCTCGAATTCCATGTCGTCTACTGTCCCGCAACTCAACAGCGTCGGAGCACTTTCACACCCCTTTCCCAAATGCAACGCGCCTGCCACTGGGCAGCTCTACTGACGATCCAGTTTCTTTTGATTCGTGGTAGTTCTTGTCTGGTCTCTGGAGATGTCACACTCCAGTCGCGCTGGCCACCTTTACGGCGGCATCTCCGTTGAGCAATCTCGTATGCATTTGGGAGACGATTTGAGCACTCATAACCATTCCTTTGTGTTCAATGTTGGTGGGACCACAATATCAGATGCTGACAGGAAGGCAGGTAAGTACAAAATGATGGCGCAGATGTAACACTGATCAACCGACCCCTACAGCAACTCTTGCAGCGCTTGCCTACCGTGACATGAACGCACGGCGCAATCGCCTCGCAGTGAAGCTTGCAGAAACAGAGGCTGAGCATTTCGAGTGGATATGGGACATGAGAGTACCCAGCTTCAGGAACGGTGAGAATACTCCCGATTCCCCTGGCTTCATCCCCTGGCTCGCTAGCAATTCTCCCATCTTTTGGATCTCTGGGAAGCCTGCCAGTGGTAAGTCGAAGCTGATGAAGTTCATTTCTGGTAACGAGCGTTGTTCCGAAGCCCTGGAGGCAGCGACAGAGCGACAATGGCACATGATCGACTTTTTCTTCGATTACAGGCTGCACAAACACGAGGCAAATACTGTGGAAGGCATGTTCAAGTCACTTCTGTCTCAACTCGTCGAGAGATCACCCGCCATCTTGGAACACATCGCGAGTAGTAGATTCGGACAATCGTTACGTGTGCCTTTCTGTGAGGCACCTGTGGGTGACTTGCGGGATGCACTAACATCGGCGATAGCCTCGACAGATTGTCGGGTGTGCATCTTCATCGACGGTTTGGACGAATTTGAAGGCTCTTTCCGCGTTCTCACCGCCTATCTCAAAAGCTTGGCCGATGGCGTACGTGTGAAAATTTGCCTAGCCAGTCGACCGGAAATCGAGCTAAAGCACGCATTAGCAGCTACACCGGGTATTAGGATGCAAGACTACAATATTATGACTATTCGAGCCTACGTGAAAGACAGCTTCTCAGGTTGCGCGCACTATCTTCCGGAGGGTATTCTGCCAGGACTGATCCACAGAATCAGTGAAGATTCACACGGAGTAATCTTGTGGTCCCAGCTTGTATGTGGAGACGTTGTCAAAGGCATGCTCGGGTTTGAAACAGAATGTGAATTGCATGAACGTATTTCCGCCTTTCCAGATGAGCTGCATGAGATATACGACAGGTTGTTCCAACAAATGGACCCAAGGTTCACCACCGAGGCTGCGTTGATACTTTACCTCGTGGAGTTTCAGGCGGGTGGCAAAGTACATATCACGGTCTTGCAGCGAGTGTTGGAATGGTTCATGGAGCAGCACCTTCTGGTGTCATATCCTTTGCAAGACCTTACGAGGCGGAACTTCGTTGCCCGCCTTGAAGCGCGACTAGGTGGGTTGATCGATATCGTCATTGTCTGTCCCGAGTCGCGACTAGGTGGTTCGATCGATATCGCTCTTGATGGAGGATTTCTTCTCGGTCGCCCATTTGACCTCCACGTACAAACCATTCACAAGACGCTTAGCGCCTACTTGGAAAAGTCATCTATCTTACAAAGGTGTCTTCCTGCCACATTCATCACATCATATCCCGATTTTGTCTGGGATCGCTTATATGCTGACTTCATGACAACTTCTCGTGTTTTTGAAACCTGGACGTTCGAAGAGATGGCACAAGCATATGATGAACTCGACGAGATTGTTCGAACAGACGATCCCATGGTTGAAAAGGGGCTTTCAAGTCCAGGCGTGCTCCCGGTGAAGGACTGGACTCAGCCCCGAGTTGCACTGGCAAAAGAATGCAGCGTTCTGCGCGAGGCAATCTTCGTCACATTGGACCTGCCTCCCCCGTCCGAAGTAGTGTGTTCCTTGCGACGCAACGTATTCTGGTCGGACGCAATGTGTTTGCATTTGCTGTCAAACACCAACTGGTATTGTGGTTGCTCTCGCTTGTCCGCCTTGAAGCCACTGGAAGCGAAACTAGCATTCTTACAACTACCTGCGCACCAGCGAGCCTTCTGGTTTTCTGTGGCCCACTTTGATTTTGATGAGGCGGATCGTCTATTGTCGGGCCTTGACCCGCCCAGCGAGTTAGTGCTGGAATTGTGTAAACAACGTCGGGCACTTTCAGCGGCTGAAGACCCCCAAGTGACCTACACAGCAGACAAGAGAGGTGTGATCGGGAAGCTTTTCCAACGCTGGCGACCGGAGTGGTGCAAGCCTATCGACTCAAAACCCTTCTCTAATAGCGACGATGATCCTCTCAGCGAAGTCGAGGACACGACCAGCAGCAGCGTTGCGGAAGTGGAGGACGACGACGCTGACACGGTAAGTGAGGACGACGAGGACGGCGGAGGAATGGCGTGCCCATCCACGCCATGAAACACCGACACCAGAATTCAGCTCCAGAGATCAACATGGCTCCCTTTACGGTGTTCAGCTACACCTGCCTGCGTTCAATCTCGCGCGGTTTCGGAGTTATTCTTTCCAGCGAGGCACTGACACGGAACGCTTACGGGGCGACACGGCATTTTGATTCTGGGATCTACTGCAGCATGGCGTTCGGCGAGGCGCAGGAGCAGGTCAGTGGGCACCTTCATGTCTGCGACGCGAGGAGGATAGAGTCGAACGATAGCACACCATCAAGACGACTCGCGGTGAGGGTGTTGAGTAAGTCAGTTACAACGCATGATACGATGCGAAAATTGCAGTGCAGACAGCACAGCACAAGATTGCATGCATGCAGCACGACACGTATTATCTTCGGTCGTTCGTGCTTAACTTGCTCCACTGATTGAAATTCATGCTATGCACAACCACTATCGCTACACAAGGGTATCGGCATCATTCTCCTTTTCCTTCTTCAGCGGGATCTCGAACACCATGGCGCCATTGCGTCCGCTTTTGATGTTCAGCCACCGGCCCAAGCGCGTCTCTTTGCCCGTGCCTGCCACCACGCAGAGACCTTGACTCTCGCCTTCCTTCGTGCCGCCGAACTCGTTGGTTGTTTCCTTGCGCCGTTCGAAGACGGCGAGCGAGTTGATAATACCCCGCACTGGGCCGGTGGATGTTGAGTCTGGGTGTGGGTGGGTGGTGGTTGATGTTGGTTCTTCGCCGTCGATCGTACCGTTCACTGTGACTGTGCCATTTACTGCGCCGTTCGTCTGTGTGTCTTCGTCTGCCTTGCCAAGAACAGCAAAAGGTGCGATGCTCCGTTTGTCGTCGCTGACCTTCCAGACTCTGACCCAGCCGTCCCAGCTACCGCTCAGGATGATGTCTGTTCCGGGCAGGGCGACGAGAGCCGTGATGGCTCGGGGTGTCGGTCTTCTTTTGTCGCTTTTCTTCAGTTCTGCGATCACCTTGGGGTCTGACTCGCTTGTGACGTCCTCCAGCGGCGGTAATTCGTCCACGCCGTGGGCCTTCTGAATGGTGAAGAGCGATTTCTTCTTGTGCATACTCCACAGTTGGAGAGCGCCGCTGTCGGATCCTGTGACGAAGTTCTGAGGCGGGATGGCGGCGACACAGTCCAGGCTGCCAGTTTGGTACTCGTCGTTCCTGCTGCTATCGCCTAGGAATTTGAGCTGGGTCTCGTCGACGACCTTCCATAGTCTTGCAGAGCGGTCTCTTGCGCCGACGCTCACGCACTGGTCCTGCGACAGGGAGCTGACAGCGAGGACGTGGTCTTGGTGGCCGAACAGGGTCTCGACATATGCTAGGCTGTCGTCGCCCGCCAGACTGTAGGTTTTGATACTTCGGTCCATACTGGCGGAGAACAGCTGTGCGCCGAAGCCAGACTGATTCGAGGAGGAGATGGGCGCGAAGTCCAGACCTGTAACGCCATCTCGGTGTGTGTAGAACGTTTTCAGCGGAGTCAGATCGCTCGCGCGCCAGATGATCAACTTGTTGTCGGCGCCGCCCGTGGCGACATAATTGCCGTCGGGGCTCGCTGCGAGACTCAGAATTGCGCCCGTATGACCATGTTGCTGAGGCGAACTCGCCCTAATCTTGATACCTCTCACGTAGGCCAGTTGCTTCGGTTTGCGCCTCACACCACCCTTCCTTTGACGAGCATCCTCACTGGGCGACTGCAGCTGCCATTTGATGAGAGTCTTGTCCTTGCTGGCAGTGTAGACATAGGGCTTGCAGACGGCGACGGCCGTGGTCGAGTGTGTATCGGCGCGAAATGTGATCTTATCAGGGTTCTCAAAGTCGAGAGTGTTCGCGATGAGACGAAACTGTCGACCTTTGACCTCGTCCACATCGTCTTTCAAACGGCGAGCGATGATGTCCCGATCTAGATCCGCCGCATCGAAGCCAGCCTCGTCTACCTCGCCTTTGATCCTGTCTAGGTACCTCTGAGCGAGTCTGACTCTTCGTTCGGCGGCTGTCTCGTCTTCCTCGGAGGATACTTCAGACTCCTCTGCTGAACCTTCTGAGACTTCGTCTTGGTCGGAGTCGCTGCCTGAGATGGACTCGTCTCGTTCATCGTCTGGTTCCGGTTGCTGACGCTGGCTTGGCCGTGCACGATCTGAAGGGGTTGTTCGTCCGCCTCTGCCTCTGCCTCTGCCTCTGCCTCTGTCGGTGCCTCGACCTGTGCCACCGTTCACATCCTGCCGCTTCCTGGGCTTGCCTGGTCGGTCACCCTCTGGTCTTTTCCTTTTTCTCTGCGACTCTGGCGCTGTGAAGAAGGACGACATACTGCGCAGGTGATTGTGCAGGCCAAGAGTGCCAGTCGTAAAGCTCAGGCGCTCCAGGCGAGTTCGAGAATAATTTCAAAAAGTTCCTCCACTGCCCATGCCATACCGAGGATCTACCGAAACCCTCTCGCCGCAACTTCCTTTTTGGGCCAAGGCACCGCTACTACGCGTTTGTTAGGAAGAGGCAGGAACGAGCATCATCGGCCCTGCCTGTTCCAGACCTCGAATCCGACAGTAACACCACATCAACCTGCTCACCGATCAATCCTCGACATCGAAGTCAACCAGCAGAACCTCTTCATTGCGTCCTCTATCTCGATACCTGCCAACCTGCAACCCCCAAAGCAGAGTACAGCCTCGTCCAAAGGCACAGCATAGCACAGCTAATCCTCAACACACCACACCACATCACAACCCCCACGACACTCTCACAATGGAAGTCCTCCTCGGCATAACAGGCAAAGACTACATTCTCATCGCCGCCTCCAAAGCCGCCATGCGCGGCGCCACAATCCTCAAGTCGAGCGACGACAAGACCCGCCCTCTCAACCGCCACAACCTGCTCGCCTTCTCCGGCGAAGCAGGCGACACCATCCAGTTCACAGAGTACATCCAAGCCAACATCGCCCTGTACAGCATGCGCAACGAGACGGATCTGGGGCCAAGCGCCGTCGCGAGTTTCATCCGAGGCGAGCTGGCCAAGAGTCTGAGGAGTCGGAAGCCGTACAATGTGAATCTGCTGCTGGGCGGCGTCGACCCGATCAGCAGGGAGCCAAGTCTGTATTGGTTGGATTACCTGGCCAGCAGCGCCAAGGTGCCATATGCCGCTCATGGCTATGCGCAGTAAGTTACGGAGGATCCATCCAGAGAGGCTTGGGCTAACGTGCATGTGTAGATATTACTGTCTCTCAATCCTGGATAAGCACCACCACCCCGACATCAACTTTGAGGAGGGCATGAAGATACTGCGCATGTGCACGGATGAGTTGCAGCGACGTCTGCCCATCGACTTCAAGGGCATGACGGTCAAGGTCGTGAAGAAGGACGGGATCCATGATATCGAATATGACACTAGCAAGCAGGTCTTGAGTGCTTGAGCAGGACAACCAGGACTGGCGGTCACTAGAAGAGTGGGTGGGATGAAAACACTACTGTCTGCACTCCTTGCTCTGGACAAGGTCAAGGCCAGGAGACGAGATGCAGAAGTCAAACCTTCATACAAGCATAGCGACGGCGCAATCACGATTTACGAGGGATTCAATCTGGTCAATCGCATGCTCCATGGGGGCCCCCGTGCTTTCTTGTCATCGTTGCTAAATGCTACTCTAAACTTGCTGTGCCGTTGGGTATCTCAAATACATGCATGGTCATCGCCATGTGCCCATCCCATACCTGGGTCAGTATCCTTTGTCGTGGTCAAATAATCACTACTTCTTCCCCTGCCCAGTTCTAGTGTACCGCGACTCGGTTTCTCCTTGCATGCCTCACCACATCGCCCGCCCCGCGTCTACCGTGCCGCTGAGGGTGCGGTGGTGTGACCAAGTCTATCGACACTCGGTCGTGTAGCGGTGGTCTCCTAGCTCTGTGTGCTTCTAGCCTCTGACTTCGGTCCCGACGCGATCGTGGCGGGATGATGGTATCGTCCGAGTCCGGGCTGTTGTCTTCTGCATCTGCTTCGGGCCCTAGGCTTGAAGAACCTGACTCGGACACGTCACTGTTCTCCTCGCTCTCATCACCCGAGGCTTCGCTTTCGCTGATCGGTAGAGGCGCATGAGCTTGCGGGTTGGTCCAGTGTTCCTCGGCCTCAGGCTCATCCTCGTCGTCGCTGATAACTATCTGCCGTCTTCTTTGGGATGACACTGGGTCTGGACGAAATCCGCGTCGTCGAGACCTTTCAGCGGGCAAAACATCCTCCTCCTCTTCATCCTCATCTTCTTCGTCCACGTCAGAGTCAAATCCGACGTCTGCCGCTGTACCAAACATGTTGACAAGTTGTTGTTGATTTGCCCAGGCTGGGTGCTCGTCATCATGCTCAGCAGTATAGGAAGTGCCGTCGGAATATGGTGTACCGGGCTCCCCGGGATATCCATCATACCCATCAACGCCATCCATATCGTCAGCATCAACCTCGTTGTCGTCATCGATGAAGTCGTCGTGTGCATCGTAAGTATCTGGGTCTTGTGACGAGCGAAACTGTGCATCATCCTCATTGTCGTCGCTGTCGGATTCTACGCCATAGAACTGCTGGAGCGGGTGCGCAATTCGCACATCTGACACTGCTGACTCGTCCCCACTGTCGCTCTCTCCTGATATGTCGTCGTCGATGCTGTCCGATAAGCTGACATCACTCTCGCCAGACAGTTCACAGCCGCAGCCCGTACAGATGCCGTCCTCGATCTCCCAAGCACAACGTGGACACCGTATCACGCCGTCTTCGTAATCTAGTATCGGAGCGTATGGCATGATATGTCGGGGTGCGGCGTTCTTGAACAGCCCTCCGAACAAACCTTGTCCATTCCGGTCTTTAGTCAGGAGTGAGGCCTCCTCGTCCTTGTCTCGGTTGTGCTCTTCCACAGTTTCGTCTTCAGGCAACAGTTCAATGCGACCGATGAACATATGCGTCAGATCTCTCAGTAGATAGTTGGGCGCAGGCTGCACCTTGACCACTGTTCTGCAATCAGGGCAGTTCTTGTTGGTTTTCCGTCTCTCGGCGTTGCCGTTGAACCAGTTGTTGAGGCAGCTGTAGCAGTATGTGTGGCCACAGGCGAGAATGTACGGTTCATAGAACGGCTTCAGACATATCTTGCACATCACTAGGCTGCGCATGTCTTCAATGTGCTTCTGGAGCGTTTGTATCGACCCGCTCTCGGCGGCCGCCGTCTGGCTGTCTTCGTCTTTGGGTTTCATCCTTGTTCAACGGTTCTCAGCAGCGTTGTTGAGGAAGTGACTCTTGTATTTGTACTCTGCTTTGACAACGATCACCACTCATCGCCTAGCGCCTACGTTTGCGGAGGGGCGGCTATGGCCTCGCCGATGTGATTCGAAGCGTTGGAAGGAGGTTCAGGGGATGACGATGAGCCTAACAGCAAGGAGAATTGACCAACACAAAGTGCTGCCTCTGTTGGCTTGTGGCTTCGGGTTGTTTGGGATGTAGACACTCAGTATATCTGGGTAAGTGGGAGTGGCAGGCGCGTTTGTAAGGCTACAAGTTCAAGGCGACTGTGCCATGTAGCCGAAGATCTACCGCACATCTCGAGTCACGTGGTTGTCGACCTTCCTTTCGCGACAGCAGCGCTGCATACTACACGGAAACGACTCGCTAGCTCATGGACCTCACTATGATCATCGATGAGGTGGCACACAGTTCCTGCCCTAAACGTTCAGCGAGCCTGGACGTGTTATTATCAGCTGAAAAGCACCATGCTTAAAATGTCAAGTGAACTCTGCTGCTCTGACAAATACCCTGTCGTATTGCCATGGCAAAGCACAGCTCGACAGGCGGAGCTGTTTGAGATCAGCATGTAGTCTGTCAGCATCACGATGCAGAGGTTCGTAGAACGGGTCCCTGTGAGAGCGCGGCCAACCACGACCTTTTGACCCTGGCTGGCAAGTACTCCTAGATGCGTATACCAGACGCGCTTTAGAGTCTGCAACACTGCAACTTGTTAGCACTCCATATGCTTTTCCTGACGTGATATGCAAAGGCTAGAGCACTGCTTGATAACCAGCGATGTCCGCCACAAGCCAGCTTCGGTTGCTGCTATGCATGTTCAATGAGGTGGAGATAAAACATAAGCTTGTTTTTTTTGAATCTTTGACATGGAACAGGCGAGCATGGATCGAAACAAGGTCGCTGCCCGAAAGATCAGAGGGAAAACGGACATCTGGTGCACACTGCATTCCATGTACCAGCTTGAAACCTCAGGTCCTGAGATGAGTATTCCATGTCCACTGAACCTTTGTCGAAATGAAGGGGAATGTAGATACAAGCCAAGGTTGGTGGCACTTTGCGCACATAAAGTTCTGCAAGGCAGGTGAGAGGAGTGGCTGACACCACCTGATAGCTCCTGCCTGTCCTCGATGCCATTCATACGGGGATTCGCTTACTCTCGTTCACCTTCCTCGCCGACTTTACGTGTTGCCTTTCTGGTGTCAACAGTGTCAGGCAAGAGAGCATGGAGGAAATACGCTGGATGCCATTCGTCTTCTCAACTTGGCTGATCCGCATCATTGTTGCTTTAGAGTTTGGGTACGCATTCGAACAAAGAACCTCTGGACCTACACTGACTTTGTCGCCTTTCCTGGCATAAGCTTTTGGCTGCGCTTGTATGCCAGGAAAGGCGACAGTGTTGCTTTTCCCAGCCTGCCATACCCGAACCTGCGACCTCTGACAGTGTGGTAGGACTCACCTCCTATTTGGCCGAACCTTTGCGCCTGGTCAAAGGCTGTCATAACCGAAGACAGAGATCCTCCAGGTTATCAGCCCAGTCAGAACACCGAATATATGATTGGGCGCCCTAGCATGCTGAATGAACAGCATTTCCGTCAAATCGCGGATGTCAACCCTCAACTCGTCGAAAATGGGCAAGCCACTACGGAGCTGCTGCTCTTTACGGTGTACATGGAGTGGAATCTGAACCTCAAGCGCCTACCTATTGCACGAGCTTCTCCACTGGCTTGGTGTGGCGATGCCATATGCCGGGATCAAAGTGGTTGATGAGGTTTTCCCACAAGGTCAGCCTGCAGGGTTCGAACTGCCGACGGAGGCGCGAACTCTATGGCTCGCTCTCAGTTGGGGCAAACATCGCCGAATCAATGTGTATGGAAAGACTTTGTATTTGTGCGAGACAGAGAGGCTGATATATTCTTCTCTAGGTTACGAATGTTCAGAGTTATGTCTGGCTCATACTTGAGGTCTTTTGCACGGGCAGATATCAGCTGAGAGACCGCTTCTTCGACCCACTTCGAGACGTGGCGCCTGGAGACCCCAATGTCACTCCGGCAGATAGAGTGGCCCCTCGAGGCCTGTGCCTGTTCATCTTCAGCCGATCGATGCCAGTCTTGAACCTATAGTTGAAGAACCTAAGCTACTTGCTCACAGCGTGATACCATTCGCAGATATAGTGATGCTTAGTTTTGCACACCAGCCGCAGTCTGAGGTCCACCACGAGCAGTCGGTTGTGTATAGATATGGCAGACACATTCCACGGGACCTTAGGCAAACCTTCGAGGACACTAGGTGCCCGACAAGCCATGTTTAATCTCTGCAAGCAATCAAAAGACGATTTATACTTTTCGTGTTCAACAGTCCTGCCGATTCATCCACGAGCCATCGCCGAATCGTGATTCCAATGTAGAGTGGCGTCAGCTTGGCAACACTCAACATTTCTCGCACGACATACGAATGACTGACAAGCATGGGCGGTAGACCTACTACCAAGCACTTCTACATTATTCCCGTGAGGCAGTAGTGCTGCTTGTCGCCTCGCAAAAGAAGAGCGATGGTTTAGCAACATCATGTCAAGGATGTTGGTAAGCAAGCAGATAGTGATGAATATTAAAGGGCCTGCGGTCGGTCCTCGCTCCCAAGTCTCTGGGCCATGGCGCGACTGCAGTGCAATGGTTGGCTTTGAGATAGCCTAGCGTTCACAGCCCTTCTAGGTAGATACACGTCGACGTCGTGAAAATCATTTCGCAGACTGCGAGCGGCGCTTAGATTCACGTGGCGGATGAGGAAGTGCTCGTATGCATTAGCGTATTTCAAGATAGGTACGGTCTGTGAGCCAATAGCATAGTATGACTTGTCAATTTCTTCTGTCCCCTACGGCGAGGCTGAGTCTAGACTAGCTAGATCGATTGGACAATCGATACCCATCATAGGATACGCAAATGCATACGAACACTTCCTCATACCACCACCTATGAAGGCTTGGATGTTAGAAGTCGAGCCAAGTCGGAAGTCGGGCCAGGTCGGAAACCGGTAGAGAGCACTACAAAACCAGTGACTAGATACGGAACAACAGGTCCGAGGAGTGCGCAAACTTGAAGAAAGTGGAACCGAACCGTTCTAGACCCTGCAGTGCAAGAATTGCCATCTCACGCTCAAATCAGACCTTACCATAGTACCCTGCATGCTCATACTTGTAAACAGAAGCTCTGTGCAAACCACCCTGCCGAGCCGATACCAACAAGTACTTAAAGCATAGGGGCATCCTGAGCGGCCCCCATCGTTTGCCACAAGGCCTGAACTCAGGCGGCGCGTCGAGCCCGACTACGTCACATAGGTTTGCGCATCTTTATCAACAGAACCCCATCATCTCTGTGGCATTGGCAGGCCAGCAAAACCAATGTTTCGAAATCTTGGATCGCAATGGCGGAGTCAAACCCTGCGACGATGTCCACCGAGGCGACACAAAAGAAAAGGAGCGGCAAGCGGACCGCCCGGGCTTGTGATGAGTGCCGCATGAGAAAATCCAAATGCGATGGTCTACAGCCATGTGAGGCTTGCCGGGTAACGGATAGATGTACTATATGCAACGAACCATGATTTTGCGCCGCGACTGACCAATCGCAGATTGCACCTTCAACCTATCTGCCAGCCGAAGTACTGGCTCTGGCACAAGGATACGTATCCTGGAAGACAGGTTAAGGCGCGCGCGAGCCTATCTCAATGAAGCACAGAAGCGCACACCATCCCTGGCGAATGTCAACTTCGATGCTCTGCTTGGACCTACCGACGAATCTGCTGGCTCTGATAAGAAGCTCACCGATGGCTCCAAGGACGATGACCAGGACGATGACCAGGACCGCGACCAGGACCGCGACCAGGACCGAAATCACGACCAGGACGACAAAGAGAAACTCGACAGTATGATGGACTCGTATGGCCAACTGACCATGAGCTCAAATGGGAGAGAGGACCGCGATTTCTATGGTGCCGCGTCAGGTCTTGCATGGATCCAGAAGACTGGAGGCTACTTCAAAAACTCCAAATCCTCCAATTCTGGCGAGAGTACCGGCAACGAGGATGATGAAGCCAACAGCTCAGCCGCCGTGCAGCTTTTCGACGCACCACTGCCCCCGAAACATGCGGTGCATGTCGATGACCCCGTGGCCCAGCTACTTCCGTCGCGGGAGATTACCACAAAATTACTTCACATAGTGTTCACTCAGGTATACCCGATGTTTCATTTTCTATGTGAGAAAAGTTTCCATGAATCGACTGACAGGATATATCAAATGGACCCCAGTGAATACCAGGAACGTGATCAGTCATTCCTGCCACTACTTTACCTCGTCGTCGCACTGGGACATTTATTCTCCAAGGGAATGCATGACAGTCGTGGATGCCGCGCGTCGATCTCTCAAGGGTATGAGTAAGTCTCTGATGATCGTGCGGCATGGCAAGCTGACAGCTCTACAGCATGCGTCTGTTCATCGCTGCGCGGTCGATGCTCGATATCGCACATCTGAGGACCATCGTCTCGTTGCAAACAGTTATCAGCTTGATCCTCTTTCTTATTTCTACCGCACGCATGGCGTCGGCGCATGCGTTCCTCGGCGCGGCATGCGCAGCGTCAATGAGGCAGGGCCTGCATTTTCGATCAACGCACGATTCGTCCTTTTGTCAGCAAGAGCGCAACGTCCGCCGTCGGGTGTTTTGGGCCGTGATGAACCTCGATATGTATATTAGTGCTATACTGGGCTTGCCGCCCTTCATGAATCTCTCAGCAGTGGACCCAGCTATTGATGTGACAATCGAGTCGGCACTTAAGGAGGCTAAGAGCGACAACGAAACGTTATCGCCCGATGGGTTGGCTCTGGCGGCTTCGGCCAAACATATTGAATTGATGAGAATCATCTTCAAGGCGCAGCGGACGCTTTACCCGAAGCCGACGGATCCTCCCGACAGCAAAGAGCTCAACGCTACGATCTCCGTCAACGTTTCCAAATTGCAAGAAGTTGAAAACCAGTTTCGAGAATGGGCCGAATCGTTGGTGGATATTTTTTCCCACTCGGATGACTCGGTCGAGACACAAAGCATCCGATATGAGCTGCACCTCTGCTATTACTTTGCGCAGATAGTCCTCTACCGCGCCTTCCTGCACTACCTCGCCAAACAACGTGAAGGGGATCCGGTGGGTAAGCGCCAACTCTTGTATGCCAGGACGTGCGTACGCATGTCGACCAAAGTGATCGAAGTCAGCATTGAACATCAACAAAGAGGACTGCTATGTCCGGCTTCATGGCCGAGTATCTACACCGTATTCCTCAGTGTGGTATGCCTTATTTTTTCCTACGTGACGAGGGAGGAAGGTAGCGCAGCAGCGGAAATCAAGGAAGACATTGAGAACGGGATCCGACTGCTTGCGTGTACAGCTTGCACAACGGACACGGGGTCGGTCAGATGTCTGGAGATCTTGCGGCGTCTGATCAAAAGGGTATCCTACGGCGTTGACATTGATCTCGATCAGATTGTGACAGACACGACGCCATGCTGCACGTTGGGTCCTGACATAACGCCCACGAGGGCAAGTGATAAGCCTATGACGATGGACGGCTTACACGGTCCAGTGGCGCCCGGAGATTCACAAACCAGTTGGACAGCAAGTGACGCGTCACAAGCGTCTTCCTCAGGAGTGGTGCATGCAAGCAGTGGCTACGGTTGGTCACTGAGCCCCGATGTGAGCATGACACAACCACCGCTTGCGATGGGCGATGGAAGTATGGGTGTACCGGGCGGCTTCCGAGGCGACGAAGAAATGCTGGAAATTCCGTACGGAGGCACGTTCAGCTGGCCAGAGCACGAGTTCCATTCTAACGCGATGGACCTAGGACAGCCTGGAAGCTCGAGAGGCGGGCAGCAGACAAGTGGTGGCAGTGAGACATCTCAAAATGCTCACAGGTTGTCAGCCACGGATATTGCGGCTTTCATGCATATCAACCCTGTGGATGAACCATATCAAAGAATAAGAAACGAAAGAGTGTAGATGACGGGTCCTCAGGTTCTTAGCCTCGTGCGCATCCCGGTTAGTGATGCGAGGCAGGTGACGAGGAGCCTATCTGAAAAGGGTGGATCAACTCGCAGGTTACTGATGTCAGCATGTCTTTGAGTGCAGACTCCTAGGTTGAGACGTTTACGAAGATGGCCACGGTGCACAGCGGGGGTGATGTGTTGCTCTTGGTCATGCCAGAATCTTCCCCTTGCAACAACGTTCAACGTCAGAGCACGAGCGTGTCTTTCTAGTTATTGTACCGTGTACTCTGGTCCCACCGCCACTGGAGGGCAATCACGGCCGACATCAGTCGAGTATGTCGGAGGTCACGAGGTTCACTCAAGCACGGCTGTTCCGGACACATTTGACACTAGGCTGGTTCCTAGTGCTTCTGTTAGCAAGGTAGTTCTGGAAGAGGTTGCTCGGTCAAGCAGGTGGGATTCTGGAATAACGCGACATTGATTGAAGAGTGATGATAATGTGTAATGTTTTTATCTTGATGGCTGGGTTCGCTTTTGTTGAAAGCATTGTATTCATTCGCATCTTGCACCTTGTCGACCGGCTCTCCTACACGAATAATCTTGCTGAGTAAGCGGCACTGCTCACGACTCGGTAGGTGTGGCATCAGGCTGTAAATTCCCTCGACTGCACTGCAAGGCTTCCTCTACCATTCCACTGCTGGCGAACGAGGCTGAACGACAATTCTTAACGGCGTTCAGTAGAGCATTTGTCTAGATCCCACCAGATCCTCCAAAACACGCGCTCGCACATACTGCGTGCCGAATAATGTCGTCGAAACCGATTTCTTTCGGTTTTGGCAAGCCGAAAGGTCAGTCTTCGTCCACGTCCACGTCCACATCCCAATCCACCTCCATACCTGGTTCTACCAAGACCTCAATCTCACTCCCCACCAAGGCAAAGGCACCCTTGCACAAATCCGCCCCGACCCATAAGATCAGGCCCTCAGCCCTGCACGGCGACGACGACGACGACCAAGACGACGAAGAGCCCAAACATGAAGAGCTTACGGGCTTCAGCAGCTCGGGCGCAATCCTGAGCAAGCCGGTCGAGCAGAAGAAGGAATTGGTCATTGAGAATGCGGGCAACCAGGACTGGAGGCGAAAGGCGCAGGCACGTCACGGGAAAGGTCAGAACCTGTTGCCAGCGGAGGTCCAAGCCCAGAAGCGCGGCGACGATGTCGTTATGGTCGAGAAGAACGAGGTCTCGACGGCCTCTGGCTTGCAGTTTGCGCGCGCCGCCGAGAAGAGCGCTGAGGCGTCTATGCCTGCGCCAGTGAATTCCGAGCAGGACAGCACGCCTGCGCCCAAGAACACACCCAAGACCGCAGACGAGGAAGCGCTACAAGCCCTCCTCGCCGACGACCCGAACGCACCCCGCGGCACCGCCATCATCGAAGCCCAAGACGACGCGCGCGACTACCATGCGCCAGGCGACCCCGAAGATTTCGCCTCCCTCGTCGCAACACACCCTGACTCCTCCACGCTCGACGAGTACGCCGCCATGCCCGTCGAGGAATTCGGCCTCGCCATGCTCCGCGGCATGGGCAAGAAACGGCGCGCGAACGGCGAGGTCATCACCCTCGAGACCGCAGCCGAGCAGAAAGAGGTCAAGAAGCGGAAACAGGACGGCTATCTGGGCATCGGGGCCAAGACGGCGCCGGGCATGGAGGGCGTGGAGCTGGGCGCCTGGGGCAAGAGTGATATGCGGCGCAATCAGAAGGGCCAGGGCTTCTTCACGCCTGTCATGGTCCGCGATCGCGAGACGGGCGAGACCATCACCGAGGAGGAGTTGGAGAGGCGGAAGAAGGGCGCCAAGCACGAGGGCGACGACGATTGGCGCGAGAGGAGGGATAGGAATTTGGGAAAGGGGTCAGAGGCGAAGAATGGGGGTGGCGCGTATAGAGATAAGATGAATGAGTTTTCGCGCAGGGCGCCGGATGACGATGGTGCGCGCGAGCTGACCAGGTCGAAGCGCCATCGCAGTCGGAGTCGCAGTCGCTCGAGGGAGAGGAGAAGGAGAGATGATGATGACGGGTACGATTCGAAGTCTTCTAGGGGCCACCGTGACCGTGATCGTGATCGCGACGGACACAGGAGAGACAGAGACAGGGATAGAGAAAGGGACTACGATCGATCAGGGCGACGACACAGAGACCGACGCTGATGGGTTCCAGTGAAATTAGCTATATGGCTTGTTCTCCAATGTTCAGTTTATACCGCTCTTAGCAATGTATTTGACGACTTCTCAAGGCTCGAGTTAGAGACTTTAGCTCCTCTATTGCTTATTACTAGTACTCCTCGTCGGCTGTATACATCTCCTTAGCACTTAGAACGTATGCGAACTTCACCCTTCTCCTCCTTCGTATCGTGTCTACCTCCTTAGCGACCTACTTAGCTCGGCTTCTAGAAGACTACTTCGTCTACCTTAATCCTCGTCTTCGGTTGTTTCCTCCTTAGCTGCCTCGGCCTTAACCGTAGCACTCCTAGCTCTAAGTGCTCTAGAGTCGAGCATATTAATCTTATCGTCGTTCTCTTCTCCTAGTCGTTCGATACTCACGGTACCCTTAGACTCGTCGTCGTCTTCTCCTAGTCGTCCGGTACTTATAGTGCCCCCCTTAGACTCATCGTCGTCGTCGCTGCTGCTGCTGATTTCCTGAACTCGTCGTTTCTTAGTGCTTGCTCTAGCAGCAGCCTTCTTCTTCGCAGGAGTCTTTGGTTTAGCCGCAGTCTTCGTCTCGGCCGGCGACTTCTTCGGCGTAGCCGTTGGTGAAGACGCGGTTCCCTCGCCCTTGAACACGATTCTGTCGCCGACTAGGTCGAAGCCAGCACTCACAGCGATTGCCTTGAATTTCTTTTGGCTAGAAAGGATGCACGTTAGTGATGCTTAGCTGGGCGAGGATTAGAAAAGGCGACTTACGCCGTGTACCTGTCGCCCTTCTCTAAGTCGTCGGCGATGGATTGGTACTTGGGTTTCTAGAACTTGGTGTGTTTAAGGACGGTTAATAGATAGCGAAGCTTCTCTGCGTCGCTGAGGGAGGCCATCCTGGCGAAGGGAGTGATATGGATTGGGTTATATGATTGAGGTGTTAATGTGCTAGGGGGCCGAGTGGTAGAGAGTCCTTTAGTAGAGGAGAGGAATAGAAGGATAGAGAGGATATTCGAAGATAAGACGGAGAAAGGTTAGCTTTAAGTAAGCTGAGGAAAGAGATCGATAGGTAGTGGCTAAACAAGAGTGAAGGAATAGGTAGGTCTACCTAAGCCTAAGTGCTGCTTTCTATCACTTCGTGCTTAGTAAATCCTTCACTTACCTTCGCGAGGACAAGACTTTGGGTTCTAGGGACCGTCATCGAAATTAGTTTATGTTTCTCTTCCTGAAATTGATATATACTCTCCCGAACCTACGTGTTTTTGGTCACTAGACTTTGTTTGAAGCGTCACTCTTGCTCTTCCTACACCATAATCATATCCTCACTCGTGCTAGTGGCTTCCACGCCGTTGCCGATGGCCGCAGTCCCTGCGATATCATCCATCTCCCTCAGAGTGTACTCAAGCAGATAGCTTTCATCGCTTAACTCCTCCATCCGGTTGTAATGTCTCTCCGTGTATGCCTCCATAGCCCTGAACAGGTCTTTCATCGCGTTTCCACCGGCGTTCTTGTTCCTGCTCGTGCTCCTGGCCAGTCTGAGGATACTGCGATCCCTCGCCATATCAGTCCACATGCTCTGCGGATACTTCCTCAAAAGGCAGTTGAGCACTTTCTGCGCAACAGTCGCTGTTCTTGCGTTGGTGTTCCAGTCTCGTACTCGCTCCAGCAGCTTGTAAACCTGTTCTTGGTTCAAGCTGCCTAGGACGTCGTCGACTGCTTGCACGCCCATGTACGTGTTTGGTTCACGCTCCGAGTCGGGTAGATTGACGACCTCGTCGAAGACGCGAAGAAGTCGGCCTGGGTGGTTGAGCGCTAGTGAGAGCGTGATGACCTCTTTGTAGTTTTTGGCTATGATGTGGTTCTGCAGGAGCTGGTCTTGTTCCACGCGCTCCGTCATGGCTTTCGAGGATTCGATTGCGGTTGTCACTGTCGTGTCCGTCCAGAAGCTGATTTTTGCATCTGCTGCGCCGGAGATGAGGCTGTATGGTGGCTTGGAGTCTGCGTTTGTCGGCTGGTGCCCCGGAAAGGAGGCGGAGAGAGGTGTGGCGAGAGACCATACTCTGTCGGTGTGACCATCGAGCGTGGCTAACAGATGATCGCTATCTGCTGCGGCGTATGGCGACCAGAGCTTGATCAGAGTGTCTGAGGAGGCTGATGCGATCATCGGTTTGTTTTTTTGTTGCTGACGGTCGTCGTCTGTTTCTTTGGTCGATGGCGGAGGAAGCCAAATGACCTTCAGCACAGAGTTCTGGTGGCCTTCAAAGGTGAGAAGGCATGCATACGTGTTCAGCGACCAGACCTTGACTGTGTTGTCGCCGGAGCCGCTGACTAGCAGCCCTCTGTTGCCTGACGAGCCACCTTCGGTTAGATTGAGCGCTGGAGTGCCTGGTGGCGAGAACCGGATAGACCAAACTCCTCGCTTGTGGCCTTTCAGAACTGCTGTCGTTGACCCATCTTCCGCCGACCAGATCTTGATCGAGCGATCTTGCGATGCAGATGCGAAAAGTGGTGCCAAGGGTGACAGATCAATGGCATTGATATCCTTCTCGTGTGCAACCCTGGTGAAGACTGCCTTTGCGACCGCATGAGGTGTTGCTGGAGAGGCCCCTGATAGCTTGGACAGATCCCATTTCTTGACTGTTTTGTCCTCGGAGCCGGTAATTAGATATGGAGGCACCTGATCCTTGCCATGCGTCTTAGGCAGACCGATAGCTCCGATGGATGCTGTGTGGCCAGCCAAGGTAGCGAAACATCTGAACCTGGAGCTGTCCCGGTCACGCTGCCATACACGTGCAGTATTGTCCTTTGAGCCGGTGGCTAACCATCTGCCATGGGGGTCTGCATCCATACATATAACCACATCGGTATGGCCTTCGAGTGCATCAACATTGCTCCCAAACTTCGATTCGGAGCTACCACTGTCCTGTGTGTCGGTGGATATCATCTTGACCGTTTCGGTATTGTCTGCAATCGCCAAAAGGGAGCTGCCAACACACGCCATGTCGATGATCTCGTCATGATTGCCTGAGAATATGCGTTCCGAGACCAACACATTATCGCGATTTTGCAATCTCTGCTCCAGAGACTGATACGACATCAACTCCAGGACCTGATTGCTTCGTACCGCAAGAAGTGCATACTGCCCAGGCACTGGGATGATTGATGTTATTGCTTCGGTCTCTAGGTCACGACCTTCAGGTGTTCGAAGCTCTTGGCCAGATGTCGTCGACCAGACTCGGACGCTACCTTGTTCTCCTCCAGCGTAAAGATATTGTCCATCTGAGATATACCCTGCTGCCTCGAGCTCTTCGGTAGCAGTCAAGGTTCGTACGGCGGACCATGTTTTAACATCCCATAACACAATAGTCCTATCTCTGCTTGCCGACAGGATCATATTTTGCTCCGGGGAGAATTTGAGGGCGCGGATGACGCTGACATGAGACTCCAAGGTCGCGACTTGTTGGCGGTTGTTGAGATTGTGGACCTTGATTCGGCCGTCCTCGGCTGCTGATGCGAGAAGGAGCGCATTCCCCTGAGACAAGCCATTGGCTTGTGCTTGACCAGATTTCCGCTTCTTTGAGCTGGACTTCGAGTCTGCGGATACATGTTTGGATTCGAACAACTCCAGAGCTGTAACTACGCCGCCATGGCTGTGAAAAGTGTGTGAACAGTATCCGCCTCGAATGTCCCATACCTTGACAATGCCGTCTGCTCCGCCAGTCACGGCCAACGACCCAGTCGCGTCTATCGTGGATGCCACAACAGGTGTTGCATGTGGTTTCAGCGTTCGTGTAAGCTCAGCAGTGACGGTTTCATCTACGTGCGTGAGCTGAAATATCCTCATCGACAAAGACCGTGAGCAGATGATGACATAATCGGCATTTGGCGTCAAAGCCAGACTCGTGATCGCCTCACCGTCACCCTCGATCCTGCATACCGGGTCTGCGGTGCTCAAGTTGACGATCAAACAATCCTCATCGTCCACTGTAGATGCCAGGAAAGTGCCGGCGGTGTTCGCAGTGATCTCGCCGCCAGTGTAGAATGGCTCGATGGCTCGGTATTCCTTGAAAGTGGTCTTGACAGACACTTTAGACGCCATAACTGCTAAGCCGACCTCCTCCGCCTTTGAATTCAAGGTGAGCAATGATTACATGGGATGATGGCAGTGGAGGACGATTCTCAGTACAAGAATAAAACTTTCGACAACAATTTTAGTGGAGCCGTTTTAGGCGTGCGTTAGCCCCGGCAGCACCCGCTCAGCTGCAGATCTGCGCGAGAACGTGCTTTCTGGCGCCTATCCGACGTCCGCTACCTTGCCTTTCAACGTCAGGTCGTGACTTATATTCCTCGCGGACGCTACGAGATCCATCGTCGGGTATCAACTCATCTTCAACACAAAGATGCTGGTCAGACGTATGACCTGTTCACGACTCTCTGCAAATTTGTCTTCTGACCATGGGCCGTGAAGCTTACCTTTCTAGGGTTGTGTTGGTAATGCAGCTTCTTGTCAGGGCAAGTACGAAAGTTCTAACACAAATCAACAGGGACGCTCTGCCTTTGAGGATCCCCTGAGGGACGAAGATGGAGATCTCGTGCTAGGGGCCCAAGCTCGTGCTTTTGACGACCAGAGTTATGTGCAACAATTCGATGATCGTGGACATCCGCAGAACCTCGAGTCCGAGCATCGCTCAAAGAGGTTTCGCAAAGCACAGAACGAGGTACTCGCCGCGTGTGGAGTTGTTGTTCGCCGTGACGGAAACAGAAAACGAACGCAAGACCGCACAGAAGTGCCCGAAGATGCCCAGCTCATGGTTTTGCAAGATGAGAACAAGATCGGCCTCATGTCCAAATGTATGGACAGACTGACTGGCGATGTGCTGACATGGTGGATTAATTCGCTGAGACGGAGACTCACGGTAAGAAGCGTGTTCCACCACTGGAGGGGACACCGCGGCTAACCTCAAGCAGGTTTTTGGCCCCTCACAACAGTCGTTGACTGACACAATTAGCCGGAGCTTCTACGAGGCTCCGACAGCATTCTCGTTTGGGGGGTTCACCACGTGGGTCGCAGCAGAGATACCAAGGCTTATTCGCAGGACAGAAATTAGCGAGCCACTCGAGTGTATGAACTACCTTGATCACAGCCTAAGCCAGACAGCATCACCATGGCAGGAATATCTCTGGGAGTGGCTGGTATGGGGAGGTTGTCTGTCTCTCGAGCTGCCTTTCGAGTTCATGAGTAGCTTGCAGAGCCTCGGTTTCATGGTCCTTCCGACAATATGGTCTTCTCTCAAGCGAGAAAACCTACAACAACTGGCAACGGCTGATTGGCCGTTCAAAGACCACCTCGCTCGTCCATTAGCCGCCACTACTAGTCTGTACCTGGCTCGAGATTACCTGCATCATCAAATCGGATGGCGGATCTACGGTCTAATTCGCCAGGTCCTTCCTAGGCCGCACCGTCCGAACAAGCTGTCAATTCGAGCAATCGACGACGATGACTCTGTTGACGACGTGTCAGTCGTGGGAATCGGCCGCAGACTGGGTACCGGTACGGAGCGGCGGTTCTACGGACCCCAGTCTTTCTGGGCGGCGCTCCCCGTTGCATTCCCATGGCTGTCACTGATCATGAAAAACCAAGTGGACAAGGAAGAAATCGAGAAAGAGACAATAGTGCGGTGCGCAACGATGGAGGACAGCGCAGATATGTATGGGTCTTATCGCGGGACTCTCATGGAGCGCAGAGCTCAATACATCATCAGCAACCTTGAAAGCCTTGATGTGAATGTCGAAGAAGATTTCTACGTTGACATCGATCGGTGGACGCTGCACATCGATTCCATGGAGCTGGAGGAAGAAGTAGAAGAGGTCGTCATGCCTATGCCAACGCTCCTAGGTTCAGGACCTACCACGAACAGGGAAGACTTCCTCATAGCTGCCGAGGAGTATCGGCAATCCATCACCACAGAAGAAGAACAGCAACAAGACAATCGTGAGCAGATTTCGGAACACACCGACACACTATACCGTGATGATAGTGCGGAGCACCAAGTAGCCACCGAGCAAGAGCTCAACGAAGAAGCACGCACGCACGCGGAGAGCAACCTTCCACCCACACATCAGACAGACGCACCAGCAACGCCAGAACCAGGCATCAGAAGAGCCACGTCCCTCTCAATCACGACCCCCCGCCCCGTCCGTCGGCCCACAGAAACCAACGGTCCCGACTTCGACGACGAGATAGAAGCGATGCTCGCCGAAGCGCGCCGGGAGCGAACACCAAGAAAGAAAGCGAAACCCAAGGACAAGCGCGAGTACCGCATGACGCGGCTGACAACCCACGCGATCGACTCTCTAGCATGGCACTCTAGTGCGATCGTGACCAGCCTGGTGATGCTGCCGATCGATGCGATGTACTACCGCTCGCTGGCCGGTTGGTTCGTTTCCGCCACGGGATATGCTGGAGCTCTCCCCGTGCTTGCGGTTGGTGACTGGTCGGGAGGGGCCGGCCGTATGGGTCCCGATCGCTGGGGGTACTACCGCATGCTGCTGCTTAGTCTGGGCCTTGAGTGTCTGGTTCGAGGCGCGATATGGCAGGTCGGGTGCCATGTGGCGCTGTCCTATGGCCAGTGGTTCGGGTGGGGACAGTTTTGATTCGGACAATATAGTTGCTGCGTGCAAAAGGGGCAAGCTGCGGTATACAGCGCTGCTGAGGCAAGCCGAGGCTCTTGTGTTTGTTGTGAGCGTCTACACCATTGGCTTGGCTTCTGACAAACGAGATGGGATGGGATGCGATCAAATGCTGGGGATTTGTGCGAGCCAGATGTTGAGAGTCAAAGATGGAAGGACATCAGAAAGTGTGAGAAGAGCTAGACAGGAAGAACAATCAATCACAAGGTGATCCGTCATGTAGGGGTAAATATATGCCTGGATTGAGTCGGGCCGTACTACCGCTGCGGCTGCTTGCCCTTGGCAGACCCGTTCACCGCTCTACTCCTCCCCTTCCTCTCCCACACCATCAGATAGCTCTCTCGCGTGAACAGAGTCTCGGCCTCAGCACGCTCGACAAACAGATCCTGGATCTCCCTCCACTCGGGCAGATCCTTGAGCGCACTTCCCGCAGCGGCTTTGTCCCTCAGCTGTACTTTCCATTGCACCTTCTCGCCTTGGCCGCCGACGGCCCGGTTCGCGGCGTCGGCGGCGTTGCTGTCCTCTCCGCCCTTGGAGGTGCTGGCGTCGAGTATGATGTTGGCGACCATCTCGTAGACCAAGGGCTCGCCCGAGTACTGCGGGTTCGGTTCGACGTATGGAGACATGTCCAGGCCGCGTGGACTGGGGAATGTGACGATTGTGGGATTTCGCTCGCTGACGAATTTGTTGGTGGAGAAGCGCTTGATGTGGAAGACGAGGTATGGGGGGAGGGGATGGAGGAGTCTGTGTCTGACTCTCTGACTTGCTTTCTCGCTTGCTTGGAGACCGTTGTATTTTTGTAGGAGTGTTGTGAGGGGCACTTGGGGGATGATGTTCTTGCTCTCTACGCTGTCTCGGAACAGCGGGACGGGCGGTAGGTCGAGCGTGAGTATGGTGTAGGGAGTGATCTTACTGTCGATCTGGGAGGATTCTTCGAATCGGAGACGGTCTCCAGTTGCTTCTGAGCGAGCGGTGATGGCTTGTGTTTCGATGCGGAGTCTTCCTTGGAAGGTGCGCTGGACGATGCTCGACATGGGCTTTGTTTTGGAGCCGCCGAGAGCAAGGTGGAGGTTGTTCAGGAACCAGGAGAGGAAGTCGACTGGATCGGATTGGTGGGTTAGAGTGAACCTCTTGGAAGAACGTAGGGCTATCTCCTGGATCAGCTCGTGGGGTGAGACGTGATTGCGAAAGGCGCGGGTGTTCCATATCTTCCTGACCAATGTGCTGAGTCGGACGGGCAGCTGCGAGGTCGTCTGTGGGAAGTTGTGGAGGAGAAAGAAGTTGCGGATAGGAGCAACATGCGACAGGGTCTGGACCACGACGTTCAGGTAGTCGTTGGCTTTGATGTTGTTCATGCCGATGAAGCCAGGTCGGTACCTCTTGTTTGCCAGGTCGATCGACTCTGTAGGCACCTTGTCCAGCCTCTTCACGTCTTCCTCGGAGAACTTGGGATCCACGACGTATTTGATGTCGTCCAGGCTCTTGTTCTGCACCTCGTAACCCTCGGGCAGGACATAGACCTTCTTGGTCTCCATGTTGATGTAGACATGGTGGTCTTCTTCGAGCGCGTGGAAATAGGCGTGCGACCTCAGGCCTCGTCCTTGAAAGTAGCGACCGCAGACCAGACAGGCGTAGACGTTGATGTTGGACAGGGTAATGGAGCAGAGCTTCTCGAAGTCGAAGTCCAGAATGGCGCGATTGATGGTGTCGAGGTAGAGATCGCTGTACCCTTGCGTCGGCGCGTGCTGTCGCAAAGACGCTGCGGCAGTGTCGTCTTCCTGCTCGTCGAATTCATCACTGTCTTGGTCCTCTGGCTCTGCCTCCGCTCCTGTGCCAGCACCATCTGTATTGCCTTGATTCACCCCATTTTCCTGCACTGTTGCCAACGGCTTTCTGACCTCCTCCTCATCTTCGACCCTAGCACGTTTGCTTACAGGCGATTCAGTAAGAACGCTCTCCAAAGGCTCTGCGGACTTACGTTTCGACATTCTTAGTTCAGCGGGTGCAGAGTCTTGGATGTGTAGATCGTCCGTCGCGAGGTAGGAAATTAAGTGCAAACACGGCAAATCATCGCTCTCATCAACTTATCGAACCCGTGTCAGAGTGTGAGCAGATACTCGAGAGCTTCGCAAGGAGGCTACACTGCCAGCGTCTGATACCGGGCTTGAGCAACTACCCGCCGAACCATTTGTGTCAATCTCCTGAACACTGCTATCTTTGAACTCCTCATGGCAAAGTCGGAGGAGCCAACCTCTCAGGACGTCTCCGCAGGAGTCGCTAACGACCACCAAGCTGCACCTGATGACGAGCAAGCTTCCGTGCAGGAGGCAGTGGCCCAAAGCACGCAGACTGCCGCCAGTGTAGAGCCTACCTACGCCGAAGTCGCTGCATCTGCACCAGAAAGTCGGCCAGAGTCCGAAGACACTGCTGCTCCTGATGCCGAGCAAGAGTCTATTAGTGAAGCGGTCGAGCGAAGTCTTTAGAACGTGTCGTCAATTCGTTCAGCTATGACAACCTTCTGCATCGAGGCCGCTCGAGCGGCGATACAAGACGAGCGTGCCCATCAATCGCGCTACTTCCTCACACTGTCGTGTTCTGGATCTCGTGAGACTTCCATGCTCCTTGGTAAGAAGAACGAAAGATGTGACCCCAATCGTGCTACAAGGTTCAACAAACCACATCAAGTTACTGAACCACTTTTGCTCTAGCTCACACAGGAACTCACGACCCTGCGACGCAGAAATCAAAAGCAGTACATACCAAGAGCCATCGAGTGGAAGGAAGCAGCAAGATCGGCATTACAACACTTTCATTAGCACATCGTAGCCTGAAGGCCCCGGCATCCACCCTCAAGCCGTTTGCACAGCGATAGCAGGCTGTAAGCTCGGAGTATCATGTATCGTTCACGGTTTCATGTGCTATCAATACCCCTCTCCGAAGCACCGCTCGAGCAGGCCGAATCCTCTAATTGCGGTTTCGGCGGCCGACTTGAGCGGAGCACAACCACTCCACCTCAGGTCATCCCTGATATGCATCTCGACCAGACTCACGGCCGGCCCGCCGTCTACTCCACATCGTCACCACTGCCAGCGATGGCGGGAGGTGCAGGGGTTCGAGATGGTGGTTGAGGGGTGCACCCATCGACAGGGGGGTGTTCGTACCCTCCACAGAGCCAACCCCAGAGGGCATACTTAACACACCAACAAGAACAGCAATCGGTGTCCTTCTGGCAATGCTCGAAGCCGATCTTGCAGGTTTCGACGGCTTCCTCACGAGCGAAGACTTTCGATGCAGCTTCGACGAGTGTCTTAGTCTGGAAGCCGGATTGCAGGTCGGTGGTTGTGGCCTCGATGGGCTTTGCGGAGGAGATGGCTGCTTGTACGGTCAGCAGGGTTCTGCTGTATGTGGGAGAGAAAGAGCAGTAGATCGGGATGGCTTACCTGCGGAGAGGGCTGAGGCAGTGAAGATAAGGTTATAGAACTTCATTGTGATTGACTTTGTTAGACAGGCTAAACCTTCATCAGCTGGAGTCGGCGTTGTGATTCCGGGACGACCTACGGCTTGTCTAAGAGATCTGGTGTAGAGATCTTGTGTTCTTCTTGGATCCGTGAGAAGAGTCGTATGCTTGCAAGGAAAAGCAGGATGCCAAAGCATAGTCGAAAAGCAAAGATACTTATGGCAAGGGAAGAAACCTCTTTCGTTCGCATCAGCGGGTCACCCCGGCTGCAGATGAGTACACCGGTACAGTCGACACGGTCACTTACTGAGTTTTGCTCCTCGAATAGACAATACATATCTTGCTATGATGTCTTCGACCGTTCACCACGACCAGGAACGAGGCTTAGCATTGTATCACTCGGTCAGCAGGCCAATGGAACTGGTCACTTGTTTCTCGAGTGAACGATATGCGACAGCCACTGCAGTGACCTTTGACAAGGCTGAGCTCCCTTCACTACCGATGAAAAATCGTTTGACAGCAATCTTGCCATTAGTTGCCGAGGAGATTTTGACGCTGGTCGACCCGGCTGAAGTCTTCCTTGCCTTTCTCGCTGGAGTGATACTACTTCTAGACTCAGCCCCTGTGAGTGGAATGAGGTTGCGCAGCGCGGGGTGCGCGCTCCAAGTAAGAAAGTATCTTATGCGAGGAAACAGCAGTTCGGGTCCTCGTTCGCTGGAGGAACCCAAGCTAGAGCATTGGGTAGGTATTGATAGACCTGAAATGAAGTAGCCTACCATGTTGGAGTTGCCACCCATCTAGGGCATGACCCAGTACGTGGTTGTGGCCCGCCGCAAGGAGACACGATGCAGGCAGTCGTAAAGGATCAACAGACATCATACTCCTCAACCAGTATGCAGAAGAGCTGATCAGACCTTGCTCCAGTAGCGATAGAACAAGCCGGAAGCTGCTATGGTGGTGCGTCGTGCATGCTACGTGCTTAAGCTTGGACGTCAAGGAGAACACATCCCCGTATTACTAGACCTTGACGCTAGAACTAGGGCCAAGGTTTATGCACTAATCTGCTTTCGCTTTAAGCTATGCTAGATGTAAACTCAAAATGTTGTGCATCATACGCCAACCATGGCCGTCTGAGGCTGAAGACGAAGCGGCAATTAGCGTCGCATGCGCTCTCGAGGCTCATCATGTATCTATGACACTCCAATCTCAGCAGTAATTGACCAAGCTGCCTGAGCATGTGCATTTCTCCGTCTTACGCTATCTAAACCTGTCAAAATGCCATCGACCGAGCGAGAGCGAGCTGAACAGTCCGGCACAGAGACTGTCTGGGACAAGAACAAAGAGGAGTTCAAGAAGTACGATCTTAGCAGTCCAACGCCACGGAATGGTGAACCAGATCGCGAACACGAGCTGACGTCGGTTCTTCAACAGCAAGCGTGTTTCGAAGTACTATGATCCGTGTCAAGAAGCAGCGAACAAGAGCATCAGGTGCATGAACAGGAACAACGGAGACAGAGACATGTGTCAGGACTTCTTCCAGTGAGTGTGAAAGAGGCATGAGCGTGTGGACTAGTGTGAAGAACATGCACGCTGACAATGTGGTCGTGCTAGAGCGTATAGAGACTGCAAGAAGGATTGGGTAAGTACCGCTGCAGTCCTGTGAACTGGACCTGTGACTGACCAGTAATGAAGCAACAGCAGATGCGGGAAGCCAGATGGAAGTCGTGATATGACACAGGCTCCGAGTACGGTAACGAATCTCATCTCGACGTCTTGTAACAATAACCGGGTTGCGTTGCGCCTGTAACGCTCTTATGCATAGCAATAGGCGTTCCGGAAAGAGCGAATGACTGGCATTGGCATGTCAGCAGGGGCGACTGTCACAGGAATAACGTGTAGAATGACGACGTAGACCAATTTGTATCTCGAAGATGAGCGGGACAAGCAGCGAAGTCTGTTGTTACTCTGGCGGGCACCAGCAACCAAAGCACCTTTTTCTGGCTGTACCTGTGTAACTACAAATCCTGCCATTCAATTTGTTGGGTTGCAGCAATGAGCCGTGTTTGTGCATTGCTTTCGAATCCCCCATCGTGCTGTGCAAATACGTAGAGTGTTCCGACCACGCATGCTCTATTCTCATTAGCATCCGTAGACGCTAGACATCACCTCACCATGGCAGATACAGCCGTGACGGAGCGGCGTGTACGCCCAATTCAGGATGCTGCAACCTCTGGCAATTGGAAACAGGCCTTGAAGGAATGCGAGAAGTGGCAGAAGAAGGGCGAGGCGTCAGACAGATTCCTGGTCTGTGCACCGCCACCAAGCGAATTGAGAACCAGACTGATCGTCGTCACAGGCTCTCAAAGCAGCAGTGCTTCTGCACCAACCTGACGGCAAGAACCAGGAAAAGGGCACGAACGAGACGCTACAGCTGTGTCGACGGCAGCCGCCAGTCCTCAATGTCGAAGCCATACACCAGCTGCAAGAATCATTATCACTCCTGAACCTCGAAGCCCTCGAAGGCCCTAAGCTGTGGGAACGAGCAGTCGCGGCACGCCCATCGGACCAAGATCTCATTACAACATGGCTGAGCAACTCAATCACAGCCAGCAATTGGCAGAGTGCTCAAAAGGTGTGAACATCGTGGTCAATTGACAAGAGCTGGGCTGACATGGGGTCCTTCCTCGACAGGCCACCATGGCTCTAAAGAAAGCCTTCCCCAAAGAGCGCATGTACGACTTCTGGAACATCCTAATGTGCTATCTGATACACGAGGACAAGAAGGCGCCGGAAAAGGATAGACAGCTATTCGGGACTCTCGCAAATCGAATGGTTTCCAAAGCCGCCCAGTCCGGACCACTAGAGAAGGTAAGCACGAGCTCTTTTCGCTATCGTCTCTGCAATGCTGACCGAAGACAGACCATCTCGAATCCTGAGGAGCTGAGTCTACTGGCTGCCGTCCTGGTCAAGACAGGCGGCACTTCCGATCTAGTCGCACTGTTACAGGGTGAGAGCTTGAAACCTGTTACCGAGCAGGACCGGCCACACGCGGACACGTTACTTCTGCTAGCTATTGCGAACGATCCGCCTTCTGCTGATAATGAGAAGGTCGTCAGCAGCATGCTCGAAGGTGAGGCCGGCGCGTCGCAAGACGATCGAGTCTGGTCCCTACTCGTGAAGTTCGCCACAACAGCAGAATCTCGACAAGAGCGCATTGATCAAATCGATGCTATCCTCTCCAAGCAACCCCAACACCGACAAGCACTCTTAGCGAAAGTAGATTTGCTTGCCTCTGGTACAAAGACGGATCAGTCCTTATTACCAAGACTGCTCGATGCTTGTCAGCAATACTATGAGCACTTCGGCTCAAAAACATTCTGTTTCGACGATCTGATTCAAAGACTGCGCATAGTAGGTGCGGGCGCAGTCGAGAGCTTCCAGGAAAGTATCACGACCGAACCTCCCTCTTCGGACGGGCCCTCTGTACGAGACCTGTTCTTACTCAAGCTGGAGTATCACATCTTCTCAACGTCGGAGCATCCCTCAGAGCACTTGTCTAACTTCGCTTCGAGGGCTCTGGAACTCTATTCCGTAGCTGAAGACAATGAGTCGATTGCCGCTGAAGCGGCTTTGCTCGCTGCTCTGGCACTGCTTCGTGTTGCTCACGTATCCAAGGACCCAGCATTTTCATTGCAAACCAGTATGATCCTACGCACAGCATGCTCCAAATTCAAAGACTACTACCCGTTGCGGATCCTGTTAATGCAGCTCCAGATGGCCAGCGGACAGATACACCTTGCAATGCAGGATTTTGTGCACCTAAGCGTGAAGAACTTGCAGTGGGAGACAGTCGGCCATCTTTTGCTTACCCGGATTTCGACTCTGCATCCACATCAGCACGGTCGTGGTGAGGACTCTTTGAATCCGTCAGGGGCTCTCGACACCGCCCTCTACGTTTCTCGCAACTCGCAAAAATCCATTGATCGCGCCATCTCGGATGGTCTCAAGCAAGGCAGCTATTCCAACATCGTCGATACTGCAGAACTCAAGAACAACCTCCAGCTTAGCTTGAACCGGCAGCTCTTCATGGTGGAGCAATGCAAGATCCAACGCGCTCTTGGTCAAGCGGCCGTGTACCCATTTGATGCTATCGAAGGCGAGCTAAGCGACCTTCGAGACATGTCATTCATGCCGACGTATGGAGTGGAAGATCAAGTTTTCGCTCAGATGCTCCAATGTGGTCCGCAACCGTCACAAGGGTGGCTCAACGCCATGACCATGCATGAAGGTCTGCTGACCTACCTCATGTCCGAGCTTGGCACGGTGAATTCGGGCGCGCCTGACAGTGTGGTTGAAATGGCGCTGCAGAATCTCGACAAGCGAGTCTCGCGGGTCTCAGTCGATGCAGCGGACATGACTGCGGACGAGAGGGAAGCGGCAGGCGTGTATCGCACCCTGGCAAGAATCGTGCTGGATCTGGCGAAAAAGAAAGACGACAGTCTTCAGGGCGTCGACAAGGTTGCTGAGATTGTGGAGAAACCTGGCCGAGCGGTCAATGCTGTCAGTGTCAATGGTGTCGACTACCCTGATGCAAAGTGGTTACACCACCGATTCGTCCGACTCGAGATGCTGCAGACTGTGGCGCACTTTTCAGCTATCATGACGAAGAAGCTGGGAGGAGGCAGGGGCAAGAAAATGGATGCTACGGCTGAATTTACTAGGTCCTTGGAGGGGCTGCGGCACATGGTCAACAAGCAAGCCGAGGCTATCAATGCTGAAGCGCGAGCGCTGAAGCAGAGCTTGAACGCAGCTGGAGTGCTTGGCAAGATTGTCGATATTGTGTTTGGGCGTAGGGAGGGAGCTCAAGAAGGGGAGGAGAAAGTTTTTGAAAGGATTGCAGCCCTTCAAGGCGAGGCAGCGGTGGAGGAATATAGTGGTGCGATGAGAGAAAGCTGGGAAGATGCCCTTGACGGTGTGTTGGCGGTCAAGATCAAGACGATATAGAGGGTATCTCGAAGGTTGCCCGTCTACAGCCAAAAAAGTGTTCATGGTCAAAGTGTCTCGTAAGGCCTTCTTCGATCACCAGGGATCATACCTGCCTGCCCACCCGCTCCTGCGCCAGACGCCATACCGTGCCTGCCATGCAAGAATATATGATGGTCCGCTTTCTAGTCTTGTCGTCCCTTGAGTAACCTCTTGGTTACCTTGTCCTTCTCGACAATGTACACGTGAGCGCCCCAACCGGAGAGGGCGTCTCGGTCGACAGCATTCAGCAGAGCTTGCGAAATAGTCTCGAATAACTCGTCCGGTCCCTTTGAACAAGTCAGCATGTTGTCCCCGACACACCGTCTGTAGAATGCTGTCTACTTACCAGGTCAGGCTCCCACAGCCCCTCACAAGTACCGAACAGCTGATCACTTGCGGTGCCCGCCACAATAAAGTCCTTGGCGAAATCAATGCAGCCAATGCTATCAAATCCACAGATGTATGGCTTCCCCGTCGTACTGTTGATGCCAGCCAATACCGGGCTCACAAACCACGGGCCGAACCTCCTCTCGTACAGACTACTCGAGACCAGGTTCGCCAGCGTCTGGGGGGAGATGTTGCGCTCTTCTCGCAGCCGGTACATGTTCACTTTGTAGCGGAAGGTGTCGGAGACGGTCTGGACGTCTGTGGCCAGGCCGGCGAGACCGAGGAAGACGGATGGGGCGTAGTTGAAGATTTTGGGGAAGTTGTTCGATACGGTGAGGGATTGCAGGCCGAGGCGGAGGTCGCAGGCTATGGCGACGCAGTCTTTACCGACCATCGCTACGCAGGCGCCGCCATTGATGTCGAAGGGCGAGGACTGGGGGGGGGACCGTTAGTACTGAGCGCAAGCACCGCGGTGCCTTGGAATAGACATGAAGAGCTCACCATGATGATCGAGGTTGGATGGTGCTGTGATAAGGTGGCGTCGATGGAGAGTTCGCCAGATAGAGGTCAACAACTGGTGATGTGGAGGGCGAGGAAGGTGCGATGGGTGACGGTTCGGGCACTATGCTTGTTGACTTGGTAGGTCCTACCTTCCTCAATGACACGCAAGTTGCACCTGCGCAAGGCTGCAGACACCAAACGCGTACCTTCCTTCTTCGCCGCAAACTGCGCTAGTGGGCCGGTGAGCTTGCCCTAGGTCGGTACTAGGTAGGTATGGGTATTGCCTGATTATGACATCGGAATGTTCGCCTGCCTTGCCCGCGTTTGACTTTCGAGACCATTCGATGTCGGTTGGCAGTTCATATACGCAAGATACTCAGCACAAGTTACAGCCACATCCCTACCAATACATCGTAGTACAGGACTCGGTCGTTCAAATCCACCTACGCAACCCTTCAGATAGCCTTCGGCGCGACAATCTTGCAGCATGGCCACAAATGTGGTGGTGATAGACTCGACGGCGAGGCGGGCAGTCGTGAAGACTACGCCAGGGACGTACCTCAGCGATGTCCTGTCAGAAGCATGCTCCAAGCTCGGTGCGACTGCTAGCCAGTATGGCCTAAAGTGAGTGCGTTCCCACCAGAAATCCTCGGTCTGCGCTGGCACTAACGAGCCATAGACACAACAACAAAGCAGTCGACTTGTCAAGGACGATACGTTTGTCGGGTCTCTCCTCTGGCGCCAAACTCGAACTTGTTCAGCTGTCAAAGTCCGCCGGTGTCGTTAATGTAGCTCTGCAGTTACCTCCATCCGAAGCAGCGTCTCCTGCACAAGCACGATTGACGGACAAGTTCCCAAGCACAACGACGCTGTGGCTACTGCTGAGAAAGTTCGAATCTGGCGTTGCTGGTTCCGCCACGAAGCGGAATCTCACTGCAAGAGGTGTACCATCTACCGGCGCAGGTTCAGGAAGACTGTACTATGAACAACCGGTTCTGGATATCATGGGAAGACAATTGTCCACCTTCACCGATTTGCAGAAGACATTGTCGCAGCTTGGCTTTAACAGTGGCAGTGCATTGGTCAAGTTGACTTTCAAGACCACCGAGACGCCGTTAGAAGAGGCCATGAACCAGATACAACATTATTTCGACGAAGCCGACCCGCCGCCTCCGTCCACCGATCCTGCTGCGCCGGCTTCCGTGGTGACAGAGCCCGCGAAAGAACCGGTGAAGCCCGAATGGCTTGAAGATGAGAAGATGCAAGACGTGCAGTCCACGTCACAGGCTGACACGATACAAACCACTGCCGCAGAAGCCCAGCCTCAGCCCACTAACACAGAACAAGCCCCCTCTTCAGAGCCCACGACCACAATATCCGACCGCCCGGTCTCCGTTTATCGCCCACCGACATCCTCTGGCCCTCCAGCCATCAAGCACAATGACTCAGATTACACACCCACTGTCGAGCACGCCCAAATCCACCAAAAGTTGTTACAGCAGGAGTCAAGAAACAGACGATTACCTACCGACGCAGAGTTGGCGGCAAAACAGAAAGAGCAGAAAGAGGAACTTAGCAAGATTGGAAGTGTGGAGATCAAGATCCGCTTCCCAGACCAGAGTGCTGTGAGCTCCAAGTTTGGACAGACCGACACAAGTAGCACGTTATACACCTTCGTCAGAGAATGCTTGGATCAGCCATTCAAGTCAGAGACATTCGTACTGCGCAACCCCGGGGTACGAGACAAAGAGGGTGGCGTGATCGTCGAAGGAAATAAACGACTCATCCTGGACCTGCAACTCAGAGGTCGGGTGTTGGTGGTGTTTGGCTGGGACGACAAGGCTAGCGCGTCGGCCAAGGGTAAAAAAGAAGTACTCAGAGCGGACTTGCGACAACAGGCAAGGGAATACATTGCGCCCGAGGTACTAGGAGCGGCCGAGGGGCAGGAAGAGAAGGGACTCAAGGTTGACTTGGGCTCTAAGACGGAGAGCGGCGAAGGCGGTGGCTCGAAGGGCAAGATGCCGAAGTGGTTGAAGGGTTTGGGAAAGAAGTGATCGGACGTCCAGTTGTCATCATCACCTTTCCTAGGAGTTTGGCAGGCTGGGGAGCATCATAGCGGGCGTGCAGCGCTGTTGCCTTTGGAATCACACAAATCAGGTTGAACAACCAAGAGAACTTGAGCATGCGTGCTCACACGTCAGAATCTCGAACCTTCGTATCATTTCAGTTGTAATTCAGGCGCACCCTTGGAAACGATGCATTCATGCTATGTCTAGACTGCGCAATGATGCAAGGCACAATCACTCCATCACGCTTGCAGGTCTTGTTGCAACCCACTACAACTCGGATGGATGGTCAACTGCACATGCCACCCGTCCCCTTCCACGAGCTTACGCCGATCTTGAGTCATGTATGCACGTCTCCCATTCATCTAGCTCGTCTCATGACTTGTATTTCCACCGTGGTCGAAAGCCGTGATACATGATCGTTCGGGTCTTGGCACAGTGCGTTGCGTTTAATGAGTTGGTTGACCGGTAGTTCTCGACTTGGCAATGACGTCCTGCAGGTCGTCGACCTTCCTCTTGGCTCGGCCGAGGGTACCAAGCTGTAAAGTGTTTGTTAGCTTCATGTTTAACGAGAGATTGTCGACGATGGTGCTCGTGGTGTGTACGTGAGCGCGGCGAGCTCTGTTCTGTTCTGTTCGTGGCGACTAGACCTTCGGACATGGACTTGGGGAAAGTCGGGCGGTTGCAGACTTACTCTTCTCTTCGCGAGCTTTCGGGCTCTCTTGTCCTGGCTGTTCCTCAACAGTTCGATCACTCGTCGCTCGTATGGGGCGAGGCCGGCGACTTCCTTGACGATGTCGCGGACGAAGGCGGTTCGCTTGGAAAGGTGGCCCTTCGAGCGAGAGATTCGGACTCGGGGAGCGAGGGGGGTGACTTTCTAGAGGTGTGTTAGTGGTTTGGGTCTTGGTGGGTTGGAATAGGTGTGTGGATGTGATGGTGGTTGGTGCGTAGTCGTGGGTTGAGAGCAGAGAGTTGGGAGTGAGAGCAAGAAGATGTCGCATGTAGATCGATGTGCATCGCCTATAGAGGGTGGTGTCGTGATACCATAGACGATCTGACGGCCTTAACCAGGTCGCTGTAGCGCTCAGGATGATGATGCTGCTTTGCTTCGTTTCGTTTCGTGTTCGACCTCATGCTTCATCTTCGTGCCGTCCATGCCCTCTCATTGCAGTGCTCATGTGTTTGTGCTCGTGCTCGGATTCTGCGACTTACGTGACCAGCATTCGGTCCTCGAATGTATCCAGACTTCTGAGGCTTGGCCTCTTTCTGTGTGGGAGCCATTTCGTCGGTGTTGTCTGTGCTACGAAATAGCGACAACGAGGGATCAAGAACGAATGTCGTAAAACTGCGCTGCGTGCGAGGCCCACCTGCTTCGAAAATTGCCCAGACTTCTGCTCAGCCTTGTGCGTCGGGATCTTGGCGGCGGTCTGCAGCCTTGCTAGCGGTCAGGTCTTTTCTTCCAAGCTGCAGCCTACACTTGCCCAGATACAGTTACCACAGTCACGTGGCAGCCCATTGCTTGGCACAATATTCGTGCTTAAAGTTGTTTGTTTCGCGACGTCTTTGGTCTTTTCCTTTTTCTTCTTCATACTTACCTTGGTAAAACATCTGCGCTCAAGAAGGCAGTATGTTGTGAAGCAGGCTCTCCATTGCACATCGGGGCAGCAGGCTTTGCTCAAACTCATTCGTGGGTTTGATTGCCGCATTTTTTGGCTCTATCATAAACTTTTCATCATTGTCATCGCCTTGAGCGATGTGTTGAGGAAGAGACGAGTGCGGGAGTGTTAAGCAAATGGCTCGGGCGTTTAAGATAGTCCTTGTAGGCGGCCGACAACGATAGCTGCAAGCGTCGCGACAAGCGAAGCTCGTGCTGGCAGGTTGGGCCTGAGAAAGCCTGGACAGCTGAAGCCTCTGGTCCGACTGTCTGAACCGCTCTGATCGTTGTTGGGATTGAATACGCCATGGGCACGTTATGAGTGGCTGCTATGCGACTCGCGGTTTAGGCGTGTGAGCGGTAATCTGAGCACGCCGAGCCATGACTCCCAAGGATTTGCCAGCCAGAAGCAGCATTGATTCGATACAGCGCAGCCTACTGATCTATCACCTGAACTTGCTACCATCCTCCTGAAGCACGTATCAACCTACTCGTCGAGCCCTCCGAAGCCTCTCGGCTGAACCAAATTTGTTTGGTTTATCCTGGCCAGATCTGTCGAACTCAATATCATAGGGCCATCGACATTCGCGATTGAAGTGGAAAACACGATAGAATTTGCGGGTTTGAAGCAGACGAAGAGCCGTAGGTTCGACAGAAGATCTAGCAACAGGACCTTTAATGGAAGAACCAGGCTTGACGAGGTCTCTTGTGCGTGGCGCAAAGGATCCTCCATCGTCACGACAGACGGCGCGGAGAGTGGTGGGCGTGCTGCTTCGATTGCAAGAGTTCTCATCGACTGCACGTCAAGAGAGGGATGACTAGAAGCCGACCTGCCCTTGATTCATACGAGGTGCCATTTGACGCGACGACATTCATAGTCGACCCTTTTCCTGAGTTGTTCTCGTGTTGCTACGCCATGTGAGCGGTGGTGGTGGCGGCAGTGTGTTTAAGACAGATGCATGGATTCAAAACCTACTTCATACAAAGTGTTCTAGAGTTTCCACATCAATCAGGTACCGTTGACTACTATGCTATGACATGACTACTGCCCAGTATCCTCCTGGCCGGAGGCGAACGAGAAGAGGTTGAGGCTCTGCAAGAGCAGGTCTATTAGCAACTAGGGACCTGGGCGTTCTTGGATACAGTATCCATAACATGGATGGGATCAGCGACACGGAAAGGAGTCTTGAGCTGTCTCAGAGCTTTGCCATCGACCACAACGATCTCTTCGTACCATCCCGTAACAAGCTACAAGCTCATTGCATGTTTTACCAATCTCTCATAATCCACGACAGCCCTTTCGAGTTCTCCCACTGTGAGTGCCTCATCATCTCCATGAGCGACCAGAATGCTCCCAGGACCATACAAGTATCTCTTCACACCCTTCTCAACCTCAAGGTTTGGTACATCAGTCCCGTAATTCACGACCATGCTCTCAAATCCATCGACATCAGTGTCAAGCGGAACAGGCCCATACCCCTGGAAGATATCAACTTCCAGCTCGCCCTTTGGATCCGCACTGCTAATAGCATCGAGGATAGTCTTCTTCACACTTTCCGTCGTTCCACCCGCAAGTCGAAACGCAACTCGAGCCTCCGCAAACTTAGGTACGACGTTCGCAGCTACACCGCCAGTCATATACCCCACATTGACCGTGCTGTTCCCGAATTCCTTGCTCCGTGGTAGCCCGCCGTGTTCAGGAAGCAAGTCGCCTAACTTGTCGAGCGCCATGAGCGTAGGGAGGATCATGCTGGTTGCGCTCTTCCCGAGCCAGGGGTATCCAGAATGCGCTGCCTTGCCGTGCGCGACGATATGCGCCATGCTGATCCCTTTGTGGCCGCTTGCGAGCTTGCCTTCTGTAGGCTCGCCGAAAATGACGGCACGTAAGTTACTGGAGATGGAGGCGTAGAGCGAGGAATCAGAGAAGTATTTCATGCCGGAGCCATTTGTTTCCTCGGAGACAACGAAGAGGAGGGCAATATCCGTTGGGTCGATGGAGGATGTAGTGAGAAGGTTCAGTGCTGTCTGGATTTGAGCGGCCACGCATGCTTTATCGTCTACTGTACCGCGGCCGGAGATGAGGATATCTTTACGTTTGTGTGAGTGTTTTGGGCGGGATAGGGAGTAGGGAATGTAGGGTGGTACTGTGTCTATATGAGAAGATAGAATCACTTTCGGTTGGGCATGTTTGTGCTTCTTGGCTGTGGAGGATCCTCGACCAGATGAGGAGTACTTTGTTGTATCGGGTGATGCGTAGATGTTCCATCGCTTTGCGGAGGCGTTGTTGACATCGGGGACAAGTTGAGTAGTGACTGTAAAGTTGTAGGCTTCGAGAGTTGAGACGACGAGCTTGCCGGCGTCGAGCTCGTTACCAGATATTGATTTAACTTCTACCAAAGCTCGATGAAGGGTCAGAAGTCGCGATGATGATATGACTTTTGCCAGGTCGTCTGTTTCATCTTGTGTTATGGCGTGTTGCTGTGGTATCTGAAGCTGTTCGTCTTTCGGCAGATGTGCTGCTGTGCTCAAGCTTGATAGCAACAAGCCTGTTGTGAAAGCATTGGAGACACGCATGATTAGCCTTGACCGCGGGAACGCCGAGGTCGGTGTAAAAGGAAAACAACCAAAGTGTTCACCTCACCAACGATCAACACTCGACGGTGGTAGAGCTTGGTCAGTGTACTGAAACTAGACTGAGCTTGTGTCTCGAGAAGCTGTAGTGATCTGCGACCTCGGCGAAGTGAAGTTGTTGATTAATCAATGGATTTCGGCGCCTGAATCTACGAGCATAAATAGCCAACAACTATTCCAGTTGTTTTAGACACTTTGGCGGAGGTTCGTAACTCTAGTTCACATCCGCCGCAACATCCACTAACATCTCCCAGTGGTTAACGCGCTGCCCTGCTATTGATTGAGAATTCACTCAGAGCTGTTTAGGCAGTCTCCTCGGAGGCGCAGGTTCGAATCCTGTAAGTACACACATATATCTCATCACTCACATCGATTGTGTCCTAACAAATCCCCAGGCAGGTGTCGCAAACCTTCTACTCCTTATGAGACTACATCTGAAAACAGATGATCAGCACTTTTTTGCCATTTTGCCATTTTGCCATCTCGCCAACAGCCGTAGACACGATTTATCTGCACATATTATGTCTTTGATGTTGCGTACGTTGACAATGGGAACAAATGTGATATTCGTACGATGAAGGTAGACTCTGAAGGTGCAAAACTACCAATTTCTAATCTGTGTCCGCGAGAGCAGTGTGATACAATCCAAGTCGCTACTGTACCGTTCTTAACCAGGATCTGTCTTGCTCGAGCTAGGCATAAAATCACCAGCTGGGGCTTCCACATTGACGACGTTCTTGACTGGAGAGCTTAGCTTTCTGGATGATGGCTGGTTCTCGTCCAGAGATTTTACAAGCAACGTGTTGTTATCGCTTTCCAGCACAACATTGCCTTTACCACGAGCAAGCTCCATAAGCTCATCACTCGCCTTGGTCCTCTCTCCAGTCTCTTTGTTCCAGATCCAGCCTTCTTTCATCCACATCCAAGTCATCCATGCTCGAAGCTCCTTGTCTGCTGGTAATACCCTCTTCCACTCAGGCTCGAACGGCAGATCATCCTCCGCTTTGGCGTCTTCTCCGTTATACGCACTTGCCAACCCACGCAGCTCGTCCCTACAGAACATGCGCCAGCTGTCGTGGCTGTATGGACCGAGCCCTGGCAGGTGTGAGATTTCCCAAGCTACTCTCTGATCTGCATCGTCAACAACCTCGTCAGCCTTGATGTCCTTGCCGTCGCCTTTCGTTGGATAGTCAGCCTTCCTCCACCTTCGACCTCGTACAGGGGTAGCCTCTAGCCATTTCCTCGCCATGGCAATGCACTTCTTAGCCCGCTGATTCTGGAAGCCTAGCTTCTGGATGATGCTCGTCACGTCGCTTTGCTCAGCATTAGCAAGTGCTTCGGGCGTTGGGTACTTGTCCATCAGTTGGTAGAAGACTGGCATGGCACGGCTTCCTGGGGTTTTGTTAAGGAATATGGTTGCTAGTAGTAGACGGAAAGGATCGTGGCACAAACGTTCTTGCATTAGGCCAAAGCGCTCGAGATGCAACGGTGGGAATGGCAGAGTAGACAGAAAGGTCGGACGAGGCTTGTGCGCATGCGGGAAGTAGGGAGACTTGGTCAATCCATTTGACCTGACCTTGGGTGTTTTTTCTTTGACCACAACGAGCTCTGTGTCTCCGACGTTGATCGTTCTCGACGACCTCCCTTTTCTGCGCTTTGGTAAGGGCGGCGGAGAGTGTAAGAAAGGATCAGGTCCGATATCGTCAGGGACATCCGTCAGATCTGAGTCTGAGGAGAGTTCGTCCACACACAGGCCAAAGAAGATCCTGGAGAAGGTCTTCTGCTGTTGCTCGGCGGGTGCAGCCAGGACCTGTTGCCACGGCGCGAGCACAAGAGTATTGACTGGGCTTTTGGACTTGCTATCCTGGGTAGATTCATCGTCTGGATCAGCCGCTAAACGTGCCTGCCTCTTCCACCTTCCGCCCTGTTTCGTGCCTTTCAAGGCTTGTGCCACCTTTGCACTGTCTTTTTCGAGCTTTGGAGCAACTTCTCCAGCCTTCAGGGCTTCTTCGGATCGGAGCGTGCTTTCTTTGTCGCCGCCGATCTTCCTCCTCTTCCTCGTCTTTCCTTCCTGCGCATCGTTGTTCATGGCCAACTGCGGCTGCGCAAAATGCCTTGAGACATAGTGAAACGTCTTTCGCTTTCGTTTGGCAAGATTCACGTCATGTTCTTGCGACTGCGACTGCGACTGCGACTGCGACGGCGACGGCGACGGCGACGGCGACGGCGACTGCGACTGCGACTGCGTTGTATCAATAATCATACCACGAGCATCAGTAGCAACAACTGGGACATCATGGAGATCTGGGGAAGATGGTGGCGACCATGTCCGCGTTAGGGGCGTCATCTGCGCCAAGATCACGGCAGGGTTCTTGCGAAGACGAAGATCTTCAGGCACAGCGTCAAGCTCCCAAAGCTCCCCTGTGACTGCGAAAGGTATTCTTTCCCACACATGTCGAACCTGGTACGAGTCATGACTCCCCAACGATGTTGCGAGGGAACTGTCAGTAGAAGTGGCATGGCATCAATGACTGCAGCGTCTGTCATCAAGTGAAGGCTGCTACACTGCATCTTCGTGCGCAGTGAATCAATCCGGCTTACCCCAGCATTATTGCCCTGCCACAAAGTGACTCTATTGTGCAAACGCCACGCATGGCAGGCTGGTGTATGAACATATCCACCCACGCAATTACGGATTTGGCTTGCAGAAAGAGAGCCGACAACAGCATCTGGCAGAAGCGCACGTTGTTAGCGACCAGTAAAATGGCCTGCCAAGGCAACACCAGCCCCCAGTATACGGATGCGACCTATTTTCGGGCGGTCACCGTCGAAAATGCATGCCCGGGCGTACTTGGCAGACGCGGGACAGGGTCGACGTTGGCCACCGCAGCAAACCTGCTAACAGCACTGCTTGCTTCTTTCTCTCAATGTCGAGCAAGCAGGCACAACAAGCATGCACAACTCTAACTGCTTTGATGACCTGCGTTAGCCCGCCGTTATCACCCACAATCCTGCAGTGCTGGGTCATGCAGCAATTGGACCAAAGTCGGTATAAGGTAAGGAGAATTCAGCAGGTTTTGACTTCCATCAGCATTCCAGTTCTCTCAATCACTCATCTTCACATTGCTTCTCGCAGCCTTCAAACACTTAGCTCCTGGTTTGAGCTGCAAACATCAGCAACAGCGTGATCTTCCATTGCCAACTTCCGTTGTGTCATTTTCGCTACATCCCAACATGCATCTATCCTTGCCAGCGATTACCTCGCTTTCAGCAATCAGCAGCGTCGTCTTGGCAGCCCCTCTCGCAACACGACAGAATGACCCTCAATGCATCAACGGTCTCAGGAGAATCTTCACGCCCGAGCTACACAACATCTACATCTACAAGGATGTCCCGTCTTTCCCATCGGCTTCTACCATACTCAATGTTATGAACGGGAGTTCGAGTGGCTCTGTGCAAGACCAAGTCGCTAAATGGTCCGACATTCCCTCAACGGCCACAACATGCACAATAGGCTGGGCAGTGACAGCGGATCGATCGTTCAGTGTCTACGACAACGGGCTGGTCCGATATCAGCAGCTTTCAGGTTTACCTCTAGCTGGCACCAACTTCACGGCTGAGACTATCGCCCCATTCAAGGAGCAAAGTGCCAAGAATGGGAGCATTGACTTCACTTTCTGGCCTGAGGTTGCGGGTCCACATCTTCACAAGGGCGGAATACTAGAGTGCGGAAGTGATGTTGCTGTCTATTTGAGCAAAGACACGGTCAATGGTGGGCCAGGTGCGGTGGTCCTTGAGCAGAATGCCCAGAACGGGCTGTATCTGGAGGTGGATTGTTGATGGGTTGGTTTGTAACACGTTCGAGGCACGAATCAACCACCAAGCAGGCAGGCAGGGCTGAATACGTAGAAGAGTATGTCCCTGCGTTCAGCAAGGCGTTCAGGGTCTAGTTACTTTGGCATGAGTCGGTTTGCGGAGCTCTGCCCTGCAAATGGTGTCTGGAGGGCGATAGAGCTCTGTGGCCATATAATGGATATTACATCACCACTGTAATCATTCGTGTGCAACCTGCGCCCTCTTTGGATGTGTTCTCTAGCCATTTAAGGAGTAGCTGTCCAAGGTAGCTTGTGATTAGTTGTATTACCGTCGCTAAGGATAGTCTCGGCGGTTGACAAAGCAGCTGTTTCGGTAGCTCGTTCCAGCGCTTCGAAAGCTACGGCAACCTATGGACGGCATCTAATATATTGTCGTATGGCCGTGCAGGCTGGGGGTTAGGAGCCCTGCTGGAAGGCAGCGTAGTAGCTTACTGGTCAGAGCCTGAAACCAGCGGTATAAAAGTTACACGTCTGGCTGCTAGACTGAGCACGACGATGGCGACCGAAAACTTCATGTTGGCAGATTAGAGAGGAGTGAGCGCGGCGCTGAAGAAAACAGTGACTGTGGTAGAAGGAATAGTACATCTGACGGTGACGGATATACAGATATCGATCCCGTTACTATGCTCTTCTGGATTACCACTGCGAAACAAGAGCTACCATCAGGCATCCCGAGAACTACACAGTAAGGCGCATTAGTCAACCCAAGGGCGTCCTCATGTGAGCACGGGAAACTTCGTGTGGAAATTATGACTCTATGTGCATGCATGCTGCTATGTACCTCATTACTCGGCTGCAGCTACCCGTCAATATCAAAGTCTTGCACCTCCCTGCAGGGCTGCCTGCACTTCTCCCATGGTTTATTACCCAGCTCCCCCTTGCTTGAATCACAGATACAGCCCCTTTTGCCACCACACACACCGCTGGTTAGCAGTCGGATCCCTCCCCACCCCAATCGCCGGCGCAACCGTGGTCCCCTCAACACTATAATTCAGCACCATCTCCGTCGCATTGTTCCCCTGCATCGGGAAAACCGGCACCATCCCGCTCGCACTCATCCTGCTTGGCCCGTTCGGGCTTCCTGTCATCACGAAGTTCGTGATGTACGTCTGCATGGCGTCCGCAACGGGCGCGTAGATCGATCGCGTCAGGTTCGTGCCCTGGCCCTGGTAGAATGTGGACAGGATGTCGATGCCGTGGACAGCGGGTGGGATCGCGAACTCGTAGTTGTAGGTGTGGTTCTGGTAGGCGCGGGCGAGGTAGTCGGTGTTGCAGGTGAAGATCTGCTCAGTGACGAGCTGGATTGTGCGCGCGATGGGTGTGGTCCAGGGGTATGTGCCATCGTAGACCGGCGGGTAGAGCACGCGAAGGATGTAGTTCACGATGGGGGTTGTGGCGGCCGGATAGGCGGTCTGGAGGTAGGCGGCTAGGGTGGCATCGGTGGTCACGTAGGGAGGTGTAAAGAGGGGGCCTTCGTTAGTGTTGTGGCCTGCCATGACGCTGATGTTCTTGGCGTAAGAGATGTTGGTGAGGAGGGCGAGGCCGGGTTGTGTGGGGACGAAGATGCCGTCGACGGTTGGGCCGAAGGTGTAGCTGCCGTAGTCGGAGGCGCGGACCGTGAGGTAATTTGCGGTGAGAACGTCGAGCGTTGAGGCGTTGCGGGCTTCGGCGAGGGAGGAGACGTTGAGGTTGCCGAAGAAGGTCAGTGTGGAGTTTTCTTGCGGTTCTTGCGATGATATTGGTCGCCAGCCGGGCGATTGTGGGATGGCGCGCTGGAAGGAGACGGGTTTTAGTCCACCGAAGGCGGTGATTTGGTGCATTATGCTGCCGCCGCCAGCGGATTCGCCCATGAGGGTTATTTGGTTGGGGTCGCCGCCGAAGAGGTGAATGTTGTTCTTCACCCATTGTATGGCGAGACGCTGGTCGTAAAGAGCTGCGTTGGACGTGCCGCCTTCTCCTTGAAACGTCGGGCCCGAAAGGAAGCCCAATGCGCCGAGGCGGTAGTTCATCGCTACATAGACAATTCCCTGGCCGCCGTTTGCCATGGATGCGTTGATAAGACCGGATGGATTATAGGTACCGCCTTGTTGTTTCGACCCTGCAACGTACCCACCACCATAAATCCTATGCATGTATTAGCATCGAGTCAAGAGAGGAGAGCAGCAAGACATACCAGACGAGCACTGGCGCACCGCCCATACCGGCCTGCCTCTTGCGCAGATTGTTTCCATTGTCAAAGATCCTCTTCGGTACCACAACGTCAAGGAAAAGACAGTCTTCTGTCTCCTGAGCACTGGGCGCATAGGGAGCTGCTACCGTGGCAGCCGCATTGTTTGCCAATACGGCTGCAGTGTAATTGAAGGTTGAGGCATTGCCTGCCGCAAAGGCACGCACAAAGGCGTTTCCGATCGGTGACCAAGCTGGAAGTGCTTGAGGGCAGATGGGACTGAAGCTGCCATTTTGCACAACTGGGTTTCGTCCAGTCGGAGGAACCGGTGCTGCAAACCGTAGCTCACCTACAGGAGGCTGAGCGAATCTAATGTTGTTGAAGCTATATGTTTGGGATACATTCTGCATAAGTGAGTTTCAGGTTCTCTCTAGGCCATCGGGAGTGATCCTTACGTTGTAGGTTATGGCTTGGTGGATCTCATAGCCAAGATCTACTTGAGGTAATGATTGTGATACTGCACGAGCGATTGACAAAGCAGAAACGATAGTAGTAAAGATGCTCTTCATCTTGATGGTGAGCTGGGCAACGACAAGTAGCTTGAGAAGCTCACCCAAAAAGTGCCTACCTCTGGATCAAGTACTTACAGACAATGCTCGTACCTTGCGATGTAGCTCTCGGCAGCCATACATCTCAAGCGGAGCTGATCTGTCACGTTGTCATTGGTGCAATGTCCGACAGCGTCCTCCAAAATGCATCTGGGGAAAGCACTCTTCGCCGGGGACAAGCATTTTCGAAATCGAGCGAGCCAATCGTCAGTCAAGCAAAGCCCAGGATGGAGACAGCTCGATGCAGGTTTGCCACTGGCGTGAAAGTATCGTACCTAAGGACATATGCAAGAAGCCTCGGTCAATATTCACAATCGTTCTGGCATTCCTTGCTAGCAAGAAGGACATGTGAACACAACCTTGCTAAAGAATTCGGTGAAGTCATGGACCATTGAATCAATCGGAGTGTGGAGCCCCACGCGGGGGGATGCTAGGTCTGGATCGCTCGCAAAATACACCCGACCGGCATGACAGTACACGGACCTCACTTCCAAGCTGGTCATGGTCGCTCAATGAAGGCAAACGTGGCGTCGGCATAGGTTGAACAGCTAGAGACGGGTTATCAAGGGGTCACCTGTGACAGTTCATGCTGGTGAATGTGGAAAATTGTATATTGCAAGACTCAGCACTTACTTACTGCTGTCAATGAAGCAGCGGCAGGACGGTATCGCAGGTAGCACCGACAGCTTTCCACAGCGGCATCATTCAGCGCAAACGCCTCTGGGCCCAAGCCACGCTGGTCGATATTTCGCGCTAACCGCCAGCCGAGGTGGAATGGAAAACCCAGCATGCGCAGTAGCCGTTGACGAGCGTCCGGCTTCGGCTTCAACTTCAGTGGTATCAGTCTCGAGCACTGGAAGCAGATTGTGCTAGTTAAACACAACCTGATGAGCCAACACAGCCCATAAAACATGCATTAGCACAGTTTAGATGTTTGCTTGAGCTTGAGCGCAAATAGGTCATAAAAAGACAACGTGCGTGAACAATGTAGATTGCTCAAGCAATAGATGTGTTCGATATCAGCACTTCTTCGGCACAACAACAGCTATTGAGAAAGCTGAGTTGCAATTTGACATCCGTGCTTTGCAGTTGAAGTCTCGTTTTGGGGATGGGGTATCATGCATGTTCATTTGATATAATATATACAGCAAAAGTATCACGTTGACTCTTGCAAAGTCATTCTCAGAGTTCTTGGTGTGGTGCGGTTGTATTGTCTCTCAGCTTGGCCCAGTTTTGGGGCTTCAGATCTTCGAGCAAGAGATCGAATCGAGCACCAAAGACCCACGCAACGAAGATCTAGAGTATGTTAGTGTCTAATCAAGAAGCAGTGTGAAAAGACTTACCATAGTACCAAACACGACGAACATCAAGCCAGCCACCATGAGGAACAAATAGAAGGTATCCCACCATTGTTCATCAACCTGTGGATCCTTCTTTTTCTCGACTGCACCAAGACCAACTTTCTTTTGTAACTCGCCCTTGGCAACGATTTCTTTCACATTAGCCGAGGGGAATATCGATTCGATGAATTGCTCGATTTTTCCACAGGCAATGCTGATTTTGAGGAAATTCGGATCCTGTGGCACGTTTTTCTTTCTGATTATTTTGGTGTATTTCCTGAAGACCTCGCATACAGTCTGCAAGTTCTGTGTAGATTCTAGCATGAGTTGGCATGCTTCACCTTTGGTGATCTTGATGTTTCTCTCGAACATTTTTGGATTCCTGAAGCACAAGGCCATTGTCGCGATGGCCATCGACTGTGGAATGGCACAGAAATTGAACACACTTTGCTCACGCAGACCAGCGAGGTAGAACAAGCACTCGTCCGCATGATCGAGAGCGTTGAGAACCATCTCGGAGCTGCAATTCAACGCAAGTTCTCGATTCTCCGGCTTCATCAGGTCCCCGAAGTTGTCAACGTGCTTCGACCAGATCTCTCTTGGCCAGAACTTGCGGTTGTCATCGAAGTCCTCTTTGATGTCCCGGATTATGTTTGTCTTTTGCAAAAACAGGCCCATGGAGATTTGTAGATGTGGTCGATCAAGCAACGCAGGGTTGCCAAACTTGCTCTCGACAAACATCCTCGTCAAGCCTTCACCGACCAGACCTGCAACGTAATAGCAGTATAAGTCGTACTCCTTGATCTTCTCAACACCCTTCTCGTTGAATTCTGCGTTCAAGCAGTAGTCGGCCATGCCATTGCCCATCTTCTGGGTGATGTCTGCTATTATGTCCTTGTATTCCTGCTTCATCTGTTTGAATTCTGTGACCACGCAGTCAAAGTTGACCAGCAGATCTCTGTCCTTCTCCTCGGGTCTGTTCTCGGTGTAGTTCCAGCCATCGACCTCCAGATAGGAGTGGAAATTTCTGAGAGTAGGCTCCTTCTTTTTGGCGGATATTGAGGTATCATCCTCAATCGTGTCGAGACCTCTGAGGACAAGATAGAAGAGGCATACTGGGATAAGCAGTTCGGGATGCAACTCTTGTATCACAGCAGCGAAACTTCTGCTTGTCTTGTTCAGATACTCGAAGCATTTTTTCTGATTCGCAGTCTCTTTCGACTCTTCGCGCTCGTGGACCGGATTGTGCCAAGTTTTCCACTGAATAATCGACCGCAATTCTTTGAAATGAACAATGTAGTATAGAATGCTGGATGCCGAGGGCATGTTTGCGACGAAACCCTTAAGGCTAGAATCTGGAAACCTTGTCGCTATGGCATGGGCACGCTATGGGCGAGCAGTGACTTGGAAGAGCAGCAACTGGGAAGCAGCGCCGTATACGAAGACAACAATCCACGCAAAAACAGCACAACTTCTGAACCTCAGCTTTGGGACTGTTTCTTTGCAGCCCACAAACGAAGCGAGAGTGTGGAGAGACTACAGTTTGACCCGTGTGGCACGACTCTCGGAGATTGACTTGGAGAGGCCGGTGGTGGCTCGCAAGCGAGGAGCGTTCTAAGTTGCGCGTTGAGTTTGAATGATGTCCCGTGACCTATATCTCCAAGGCTATCTAAGTACTAATACAAGGCTAAGGCTGTCACTGGCACTCCGAGATGTGGGGCGGCTGATGCGATTGCGTACTATTTTCGAGAAGTTTTTAGGCAGTCGCAGCCTGGAACTGATATCATGTTTACAAGTTTGGCGAGCCACATGGCACATCCGTTCCAGAAAGCCCTACTATTGCAGTCTACTTTCCCACATTGCTATTGCCGCCATTCATAGATAACTTTGGCAGCCTATTCTATTCGGCATCGAGTGCTCCCCGTGTCGCAAGCACGAGGCTCCTATCTGTAGTCAATAAGTACGCATATACCGAGCCACGATGGTGGTCGACACAGAATACTACGATGCGCTAGGCGTCAAGCCAGACGCCTCAGATATCGAGATCAAGAAGGCTTACCGAAAGCTTGCCATTACCACACATCCAGACAAGAACCCGGGCGACGAGACTGCTGGGGCGCGGTTTCAGGCGATTGGTGAAGCATATCAGGTCCTGTCGAATAAGGACTCGAGGATACTTTATGACAAGTATGGCAAGGAAAAAGCGATGCCTAATGAGGGCTTTGAAGATCCATCAGAGTTCTTCGGCATGATCTTCGGTGGTGACGCTTTTACAGATCTTATCGGTGAACTCTCTTTGCTCAAAGATCTGACACATCAGATGGACATGGCGCAGGAGATGGACCAAGAAGAGGAAATTGCAGCGCAGGCAAACGAGAAGCTTAACATTCACGATGAGAAAGCAGCGGACGGTGCAGACCCTGAGCGAGCAGGCCAAACCACAGGCACCTCTAGCGCTACACCAGCGCCTCCTCCAGCCTATGTCGAAGTGCCGGCAACCAGTGGCACACCGACTGGTGGTGTAGAAACCCCCCAGCCATCAGTATCTGGTACTTCTACACCAAACCAACGAGCATCAAAATATCCGACTCAGGCGATGCTTATGGACAAATCCGAAGAAGAAGCTCGTATGGATGCCGCAGGCTTATCACAAGAGGAAAAGGAACTCAAAAAGAAACAAAAGAAGGGCGGTCTAACCGCAGAACAGAGAGAGAAACTTGCTGCATACGAGCGCGAGCGGCAAAAGAAGCGCGAGGAACGCATCGACACATTGTCCAAAAAGCTCCTCGATCGACTCTCCGTGTGGACAGAAACGGACAAAGGTCCAGAAGTCACAAAAGCCTTCCAGGAGAAGATACGCCTCGAGACCGAGAATTTAAAGATGGAGTCGTTCGGCATCGAAATCCTGCATGCAGTAGGCTACACCTATGTGAGCAAAGCAACATCCTTTCTCAAGTCGCAGAAATTTCTCGGTATCTCAGGCTTCTTCTCGCGATTGAAGGACAAGGGTCAACTTGCCAAGGATACATGGGGCACCATTTCAACGGCCTTAGACGCGCAGCAAACCATGGAAGAAATGGCTAAACTTGAAGAAGCTGGCGGTGCAGACTGGACCGATGAGAAGAAGGCAGAGTACGAGCGCATGGTTACCGGCAAAATATTGGCTGCTGCTTGGAAGGGCAGCAAATTCGAGATTCAAGGTGTGCTACGTGATGTTTGCGACAAGGTGCTGAACGATAAGAGCGTGAAGCTGGACAAGAGAGTGGAACGGGCCCACGCTATGGTACTCTGTGGTACGATATACCAGAAAGCTATGCGCGATCCAGACGAGGAAGGTGATTACATGGCATTCGAACAACTGATGGCCGAGAGCATGAAGAAGAATGAGAAAAAGGAGAAGGACAAGACCACGAAAGAAGAAAAGGAGAAGAAGGAGAAACACTCGTATAAGCCGTTCGGTGGGAGACAGTCCACAAGCAAAGAAACCCCGTCCGCTGAAAAGACGGGAGCTTCTTAGGATGAAGTTGAGCCGGTTTCAGCCAAGCAGGACAAGCACGCTGCACTTCGTACAGATGCAGCATCCGTGGACACTGCAACAACCATTAATTCTCGTAATGCACCTACAATCCACCCAGGGAAACAGGAAGCCAAGTATGGGTTTCCTTGAAGACTGACACGCTTCGCCGAAAGAGGTGGTCGTTCTTTTGGCCACTGTAGGCCGCACGCGCAACACCGGTCTAGGGGCCTGGTCAAAGATGGCATTATCCGGCAGTGGCATCCGGGTCCTGTCCAGAGTTGGCATTGTGTTGTCACAGAATAAACCTGCATGAACCCGATGACAATGGTCTACAGCACGGCATACGGAGAACCGTTATCGTGGTATGCTCTGGGTTTTCTATACAGTAGCTCGTTACGTTGGGTAGGAGATTGTGGAGATTCCTTGGCCCTTGTCTACAGTATAAACTGTTATTCATATAGGTAGGTGTAAGAGGATCAAGAGTTGCAGAACAGTCAAAATGATTGGGTATCGTGGTCATTATCGTCTAAATATATGCTTTATCCTTCTTGAATGCCTTCATTAACGCGATGGGCTCATGCTAAAACCTTCAAACCTGCCCAAATGTTTGGTATACAAACCCCATAATTAGTCATTACATGATTGACGGCAACCCAATGATGCTGCTCTAAGAAAAAGCACCATCCAATTAATACAAGTTTGAGAACAACCTGGCCAGCCTCCCTTTCTGCTGTGTGTTCTGACCGTCCACGGTATACTTGCCGCCGGGTCTGTTCGGCCCGGCAGAATCATTGGTCAGATTCTGCTCATAGCTGCCTTGGCGCGTGCTCTCCTGACTGAATCGTCGATTGAGCTCAGCCGCCCGTGCCGGTGTGACGATAGCCTCATTCCGGCCCTCTCCCTCAGTCCGGCCCTCTTCCATTGCAAGCTCCCTGTCCCGCTCTCCCTGCGGAACGTGGCGTCTTGTCCGCACACTCGGTAGCAGATCGATGATGAAGCTGAGGACCCAGAACGTGTACACGAATGCGACAATCCATTCAAAGACCGCGGCGATGTTAGAGTAGCTATTGTAGGAGCAGGAAGCGAAGATGATGGCAAGGATGATTTCGGTGACGATGAAGGCGAGCTTGATCCAGAAGCTGATCGCGAGGACTTTGTGGTTGCGGTAGTGGATGCCCAGGCGCTGGTATTCGGCGCACAAACAGATGGCGGAGAGAATGTAGCCGCCGATGAACAGCAATAGGAAGCCATCGTGCAAGTTGGGATAGTTGTTTGTGTCGAAGTTGCTGAGCAGGATCAGGCCCGCTGCCCCTGCGATCGCGAAGAGGATCGCGAGGACACTGAGGAATTTCTGGGTTTTGCTTGTGTTCCGTGCAAGGCGGCCTGTGTGTCGGAGCCAGCGCTCCGCGATGATGCCAATGTCGAGGAGGATGACGGTGACAACGCTGCCGCCTATGAAGAGCGGTTTGAGCTGGAAGGCGCCTACGTCGGAGATGTAGGCTATATTTTGGCCTTGTTCCATAGAAGGGTAATGTTCGTAATTGTAGTATGTTGACCATGATATTAGCATGCCTAGCAGCATGCCCAGCCACATCAGGGCCGAGATGACCGGGAAGATCCAATACGAGATGATCCACATCTTGCAGGTGGCAGCGATGTCGCTCGTGAATCAAGAGAGGCGGTGATGGCCTAAGTGGCAGCGACAGTGGTAAGAGGCGAGCAAAGTAATGAGGAAAGCTGACGACAGGAGAATGGTTGTTTACTGATATGTCGTGTGCGTGCTATCAATATGTCATAGCAGCCACTTACGAGCAGAGAGTTTACGGAGAATGCTTTCCCGCCGCATGCAAAAATCCAGCAAACCATGTCATCAATACTCGCATAGAGTTAAAACGTGCATAATGATCGACGAACACGCAAGCTAGGACGCTCTCGGGGTTATGCCAGACCCGTCCGGACGGATTGCTGTGCCAGCGAGATGCACAATTCACGCCTGAAACGCCAGGAAGCGGATTTTTCTTGCTGAGAGATTTGGTGACGTAGATCGTTGCCGTCACGGCCGTCAGAATTAATTCACTTTCCTGCTCGTCACTTCCCATCGGCAAATTGAAAGCTTGACTACGGAAGCGTCGGAGGCTATGCCCGCCGCTCGTGCTTGTTTTCTCATACCCCCATGGGTAGGCGGCATACCTACTGCGTTGGCAGCACATTTATTATGTGCACTCACGCATGCGTGAACATATATCCTGGGTTCTGATCCTCGAATGTCTACCTGGATAGGCTTCTGTATACATATAGGAGTAGCTCATGTCACTGTCCGCCTTGTGTCGTGCATGATACCAATCGCAATGTCCATTGGCCAAGGAGATGATTCCATGTTCAGGTTAAAGATTGACAACGCCGGCTTGCTGTGCATCCACGAGCCCATAATATTCAAGAAATCTACTTGTGCCTTGCTGAAGCGCCCGCTGAACCTGGCGTGCTGCTGCGATTCAGCCTTTCACCAGCATCCGCCGTACACTATCGAGCTGCGTTTGGCTGACTCCTATCCCTGACAAGTACTTTTCAACACCCCCGTAGTGTAACGCCAGGAATGATACCATCTCGCTGACGAAGTCAGGCGGGCATCTTGCAAACGACTCGTCGAGGCCGATACTTGCAATGTCTTTCATCCGCTCCTCAAATTCAGGCTCCAATTCTGACTCCGACTTCACGTAGTCATCAGTAATGGCTGCCGTGGTCACATCGCAAAGAAGGAGCACGAGGATGACAATGAGCCCTGTCCTGTCCTTACCCTGAGTACAATGTATCAGTACTGGATACGTTTTTGGATCTGCTAGTACGTCGAACACCTGCTTGATTTCAGGTCCGCTATGCTGCAACGTGTCTTGACCAAGTCCAACCAGGCCGCGTTTTTGCAAGACGTTCCTGCCAATGATACTGATACCTTGCAGACGGTACCCGAACAACATATATCCTACCAGGGATGCTAGGTGCCCATAACTCAGTTGCCAAACGAGGTGCCGCTCGAAGCCTTTGCCGTTCAAGTTTATGTCAGCATATTTGATGCCTGGAATCTTGATGGGGTCCGCAATTTTATCATCCGAGGTTAATGTAGTAACAGCCGACGAGGCTGCTATACGTTTGGCATGCTTTTGGGCCGCTTCTATATGCTCAGTTTTGCTTCGCAAGTCGATGATCGTCTTGATGCCAACTTCACGTAGTAGCTTCTGCCTGTCTGAGCTGGAAGCTGAGTCTGGTCTTGCACTGCGATAAAGTTGGCCAGGGCTCAGATGCTGTTTCTTCTCAAGTTGGTTGATGAATGACCCAACATCGCGAAAGTTGAGAAGGTTGTCGAATGCTGTATTCCTAGCTGCCATTGGTACTCAAAATCAGTTGGCCTTCATTTCGGGGACCCGTGAGGAGGGCTGTCCAGACACGGCTGATGAAAGCACATAAGTTGGCTTAGTTTTCAAGCTGTGGCGGCACTAGACGAACATAGTTAGGAGAGATGTTGTCAAGCCAACACCTCAATTTCGTGATTGTTTCCACTTCGGTTCGCCTGAAAGCAGTATGCACTGGTCGCAAAGGTGGATGTATGAGAGATTGTCACATTCGCATTCTTATGTGCCTTTGCGAACGCCTACAGTAGACTTCTCGTGGGCGCCCTCACATGCTTCCAAGGTTGTATGATGCCCACCTTGGCAGACACTATTTGGTGTTTGCCGCCCAAAGCGTGCTTCTGGGGATGGCGCTAAAGTTTCGGCCAACGAGCGCGCGCAGACAGTGCCACCTAAGCTACACTGATGACGTAAGTGTGCTAGGGCAAACAAGGTGTCGGTTATGACCTTCGACGTCGAGCGAGGTGGAGGTGGCTGACACCTTTCCCAGCTGTTTTTGAGTCGCCATAGCATCACTTCAGCAGTGGCACGAATTACTTAGCACTATTCGTTTGCAAAGATCAAGATCGTTATCGCCATTTGAAGAGCTTTACAGCGACAGCACGTGGGGCTCGGAGCGCGATGGCTCCTCGCGACAGTCTGCAGGACCAGGGTGAGCTCATGGACAGCGACTTGCCTTCAAACAGTGCTAACGGTGACTTGCAGCTGCCTCATCAGCGCTTTACTCGTCACCTCAGAAGTCATCAAGCTCAAGTTCGGCCCTAGATGCGGATGGAAAGCTTTCGTCAGCGAGTGAGCGCGAGCCAATGAGCCATGCTTTTCTGATAGGACATAGAAACTGACTGCTGATCTAGGTGCTGCGACTTCTCTGAAATATGCTAGAGCACAGGATCTCCCTTCGTATCCTTCGACAGGCGGCATCAAAATGTCCTCGGCAGGTGCAGCCGCCAACTTGGCCAACAATAGCAAGATATCGCCTGAGCTCTGGAGGCCAGGAGAGATACCCGCCGCGAACCAGGCTGCGATGCATGCCAAAGACCACAAGATGGATCCTTTGTGGAAACCCGAGGCATCAGCTGCGGGCTCAAAGGCTGCCCTAGCTGCACATGCCCATCCGACTTATGTCGAGCCAATGCAATTGAGAACTTCTAGCACGGCGAAATCAGCTCAACCAAGTGCAGCATATGATACGCCAGAAGATACGCACAGGAAAGCGCTTATGGCTGCTACTGCGGTGCACAACCGGAGCAGATCTGGATCACTACCTGTGCAACCTATAGCAAAACCTACCAACAGCAACTCATGGGCTATGAAAGCGGCAACGAAATCGAACAAGGATGGACCATACCCAACACCACAACCCTCAGCACCTCTAGATCCTGCCAGCGAGGCTGCTCGCATCCAAAACATTGCGAGGAACAATGTCAATCGCCAGATGTACACTTCTTCGCCTCCAGTTTCCATTGAGGTCCAAGAAAAGAACAGGCAAGATACTCTTAGAGCTTCGGCTATTGCTATGGCGCAAAAGATGTACGCCATACAGCAGCAACATATAGATGCGGAAGCGGGCAAAACTACTGGTGCCAACCACGCGCTAACTGCAAGTCGAGCTCGGGGCACGACACTCGGTAGCGGCCCTGGCGTTGCCACCGACGACTATCCAACGAACTATGGAAACCTTGAAGAAGCTGCTCGAAAGCTGGCGCAAGAACGACTCGCCAAGCTGACCGATGAGCATGCAGAGTACCGCCAGTACTACGGTACGACATCATCACCACCTCCAAAACGATTCTCGTCGTTGCGCGCATCGAGGAGACGCGCTTCGAGCGCAGCGGAGGACGATTCGGACGAAGAACAGTCTCGGAAGATCAGGTCACAGATGTCCATCTTCCAGAGTAAACTGGCTGACGTGGACACTAAGAAACGTCAGCAAGACAGAGACAACTTGTTGCAAATCGCGCATCGCAACGTCGATGCTCAAATGTCCAGGTTGGACAAGAACGTCTTTGAAGAGACTGGCAAAATCAGCCCAGCGCAGATGGAGCAGTGGGAGAAGGCTGCCCGGGAGAAAGCACAGCGCGAGAGTGATGAGCGGATGCAGTATGCAGGAAAAGTGAACATTGGTGGAGGCAAGTATCTGGAGCAGTCTGAGCTTGATGCGATCGCAAGAGCAAGGCTACAGCCAACACTCGACGAGATCTATGACAAGGCTGAGAAGCAAAGAGCTCGTGACGAGGAGATGCGAATGGAGAGAGAAAGAAAGGAGCTACAGGAGCGTCGCGACAAGGCCCGAGCTGCCTCGATCGACGCTAAAATGAAATCTGATCGGGGTAAGTATCATTTCCCCAATACTCGTTTTGTACTAATGTTGTCGCAGAAAAGGAACAGCGGGAGGAACGCGCCCGCAAGGACGAGGAGAAGAGAGTGCAGAAGGAGGAACGAGCTGCAGAACAAGCTCGTAGAGATGAGGAAAGACGCAAGCAGAAGTCAGAATCAGCCGCTGAGAAGGAACGTGCCAGACTTGCAAAAGAGGAGCAAACCAAATCGACGGAGAAAAAGCCGAGCCGCATCTCGGGTTTCTTTGGTCGTGGTAGTAAGGTTGCAGGCGCTGGGGCAGCAGTGGTTCTGGCACCTGGTGCGGCTGTGGGCGCCGGTGTAGCAAAGGTTGCTGGTCGTTCTGGTACCGGTGAGGAAACCACGGCGGTTGTGGTGCCCAACGAGACGACCAAGGCCGCCGCAGACGAATCCGACGCGGACGACGCATCCATGAAGACCGCACCCGAGGAGACGGTCCCAGTTGCCGCACCTGTGGAGACTGTCACGACAGCCGCTCCAGCGGAGGCATTGACGACCGCCAAGTCCGAAACAACATCCATCACTTCGTCGGAATCTGGGGACAGTGCGGCGGCAGCCGCTCCCAAGGAGACATTGACAGCCAATAAATCCGAGACATCGTCCTCCCTTTCGTCAGCACCCGAAGAGACCACGGCAGCAGCTGCGCCCGAGGAGGCACTGACAACCAGCAAATCTGAAACATCGTCTTCGAATTGGACGGAGCCGGAGGAGACTGACGTGACTACTGCACCTAAGGAGGTATCCACGATCGACGCACCCAAGGAAGAACCTACAACCGTCGAACCCAAGGCTACATCTGAAGTAGCGGATGCACCGGTCACAGTACATGACCTAGTTACAGACACAACATCTGCTCCTACTTCTACTACGCCTGAAGTGACCAAAGTCGAATCCGCCGTGTCAGAGCCTGCGGTGTCGGAGGCCCCCGTGTCACAGGCCGCCGTGTCGGAGCCAGCCGTGTCGGAGCCCGCTGCGTCAGAGCCCGTGGCGTCAAAGCCTGCCGTGTCAGAGCCTGCGGTAGCAGCGCCCGTAGTGTCAAAGCCGGCTGAGAATAAAGGCGCAGCGCCGGTGTTGGAGAAAAAATCCTTGGAGGGTAAGAGGTCCACGGACAACAAAACTTCAACGGGTGAAAACCGCGAAATTGCTTCGTCGCCCAAGCAGTCACGAGTCAAATCTTGGATGAAAATAAAAGGGCGGTTTCGCAGCAAGAGCAATGCTCAGAAACAGGCCCCAGCGATGCCTGTTGTGGCTGAAGTAGATGCCGACAAGGAGAGGGAAAAGCCACTTGACCGTGATCAAGCAGTTCCGGTCAAAGAATCAGTGTCCAAGCCGGTGTCCGAGCCGGTGTCTAAATCAGACGCGGCTAAGGAAGAAGGGAAAACGGAATCAGTTTCTAGTCCAGACGCCGTTACAGCAAAGGATAAGACTGCCGTGCGTGATGAGGAAGCCCCTACAACGGATTCATCGAACGATGTTGAGGCCGACGCATGGAAGTCGGGGGCATATGACCGCGATGAAGAATTCCGGGTTGAAGACCCAGAAGACGATTTGGACGATGATCTACCGAAAGAGAACAATGTCGGCCGTGATGAAAGTGTCGAGCGCGATGAAGCCGCAAGAGTCGATTCAATGCGCGATGTCGCTATGGCAGGGCGTACCTCTAGCAAAGAAACAGACGATTTGTATGGCGGAGGCAAGGAAACGCAAGCAACCCCAGCAACGCAAGCAACGCCACCGACGCAAGCGACTCCAGCGACTCCAGCAACGCCAGCAACGCATGAAGTGCAAGAAGCCCCCAAGAGCAGCCTAATCAGTGACGCGGTTACGACGGAGCGTAGCACTGGCAAAGAAACGGACGACTTATATAGCGCAGACAAAGCAACTTCTCCACAGCGAAGCGTGGCAAACAATACGACCAGATCACGGAGCACTTCCATCAGCTCGTTGTCGTCCACTGATGATGAGGGAGATCGCAAGGCCCACGGTCGCTTCGATCTTGGCACCCCAGAAGGCTACACCGAGGAGGCGACTGAGCCAACCGCGGCCGAGGGTGAGGAAAGAGGAAGAGCGGGCTTTCCAACACGTTCCACGACCACGAACATGGCCGACAAGGAGAAGACGACAGACGACGCAGTGACGCCCGTTGCAACCAACAAATCCAACACCACTGACGACGACTTCGAGGAGTCTCGTGACCAATTTGAAGAAGAGAAGTTGGCCCCTCCTCCATCGTTGGCGGCGCTTACTTGGGAGAGCGGTGATACAAAGACTGTAAGTCCTCGAGGATCTCGGGAGCGAAGTCGATTTACGGAAGAGCTATGATGGGCGCATCGAGAAGTGAGTGGTGAGACGGTGATCTAAAGCTGCTTTTGGAATTTGCTCGAAGTCCCGTGTCCTAGATAAGAAATGTCTTTTGAACCATGAATAATAATCCCATTGACTTTCGCACGAACATAACCACATATCCATAATACCACCACGTAGAACAACTCGGTAGGGTGGTGGGAGTTTATCCTCCTCTGAAATGGAGTCCAAATCTTTAAACTTCCACCAGTCTGTAATTCCAGATTGTGATCGTGGAGGCGGGTCAACCTGTGGCCTGACAATAACAGCCCGGATAGTCACAAAGATGGCCTGTGGAGTAACTGGCAGTATGACCTTCGATGGCTGTGATAATACATGCCTCCTTTGCAACAACAATATTGGTAGGGCTCCGTTGACAAGAAAAGCAGCCCCCAGGGGCGTCAAGGGCGTTGGACGCGTTAAGTGGTTGATACCCCACACTCCTGCCTGCGCCTGCCGCCAACTTAGATTGCAGTAACGTCTCATTCCCACCAGTCGGCGATAGCACTTCTCTGGAGACCAATATTCACTGCGACGGTCTTACTACACGAGGCGCAAATGCGCCGCCGTCTGCATCATCATGGGCAATATCAGCAGTCGACAGGATGACATATCTGGAAGCATGCTTTATCTGAAAGACCAAACGCGTTGTGAGTATCCACCAACACACCATATTGCCAACGAGTCCTTCTGTGGTGAGGAATGCGCTGACCTCAATACAGTCTCCATCAAGTCCCTGACCATCAGCAATGGAAGAAAGAAGGTCCTGCTCAGACTGAGTCCGAATGGGGTCCCTGCAACGCGCCTGGTCGCAAGGAGGGAGCCCGGCGACGACACTCCTGTCTCGTACATTCAAGATCCCGACCCGCAGAGTGCCAACTTCCTCCTGAGGCTCGATCTCGAAGACGAGTTAGAGTTCTGCTTTACATTCCTCAGCAGACAGACAGGTCCTGCTTCCTCCACAACCCAACCTCCATCGGCCTCGAGCACAGCTGCCGACACGAACATCAGTGGCCTTACTTTTGCATACGCTTCCAATGCCCGCGACCTCGATACCTTGGTTACTCGCGAGTTTCATTCAGACCCCAACCTCCACAAGAATTCCAACGTGCAGCTGATAGGAGATCTGTCCACGAAAGGATACCCCAGCGTGGAATTTGATTGGACTTGGGCATGGCGACCACCGAGGACTGGCGAGGACAGAGGGGGTGGCTGGCGGAACAATTGTAGCTTCCTGGAGTACGATGCAAAAGCTCACAGGCTCAATACCCTGGCTTCTTTTGCCTTTTGGGTTCAGAGGCCTGTCACTTCGCTCATCGTGCCTCCAGCTGGACCATCGCCCTCACAGTTTGAGCTAATAGTGCCATCCAGCAGGCATAGAATGCCCTCCTCCTATTCATACCAGTCGGCGGTCAGCGATTCAGAAGGCGCTACTGAGAGTGGCCCTCCTGCTTCACCCTCAGCCTACCAGTCAGATTTTGCTGCTGTGACACCGCAGCCCGCACCTCAAATGCCTGCTGTAGATGTTGGCAGACCGACTGAAGATATGAGCAATGTGGAGGACGGGCCTGTGTTCAGGGCGAACATGAAGCATCTCGAACAGAGGACAGGCAACATGAGGACCCAAGTCAAAAAAGTGCTCAAAAAGGCCGAAGCAGCTCAACAAGCACAGCAAGAATCGAATGAGGCTATCCGAGCATTTTTGGGAGCTCTGCAGGAGGCTGCTTCCTCACATGCCAGTGCTTTCAAGCCTGCTCTCGAACACTACTTCTCCAACATTGCCAAGAGAATCCTGAAGTACGAGGAAGAAAACGGTACTCTCCTTCGCAGACAGATCATCGAGCCATTGTCCAAGCTATACACGAATGACATCAAACAAGTCGAGACCAAAAAGAAGGATTTTGAAGATGAGAGCCGAGAATATTATGCATACGTCAGCCGGTACCTTGGGCAAAGGCAAGACTCTCTCAAAGAGAAGAAACGGGCTGAGAGCGACTCAAAGTATCAGAACAAGAAGAAGAATTTTGAGCTGAAGCGTTTCGATTACTCCAATTTTATGCAAGATCTACACGGCGGCAGGAAAGAACAGGAGCTATTGGCGCAGTTGACAAAGTACGCTGATGGCCAGGCAAAAGCCTTCACACAGGCTGCGAAGAAGGTCAAGGAACTCCAACCTCAGCTTGATGCACTTGTACGCGAAGTTGCAGAAGCAGACAAGGAGTACAAGATACAACGAACAGGGCGTGAAGAGAAGCGAAGGAACCTGGAGATGAACAACTTGAATACGACATCCTCAGAAACAGATAGCACATTATACTCGAGCTCCGCGCCAACCGCTGGCGGCGTCACCAATAGCTCTGCCGGTTATGCATCAGATACCGATCTGAGTCGCGCCGATAGCACGAGCTCACAGTTTGGCTATGCTGCGCGAAGCAATCTGTCTCCGACCAGTTCACAACATCAGCCATCGAATCATGCAAACTTCTCGACATCACCCGCTGCGCCATCACTGATGTCAAATGCTAACAAATTTCGAGGCATCCGTGATCTCGAAGAAAGAGAAGTCGGAGTCGGAGGGGCCGACAAGCAAGCAGCATGTGCCACACGGAAAGAAGGCCTGCTGTGGGCTCTGAGCAAGCCTGGATCTCACATCGATCCTAAAGGCATCAACAAGCAAGCATGGCACAAGTTCTGGGTCGTGCTCGACCAGGGAAAGTTATCCGAGTATAGCAATTGGAAAGACCGAATGGAGCTACACAGAGATCCAATAGACTTACGCATGGCGTCTGTTCGCATGGCCAGGGATGCAGAGAGGCGGTTCTGTTTTGAAGTTATTACGCCGCAGTACAAGCGTGTGTATCAAGCTACGGCTGAAGACGACATGGTGAATTGGATCAATTCTATCAACAACGCCCTGCAGAGTGCGTTCGAAAGCAGGAGCAATTCGGCAGGGATACCCGTTCCCTATAACGAGCGAGCCGGCAGTGAGTTCGGAGCTATTCTGACTGGCAAGAGTATGCCGCAACCTGGTCCACATAATACACCGACGCGTGCGGATAGCTCGGGTGTCTACCGAAGAGTGACTGTTGGCTCACGACCTTCCAATGCACCATCAAGCGGCTACGAGCAAGAAGAGAACCCTACAAGGTTGCTCGATCTGGTTCGGGCCAACGACCAAGGCAACTCCTTCTGCGCAGACTGTGGTAGTAACAGCAGGGTTGAATGGGTCTCGCTCAACTTGGGCGTCGTGCTCTGTATCGAGTGTGGGGGCATTCACAGATCCCTTGGGACTCATGTATCGAAGATACGCTCGCTAACGCTTGATGTTCAAGCCTTCACGGACGATATTGTCGAAGTGCTCATGCAGATAGGGAACAGGATAAGCAACATGGTGTGGGAGGCGAAGCTAGAACGCTCGGCCAAGGTGGAACCTTGGGCAAACCGCGAATTGCGACTTAGATTCATCACCGCGAAATATGTCGAGAGAGCATATGTTGAGCCGAATCTGGCGGTCGTACACGCCGGCTCACCAGATGACAATTTGCTTGTGTCCATCAAGAAGAACGACATCCAAGGTGTGCTGCAAGGCATCGCACAGAGGGCTAACGTGAACGTCCACGATAAGTCTAGAAACACACATGCTGTGTTCTTGGCGCTCGCAGCTGCAGATCCAGCAAGGTCGACATCCACATCACCTGCGGCTTCGCCTGGAAGACCACAGCAACAAGGGAGCTTGAAGACCTTCCCCGTGGCAGAACTGCTCATCCAAAATGGGGCAGAGGTGCCGCTTGAGATGCCGGCCATTCCCCTGTCCCAAGCAGCACAAGCGTACCTGGAACAACGGACACACCGAGGGGCACACACGGCAGACACCTTGACTCCTCTTCCGTCTGTGGCAGGCACCAAATCTGCGGAGCAAGCAAAGTTGCAGAAACGCGGTAGTGCCGGTGCAAGGTTTGCTGGCAAAGTGGTAGGATTGACTGAGAGATAGTATCGAATGATGGCACTCGCTCAAGGTGAAACTGCACAAGAGATCAGCCGATGCATCTCAAATTACCAGTGCATGGGTTTGGGGCATGTAGCCCATGCTGCCTATGACTCTCTAGATGCCCTGTCGGGTAGTCAGAAGTCGCATCGAGCTTCTCGGCGCGAGTGAAGGTCTCTAAACACCTTCGGATCGAGTGGGCAAGGGTTGATCAACATCGTCGAAGCCCTGTTTGTGATTAACCTCGCGCAGGCGAGCTCGCCAGTTTGGCAAAGTGCTGGTCAGCTTGTAGTTGGACAACACAATAAAAGTGGCAGGAATCACAACGACGAACCAACCTTCAATTCTTCATACGCTCACCAAGCAGTGAGGCCGTACAGGCAGCAAAGCCAGCAAGAGGGATCTCATCTAATAGACAGCCCCTGAACTGATGCTTGCACCTTCTTTGGGGCATCTCACGGTCAATGCATTCAGGTTGGTGGAACGAGGATTGTCCCGGACGAGTTCTCTCGATGCTTCTTTGTCGAGCACATGGATGAGTCTATTTGGGAGTCACGACTGGCACCATGGCTGGGTATACATCGAGGCAGAAGCGAAACAGCTACTGAGACATCGGACGATCAGTCATAGACCAGCCTCCCTGCTGCGAGGAGATGTTGAACGTACTCTCACTTGAACGACAAACCAGTATGGCGTATCAATTGTGAAACCCGGTCAGATGGTGGCAAAAACAGACCGCACCAGAAGCGAGATCTGCAGCGCTGGCTCGCATGCATGTCTCAATGATTGGATTGAAGCGATAATAGGTTCCTGGACGCTCGTTTGCGACTCTTAGTGACAGTGATCGTCTTGCGACCACAGGCTCCAATGGGTAATGATAATTCCAACACAGTGTCCGCGACGCATTATTATACTGGATACCTCTGGTGACTGAATAGCAGAGCTATATCTTATTACGCTAGACTACAGTTGGAGCCATGTGAAGGTCACGGCCGTCATGGCGTGCATACTTACCAAGTAAGATTCGCGCTCAATTCTTGCCCTGTGGCCAACTCCCCATACTGTTAGCGTATCCGGCAAGTTGGAAATAGCGGCGCCATACTTGGAGGACCCTCCCCTTCACAGCCACACGGATATTGTAAACCCGCAGCAAGCACCACTCTACGTTGCTGACAACCACACTCCCGGACTTCGTCTCCTCGGACTCCAAGAGCCCCTCGGAGCTGCTCTGTCTGACACATGTGCGATCAAGCTCTCTTACAAGCAGAAGCTGACGTTCTGACCATCGTTATCTCTTGCGACACGTTGTTGGGACCAAAAACTCAATGACTACCCCAGAACCGTGTTTGGCAAAGCTTACAGTACAGCGCCGGATACTGTCTCCAGTGACCTTCCACCCAGCTCGATAGAACGGTGGGAATCGCAATGGTTTAGACTATCATCGGCTATTTACTTTGGAGCCGTGCAATTCGGCATTGCTATTGCATACAATTCACCTTCTTCTGTGCGCTCGTGTTCACCCATGCCCAAAATCGCGCCTGCATGCCATCGGCCGCTTCCTTGTGCCATTCCCGTTACTCGGGCGCTGCGGCGGACTGCCACCCGAATGTCGTTAGGCATGATCGGTACATTGGTTTCCAGAGACTAGTGGATTAGAAAAGGACAGCAGTACTGTACCAGTAACGAGTAGCAGGAGATGAGCGGTCCAGGGCGACGCCGCATGTCTCTGCTATTAAAACGCTACCGAGCCTAGAATCAAATTCTGCACAGGACCCTGATGCTCTGTGAATCGCGCTCGGCACTCTGTAGCACTGTTTGATGACGGGGGTCTTTGTTCCCTGTTCTGCACGTGATACTCTCTAGCATCGCGTCATCCTGTGGTCCATGCCTGCTTGAGTGGCCTGATGGGTGAACTACCGCAACTTATCGCCGTTATCCATCACCTCGGTGATTGGAGGCTCGAACCTTGAAAGGAAGATGCCATGGAGTCAACTAATACTACCCGCTTTCGATAACCCACTGTGGGCTCTTCCGAGTCTGTGACAGATGCAGAAGAACGGTGTTTGTCCGTCACCTACGATGCACATCTCCCACAGCGGGTCGAGCGGCGTGCTAGCGAGCTCCCGCTGGAAGTGTTATGTGCCAGCCGCAGCAAAATTCAATCCAACTTCGTTGGGCTGCGCAGCGTGCTTGCGGCCAGTAGTTTCCGCTGCGTCACAAGGGGCGGTGCAGAAGTTGGTGCTAGCGGATTGGACCCCATCTGCCTTTGCCGAACCTGTGCGAGCGGCTCTTCAATATGTGGCTTGACTCGCGCTTTGCGCCCTATCCGGGTTGTTCGAGCCACTCGTTCCCCTTTACCAACGCGTTGGCTGACCCGCCGTGTGCCCAGATACAAAACCTTGTGGTGCCGGTCCGTTCGCTTGAACCGCTGCGTTTAATGGGCTACGTAAGGTGGAGGTACGCCATATCGGCCACCATTCTGCGCTCCCTGCTCATGACTCATTGGGCTCTCTGCGTCGGTGGCAAACGTCAGATTGTGAGTCTAGATTTCTTCTATCACTCTACTAGTATCTTTATCATCTTAGAATAGCATTGTTAGCCCGGTGTAGTCACGTCCCAAAGTGCATGGAAGCTACAGTTGCGGCCGTCCATGACGCCACTCCAAGTTTGCTGATCACTACAAGTATGGTACCAGTACCGAGACCACGTTTTGCATCATTCGGCATATCCGTGATCTGCAACAGTACTAGCTCAGCGAGTCTTCTATTAACAGAAGTAGTTGCCACTGTCCACCAGGCCCGGTATGCCAAGCTGGGCACCCCGAGTGCGATCTACGATCTCTGTTTCTCGATACCGCATACCGCCCGAAGTACGGCCTCAGGCTGTACTCGTAGCTCTGAGACAAGATCGACTACAAGTACCTGAGGCACACCAGACCCGGGCTCCGAGCCTTGTGGGACCCATATCCCGTGACGCCGAGCATGCACCACGTTGTCGCATATTGACTCTGACCAATACCAGTGTGTTATGGCGATATCGCCCATACACTTGGTTCAAAGGCAAATCAGGTAGACCTCCTCTCTTCTGGGGTTTGCCGTACCCACTTGCTTACCGGGTCCAACTTTTTGACGCGCTGGGAGCGTCTGCATCGGTTCTCTATGAGTACTGCAACTGCTCTAGTGCTAGGTACTGGGCGAGAAGAACGACAGCTTGCGGTACGCGGTCTGTGCCTGATCCCTCTCCCTCGCCCATGATGAACCCGCATCTCGCCTACGCCAGACGTTGGCCGCCGTGGGTGGAGTGCAAGTTCTACTAACCCCACCAGGCTCGAGGCTTGTCTGTTCTGATCCTAGCCATGGCGCTCATGATTGATCTGCCGGGCATAAGCTCCTCGAAATAATCTATTCCTCGTGCCGGTATTGTTCTGAGCAAGGATTAAAATCATTGACCCAATCGCTAACCCCATGACGGGCGAGTCCTTTTGGACCTGGACTCTCTTGCGACTGGTGTACTCACCGTTCCTAGACCTTTCTGCAAGATCGACTAGGTACATCCCTTCGCGCCTTGCCACCAGCCAATCGAGTGCAGAGTTTTTGCAAACTCCTGGGCCACATCCAACTCATATAGCTTAATCGTTCGCTCATTTGCTAATGCAGAGGACCCTCGACGTTGTCCACGTTGTGTGGCTTTCTTCCAAGATATCTCCCGTCGCCTTGCCAGCCCACATATGAGACAATGCAGAGGTAGATGGTCTTGATCTTGATCATCACTTCCCTTTGGCGCCAACTCGACTTTCCTTTGTGGGCGATATCGCCTTGAATGGGATAGGTCTTCTTTCCAGATTCGATCATCTGAAACAATCTGGCAACCCTGCAGCTGCTTCTCCTTCCCTATCAGGCACAGGCTGATCACCATTGTCGCTATTCTTGAAGGTGAGACCACTCCGAAGCCGATCAACGCTAGAATCTTCACACCTTATTTGTCCCACACCTCGAGCAGTGTCTACCGGAGGTCGATACTCCCGTGCTTGGGACATTCCTGAAATCTACTTTTGCAACAGCGCTTTCGCAGTCTGCGTGAGCAATTGACTATTATTGGGGTACGTCGCGTCGTCTCGGCCTTCCGCGAATACTCTTGCATGAAAGCGTGAAACATGTGTTAACGAAGAATGGCAGTCTACTGGGTACATCATTACTTTGCTCTCCCGGTTATATTTGAGAACATTGCCATGGCGGAAGACACTCCAAAGCAACATCACTTCGACCTTCCAAGTCAGGTTGCATCCGAACAAAGTCCAGGTATGTGACATCTGCAATGCACTCCGACAAACGAAGCTAACTTCCTGCCGGCACCGTTTTCTCGGCTTCAAGCAGAGATCAACCGTCTCGAGTTGACCAGCGTAACATGGAGTTTGCACCGATGCCGTCGCAGCATGTTGGTCATTTAGGAACTGCACTATCACCGTTTGACATGCGTCACATGTCAAGTGCATTGCCCGATTATCCACACCAACGATACGGCCCATCGCAGCCACAACTCCATATCTCACAGGCCTCGGCGGTCGACCCACCTCTCGCATATAGTCCTTACTCTCACCAGCAATTTGCTGGTCAATCTTCTGGACCGTACGCTCCGCATCACTCGCAGCAGTCACAACCACAGCTGTCAAGGGGCTATCCAGGTTACAATCCCAACATACCAAACAGTTCTCCAGATACACAGTCGCGCGGTCAAATGTTCTTGCCACAGCAGCAGATGGGCTACAGCCTCAACATGCCGCACCAGTTTCAGTATCCTACCTTTGTAGGCCACCAAGGACAATATGGCCAAATGCCGATGAATGGGTATCAGGCGAGGATGGGAGCTGCATACCAGATGCCCCGCCTACAGGTTGATAGCCCTCTTATGCCTTCTGGACATACTTTACACTCGCAGCACGCTCAAGGTATGATTGCCATAAAGTTGAGACTAACTCGTTCTAACGATTGCCAGTCATACGGCGGAATAGCTCTAATTCTTCGCTTCAAACTTCTACTACTCTTCGCGGGCCGCCACGGAAGCCTAAACAATCTGGGCACGCTCTCTGGGTTGGCAATCTGCCACCCGGCGCTCAAATTGGAGACCTCAAAGATCACTTCGCTCGAGATGCCACGGACGACATCGAATCCGTCTTCCTCATCTCCAAGTCCAACTGTGCCTTTGTGAATTACAAGACAGAAGAAGCATGTGCAGCCGCTATGGCCCGGTTCCACGACTCAAGATTCAGAGGAGTAAGACTGGTCTGTCGACTTAGACGAGGGAGCAATAGTGCCGCATCCCCCGCCTCCGCAGCTCCACTAGCCAATGGACGAACTACTCCACTCAGCGACCCCATTGAGGATGAAGGCGCTGTTCAGCAGAGCTCGGTTGTTGCAGCCGACACCTCTGCCAACGTTGCTACTGGAATGCCGGAAAAGATCGCGAAAGAGAAGTTCTTTATTGTCAAAAGTTTGACGGTCGAGGACCTGGAACGATCTGTCAATAGTGGCATTTGGGCTACACAGGCCCATAACGAGACTAATCTTAACCTCGCATACCGGGTAAGTATATTCCAAGCAAGGTCAACATCCTTCTGACTCCGCTTCTAGACCGCCGAGCATGTTTATCTAATCTTCTCAGCCAATAAGTCTGGAGAGTACTTTGGGTACGCGCGGATGCAATCTCCTATCGACGCCGATGCAGTGTCCGCTAAAGAAGCAGAGGCAGCACCGTTGCCAAATCCATCTATTGCCCCCTCAGCTGCAGGCGACGTACCACTGACTATTCCAACGTTTGCGACGGCAACAGCACCACGCGGACACATCATAGACGACTCCGCTCGAGGCACTATTTTTTGGGAGGCTGAGGGAGGCTCGTTAATGCCTCACACCGCAACAGATGGGCTCTCTGGTGACTCAGGAGATACGTCCGGAGAAGATCTCAGCCAACAGGGATCCAAAACTCAACAAAGCACATTTGGTAAACCTTTCAAGATCTCGTGGCAGTCAACTGAGCGGTTGCCATTCTACAGGACTCGAGGACTACGCAACCCTTGGAACGCGAACCGGGAAGTGAAAATCGCTCGTGATGGTACAGAATTGGAACCCACGATCGGCAGAAAACTGATCGGTATGTTCGAGCAACAGGCGCAAATAAACCTTGCGACTCGCTCGGTAGGACCGCCCCCGCAGTATGGATATGCTCAGCAGATGTCACAGTATCCCACCCTGGTACAGCAATCACCGTACAGCTACCCACAGCAAGTGCCAAACAGTCTCTATGGACGACCCTACTAGGAGAATCTATCCGCATGAAGACCACGAACTACACGTTCTTGAGGAAGGATATCTTACGAAGCGCATCTTGGGTACAAGCGCATACTTGCCGGAGGACTCCGAACTTTGAGTGTCAAGTTCTAATGATTCGCTTGCTGGTCGAGCTTGCCTTCTCCTTCATAGTACATATGACTTAGTGGAGACAGTATGATGTGCAGCAGTCACAATGCAGCATTTGGTGGACTGGTGGGCCTTTCCCCATTGCTTGCGATGTTGCTTTTGAATCCCACGTCTACAATTTTCGTCACCATGTCTGACATTTGAAGCACAATCATATGTCTATTCCGGGTTCCGTATTCAATAGAGCCGCTCTGTGCCTGCTTCTCACAGCCTCCAGATTCACTTGGCCGCGAAAATGATGTCACAAAAAGCACATCAGCCACGATTTATAAACGATGAGTCGCTCGAGGAGTGCTCTCATGGTCTAGATCTGTCTACTGGGGACTGTTTCCCCTGCAACTCCTTGGAAGCTGCCTATCCGGACATAACTTGCACCTCGAAATCACGCTTGTTAGGTGACATTCACACCAACAACGTTTTCGGGATATGATCAGCAGAGTGCTCGCACAGCTTTGGTGGGAGGGGTACACGCCTCACTGACCAACAAACATCTCCGAACCGCAGAAGCAATCAACATGCCTGCATTTTTGAAAAAAGAGAGTTTGATTGAAACAAGCTCAGGATCCTCTATCGAGAACCGACATCCGCGGTGGTGTGAGCTGCGTCCTCTGGCGAATATGCTTTTAAACGATTTTCATCACGTGGGGCGCCGTTAGCGCGTAAAATCCACCCGGAGCTACGAGACCTCACTAGAGTAGGCGACCCAGAATGACAACCGAGCAACGAAGTGGAGGAGTTGAGGCAGAACCTGGCTTTATGCAAGGCAAATTCTTCATGCAGTATGTCTACAACGTTTGGTGTGGGACCTGGTTTCGAAAAGGCTACAACAATCAGGTCACACGAAATCTTGCTCATCGTGTCGTCGCCTTGACAAAAGACATCGACAGCTCCTCTATCTCAACGCTTCGGTATGGCACTCTAGGACGTTGAACAGCCGCATTTAGCCCTTTGCGCAAAAACATCCAACCGGGCATACGGTTGCACATCCGCTTTGTGACACTAAATGCTAGCGTTTCGCACGTGATCCATGGACGGGCACAGATACTACCTAGGAGGTAAGATCGACGTCTGCTCCGACCAGACCGAAGCGAATCCAGCATGGAGATGTGCTACAGGAAGCTGAAGAATTTCGCGTCGGCCAATCATATTGGGAGCTACTGGACCGAAGCTTTAGCGAAATCCTCGTCTGTGATCCTCGTCTAAGCGGACGGCGCTTCCAAAGTTCAGGGTTCTTGTACATTGTGTCTTCACACAGCATCCTGCCACGGGATCAGCGAATACTGGACAAAAGGAGACTTCGGAGAAACCGCTAACATCACAAGACCCACTCCCCTTGAGTGAATAGCTCGCTTCGTGGTCATGAAAGTAATTGTCATCAAACAGAACCGAAAACTCAAAAACTCCCTTCCAGCCCACGCGGCGTCCTTGTTTGCGCATGGGCATCCTTTCAACAGGCTGGTCTACTTCGTATTCGGTCGCAGTTCCGCAGCACGCCAAGACGATTTTACTTGAGGATAGGATCAAGACATATATCGTTGGCTAGATACAAGGCAAGGCTGAAGCGGTTCTCGACTAAGCTAGATGCGTTCTGAAACCAATTCTGCCTGCTCACTTCTTCAAGTCGAATCACCGACGTCCACCGCCGCAAGAAGCCATCACGATGCACTTCCGACATGACAGCGTAACTGCACGGTGGGAAGCCACAGCCATTGCCATCGAACGCCAATACATCCCTCCCTTTTGCAACTCTCACTGCAGGCGAAGAACTCACTGAGGGTCTGCCGCAGCTACATACAGGGTTTGGAGTGGGACATATGTCTCCAAGACGTCAATGCAGCATCTTGCATATCAGGCCTGATCGCCGGTGCCGCTAGACCGAGGTTGTTCGTGGAACCTTGATGATGGGCTCAATGGCGTCGTTCCACTATTGAATGGATCCAACTTTAGCGAGACTGACTTGCTGCGCACTGTCCCAACAACCAAAAATTCGGTCACAGAACAAGCAACGAAGACTCAAATCTCTGAGAAAGGACGTAAGGATGCGAGGTTTTGCCTAGCTGCTGATTTCCTCTCATTGGGTCTAGAGGAGAGTTCCCTCGTGCTGAGCAGAGGTTACCGCATTCGAAATAACGCTGACGTTATAGCTCGATACTTCTCAAATACTACGTCCGGGTGGTTTGCTATTGACACTCAACATGGGTGCTGGACTTCTGCATTCCATAATAGAACAGGTCATGTTTATGGATCTGGCTCCATGGCACAAAAAGAACGCCTTCTGCCTTAGCAGCGAAGCATGATGTCGATCTCACTTCGCGGACAAGTCACACCTGACCCAATGACAAGCACACGTCCCCAAGTAGTTTCGGCGACAGCGGAAATCCAAGTCCAGAGAACCGACATTCACATCCGAACTGCAAGTGTTGCATAAGTTCCAAGCAGCCGCGGGCGCCGAAGAACGACAATCGTGGTAAAGTTTCTCTCAGGCCGCTGTTCTTTTGTCATGAAGCTTCACAGTCTCTGCAGCACTCAATGGAGTAGCAAGGGTGGAAGTGGTTACGGTCCGCTTGTGGACTGGCCAGTTGAACCGTGATACGGTCGTGCCTGTTCCAACCTTGTGGCTTATTCTGCGTCCGTCCAAGGACGGAGCTTAGCCTCCACAAATGACAACCTTTGAATGGTCCTTCACCACTTTCCACCACTCCGCTGAACTCAAATCAGCACCCACTCCGAGTCTCCAGACCCAGACCCAGACCCGGACCCGGACCCGACGTGGCTCGTAACCTCAGTCCGCAGTCTGTTCGGCAATCGCGATCTCTCTCGCGTGGAGGGTTGATCTGGAATTGGTTACCCCACTCCTAACGAACTCTTCGTGATGATACTCTGCGTTATGGGGGACACAGATCGAGCAGATAACACGGGTCTCTTCGGATATTAAACTTCAGCAAGTTGTCGTTGGTCTCGGCAAGCTCCATATACTCAACTTCCCCGTCTCGGGGCTTTTCCCTACAACGACTAACTGGTCATGTTGCACGCGTACTCGATTACGCCTGTTATACCTCGTCGTGGAGGCCTGGGTTCAGGCTAACACAGAGGAGATGCAGATGGAGACCGAAACAGTACTGATTGGGCCACAGAATCGAAGCTTGTAAGGGCGACAGGAGGGAGTCGACGGATGGTCAGAGGTTGGCAGTGTCGTCATTCAGGGACAAGAGAGGCTAGGACAAGAAGTCAGGCGTTACTTTCATGGGTCACAACAGTCTGATTCTTATGGACTAGCAAGACATCGGCATCGGGACTCGAAGTTATAATCAGCAATCGGTATCAGGCACCAAAATGTACGGCAAGCACTATCTCCTTCAAACAGCATGTTCAGGTGCATTCCTCCTTGTCCAGGGCCACCACCGAACAGACCTTTGCCGCCACTTCCCAAAAGGAAGCAATTCAACATAGACTGAACATGCCAACCCACAAGCACTGGCCATCAAATCCAAGCCAAGATACTGGTATATCGGAATCCTCGGCCTTGCCTTTCCTCTTTCTAGCCAGCCCACCACCACCGGAACAAAGGTTTTCCCTTGATCGGTACAAGAAAGACCTCGACTTTGGAAGCGAACGATCTCGCTATCTGAAAGCAAAGTCAATTCGCACGAACAGCCGCGGCGTACGAGAGTTCCCGCAGTATCGAAGCCATCGCTGGGCCGCACTTTCATGTCGGATAATTTCAATCCGAAATCAGCAAAGCAAGGACCGCCAGGAATGAGACGTCAACGCGGCGCTCAGGGAGGGATCGGAACGGGTGTCAAGTTCGGCGTATGTAAACGACGTCCTGGTTCAAAGTACAATAGTTCAAACCAATATTCGGTCTTCCTGGTGACTATGTCTGGGAGGCTAGTACATCTTGGATGGTACAATTGTCCTCCCACTTACAACATAAAATCGACGCACACTCTACGGCACTTGCCTCAACTACAAACGAATCAGATAACAGCAGCCTGTGATGGTACGTGTACCCGGTACATGGGCATCAATCAGGCCCCGTCCCAGCTTGGATGTTCGTGTACGAAATTTTGTTTCGGAGTGTGATAGTCGCGATTGGTACTTGGCCCTCCTCATCGTCTTGTCCCGAGGGTTATTACGCTTCGCACATCCACTACTAGCGTCATCGTTCGTGGCTGCTTGGCGAGCGGCTCCTGGCGGGCCTTTGTCATACAGATCGCTCGATGAGTGTCCGAACTACACAGCATATGGTTTGGTCGTGTTGTCGAAACACGACATTGGACCACGAAATCGAAATCGAAATCAAAGGGCATAGTCGGTGACGCCAACACCATATCAAGCACTCGATAACAGGTCTTCGGAGAATCTGATTTTAGCGTCAACAGGGACATGCAAGCGAGACACGTAGCCACTCGCGCAGCCATCAATTGTACACTACATAGCAGGGAAAAAGTGATATTTGTCAAACCAACAAAAACTTTGTGGATTGAGCTATATGCTCTCCACCATTAGTACACGCACGGACACTGCACAACAGGAGTCCTGGGACATAGGATAGAGCTAGACAGCATAGCGCGTCAACTCCCAGAATACATACATAGTCCACCTCCAAACAGAGGAATACACACATGTACAGACAGACGGCGCGCAACCAGCTACGAAATGAGAGAGAGAGAGAGAGACGTATGCTTAGACTTCGCTGGCAAGTTCGATCCAGCCGGCTTCCAGCTTCCGCCCGTCTGTTCGTGCGATCGCGCGGGCCCCTCGCGGAGTCAGTGATTGATAAGCCATCCACTCTGCAGACAGCCTAAAAGGAAGAGGAGCTCTAGCGTCCGACTAATCCTTCAAGCAGAACTTGAACCGTTCGCGAAGTACTGCAGACCGCCGGCAGTCTGCACATGGCATCAACCATCAGACGGCGCCATCACTCACGCAGACACAAGAACGTACGTACGTGTCCATACGATTTTCCATTTCAACCACGGTTCGGAAAAACCGAACATGTATGTCTGATCGTTGCTCGTCCTTGTACCTACGTGTACAGTGAAACCCTCTCCTCTGCAGGACTCCACCAACCGCACACGCCGCTCACAGGGCCTTGAAGCTCGTACCTAGCTGCTGTAATCAGCAGCCTAACCACGAACTCACGACGCAAAGTCCAACGCCCCCTATCAAAATCGAAACGGGCACCGGATCTCGGGACCGCGCACGCAATCAGCGGCTTAGATGCCTACTGTCCGCCGATCGCCCGACAATAATTAATCACTGGGACGATTGAGTTTCGACCAAGTTAAGTCTAATTACCTACACGTACCACGGCGGGGCGGCGCCGCGAACACCTCGCTCCGCTCGAACGAACGACCCAGCATTGATCGAACCGGCACGACTTACCGAGTCGAGACTCGAGGCTTTTGATCAGATAGCGTAGCGCCGCATTAGCGGGGTATAGCAGCTTTTCTGCATCGGGTAATATCGAAAATTAGCCTGCTATATGCTTTGTCGAGCCTGTTGGGGTAGTCGTACTCCGAAACCAGCAGCTTTGTGTCCGTGGAGCTGGAGGCGAAAGTACAAGGCTCGAGAGTTTGAACCGTCGAAGGAATGGGGCTCGGCGTTGGGCGCATCATACATTCGTCAATACACACATTTACAAATCGAGTCGCATTGAATCGTTCAGAAAGATTGTTCAGTCTTCAAATGTCTATTACTGTACACGCAAAATGTAAAAGCTGCATAGAGTAGGGGTCGTTCGAGCCCCCAAGCATGACCTGGTATTGTACAAGAATCCGTAAAATGTAATCATGCTGCCAACCAACGGGCTATACTGAAGCTCTTATCAACATATCGTACCATCTGTAACCTGTCTATTACCACAATCCTCCCCCAAAGTTTGGTTGATCGCCTCCGTCTTACTACATGGCTGCAAAGCTGAAGTTGACAACAGCAGCGATTGCCATCAACATAGCAAATTTGTTCTTGAGAGGGCTGCCATAGGTCTTTATGCTTTCATTCGATTGTGTGAAGCCAGAGGATGTAGCAGCGGCTATCGTGCTCGTGCTCGTGCTCGTGCTCGTGCCCGTGCTCGTGCTGACCCCAACTCCGAAGGTCGCTGTTGCGGACGCCGTGTCTGCTGTCGTGTTTGTCGAAGGATCCACAGTCGTGAAGTGGAAAGACGTGACGGTAGGTACGGGAGATGTGATGTTAATGCTCCAGCTTGTAGGGACCTCAGTCGTGATCACACCCGAGAGAGTAGGGAAAGAGTTTGTGGCTGTGATCTCTGGTGGTGGACCGTGCGTGCTGATGGTCTCGGTTGGTGTGACAGTACTCTCTGCAACTGTTGGAGTTGTGGTCGAGAATTGCTGAGTGGTATCTTCGATGAGGCTATAGGAGGATGAGGATGGGTTGATGCTTGAAGCCATGACTGTGACTGCAGGGATAGTGTAGTCCCAGGTGAATCGCTCGCTGGTGGTGAAGCTATGAGTGAAAATAGTTTGCAGCTCAGGATGACCGGTGTTCCAAACTGCGATGGCTGTGGTGACTGAAGATGAAGAGCCCAAGACCACTGTTTGTTTGCAAAGAGAATCGGCGCAAATGGAGGGAGCGATTGGTGAGATCTGGACATACGCGTCAGTACATGTTTGGGCAGTGACGACAGAGGTGTGGGCTCCTCTTGCCATACATGGAGTCGCTTACTTGGGAAGGAAGTGAGAGTTCCCCAGCATGCGATGTGGTCGAAGTAGCGATTGGGACAGTGCATGTGGATGTGGTCGTGGTTGCCAATGTGACAGAATGTGGTGTCAAGATAGGGACGATAGTATTGACGTTCGGTATGCTGATCGAATCAATGGCAGCGGACGGTGCTCTAGCGTCGAGCCTCTGGATGAAAGTAGTCGGTAGATTGTAGAAGGCTATCGGTCGTGTAGGATGGTCGATCTTGTGAGTCTAAAAGAAGGTTAGCAATGAGCAGCAGTAGGTTGCACTGTACCTACCTTTGCATCATAGGCTTCCCCTGGAGACGTGATTCTAATCGAATTCACTGCTCCAGCAAAGAGCATAGCGCTCAGGAATCTTGATAGCTCCATCTTGTAATCTGTGGACTGGGATTCGAGATGAAAGACCGGGTTACGGTAGCAGAAATCTTGTGAAGGGGTTCAGATTAGGCTGTGGTATTCAACAATTGTAGTAACAGGCTGAAGGAAGTGCTGTTGGTTCTTGATTGCGAGAGCTTTGTCAGTCCCGCTCATTCATGAGTGACGGGCTCGTCTATTGCTGCGGCTTGCCGAGCCACGGTTTCAGCAAACAAACATACAAACATGTGGTGAAGGACCCCTCGTGCCAAAACAGACCGACTCTCGTCACCTAGACACGTATGAGTGTGTATAACCGTGTAAATATCGTCGACGGTGGTGCATTCTGTGATGCACTGAGCTCGGCCACCGACGTAGCCGCCACAATATTGTAGTTGCGACGACGAGCTACGCCTTGTCAAGCGCAGCATAGCCTCCAATGATGTCTCCGACGAAGATATTCCTCCGTGGCTGACCGTCAGTAGCATTCTGTTCCGTCTCGATCTGGTCGCTCTCCTGCTGTGCCCTCCAATCTAACAGCTTCTTTGCAGCCACCTGCGAATCGTTTCCCTGTTGACATACAAACACCACAGCGTCATGCTCTCCATTCTCAAGCAATCTGGCCACCTGCATTACCCCGTCCGGCCGTAGTATCTTCGAGATCGGGATACTGGCGGCCGTACTCAACTTCGAACCCATCTCTACTTCATGTGGCTCCCTCGTATCGACAAGAACAGCATTGAGCCATTTGCGCTGACTTGTCATTTCACTTGCTCCTCGAGTCCTGGCATTGCCTGCCATAGTGCGTAGAAACTGCGTGGCGTCAACACGTTGTTCCTTATCCAGCAGCTTGATATCTTGAACAACACCGCAAAACGTGACATAGTCCATTTGGCCGTTGAGGATCGCCTGTCGTGAGATCTTCTGCAGCCCCTTCGCCATCAAAACCTCCTCATCTCCACAAGCAACGCAATCCGCTCTCTTGCCTCGGAGTCCAATACTCCTGAACATCCCTCTTGGATCCGCAGGCCAAGCACTGTACAGTAACATGCTCGGCTTACGCACCTCATCTGTTCCCTTAACCACCAACCTCAACGCCTCAGTAGCCATCAAGGTCCCTATCGTACCCACAACAGGTCCCAGAATCCCGATCTCACCGCATCCTTTGACCATCTCCGGGCTTGGTGGGTTTGGGAACACACACCTATAACACGGTCCCCTCCCCCCATCTCCTGGCAGTAGGTAATTCAGCACGGTAATTTGTCCCTCCAACCTCTGCGCCGCCCCACTGACAAGAGGTTTACCCAAAACGACGCAAAGATCACTGATCAGGTACCGTGTAGCCGGATTATCTGTGCAGTCTAACACAACGTCGTACTCCTCAACCACTCTCATAACTTCCTCTGCCTTCTCACGTGTATTGACGTCGAGTCTGAGCTCATGGCCGACTAAGTCGACCTCACCATTTAGCTCTCTGCACCCTCGAACCGCGCTCTGGATCTTTGTCATACCATCCTGGACGCTCGACTCGCGATGCACGACTTGTCGATGCAGGTTGCTAAGCTCGACGTTATCGTTGTCCAGCAGGCCTAGTCGTCCAATACCGGCGCCAGCAAGGTATAGCGCTGCGGGAGAACCAAGGCCGCCGAGACCGATGACCAGGATCTTGGCTGAGTTGATGTGCTGTTGGCCGGGAATGGAAATGGATGGGATAAGCATCTGCCTGTTGTATCTCGATGACGCCAATTCAGGAGCCGGCGTGTAGATTGCAGAGTAGTCCGGAACATCATGAGTGCTGGATGAATCAATGCCGTTGGTGGTTTGCTGGTTCGTGTGAAAGTCGTTGGCATCATCTGTGCCGCCATCTGCGAAGCCGTTCATGGCGGATGCAGAGCGTGTATACTGTGTATGATTTCGAGCGTTGCGTGCGAAGACATCGTCGGTACGACGAGTGGCAAGATCTGGAGAAGCTGGTGGCATGCTGAAGGACGCTTAGTCCGATCGTCACAGGAGTTAAATTGATTCAGGTTATGGCTGAGCGGAGCATTGCCTCAGTTGGCCAATAATCCAACGTGAAAATAGCTTCATGAACGATGCCGTACACAACAATATACAAGCACGTGGAGTTTTATACAGCTGTTGCTTCAAAATCTGGACTAGTCACCATGGGTATCAATGTCACACCTGCTCAAATATCTGTGGTCTGCATTCTAATGTCTTCCATTCCACCAGCCCAGCATACTATTCATCAGCATAAGCATCAGAGGTCTCAGGCTCGATCAATTTCGGAATATCCTCATACTTGGCCTCGCCTTTCAGAATCTTGGACACTGCCGTGAACAGCGGGAAGTCTTTCTCAAGCCCTTGGCTCTTCAAGAAGTTGTTCACCTCTTCCGCAGTTGACACACCCTGCAGCTTCTGACCATTCAGTTCTCGTTCTTCAATCTCACCAATTGGCTTGCCCTCCACCACACTCATCTTAGCACATCGATGGTTCCGACCACCTGAGCATGTCGTGATCAGATCCGCTACGCCGGCCGACTCTTCCGTGAATGTCCTTGTCTGTATGGTCTTTCCAAAGAATCTCTTGCCGAAGTCCACCATCTCGAGCAGACCAACTCTCATGATTGCAGCCTTCGCGTTGTCACCCCAGCCTAGACCGTCTACCCAACCAGCTGCGAGCGCGACAATGTTCTTCAGTGCTCCTCCCAACGAGACACCCGCGACGTCACTAACGACACGTACGTGGAAGTAGGGTCTGTGGAACAATGATTTTATTGTGACATGGTCGATCGGGTAGAACTCGGCTGGGAGAGGCTTGAGCTTGACCTTTGACGGCAGTCCTGAGACATCCTTGTGCTGATCAAGCTTGGTCAGATCGAGCTGACTTGAAGCTGGCGTGCCGTTCGGAGGTGTCTTGGCGGGTGTAGGGGCTTGCGAGTCGACCGGAGGGGGATCGTATGCAATGGTTGTCTCGCACCACTTCTCCTGCGCAACTTCATTTGCAATATTGGCGCCTGACAGAGCACCGCAGTATATGCCTAGCTCCCGCCCTATGGTTTCGGAGAAGAGGCTGACCTTTCCATCTCCTACATCGACACCTTTGATGCACGAGATCCCACGAGCATATGGCTCTATGGAGCCTTTGATCTGACGGCAGAGGTTCACTATGAACTGGTGCGGCAGGTTGAAGACGAGAATGGTGGAACCTTTTACAGCGTCTTCGATAGAGGGGTTGGCGATGACATGCTTGGGCAAGGGTATGCCTGGAAGGTACTTCTGGTTCTCGTGCTTTTCGTTGATGAGCTCGGTGAGATTCCTGCCATCGACCTGCTCTTCATAGACCCACATCTGGACATCCTTCTCGAAGAGATCGGGGTGTTCTGCAGTGTTCTCGGCGACGACTTTTGCAATGGTTGAGCCCCTTCTGAAGTTAGCATCATCGGAAGATATACACAGAGCTTCTTACCAGTTGCCTGAGCCTACCACTGTGACCTTGTGCTTTTTGTTCGCACTCAAGGATGCCATAGTTGCTGCGCTGTGCGGCCTGAGGGGTATTGCTGATTTCAAGTAGACGCTGTGGTGAGGATGTAGGGCTCGCAAAACGGTGGATGGGCGAGGTAGGTATGTAGCACGAGTAACACAGCACAACATCTAATTCACTATAAATTATGACTAGGCACTCGACACCGGAATGCGGTTTCCTCAAAATGAAAGTGTTGGTTGTTGAGGTGCAGGTGCGACCGATAAGCTGTACGTCATTGCCTGCGACCTTCTCGCCATCTGCAAGAACAAGCCTCACGAGCTCAGCCTACTCGACAGCCAACTTTCTAGAACTGGTATTCATGAATGCGGCTCCGGCATGACTCAAACACCGTCTCAGTAGTGACAAGCGCACTGTGTGCAATAGCTTCTGGCACGTATGATGGCGAAACAAGAAGGATTGAGATTCGAGGGAATGTGCACTTCACGAGCGAGGCCCGCACGGAGGGCGAGCCTTACAGGAACCCTTGTCTAAGTTAGCCGAGAGCGCGTTGCGGCCCGCTAATGCGAGCTACCGGTACGGGTTATTTCCGAAGCTCAATGCAAAACCATTCGATAGACTGGCCTTCGTGGACCTTTGCACGAATGAACGTTCACGACATCGAGCAGCGGTTTCTCTTTCTGCATCAGAAGGACAACAACTCTCAACATTGGTCGTCTTCTACTAAATCATCGTTCCAAACCCCTCAGCGATCACGTTTCCCACCCCGATCGAGCTGAAGACCTCTCTAGACCTCCCAGTACATCGATGACCGTGAGACCTCGAGCTGCTAGAGCGCCAAATCATTAGAGAGGAACTCTCTTGTGTCCATTGTCTGAGGTTGTTTAGGCGGTACATGGTGCATGCGATCACTTTGGAGTTGTAGGATTGATCTCGGAGGTGGCTTAGTTGGGGGAATATGGCTACGAGACCAGCCCCATCTCTTCTTTTGCCCCCTCAGAGCTTGCACGATATCAGTGCTAAGGAAATTTTGCGTTGATTGCGATCGCCGAAGGATGTTTGTCTGGTGTCGGCGTCATGGCCTTGTCATATTGCGAATGCTGAAGGGCACTACAAAAGTCGATGAGTATCGTAAGGAGCGTCTGTAAAGGCCTAGAGCATTGGGAATGAGAATGAAGTCGAGGTGAGACCCGGTGTTGACTGTAGGAGAGGGAAGCTCATTTCATCGATCTGTTCCTGACCCGGCGCAACTAACCAGTGGAACGCGGACGTCGAATCGACCAGGGTGCTTCTGGACACCACTTTGTCTCAGACCACACACCTCTTGCATTGCCTCTCACTCGACAAGATGCTAGTCTCTCATGATCCTTGTCCGTGTCCGATGAATCAACTCGAGCCGATATTTCCTTCTGTGCTCGGTCAGGGAGGGTCACTTGTGGACGTTGCGATCAACACATGAAGCAAACGGTTGGTAGCCGTCTATGTGAAGCATGAAAAGGTGTATCGAGCGGAGGGAGAGGCACCTTGCAGTTCCTGGAAAGGCATTAGACACGGGTTGAGAAGACTGACATATTGATGAGTTTGAGAGGACAGGATGGTAGCTATGACCTCTCAATGCTTGTCTTTTTTCTTGATAGAAGGGTGGCTGGAGATTGTATGCAGTCTCGCGTTGCGTGTTCGATCAACGGCAAATGTCATGACGACGGGCGAGAATGCAGTGGGAGGTGGTTACGAGAACTGGGTTAGTCACGAAAGCAATAAGAACGGGTCAGAGGAAGATGTCAACAGAATTCGATTGACTATCTAAAGCTGAGCACCTAGTTTGCTCCTAAGCAGCATCCTGCTCACGCCGACTATTCGACGCAGGGCTCTTCGCCCAAACTAGGAAAGCGGCCGATGGTTGCCAGCGCGCTGGTCAGATTTGGCGACCACTCTCGGCCACACAAACCGCTTCAAAATGCACCAGACATTTGTCTAGTCTTTGCTCTGAGGATTCAAGCGTCTGCTGCTACGCTGACGATGATCCACTTGCTCGAGTGGTGTTGTTGCCACTCTCTTCAGACTCGGCTTTTCCCCCCGCTGTTTCTTCAGAACAGACGGGTGGGAGGGAGCCGGCAGGCGGAGACCGGGCTTGCCTTGTCTCAACAGGGCAAATTGGTCTGCGTAACTGGCATTGTCTACGCCATAGGCATACAACAGACTATTGTACTCGATCCGTGCCCGAATAGCAGGTTGCGAGTCTGGTCGCACCTCATTGACCGGGTCAGCTATGTAGGGATGAAACGCCAAGCCTTCCTCGAGCTCTGAGATGGGCGTAAACACATTCATCAAAGCACTTTGCCACGACAATGGCAGACTCGCGAACGGCGGGTTATCTGTATGCCAGCACCACTGCAGAACACCATGGTTGTCAGGCGTATGGTCATCACCTTCTGCAGGGTGCTGGTGCTTTGGACATCTGGGTAATATACCACGGTCGTTGAGCGGATCACGATCCCGCACACGCAGAAGAACCTCCCACAAGTTGTGGGTCTCTGGCGGATGCTGTGCCTCGCGAGGGTCTTTCGACGCATGGGGCAGCTTGCACATGTAGCCTGGAACAACGATCCGACGCATCATGCCGATCTTGTTCGGGCCCCATAGTACTCGATCTTGCCGCCGTATCACTAGGTCCGCGCGTGGCTCAGGGAACTCGTCGGGAACTTCACCGTTCGCAATTTGTTCTCGAGTCCAAGTCTTCGCAGCCTGACTGAGCTTCGGCATTGCCATCGCCCTAGGCGCTAGCCCAAATGGCGACTGCGCGCTCATAGAGCCTTGCTGAACTGGCACTGGCAACGGCGGACTAGACCACTGCCCATTTCGGATGGCCAGACTCAGTCGATTGCTCGTCGTATCGATCATACTCAATGCTTGAGCCTGTTCGAAAAGATACTGTAAGCAGCGGTTCAAGACCCACTGTTTGTGATGGATCATCTCATTCAGCTTTGCTACGATGGCTACTTCTAGATCTGGCTGCGGGCTGACACCCTCAGGGAGTCGCACGATCGCAGGTGTCTGCTCTAAAGCTGGTGCTTGAGGCACGAAAATAGAAGGTGGGCTCGCAGCTTCACTCGTAAGAGCGGCACGATACCCTGCAGGCTCTCGCAGCTCTCCTTCTTCTAACTCATCGGCCGAGGACGATGTCTCACCCCCTGCACTAAGAGGTTGCTGCAGCTGGAGTATCTGAACTACGACTTGCGCTTTTCTGAGTTTTTCTCTCAGCTCTGATATCCCGATTGAGATCTCAGTCTGCTCTGTCTGCGTATTCTTGCTCATGTATGAGCGGTCCGAAGGCGGTGAAGCCCGAGATACTACTTCCTCACTCACTGTCGAGCGCTCTTCTGAGTTCGACGTGGACTGCTCCACCGAGGACGGATCGTAGTTGTACTTCTGCAAGACTGCATGAAGTATCTGCTGGTCAAGAAACTTGATCGCAGACTCTGTAACTTTCCTCCTTTGTCAAACAATGGCTTGACAAAGGTACTGCTGTTGCACGTATCGCAACTGCCTTCGCCCGCAGGCAAGAGTATTTCAATGCATAGTTTGCACCAGGCCAAATCTGGCGCTTTTTGCTTCATTTTGTCTGTCATTGTGGCTGGCCAGCAATGACTGTTCTGAAGACTTGGAGGAAAGAAAAGAAGAAGAAGTCGCAGGTCGCAGTGCGTCCAAAACATTAGTATTGACCACAATGCCACGCCCTGAGTGCTTTAGCCCCGCTGCCTAGTGACAGACCCACTTCTAGCGCACGGTGGCCTGCAGCACTTTACTCGAAATTGCTTACGCCGTCGATCTGCAGCTCCCGACTTCGTGTCGCCTTTTCCTTCACCGTTTCACTTGCCCCACCAACACCAGCAGGCAACCACCATACTCACATACTTCTTCCGTCCTAGCCTCCATGAATCTTCACTGCAGCCTTGGTGTCACCTGTCTATATAAAGTCCACCCCTCGCCCTGTCCTCTGCATCTTCCTTTTTTCTTTCCATCTTCTCTTTGCCGAATGGCTTAGATCAATATGTAGTATCTGTTCTATGCAGCTTGATCGCTGTATCCATTCTACGGAATGATTCAACCTTCAACAACTTTTTGACACTGGACATGTCCCCTCTGTATTCATACATGGGACGAGTCCTTGTTGCGCTGGTCTCGCACTTCCACTGGCTGCAGCATAACCTTTTTCATCGTTTGACTCGCCTTGAGCGGGGATCTGAGGAAGAAGACCGGAAAGCCTGGATGTTTTTCATTGGGTATCTATGGACTCACTGACAGCTGCAGACCGCCGTACTCTAGCGGTAACGTTCTTCCTCAGCAAGTCCATCTCAAATCAGGCTTGATTTAGACCTACAAAGAGATGGCATTCGCTCATGTCGCAAAATGAGTACATCGTTACAGGCCTCGAGACCTTCGACAGTGTCGCTTTCTCGAGATGCTTACAGCTTGCCCTGCGCACCGTAGTAGCCCTTCTCCTTCAAGAACTGCTCAACGTCAGATCGGTCCCTACCCAGCCAGCCGATCTTCGATCGAATCGAGTCCTGGCTCTGTTCCAAACTTCTGTCAAAGCCCTTCTTGTCCTTGTTCTTGAAGAAGTGCTGGACCTGATCGAGCTGCTTCTGAGAAGTAAACCCAGAAACGCAGATACTAACCACGCTGCTCAACATAGTCATGCTGGGCGGCAGCTTGACGATTAGAGTCTCCCAATTCTCCTGCATCCACTCCCATCTCTTTTCGATGCCTTCTGGAGTGGTACCGAGACCACCGATCGGCATGTAGATATCCTGCGTCTTGACCTCACCACTAAGAGCCAGCTCCAGAGTCTTCTTGATCAGCTCTGGCTTTTGTGTCCTTCCCAGCGTGCGTAGGCAGGTATTTCTTTCGTCAGCAGTGAGTGCAGAATGAGATCGTTCTCGGACAGCTTCCCATTCCTTTTCGCCACCATCTCTGACAGCCATGGCCAGGACAGAGGCTCGAATATTGGGGTGAATAGCATCGTGGTCACCAGCTATGTATTTTTCGAACATCTCCTTGGCGGCAGACTGGATCTTTTGATCGCCAGCCAAGCCAGCAGAGCCGAACATCAGCGCTTTGAATTGTCCCATGATGTGATCCTCGTTCTCGCTGAATTGCCAGCCAAGCTCATGAGCTTTCTTCGACACTAGCTCTCGCTGGAATGCCTTGAGACCGTCTCTAGCAGCCTCGTTCTCAAACATCCAGGTGTTTCGCACAGAGCTGATTCTGGTGAGAATCTCGTTCCAGACCACAAACTGGTCTTCGGTGCTGAAGCCCTCGAGAAGCTTGAGTATGCCAGAGGTCTTTGCATTGCCGCTTGCAGCGAGCGCTCCTGCATCAGCGATCATACCAGCGCGGTCTTCGACCGTCAATAACCCGCCCTTTGCTGCTTTGCCAAGCTTCGCCAGGCGCTCGGGAGGATAGCTGGTTCTGAACAGGGCAGAGTGATCGGCGTTGAGCTTATAGAAGTCCAGGCCCTGTGGGAGCTTGAAGGTTTGCTCGCGTTCTGTAAGCATGAGACTCTCATCGACGCCGTCCTTAGTTCTGAGACCAAGGATAACGGGGTAGAGCGTCTCATCCTCGTCCGGCTTAACGTCACCTGTTCTGAGGAATCTGTTCTGTTTCAAGGTGATGCTGCCATCCTTCTCGTTCTCTGTTACCGAGACGACAGGATAACCCATCTTCTTTGTCCAGATGTCCATCACTGAAGAGACGTCTTTACCACTGGCCTCGCTGAGAGCCTCCCACAAGTCGCCTGTTTGGGTGTTGCCCCAAGCATGTTTCTTGATGTATTTTCTGACACCATCAATAAAGACATCTTCGCCGATGTACTTTGAAATCATGCGCAGGACAGCAGAGCCTTTCGAATAAGAGATGCTGTCGAAGATCTGATTGATGTCCTCGGCTCGGTGGACAGGCACTTCGATGGGATGAGAGCTTCGAAGGCCATCCAGACTGAGGGCACCTTGTAGTGTGTCGATGACGAAGGTCTCCCAGACCTTCCATTCAGGGTAGAACTCGTTGCAGCTGTACCAGCTCATCCAGGTAGCAAAGCCTTCGTTCAGCCACAGACCATCCCAGAAGTCCATAGTGACGAGGTTACCGAACCACTGATGAGCCAATTCGTGTTGTACAACTTCTGCAACTCTTTCTTTGGTGGCCGCACCCGCAGTCTTCTGGTCAAAGAGCAGGTCCACAACACGGTAGGTGACAAGGCCCCAGTTCTCCATAGCTCCTGCAGCGAAATCTGGGATTGCAACCATGTCCATCTTCGGCAGCGGGTATGGTGCCTGGAAAGCCTTCTCGTAGAATGCGAGTGTCTTAGCCGCGACCTCAAGCGAGAAAGAACCATCCGAATCCTTCTGATCGGGAGTCATCCAGACCTTGATTGGTAGGCGGAATTTGTCGGTAGCGATGGACTTCAGCTCACCGACGACGAATGCCAGCAGGTATGTAGACATGCGCGGGGATCTGTTGAACTTGACAGCCTTCTTCTTGCCACCACCAGAGGTCTTCGAGTCTACCGTGGTAGTGGAAGCAACATCCATGTTCGACAAGCAGGTCAATTTCTCGTCTGCGATGAGGGTCGCTGTAAACTCTGCCTTCAGGGCAGGCTCATCGAAACACGGCAGTGCTCTTCGCGCATCGGTTGCCTCAAACTGCGACACAGCCAGATATTGACCTGTCTTAGTCTTGGACCTGTAGAAGCCAGCCATGTTATCGTTGAGCTGGCCGGTGTATGTGTGTTTCAGCTGCACTTTCTGACCCTTCTTGATCTCCGCACCGAGGTCGATGGTGGTAGTCTGAGTGTCGGCATCGTAGGAGAGCTTGGGCGAGGACGTGACGAGGGCGCCATCAGCGTGAACAGTCGTTTCATGGATGTCGATGTCATTAGTGTTGAGCGAAATGGAAGAGCTGTCTTCAGCGACATCGAGGTCGATCGTGACGGAGCCTTCGAAGGTGAACTTGTCGAAATCAGGCTCGAGGGTGACATCGTAATGTCTAGGGATAACGTTGGTTGGCAGCACAACCCTCCCTCCAGTGTTCATGCTGCCAGACATGTTAGAAGCGAATCTGCACATGGCTGGTTGCTTGGGATTGTAGAGGTTCAACGACGGCGCAGTGAGGCTTCCTGCATTCGAGAGTCTTAGGGTAGAACTTTGCGTGGCGGAGTAGGGTATTCGAAGGAATGGCTTGGTGGGCTGCCGTGCATGGAATGCTCGAGTGAGAACAATGCCAGTGCGGGATGACGGGGTGGATCGACAGACCGACTTTTGGAAGGAAAGTCTTGAAGACAATAGAGGTCGCATTGACCTGGAATTGAAGCTATTAATACAGGAAATGGAACGAACGACCCCTTTGCACCCCAATGCAACGACGAAGCTGACGTACAGTGATATTATGGAAAGAACGACAAGCTCTTCACGCAGGGTAAATAATTAGAGTTGATGGCGCATGCTCCCTGCGCGCAAAGATCTCTGAGCTTTGGAGCTTCCTGGCACTGTCTGATGCCCGGCACTACTTACCATCCCGGCCACGGCTGGGCATCGCCCTTGCTTAATCAGACACGCGTCTCCAACATGCCAGGACGCGTTCAGGGGCGTTCACTTCTGCGTCATCTGGGATAAGCAGTCCAGTCTCAAGTAGATCAACAAAAGCCGTTACATCACGTACACAATGTAGTCTAGAAGACTCTGTCGGCAGAGAAGCTTTCATCACAACACCACGCTCTAATCGTACACATCACAAGAGCAGGAACCAAGTACAAGTACGTGGAGTACAGACTATCTGTTTGCCCATGGCAGACAAAGGGCATATCTGTTAGTATCATTCGGAGCCCGACAGACGGGTTTCATGTCTTTGTAGGTCAGAGTCAATCGCCCTTGCACTAGCAGCAGCGGCATCAGCACTTTCTGTCTCGATGCACGACCTCTCTTATCGGTCACTATTGCTCGAGCTGCTGTCTTCTGAGCATGCCGACCCCATGACCTTCCGGCGAAGCCTGTAACCATTCCTTGCCTTCCTCGAAGTCACTGATCTCACACGTCGGGCAGGTCTTTCCTCCTCTTGTCCATCGTCCCACCGTCCACATCCAATCGACATACTGCAGCTCTTTGATAGGCTTGCCATTCCTTGCGATCCAAATTCTGTTCCGAGGCAGATACTTCTCGCAGTTGCGACAGAGCTGGAGGTGATTGGGGATGTAATTCCATTTGTGAAGCGCACCCAATAGGTTGAGATGTGCGTATGGCCGCCGCTCGTGACGCGTGCCGTTTGTAACAAGGGTTGTCATAGTATTGAGACGGACGTTGGCGGTGATCTTTGCCGCCTTCTTGCAGGTAAGCATGAACGCGACCTGATCTCGCGGATGCCTGATGTTCTTGAAGATTTGTTTGACTATTCTGGATGGAAGGCTCAGAAGACGGGATTTCTGGTAAGCAGCTCTGTGGGTCATATGAGGCTTGAGGTCGAATCCCAGCGGTAGAGGTCTCGACATAGTCGCTGAGTTTGCTACTGCGATGGTAGAGTGTGAGATGAGCTCGTGCAATGTGGTATTGCGACTGGTCTCCAGGAGCCAAAGTATTTGAACAGAGGTCGTGGTCGTAGAAAGACGAAGCGCAGCATCGTACCTTCGCTGACCATTCTTCACTATCGAATTGTGGAGCCACGACATGGGCGTAGGATCGCAATGTACTGTCAAACTAGTTACATCACCTGGTGAGCCTGGCAAACCTTGGCCCTATGGTTTGAGAGGCTCGATACATAGTGGTAAATATGTTTGATTTCCCAAATGGCCCTGCAAGTGCGAGTGCAGATCAGGACAGGCCTACTTTTTCTTGTTTCGAACAAGGTGACTGAACGACATTGGTCGTGTACTCGGCAGTAAGCAATGCTTCTTGTTCCACTCACTGTCAGAAGTTCTCAGTTTGACGGAAGTGATCCATGTTGCGGTTCAGAACTCGCAGGTACCGTCTGCAGCAGTTGAAGCTCAAGATAGTTCCTCCACGCTACGCAATGCTCTTCTTGCCGGGCACGCAGCTCAGCCTATCTGCAGCGTAACGGGCAGAACAGCGCCCCGCGCGTGGATGAGGCATTGTTGTACGTTACGTCCACGTTGTTAGCCACCAGATGCGCGATATATGAGATTTATGGCTTGCTGGTCTATGTCTGAACAGCGCCAGGTCAAGCTTAGTAGTACGGAAGTATTGAGCCTCATCAGCTTGAAGTGGAGCCAAGTCCCTCACTCAACGGCTACTACTAACCGCAAACGTCAAGCCCAGAGGCTAAGATAAGGCACGGTATTGCTTATCTTATGACCGCTGCATCATCTTCACTGTCGACGACATCACGCAACGAGCAGTATTCTCCCATAACAGAGGCTTACGCGAGCTCAGTCGGCGACCTGGTCGCAGATTGCTTCCGGGAATGCTGTGCGTCTGCGCAACCTAAAAGCTGTATTTATATGCCTGGTCTCAGTACCTCCCTTCATCCGTACACCTGCCAGCAATCTGCCCGTAACCCATACTAGACAACGTCGACTACCGTGACTACAACAATAATGGAGAGGAAGCTCTCATGCTCAGCATCCAGCGAGCATTTTGAGAGGAAGCTGTCACGCCGCTTCTCGGTCAACGACGAGGTAAGAAAGTTCAATATCACGTGATCACAATCCAAATACTGACGTGACCAGATAATCAGCACGAATGCCTGTGATCAGACTCAATGCGTACTTCTACGGATGCCTTGCGAGGTGCAGATGCTGGTCTTCGAAACGCTGGGCGATGCCCCGTCCCAGGTTGCGCTCGCCCTCACCTGCAAGCAGATGGCTTTGGTGGCTTCGACCATGAACCTATCCCGAACATACGTGTCCGCGAAATATGCCGGGCTGCTTCCGAAGGAGGTCTTCGACGTGCCTTGCTTAATGAAAATGCTTTCTTCGTGGATGCCAAGCAATCTCAGACTTTGCGATCATTGCTTGACGAACCGGCCTTGCGACGCAGAGTACTGGCGGACTGTAGCCAGTTGCGATGGAAGCACTTACTGGGTCCAGAAGGTTGGCTGGTCGTTCTCAGATGCAAGCTGGCACAAACAGATGCACAACATCTGCCCTTCATGTCATATGACTTGCACTCTGAGCGACTATGTTGATTGTGATGGGTGTCGAGCGCTTGGAAGGCTCGGGGACATTGATTGGTCTCGAGTTGCTCGCTCAAGCAGATGCCGTACGGAACAGGAGATTCGAGCTGGAAACTGGGCGACTTGAGTGAGGGAACCTAGCCGTTACTTAGTGAGCTGATCAAAGGGCAGCTGAACGGGACCTGGGCTGATCTGTCTGTGGGTTCAGACTCCGGAGGTTCATGAAGTCCCATACAATGTCACAGCGACTCGGGGGAACATGTATGGCGATTTTTACTCACATGCGCTATCCCGTGTGAAAAGAGAGGAAACACATAAAACATTGCGTAGACGTCATAGGTACAGATACCATAGATGAGTAAGCTGAATTTGGGTCTCTATCAAGAGGATTCCAGGTGATGTATTCAACACTTCAGGCTCATACACCACACAAATCTTTTGGATCAAAGTATTGATCGTCTGCCTTCACGACATATAGGTCTTCCACCACTCTCATTAGCCTGTCAAGATTTACCCTACAAAAGGGCAACAGCACCGATCAAAGCCCCTAGCATGCCACCAGCAGCCGGAAGTGCCGTGGGGTTTGCCCTACCAGTGTAGGTCGCGGCTGCGGGTGCAGCAGAAGAAACAGAGGCTGACGCGGAGCTTAGCGCAGAGCTCAGAGCGGAGCTGACAGAGGAGGCTGCGGCGCTGGTTGCAGACGACGCGCTGGAGGTAGCAGACTCGGGGGCTGCGGCCGTATCATTGCTGGCGCAGGAGGCAGTCGTAGGCTGGCATCACTGTTAGCATAGTCGGAACAGGCTCTTGCGGACAGCAACCTACAAGAGTCACGCCAACCGGTGTGCAAATAGTGTTGGCATACGACAGCGCAGCTTGCTGGTCTGCTTCTGCACAGTTGGTCTTGACGCAGCACGAAACATCGGCGATCCATGCTGTGTCCGCGCAGATGCAGGATGGGTTGGCACCACAGTTCGCTGGGAGAGTAGTAACACAGCTGATTGCGCCTGCGTCAGGTTCATCATGTCAGCATATCTCCGTCAACGTTTTCAGACCCCGAGTCCTGGAGGAGGCGGCAACCTACACGTCGGAATAGATTGGGCGTAAGTGAGACTCGCAATCGCGGAGAGGGTAAAGATGATCGACTTGTACATGTTGCCTGAGATTGCGGAGTGATGAGTTCTGCTGGTTGATGCGATGCTCCCGAGTAAACTGTATGCAGAGTATAGAACAGGTGGGCTGTGCACCTCGTAGCAAACGGGCGCGAAGGCTTGCACTTATAGATGCGGTCCCAGCTGAGACTCTCAACCTCTCAGGCCCACTAAGCCCAACGATCCTAGTTCAGCTGCACGGGGTTCGTTCCTAGCTCATTGGTGCGACAAACGCCTGTCTTGTTCGGGGAGCTGCAACAATGGCTAGCGGCAGTTGTTGGCTGACCGGACATGGCCTAGAGCTTCTCCTCGCGACGACATTATCGAATGAGACAAAAGTACTATAGCAAGTCAAACATTGAACTGGTACTAGACCACGAGAAGTCTAGCATGGAGGCACAACTGTGCACAGCTGAACACCCAGATGCGGCCGGTTAGTGCGAACTCCTGGCTGGTAGTGCTGGAGCCGACATGGGTGCGACTGGGGGAGATCTCCACTGTTTGCCCCAGCGGCCGGCGGCAGATCTCGCGACAGCTGAAATCCAAGCTGGTTTTTCCGAAAGCTTCATGGCAGGCTGAGCGCCGGCAAGAAGGACACAGTCTTGTATGGTAAATTCGTGCATGTTATTGAGATCAGGTCAGGCGGTTTGTGCTCGACACCCCATTCAAGATAAGCGCGAGCATCTACGAGCTGTCAAAGTCTGTCAATCGACGCATGAACGATGCAATTCCCAGCGCACTGGTCGTGTGGTGGACTGTTTTGGATGTCTTGTACTAGCATCCACGAACAGTGAGAAAGATCAGAGGTCCCGAAGCCACAGTGATCCAAACCCGAGCTTGGTCACCTTGCGCATGCTTGGGTTAGACTAGCATAGCGGTCGGCACACCAGTAACTCAAAGATCAGCCAGTGGCATACAAAACCGTCCTGAACAAACCATAAAACTCGTGATTTTATACTTTTGTACTATGCACTACTCCATTCGTCGATCCCTCCCCCAATCCGCGTAACCATCACAGAATGTTAATGGTATAAGTATAATCACTCGCAAACCAATAAGCGTTCGCATGATCTAGTCTCTCCTCAAAATTCATCATCTCACCATCCCCCTTCATCACCTGCTTGAATCGATCCCAATTCTCCTGCAACGGCCCTTTCACCTCAGGCGAAATTCCAAACCCCATCTGCGCGTTCCCATTGCCAATCTCAAACATCCCCAACCTCTTGAAGTCGCCCTTCTTCATCGTCGCACACAAGATGAGACCTTCAACACGGTCGATCACATCGATGACGGGCACGAGGTATACCTCGAGAGTCTCGACCATGATACCCGCTCTTTCATCGCAGAGTTTCGGCAGCCGTTCGTCGAACCACGCGTTCTCGAATTTGACGTCGCCGACGCCACGGTGCGAGGCGAGCGAGAACGAGCAGTGGCCCCAGTAATCCCTTGTCCGGCGCAGGGAGCCTTTACCCATGAACCCGCGGACTTTGACGTGGCCGCTTTCGCAGAGGCCTAGCGGGTCGTTGTTCTTCATGTTGAGACTTACGTCGATGACCTCCAGACACGTCTGTTTCGAGGCTGCGGACGGCGCTGGCAAGGCTACCCTGCCATCGATACTCGCCCATGTCCATGATGGCGCTCTGTACTTCCCAGGACGTCTGCCACCATGGTGTATACGCCAGAGGAGAGAGTGTGGCATGGAAGGCTTCCACAGGCCCGCCGCGTAGTCTGAGGGTCGTAAGCGGTTGCGACTCATGTATTGCCGAGCTAGCCCGGAGATGCCGAGGAGTTTGTCGGATGTGTATGTCTGGCGGCCCTCTGTGTACGTTTCGACTAGGCTATGCCAGTTGCCCGTCCGCTGGTGATGCGTGCACTTGTTGAATGGGGTTCTCGGTGTGGGTAGGAGAACTCTGCCTTCTGGGTTTGGAGTTGCAGGTGAGACACTTACGCCGTTGTTTCGTTGTTCTTGTTCGTTCACGCTCTTCACTGTCATGGGAAGGCCTTTGGGGAACACCTCTGAGCAACTCATCTGCTGACACTCCCACAGGAGCTCGTTGCGTGTGAAGTGTAGTGTGCGTTTGCTGAGGCACCGTTCCTGGAAGACCCATGCTCTCTGTGCGACGGGGGATGAATCTATCAAGTCCTCCCAGGTTGTGCTTCGAAGGATCTTGTAAGTTCCGGAGCTTATGCCAAGACCGTCGACTATTTCGACGTTCACAGGTTGTAGAGCTAGAACATTGCGGTTGAAGAAAAGGCCGGCGGAGTCGTCGGTGGCCCCAGTGGCTGACAGATTCAGCGTCGCCTCGCCATATATTCTATGCATATTCGCGACTTCTTCTAAGACTGCTTTCTCGTTGTCGTGCATTATACAAAGGGCGTCGATCCAGAGATATCGGTAGCCCAGTTTCACCGTCGCCAGTGCCGCCTCAGCGAAAGTCTTCGGCAAGTCCGAGCATGCCACACCTTGTCTTAGCGCTGCCAACGTCCTCTTGTGCAGTCTGATCCTCTTGATATTAGGATCTCGAGATATACCCCAGCAATGAGACAAGGTGACGTATTCGGTGAGCGGGTCGAGAAACTCTCCGTCAACGAGTCTTATTCCTGGAGCTCCTTGGGGGCCCCTGAGGGTTACATCAAGGAGGTAGGTTGGCTTTGGAATCGGACCAGCTCCTTCATTCGCTGAGCACTTCATATGATTGAAGGAGCAGTCCTCAAGCCACTGCTTAGCTATTTCAAAACTTTCATCTGAGCATGTGCTTGTGGCGGTCGAGCCGATAGTTCTGACACCAGGCTCGACAGCATGGATTGGGTTCATTATGATTAGGTCCACATTCAGTTCTGACTCCATGCGCCCAGAGATGCCGGAGCTCGAATTGGTGCAGACTGTGGTTGGCGATTCGTTGCGCTGGAAGCCGTTCGTACCGGGATCCGTCGGCTTACCTTTTGCACCTGCTTCAGGCTTTGGTACCCATCGGAAGCTCAATCTAGCCTGATCTCTGGCGATGGGGTTGACGCTCACAAACCCGCAGCTCAGGCTCCCATTACTGCTATCAGGAGAAGACCGGCCGTGCGTGAGGTCGGTATACCTTCTGAATGCACGAAGTGCAGCTGGATCAAGATGCATGTAAACAGTCACGCACAGATGACAGCCACTTTTGGCGGCCTCTGCCACCTTGGCCAAACTCTGATGCTGTATCTCGCCAGGTCGTCGTATACTCTCGGATGGTGACCGTGGTGAAGAGATCGTGCTATCACCGTTGAATATTGCTCTGCATGCTAGACATAGCTGACTTGTTGGGGGTGGAAACGGAACTGGGTGTGAAATTGTGTAGCGTGCCGCCATTGTCGCATTGATATTCGCGACGATGCGGCTTCCGTCCATGGGCTCGTCCATTGCGAATCGATCCACCATTGTTGTCGTTACTGTCGTCATACTGAAATGGTGAGATCGCTGTTACATATCCTGGACCACAGAATCTGGACCTCCGGCAGCAACCCCAAAGCACGGATCGCAACAAGGATCGTTGGCAAAATTCAATATCGTACTCGTGCTGTAAAACAACTTTTCGCTGTCTAAAGGCCAAATTGGGCAAGAAGAAACCGCCGCAGGTCGAAAGGAGTGTGTAGAATTAGGCCTAGCCAATGAAGTATCTTTGAAAGCTGAAAAGAGCGGACGTCGTTGTTACGGTGACTACGCAAGATGCAACGAGCAAAACATGCCTGGTGAAAGGGCGACGATGTGTTTGGGTCAGTAACTTGTCGAATACAAATCTCCGTCACAAGGCAAGAACAAACTTTAGACCGGTCAAGATTAGCGATCTAGCCTGGAACATCAGGGGCCCTGCAAGCCCTCTAGTTCTCCATCGGAACATATGCAAGCCCCGAGTCGTAGCGAACCAAAAGGAGCAGGAAATCCAAGTCCCGGGTTCCTGATGGTGAAAGGTCGTTTCAGTTGTGCCAAGTATCCACATATTCCGCATCTGGTTGGTGTGATGGTTCGGGAGGAGCGTGATTTTGTTTCCTGAGATTAAAGGATCCACCAAACGAGACCACGCAGTCGTTCACACGATGCTCTGATGCAAGGCCGCGCCCTGGAAAGAAGTTGATGACGCCGCTGTAGTTGCTTTTTGACGTTTTGCTTCTGTTGATGGATCGGCCTTGATTATAAATTGACGAGACTCTGAAAAGGATATAAGGACCAACAGCCAGGTATCTGACCAAGCCTTATTGACACACAACCCGCATGATTGTGAGTCGTTCATCGATCTGGCACCAGTCAGCCGGAAGCTGTGAACCGACCATGTACCAGCCTAGCTCCACGCCACATGGTGTCTAGGCCATGAAGCTATGCCCTGTCGTTCCTGGTCCTCGACAACAGGGTTGTAAGACCCTTGCCCTGATGATGGTGAGGTGTTTCAAACAGGTTGGCCGAGTCGGAAATAGCAGCAGCAAATCTGGAGCGTGTTTCATACTGTCCGGCTAACAGAGAATCGAACATGCCTAGGATGTCGATGCCTAATTGGCCGTGGGTATTGTGCGAGTCGTGGCTGCGCGTGGACATGGGAAAGAAGGTAAGATGGGACTCGGGGAATATCGGCTTGCAAAAGAGCACTCACTATCCGCACGATGAGAGGCACGAATACCCAGGACGGAGGAAACCACAGTCAAAAAGGGAGATATTAATTACTTCTACTTACCGCCCAATGCTGATCAATCTGATAGGCACATTCCTGATCCTACAAAGCTACACCTTGTCTAAGTGAAAAATTACGTATCTAGCGATAGACCATTCTCGACCCTGTTGCCCCAACAGGAACACTCATACGTGGCACATCAGTCAGATCGACCCCATATGCTTGCATTTCCAGCCGGCTGTTTCTCTTTTTGCCGTCTCCCTGAACGCCATTGCCCCTTACAGGGCTCACACTCCCGGTGCCAGCTGAGCCGTCAAAATCACCTGAATGCCTATTATAGTTGTACTCCAGACCGCCTGAGTATCGCCCGATATGAGGAGGTCGCGACATCTTTGAAGGCAGCGAAGGCACATCATATTTCTCAGGATGGAGTTCCTCTGCCAGGGACCTGCGGGATCGACGGGAGACATTTGGAGGTCGCGAGGCTGATCGTGGGTTGCGGGAGTGCCGTGGTGTCGGGGTTGAAGCTTCGTCAAAGGTGTAAGATCGATGCTGTGGATGTGCTTGCGGCTCATCGTGATTAGGAAGTTCCTGGTGAAAGTTGGGTACGAACTGTGACCCGTGTGAATTACTGCGCGGATCGATGGAAGATTGCGAAACACCATAACATGGTCTATATGGTTTGTACGGTGACTTTTGTTGATGATTGTAGTCTTCGTGGCTCAGCGAATGCTGATAGTTGTTGGCATACTTATAACACTCAGATCCGGCCCGCGGATACTGATCCTGGTAGTACTGGTCATCCCCGTAGCCGTAGTCATGATGAGGCTGCGAGTAGAAGGTATCTTGAAAGCCTTCAGGCTGGTTAGGATACCACATGTGTGGCGAGTAGTGCTGCTCCTGGTACGTGCCGCTCCCCCAGCGTACATCCGAAAGTTTCAAGTAGTCTTGGCTTGAGATAGGCTTTCCCTGTTGCACAGCATGAGCCAACCCTTGATCCTGAGGTGACTGCTGCAGGACGGGTAAAGTGGGATGCTCAAGCTCGTGCCACGATTCTCTGGAAGCTGCAATTGCCGATTGTCTACGAGCTCGCCACGCATTGGCCTGCGAAGACCAGTTGATTTCTCTGGGTGCTATCGGCCTCTCTTCGCGAGTGACATCAACGGGCCGAGGAGAATGACATGGCGGTGGCGGGGTCTCACCCCCTTCCACTACATGGTCGTACTGGCCATCATCGCGAACAGTAGCAGGGTCCGGAGAACATGGATGTGGAAGCGGTACTTCGTCCAACGGTTTGCTAGACTCTTTCTGTTCCTGATGATCTACATAGCTTGGACAGGGCGAGTGTCGCGGGGCCAGAGGACCATTGTCCGGTTCATCCACAGAAAGCGGTTTAGAGCATTGCACGTTTCCGTCTGTCAACTGACTAGTACGGCTAGCAGGTTCTTGTCGATAAGAGAAACGGCGGTTAATCTCGGCTGGGCTAGGCATTGGTGGTAGTGGTGGAGCTTCGTGCATCGACAAGCGTGCCTGATGTGGGAACTTACCAGGAATACCTCCTCGGTCGTCGAATGACGTACGAGAAACTGACCGTCGATGTCTGTCAGTGCTTGCAGCCCTTCGAGCTTTCGAAACCTTCAAAGCCATCTCATCATCCATGAAAGATCTTGGTCTGGACCACGAAGCGCCGTCAATGGACATACGTGCTTGGTGCGGATTCCTGCTGAGGTTACGCCCTCGATCCTCGAATGACGCGCGGAACGGTGGTGGCCCGTCCCTATCAATACTTGCAGTCCTCCTGGCTTTGGAAAGCTGCGCAGCTGTCTCATCATCCATCATGGACTTTGGTCTAGATGTCCTAGTCCCAATGTTGCAGGGGCTTGTCCTTCGCTGAACCAGCTCCGGCCGGTTGCTCCGAGGTGGGGGTATTGCGTCTGTATGTGGCTTGGCACGTGCCATGTCGTATGGACTGTCCCCTATTAGATCTGTAACAGAACCCAAGTCGCTGAGGCTGATGTTGACAGGCTCGTAAGGTGCCGGTTTTTGCTGAGGCACCTCCTCCTTCTCATCCTTTGACCAACCAAACCAAGTTCTCGGTCGAGACAGCGAGCGCTTCCTTGAACGTGACTGCGCACGTGACCGTCCTTTCCGCTCCTCATCGGCAGGTACAGGGGACGGAAAGCGCAAGTCCTGAGTCTGCATCACAAGGGTCAGCGAGAGGTTCGACTCATTCTTGTCGCTGGTTGTGTGGTTTTGTGTTTTGAAGGTCCTTTCTAGTTCTGGTATAGTTTCAGATCTTCGTGCTAGAGTCGAACGAGCGGTGTTTGAAACAGGCGGGACATTGAAGCTTTCCACAGATGCAAGTCGTTGGATGACTAGCGCACCAACTGCATCTGCCGTCGACTTACGCCTGACTTTCTGCAACTTCTTCCTCTGCTTCTCATTTGCCTTTTGTGGTGGCGTGAGCAGGACCAAAGCAGACTCGTTCCCTGTTGAATCGGCGCCTGTTGTAGAGGGTAAGGGTGGAGGGAAGGCCGGAGTGGTGCTTAGCCAGTCGATAGCGGCGTCGAAGGAAGTGGTCGAAGTCATGGCAGACACAGATTCGATCTTTACAGATATCGGCGATGGAACTTTTGTAGATGGTGTGGGCTCGACGAGTAATGGCTTGCCTAGCTTTTGAGCATTGGTTCGAAAGGGGAACCTGGGTTCGTGTCTTTCTTGATTTTCTGCAGTGTGCTCATCGTCCTCTCCTACTCCCGATGCACTTGAAAGGGGTATGGCGCTTGACGATGTGTTGTTTGAGCTATATCCACTATCGGCTTTGACGTTCGACAAACTGGGCTGGAGGCTGTTCTGCATGAGGGCCTGCCTAAGAGGGGATCTCTGAGGAGATCTTTGAGGGGACCTGCGAGAGTGCTTCTTTGGCGACTTCGACCGAGTTCTAGCGGGCTGTAGTTCGACAGCTGATTTAAACCGTTCCTCAAGCTCACTGTCGGCCTCCGGTGCAGAGAAAAAGGAAGCAGTGGAAGATGAACCGGGCCGATTAGGAGCAGGCGACGAGCCAAGAGTCTCATCGGCAAAGGAGCGTCTGCCATGCGTTTCGTCCACGTATCGTCGAACAGGGTCCTGTGATGTTGTACTCTCTGGTATACCATACGGATTGGGAAAGTGTGAAGCGCCATGACTGTCTAACATGGCATTAAACAATGCAGAAGGCGTGAGGCTATCAGGCTTTGCCTGGGCGCTCGTTTCCATGATGACGAGCGAAGCTGGACGTCGTGCTTCAGCGTACGGACTTGTTGGTAAGGCTGCCATATAGTCTTCTGCCAGCATTCTGGTCTGATCTTCCTCCTCGATCATATCCGATGAATTGGTCGGCGGTCTGGAAGTGCTAGAATTCAGTTGGGTCTGATTAAACCGTGACTCGGTCCCTGGCTTGAAAGAGAACGTTCGAAACACATCGGGTTTGGGTTTGCCTGCGTCGTCTGCGGTAGAAGGAAACGCTCCATCTTCTCGAAGGTCTCTTGCGCTCTTTCTCGATCTGACTGTGCCAATCTCAGATTCAGGATAGATACTTGAATTTTCACGCCGCAGTGGTACAAGCAACAGCTTACTGAGCCTGGACAATTCACTTGGAGCTGGCGACGGAGCCCCGTTCGTCACCCGCAGAGAGCCGAGATTCATACGTCCAATGTTCGGATATTCCAAATCTGTTGGTGTACCAGAACGGTCGTTTTGTGGCGCAGTGACTGAGCTTTCCTCAGAACTGGACCCGCGGCATTCTTTGACAAAATCCTGAAACGCGATTGCATCGGCATCAACCACAGCAGATTCTGGCTTCTCGTCGGTGAGCCCTCTTGGCAAACTGACAGCCCTCGTTGCTATACCTGGAGTGAAGGATGCCGCCCTTCTTGCTCGCGGTGCCGGGTTATGGCTGATATGCTCGGTCGAGGACGTAGGACTGACCGTACCAAAGTCCGCGTCTGCATACCTGTCCTTGCTTGCCAAGCTGCTTACGCTGGACATGTGGCTGTCTAAAGGCCGTTTGGTGCTCTGCATGTGTGACATCGGGCGCTGAGGTAAAGCCGGCGAAACAAGTGACAACTGAGAAGTAGAGGCTTGCGCATGGCTCTTCTCGAGCATTGCAGTCATTACCGCGACGCTGGAGCGTTTAGGTTTCGGCGTGATCATGTCGACTTCTGAGGTTGACGTGAATAGGAACGCTCGCAAAGCCTCTCTTGACTCGTTCGGATAGACTGGCGTTGTGGGAGCAGACGCCTCATGCGCAGCCTTGCTCCGACTCTTTCGCCGTGTCATCTGTTGAGTTGACAAAGAGGGTAGACTGGTATGCGAGGAATTGGTGAGAGGCTTTGACAGTCGCCTTCGGCGATGGGTTTCGAAGTCTTCTTGGTAGACATCCTCGTGGTAGACTCCGGACTTGCGACGCAAGAAAGCCATAGTCACATGCAACGGTCTCCGTTAGCGACGCCTTGTCATCCTTTCGGGCTTGGGAAGCCCATCTAGGCAGATGAAGAAAGCTTGTTCAGGTCGCCGCTGCTGAGGTCTTGTGTCGTCGTTCTACCATCCAAGACCTTCGGGATGCAATGCTGTTGCTTTGAGATGGTCTCGACGTTGTGAAGAAGTAAAACTGCAAAGGCTCGAGATTTGACCAGTGGAAGCATGGTTCGGAAGATTACAAGGATCACATATCGATGGAGAGCTCAAATAAGGTACTCTGATCATAGCTGAATAGTGAGTAGCATGAGGCGGTGTCAAGCTGATTCGCTGTAAACAGCAATTATCATCCATGCCAAACATGGACACGATTGTGGCTGGGAGCTGCATGACGCCGCGTAACACCAGGGTGTAGGAGCGACTATGGTTGGCGGACAAGTGGTGGTTCTGGAGGTGAAGCTTTTGACCGGGGTGCTTACCTGGCCGTTGCTGTGGAAATCTTGGTTAGCTGAATCTCGTTTCACATGAAGGCGGAGCCGCGAAGCATGTTCCACCCCGCCACCACCCGCCAATTGCTTCGGATCTCGCTACGTTGTTCTTGTTGCGTTTCATGAAACCCAGAACGAAGTACTCAAGTACCGTGTATCTCCTGACCAAGCCCGAATCTCCTTCCCAAGCTCATTCCAGTGTGGTTGGTGCATGCAACGGCACGTGCTTCAGCCACAGCGCTGATCTGGAGAAGCGAGATGGGCACGGATCGACTGACTCCAACTTTGGGCCCGTAAGATGCATGATGCAAGATGCAAGATGCAGCATGCAGGTTCTGTCTCCGTCATGATGATAACATCAACACTTCCGCGCGCTGATCATGCATGTTCGGATAATTATAGTGCTCGCGACCCTCGAGGCTGGGCCTGTCGCAGTTGCAGCCGTGACTACATACACCGCGCCTGCGCATCGTGCCTGCAGGTTTTGCCCGGCCACCGCGTTATCATGTCCGCCGGTTTCTTGAGCAGTATAGATGCCGTTCGCTGGAGTGCAACTCTCGACACAGCCCCCTCCCGAACCAGCAAGCTGCTGCTGCACCTGCCACCATATATGCGTACAGCAGCCATCTTTTTGCCTCGCAGGAGACAACGGACTTCCGAGGTGGCTAGAATGCTAGAGCGATCTCCGTCGCTTCGTTTCCTACGAATCGACCAATGCGATTATCGCGGAATGATCTTGTCGGCACTCGTATTCATCATTGCTTGCACCGTATGCTACTGTGATATTTAGAAACACAAGCACGCGAGATGGAATAATAGAATTTTGATGATTATTTTGATGATATTAATGCTAAGTTAATAGGTCAAATCGAAGACCCCCCAGCGCCATGCGTTCGAAGAGCAAGAGCTAAACTATGATACAAGAAGACTGAAGTGTCCTCCTACTCGATCTGAATCCTCCTGCTTTCAGGCTTTCTCGCAAAGGGTAGTGTGATCGCCAAAATACCATCCTTCAAGCTGGCCTTTACAGCTTCCTGGTTGACCTTGCTAGGGAACTTGAATGATCTTGAGAACGATCCCGTGTATCGTTCCGAGATCAAATGCCTGGTGCCCTCCTGCTGCTGCTGGGGTGCTGACTGTTCAGCAGCCTTCGAAGACTCGGCGACAGTCTGGGTCTGCTCTTGCTGCTGAGGTTGAGCAACAGCCGACGCGTTGGCTGGCTCTTCCGCGTCATCCTCCACGGTCGGTTGGTGAGATTTGACGCTGCCGGCCTCGGAACTGGCCTCTGCGGGCGTAGCCTCCACAGCCTTGGGCGCTTCGGCCGGAGCGGCTTCGACTGCCTGGGGCTGCTGTCGGGTCTCCTTGACAGTCCTGCCCTTGATTTGCAGGGTATGGCCATCGTCCAAGAACTCAATGCTCAGGTCCTTGGGGTCGAAGCCTGGTAGCTCGCCCTCGAGCGTGTAGGCCTCCTTGGTCTCCTTCACATCGAACTTGGGGTTGAATGGTCGCTTGAAGTGCTGCCTTGACTGACGGTGTGCTCGCTCAAGCTGGGCGAATGTCTCGTCAAAAAGGCTGAAGAGTGGCGCAATATCATGCGGTGTTGGAAATGTCGGTCGTGAGAAAAGAGCCGGGGCGCAGTAGCGCGGTGAGCTGACCACTGGTCTGAGGTAGAAGGCCATTGTGCTTGTGGTGGGTTGTACTTGTGTCGTGAAGATTGATCGATTCGTGATTACTAGTTGGGCTTGTAGTAGTCGGTTGCTTTGATGGAGGTGAGTCCGGACAGTGAGCTTCGACCAAGACTTATATACATCTTGCCTGTTGTCCGTCGAATCTGCTAGGCTGCCCGATGCTGAGCAATCTCGATAGACTCGTAGATTCCAGAAATGGATTGGTGGCAACTCGAAGTGGCGCGATGCTACTTGCTGTTTCTGGAAAGTGCTGCGATTTCCACGACTGTGATTGGGTTACAGGATTAGATAAGCACGATCTTGGATCCATAGCAGACCTTGTTGCTTTGCACAACCTTCTCTTGCCTGCACGGTGGCTACAGAGATGGTCACGCTGGGATGCAAAACTTGCTGATCATGATTTCTCGAGTCTACCGAAGCCTTGGTTTAGTGCACCACGAACATCTCCATATGATTGGTAAAGACAAAACAAATTCATTACAACAATAACGTCAGGGTATCAATAACAAGCTGCCCGCTCAGCGGCTCCCCACCAGGCCTCGGCTCATCACACATAACTCATCAAACATGTTGCGTCCATCATGACTTCTCTCTCTTATCACCAACGCCTGACGAGTGTGGCCTTTCAACGCCAGCCGTACTAACAACCTTCCCATACACAATGCCTCCTTCAGGCCTGTGCTTTCCCCTCTCGGGCTCACCATAGGTCGTACCGCTGGGAGACTCATACGTCGCTCCATCAGATGCGTTCGTACCCTTCTGCAAGTTGTCGAACTCCGGTGGTCTCAGCATTTGCCCGTTCTCATCCCTCTTCAGCAGCGTCGGCAGTTCCTTGTTTGTATAGCAGCCGTCTTCCCACGCTCCATCGATTTCCACGCCTTCTTCCCTTTGCTTATGGCTTTGATGCGATGGTTGGGAGCCTGCAGCACTGACGCTGGAGTTCAAGTCTCGCGAGTCACGTTCGGACGGAAGGTCTCTCTCTGTGGCAGACGACCCGTTGGCGTCTGAATGCCGGTCTTCTTGGGTCGTTGAGGTCGTGTCAGACCCGTTGCTGTTTCTATGTTTCGGCTGCAACTTGGCCATCTGCTTCTTGTAGCCATGTGGTCGCTCTTGACCCTCGGCTCTGGCATCTAGCTCTTCTTCATCGCTCGAGCTCAGGCTGCTCATGCTGGAATTTTGGAGGTAGGTTATCTGCTTACCAGAGTGCTTCTTCTTCTCCCTCTGTTGATCCTTCAGCTTCTGCATTTCTTCTTCATCCTCCTGGCAGTCCAAAGTCGCTATATGAAGACCGGGAAAGTTTTGCGACATGTACTGCTTGAGCAAGGGCAGAAGGACTGCGTTCGGCCGGTATGTGCCGCTGTCGTTGTCAATGATCAGCTCATAGTAGGATGGGTCCTTGGGGACTTCCGCATGCGAGTGCTGATCATTGTGGTCGTCTTCGTCTTCGGGATCTACGCCAGGTAGTGCAATGCTGCTGGAACGGTTCCGGTGAGTCCCAGCATTGCCACCTTGGCTTCGACGAGCGTCGCGGTGTGGATGCTTCAGCCGTCTGATGAAGAACTCTCCGCTGAAAGCGATATAGATGCTGACATCACTGTGCATGGTGTGCTTGCTCAGCATATCTATGCCGAATTCTTTGCCGGTCTCTGTGAAGCGCCATAAGCCATCCAAGTTGAGCACATAGGTGTAGATCCTGCCGCCCAGGTCGTAGTGGCAGAACTCGAGCAGCTGCTTCGTCATCTCGATGCATGGTTTCTCAAATATGCCATAGACAGTTGATGCGTCGTAGTTGTAAACCCGTGAGTGTTGGTGATGCAGAGCTCTGTTCAAAATGCGGCCGCGGAGCGAGGCGTCGGTGAACATGCCAGCAACGAAGGGTTTGAATTCGACGTAGCGGTGATACATGGCAGCAGGGACTGGGCCTCGCAGCTGCATTTGAACAGCCTGGAAGTTATATCGCTCAACACTCTTGGTGCCATCGTTTGACTCTTGTCGGTCCTTTGTGCCTGCGATGCGCCCAATCAGGGGCGATTGATGCCGCGACCAACACAAAGGTGCTACCGTAAAGGATCGCCCGCCCGATTCGCCTGGACTGCGACCTAGGACCTCGACGCTGATATACAAGTGGGGACTCATCCTGACGTTTTTGACCAGATGTGCGAGTCCTCTGATAGTATATGCTCTCTTGCTACCCATGCGCTTCTTCAAATCGTAAGCCTTTTCCTTGATACCTTGCCACCCTTCCGATATGTTGTCAATGTTCACCTGCACATCGCCCAGCCTGTCGTCGTGGTCGTTAGGGTCCTCGTCGAAGAGGCTGCATCTCAACGAGAATCCGGAAGCAGGGACGTGCGCGATAACCCATTGTGTCTCCCACTTTGGATTCGTGTTTCGGTGAATTGTAGGAGTGCGCAGGAAGATATCAGGATCCTGCTTATGCCGTTTTGGTAGATCCGTCCTGAAGGTAGCGTAGATGTACGCGTCTGTCGAGAAGCTGGGAAAATCGGTAAAGGGCAAATTCTCTGCTCGGTGAAAGGTGATTCGGACTGTGTATCCTGGGGGTGCTTCAGAGATGGTACTCGCATCGTAGCCGCCTGCAGGTTTTTTGTCGCTGTCATTCTTGCCAACTAGATTCAATGCCTTTCCTTGCAACACGCCGGCTTTGTCCACCAGCTTTGTGCCATACTTGTCGCTAGGGTGCTGATCGCGCAGCTGAGGCTCGTTGTCGGTCATTTTGGGCTGAATGCGGGGTTTGCTACACGACACTGTCTAAGCATGGCAGAGCCAATTTGACGAGCACTGACCAGACATAGACAGGATCGAGGTATGTCTAGAGCTTCCATGCTAAAGGTCTGTGCTCCTTCGTATCATTTAGGTCAAGGTCAGTATGTGTCGCTTCCCGCTCATGCGCCCGAAGCGCTGGGCTCAGCTCGTCCGACACGAAGATACCCACTTCTAAAACTAAAGTACGCGTGGCCTGAAGCCAATGCAGACCAAGCATTTTTTGCAAAGCTTCACACCATAAGCGATCGTCGTATCTGCTTACTGATTGGTGGCGTGCTCTGACACATGCGTGAACATTTGGTTATTGTGGTTCAGGTTCTACGTCACAGTCTCGCGAATGGTAAGCTATGCTGTGATACTTGACATGGTTCTGCTGTGGCAGTAATCTTTATTACTATTATGTCCAAGCGAGAAGTAGAATCTGTAGGCTATCCAAGTTCGCTCACGAGGCAAGGTTCTTCAATCAAACAATTGAGCGACGTTGTAAAGCGCTTACTTTCCACGTACAATGCTCTATCCATCTATCAGACACTGTAAACAAGGTCTCATTGCTCATCGAGCAACCTCCGCAATAAGTCGCTTCCAGCCCCATTCAAGCTTTCGCGCATCTCCTTCTCCGCGACAGCACTAACAAAGCATCTTTCCTCGTTGTTTCTCCCGCCCCTTGACGACGAGCTGGGTGACAAAAGACTGGACGACCGGGCTTTTGACTCGTGGACCAAACCTAGCGTTTCCAAGCTTACAACTACATCTCGAAACTCTGTATCTTTTAGTGGCTGCAGCAGACCATCATCGCGTTTGCAGAGCGACGTGTACTTGGTGAAGAGTTCTGCTACCGATGGTGCTTTGTTGGAGGATTTGGTCGGTGTAATGAATGGGTTTCGTTCTTGTCTTCGTGATTCCTTGTTGACGATTGAGCAGAGGACCGCTTTTTGCTGGAGATTGAGACCAGCTAGTCGCGAGATTGTGCCGTTGTTGAATATGCTTGACGCTAGCTTAGCCACGTGCGCAATGGTTGCTCGGGGTGCAGATTCTGCTGAGAAACTCAGTCCAGCCTTTGCGACCGGCGATTGTGGTGAAGACGCGGTGGTGGCGTTGATGTACTCCCCGAGTGGTGTCTTGCTGGGACTGTTTTGTGCTTGCGTCGCCAGAGTCTCTTTCTCGACTTGGTCAATGGCTCGCCGCACGAGACTAAATGCCTTTCTCAAGTCTCCTGTTTGTGAAGCAATTTTCTTGCCACAGAGTTGTATTGCTGCTGGATGCAGGCACGGAACGTAATGCGCCGCGGCTGTGCTGTCCTTGTCGAGAAGTGTTCTGAGCTTGTCCGAGATGATACTTGAAATCTGCTGCGCGGTGTATGGTAGGAACGCGAGAAGCTGTGGCTTGAGGCCCTTTGACTTCAGCCGTGGCAGGAAACGATCGGTCAGATCTAGCGCGTTCGCAATGCCGATCAAGGTCAGAGACGATGACGGATGCATAGCCCATTCGAAGATGTTATACAAGATCTCGCACTCGGCATCGACCAGACTGTCGATCTCGTCAAGCATGACCACGTACGTTGTCTTCCCAGACTTGCTCGTGAACAACTTTCGGAGCTGAGATTCTGCAGATGCTTTGGTTGAAGCCGACCTGGGGCATAAATCTTCCTCCATTTTGCCGTAGACTTCGGTCGCTGTTCTCAAGCTCACGCAATTCACAACTGAGATTCTGATGTTCGCGTCGTTCTCATAGTCCTGTAATACTTCGTGCACAAGAGCGCTCTTTCCCGTTCCTGGCGGTCCGCTGATATACGTGCATCCGCCGCTGTGCGTAGCCTTCGCACTGTCGATAAAGCCTCGGATCTGCGATTTCTCCGTTTCGCGTCCAATGAGCTTGGCGGGGGCTGCAGATTGAGTAAATAGCTGTCTAGCTTGTGTGTAGACGTTTTGCTTTCGAGAGGATGTCGCATCAATGGTCCTTGGAGTTCGTGGGGTCAGAAGACCTCCTAGCGCGCGTACTCTGTGCTTAGGTGTGCTGGGTGTGTCGACGAGGACGTTTTTGAACCTGTTTGCCGAAGGTGTTGACACTGGCGTCTCTACTGGTGGACAATTCTCATCTTGCTCGGCTGGTTGAGCTCCTGATACGTTCTGTGACTCAATGTCTTCATCGATTTTGTTCAGCACGTTCGTCCTCACGGCGCGTATCGTTCTTTGAGGTCGACCTGCACGAGCCCGTTTCGGTACAGCATTTTGCAGCTGGACAGGGCAAGCGGCTTCTGCATCTTCGAAAATGCGCGGTGTCGAGCTCCTGGTTACTCGCTTTCGTGGTGGTTGAACAGACGCGACTGTGGTAGAATGATCAGTACATTCACAAAAATGGGGAAGGAGCGATTGAGTCGTACCTTCCTCAGAAGTTCTGCTTCTCTTTCCAAGTACGGAAGGAGCCATCTTGAATGAGATTGCTGTGCTTGCTGCTTTTGGATGCGTTGTACGATGCGTGGGATGAAAGCTGCGATGGTCGGAGGATGCGAACAGGTCGGCATTTGAACGATAACGCGTGACGCGTAAAGTACCTCGAGCGTCGGCAAACCGTGTGGCTGGTGTAAGCGCGTCGCGTTAAGCGCTGGGTCGCGCCTGCCAATTTTCGGAAGACGCACTGCGGCGACGGTTTCACGTCTTTGACGCAGAAGGTCGATTGTTATACTCTACCGTACTACTTCTGATCACTCCGTCAGGTCGACCGTAGAATAATTACGGTATACTCTATACACCGCCGACGCAAGAGGAGCCAGAATTGGTCATGTCTGTCATTTGATAAATGCACTGCTTCGCATCATCGGCCACCGTAGCCATTGCGCTCAATCCCTACCTTGTACGCTGTATACCCCTCACTCTTCTGTATTCCCGCTTCAACCAGCCGCGTATACTTGCACTCCCTGTCAGGCTCGGTCCTGGTTGAAACACAAGTCTGACCCCGCATGTCTGCATGGCGTCGCTAAACTCCTTGCTCAGCGTCTACGCGTGGCTCTGATGGGCTTTGGTACAGAGTGTTCTTTACCGGAGCCAGCCGGAAGAGAGGATCCTCCCATTCACCTAATTTTCGAACTATGGCGTTCTGCATAAGTTCGTACGCACGTATCATCATGTCCTGTGGCTAGTCACCTGTGGCTAAACACAGAGTAGCATCTGAAGCAGTTTCAGTCATGGAGCTTGGTCTAGCCCCTCGTCATCCCTTGTCAGAGCTCAGCATGATCTTCCCTGGTTGCAACAATACCTCAAGTATATCACACGCATGTGACTGTCTATGCACGCCGTGAAAAACATGGTTTGTTGACGTTCTCATCGACAGTAACGTGAAATGTTGAACCTGGAGCCATCGGAACATGCTGCGATCGATGAACCTGATGCTCTTTGACACGTTGGTTCCAGTGGCTGTTGTCCACTATACTCTGCCGAATGACATCCGAGAACCTGTTTTGTCTGACGTGGGATGGAAACCCGTTTGTGATCTTCCAGATCATCCCGAATCATAGCCACACTTCAGCTCGTGGCATAGACCAAGGATGATCCTTACTTGCCAGGTTCTTCCTTTTTTTCAACATGCATAAAGTTGTCATAGCCCGTGACGAGCGACAGCACTACCATGTGACCGGAGATGCTCTCAAGACGACTTTGTATGAACATGGTTGAAGGACATGACACACAAGCTGTAATGCTAGGTAATCGTATGAGCATTGTAAAGGTCATAAAATCTTACGATGTCCGGTTGTCCATCTTGGTCTCTCTGTCAGGTCGTTGCTGCCGGGGTATAATTCATAAGGCTATACAACGTAGGCAGGCCTCCAACGCTCATGTTCCATGCTTCATACCTGTGTGCTTGTTGTCTGTCCTTACCAATCAAATAATCAAGTGTTGTTACAAGATTCTCCGCGCTTTTTATTCTGTCTCGCTTGAATTCCTTTCTACCTAAGCCCTGCTTCTTCTTTCTCGAACTCGACTAGCTCTATGATAGTTTGCCTGGTTGCTCAATATATCTGAACACTTGGATCATTCTGCCATTAGCAGCAGCGAGACTTGAATGACCGCCGTCTCTTGAGTAGGCCTTTGACCTCACGACTCCAGCGCTGCGTACAACAATTGAGATGTGCGTTGCATTGCCACATGAGAACGAGACGGATATTCAGAAGGTAATGGTGATGCGACGGCAAGTTTGAGGACAACATCGATTAGGCATTTATTGTCTATGTTGCTGTTGTTCAACTGCTTGCTTGACGTATGCGAGCTCTGCACGCAGAGAGTCGATTGTTTCCCGCATTATACCCATCTGCTGTTCCATGCTTCGAACAACAGCCCACAGACGTTCTTCATTGCTAGGAAAGACGCCCTTAGATCCCTCACCACTTCCATGGGCCGAGAAACCGTGACTTGAGCTGTTGCTATGCGATGACAATGCAGGCCCGCTGCCCATGTGTGTAGGCGGACCGCTAGGTTGTGTTGGCGGATGTGTAGGGCCTACTTGACTCGGCAAAGTAAACCTCGGGTCAGGAGGATTCAGGCCATGCGGTGGTGGGAGCTGAGGAGCATGTGGAGGGACGACCAGTGAGCTCGATGCGCTGGCACCACGAGGAGGGTAGGGTTGCGCGTACTGAGCATTACTTGGCGAACGATGCCTGCTAACATTGTCGATGGTTTCAGTTTGCTGCCGCTGGGCCGGCGAGATCGGCGTAGGACTCTCCGTCATTGGGTTGTGGTTGAAGATTTGGCTTCCTGACCGGAAGTTCGAACTTGTGCCACCAGGATACGGCTGCGACCCGTGCTGCGCATTGGAGGAACCATAACCTGGAGGAGGGAACGAGCCCGGAGGCCGTCCTTGTATTGGCGGATACGTGCTGGGCATCCGGTAGTGCGTCGAATTGTCCACGAAATCGTCACCAGAAGCCGGTTGCCTAGTGATAGTAGGCGTCTCACGCATCGCCCCATCCTCCTCGTCCATCGCCTCAGGCTCGTTATAGACCACGCCTTGCATTGTCTCTTCGTCTTCAGCATCTTCGTCTCCAGCGAAACTGCCCACGCTTGCTCGCCTACCCGCACAGCCTCCGGGTCCCTTGTTGTGCCGGGCTAAAGCATCTCCACGAGCAAATTTCCGATTGCATTTGGGGCATACATGGGGTCGTTCCCCGGTGTGCAGTTTAGTATGTCGCTTCAAATCGTGCAGTCGGCGAAATCTAGAATTACATGTCGAACATACGTAAGGCTTTTCTTGGCTGTGCGTCAGTAGGTGACTTTTGAGATTATGGTGGCGTGTAAACTCGGTCGAGCAGTATGGACACCTGTGCTTTTTGTTGCTCGAAGGTGATCCAGTACCTTGTCTCGTCAACGACCCAGGCAGGCTCATTCCCCGAGCTGCTTGACCGCTTTGTGGTTGCAGGAACGGGTTGGGATAAGACATAGCCTTATTGGGATCTTGTGGGGACATTGAGTCGTTGCCCGATCTGGCAGCGGTGTCCATAGGCTGGGGGCTGGCAATTGCAGTCGCAGAACCGGAGAGTAGGAGTGCACTCCCGATCGTGCCCACACTGGTTGCAGGGCTAGTTTGAGTATTGCTCTCGCCGGAGGCGGGCTCACGCTCTACAACGCCTTGCAGATTGTTCGCAGCCACCGACATGCCTTGACTCATGGTGGTTGCAGGGTTGGTCTTGGCAGTCCATGCCGGGCTACTGTTTGCAGGACTTGTGGCGTTCTCTGACAGGCCCATCAAGGCTCCGAGAGCCTTAGCCTGAGGATTTGGGCTCTGTAGGTGAGAGGGAACGGGAGACACGGGAGGCTTGGCCTGAAGCCTTGGACTCTGCAGGTGGGAGGGAATGGGAGATCCGAGAGCCTTAGCTGGATTTGGACTCTGCAAGCGAGAAGGTATCGGTGACTTTCGCTGCACCTCCTCAGCGTGTGCAGCAGCAGCAGTCATGCGCAGAGGGCTTTCCAAGCGCGGCCGCTTACCAGGGCGGCCCGATTGGTCAAAGCCGTAGCCAATCTTGGCAGGTCTGTTGGGGCTGGTCTGTATCGGTTGTGCTTGACTCAAGGGAGGTGTTCCTTGTCTAGCCATCAAAGGTTTCTGAAATTAATTGGGCAATATCTGCACTAGCAACAGCTCGTCAGCACAATGATCTCGGAGGTTATAGGTATGGAGTTGATCAACGACGTGCGCGAATTGAAAGGTGCATCAGCCCGAGGGATGTTGGATGTGGAGTGGCATGAATGGAATGAGCTGCATGGTCATACAAAAACCCTGGACTGCAGCAAACAAGTAACATGTCGCAAGAGTGTTTCGCGATGGTGCCGCAAAGGACAAGAGCATTATGCGTACCTGCTGGGTAGTACCATAGGATGCGTGTGGCTGACTGCCAAATCAGGAATCCGCTCGAGCAGCCTCAACTAGCCACAGGTGATAACCTTTCTTGCGGCAGCTTTGTATATTCCTGTCTTCTTCCCTTTCCAAAGAACACTACCATACCCAAACAGCCATGTAAGAAGCCTCACTTGATTGCGACTCGCGCTGATTCTTTTTCGTGTCTGGGCAGGCAATATCAGAAATACCTGACCGAAAGCCTCCGCCGCACCCCGAGCGTATACGCCGAAGTCACCACCCAACCTCAGGGAAATATCGGGGTGACGAGAAAGTGCGCTATTGCAGGTGCGCAGTCACTGGATGGAAAAGCTGAAATGTCAAGCGCTCGGGTCGACGTTGAGTTGAGAAATAATATTGTCGTATACAAGAAGTCGATGGAAGGCTCGATTATCGTACTGTACGGCGCTGCAGCGATGCAAATGTGATTCAACGGTCGTAAGGAAGCAAAGAAGCACGGTGATCAGGACTGGGTGTGCAATGCTCTGGAGTCTGATTGAGGCTAACCCACACAATACGAAGTGCAGGTTTCTGAGTCGCAAGTGCCGGTTGGTGTTAGTCTGAGAGTCGCAAGCAGAGAAAGACACAAGAAACGCAGAGTCGGAAGGAATGGGGCATGCTTGAGGCTATGAGCGCCACTGCTGAGCTAGAAAAGAGGGCTAGGGCCGAAGATGGTAAGTTCACAAGCGTGAGTGGGGCACAGCCACAGCGCAAACACCAAAGCAGCTCGGATTATCTGAAGCTACCTGCGGCCATTCGGAAGGGTCTAAAGTGGAAAACAGCTTCGTCACTGCTCGCCAACCACAACTGGGAGAATCCTCCGACTATTGCTGTGCCTGGGACTGCGTGTCATTCAACTTCTGTGCCACGCTCGTGTACCTGTCCGCTCTTCTTTGACCAAAAAGTCGTTCGTCCAATTCTCGATGCGAGCATGATCAAACTGCTGCGCCGAGGGAGGCATCGCTGTACAGCTATTGATAATGTCTTGTGAGTCTTGGATGTCTCTGATTTGTCAGCTCTGGTCTGGCTTTGCGCTTGATCAAGTGAGGTGTCTCTCTCTACGTCAAGATCAGATGTCGTGGGTGGCTGGGTAGTGTGCCCTTCTGAATAGCTTCAGACCATGGAGACAAATTCCGTCACCCATGATCGCTTGCTTCAGCTACTCGAAGAACTTCTCCAGCATCAGATCGACGGCGGCCAGCAGGCCCCCGCCACACATATGGGCTCATCTCAGCAGACTACTGACTAGTACCCTTGTGCTCTGATGTCAGGCACGGTTTTTGGAGTCTACCACCTCGCATGATTGGTAGCTTTGAGCTTTTTAGAAGACGCGTGACGGGGCGCGATATCTCGATGAATCTTACACCAGTGAGCATCGTCTCATCGAACGTTCATTATTGTTTCACCCGGTTGATTTATTTGTGGCGTCAGCTGCCACCGTTTGTGGTTGCTTGCTAGGACTCCATGGTCCTGCATCGGTTAGCTGCTTGTGCACTACTTTACGTGAAACACGGAATAAACTTCCCAAGTTGAAGCTCGACGTCGAGCCACCAACTTCGTGCCTGGTTATCTTTCAGTACAGTATTTCAAGATGTGCTCACCCTTGGTCAATAGAAAGACAAATTTCACGTCATTGTCCAGAGCACCATGAGAGAGAGGCGCAAGCCTGTCAAAGACGTACTCACGGGAACTAAGTCCCGCTTTTGCTCGAATGCAGACATGAAACTAGTCCCGAGCTGAAGTTCGTAGACTACATAAACGTGTTGATTGTTGAGCCACTCATTGAAGTCGCTTGACTTGGGCAGACCCCGAAGATCAAGCCCCTCCAGCCGTCTGGTGATGCTCCAGTTGACTACGTCAGCCGCAGGGACCCCGACACAAGTCCGGTTGCAGGGGTCGCGCCTAAGCTACCCGCCTACGATATGCTTTGGTTACCTCGACACTTGGCTGGGCGCACACTGTTGGATATTACGATAACCTTTCATGGGCCTTGGGAACTGGACCATCTTTCCGCCGCTGTCCGCTATCTACTGTACCTGGGCCTCAGGATTACTGGCTAGTCATGCACCGGCACCGGCAATGCTGTAGCAGGGCATGGACAAACGATCGCTTTACGCCACCAGTACAACGACTGTACCTAGGTTTACAACTTTATGCTAGTTTCCTCAAAACATGCCCCCCACAGAGGCCGTGTTCGTTGCTCAGTAAGATGGTAGCGTAGACGGTATCACTGCGAGGCTCATCACTTTCTAGTCATCGCCGTTAGCGATCGCCGCTCTGAGCGATCTCTAGGTCTATGCCACATCTGTATTGGAGTACGATCGACTCGAGATCCTTCGTCACGCAAAGGCAGTATTAACGACATTCGATACATGTCTTCTCCACCAGCTGTGGCGATCCTGGCAAGCTTGAGACTCGGCGTGCTTATACCCTGGTCCTGGCAAGCCGCCGATGGGGAATTGCGGAGTTGGGCAAAACCTGCTTTTCAACACTTTCACTTGTGGCTAGTGGTCGCTAGTCGCGTCTTTTTGATCCTTCTTCTTGAGCCTCAGTGCTTGGCGGTCCAATCGTCGCGACTCTTCAACATGAAGTCGACCTTGCACGATAATAGACACTGGTTCTGGTAACACAAGTTTGTTCACTAGCAAATCTTCCGGCCAAATCTCGGCAGGTACATGTTGCTGGTCGACAGCGCGACCTGGCGGGCTCTCCAAGCACAAGAGCGCCAACGCGGCCGAAGCAACCGCAACAGAAATCCGTCCGCCTAGTGAATGGCATGCGGCGAAAGCCCCCGGCCACTCGCGCGCGGGCCTGAAATAAGGATCTTACTTCACGCGTTTCCCTCTGACCCAGACCCTTGCAACATTTCTATCGTCTGCACTCATCACGAATTTCTCGAAGATCGTCCTCAAACTATCCCCTAGCTCGATCGGTGTCATGACCCCTAGAGGTACCTTCAAATCCGGACCCGCGTCCGTGGTGTCGTCGACAGGCTCATAGGTTCGCACCAGACAAGCATCAAATTCCTTTCCGACAGCAAAATTTCCTACTTTATGTTCGAGACCACATACCCGAGCGCCACCCAGAGTAGCCATGTAGAAGCATTCGTCAACGGTCAGACTCTGATCCTCGCCACCTGTCATCTTCTCCCTAGCGTTCGAGACTATGAATGCCTGCCTCATGGCATCGAGGATGCTGGAGCTAAACCCGCCACCACTGTCAGTGCCAAGGCCGATTTTGGTGATACCTTGTCTCAGGAAATCGCGTATAGGCGCCGCCATGAAGCCTCCCCCAACGGTTGTGTTTGCGATCGGACAATGAGCGATTCCGCAGTCGACTTGCTTGAGTCTCTCGGTCTCGTACGGTGTCATGTGGCAGCAGTGTGCTAAGATTGTACGGTCGTTGAGCAGGCCGAAGTGTGAGTAGAGGTCTGCCTCGTTCGTGTAGTCTGGAAACAAGGAAAGAGTTGTATCGATCTCAGTCCGTGCTTCGTTGAAATGTGTTTGTATTGGTAGGTCCCGGTTCTCCATGGCGAGCTCTCCGAGTCCCTGTAGTAGCTCGTCCGTGCATGAGATAGCAAAGCGAGGTGTCAGAATTGGCTTGACGAGACAAGCTTCTGGGTCAAGTTGCTTGACAGCAGCTATCACATCTTGGGTAGCACTCAATGATTCCGAGGTGGACGATTCGACGTAGAAAGGAGGTGAGTTCCGGTTCATGTTGCATTTGCCTATGAGAGCTCGTTGACCTTCTGCAAGGCAAATCTCAGCTAGCAGCTTCGTTGCAGGACCGTGAAGAGAGGCATAGTACGATGCAGTTGTGATGCCTTGCTTGAGAAAGCCTCTCACAGCCTGCGTGTAGACCTTCCGGGCGTAATTCAGATCTGCGAATCTTGCTTCATTCTTGAAGGTGATTTCGTTCAGCCAGTCAAGGATTTGAAGGCCCCGGCCAAGGCCGCGTTGTGCCCATTGTGGTGCGTGGTTGTGCGTGTCCACGAGCCCTGGTATGAGCAGCTCTCCACGACGCAGGCGGTAGACATCATGGACTCCGGTGTTCAGATTCAACTCACTCAACTTATCGTCGAGCTCATCCGATCGGACATCTGATTCCAGAGCAGTAATGATACCATCTTCATCCGTACAGACTAAGGTGTTTTCGAAGATATCAATTCGTTCGATGTTTTGAGAATGAACAATAGTCCCATAAAGGGCGAGACGTTTCGCCATAGTTGCGCTGTGAGGACGATCTCGATATCTCAGTGGTGGCAATACGAGCAGTGGGGGGCGGTCAATTGCGGGGTGATCCCAGAAGAATGGTACGCGGCTCGTGGCGGCCCAGATTTGATGTAAAGATGCTGGCAATAGAAGCCCTTCAGGTCTTGTTTGAGTCGCCAACAACATAACCACGAGCGACACCAGATCTTCCTTGTTCAACGAGACCACCCTGCTCATCCTCTTCTTCGTCCTCATATTTGATCTCAAAGTCACTTCCAAGACCCTTCCATGTTCGTTGCTGCGCGAGAAATTCTGCAGCCGGAGAAGCTACACCATTGACAGCGACAAGATCTCCGTTCATGCGCTTTGTCAGCGCCGTCGACGATTTGCTGCCATGAACTTCGATACCATGGTCTGAGGGTCCTGGTCTGCCCATTGGTCTGCTCTGTGACACGTACCTGCCTGTCCTTAGGTCGAACTCGGGAGGTGCTGACTCCTCATCTGAATCCATCTCAAGTTCCTCTCGCTCTGCTTCCTGTCCTTCTCCATCCTCAGGTACGCTTCTGGGTGCTACGCCCGCCCGCACATCCTCCAATACTCCTTCAAAGTCACTTCGCCATGCTCCGGTCCAGACTCTGGTTTCATCTGTTTTCAAGGCCAGCTCAAGCTCGAACGGTGTCAGAATAGGCTTGAAGAAGTCTCTGCTGTCAATGAGCGAGCTTTCCCAGCAACCTATCACAACCCAGCCCCCGATCTCGGCGAAATTTGCTATTTTCGCCGCGTTGAGCTTGCCAACAACGAAGAGATAGGACTTTTTCCCTGCCGCTGCAATTTGCTTTTTGACGTGGTCGACCACGTGCATATAGTTCTTGACGCTCAGTGTATTGATTAGAATGCCCCAGGTCGAGACTGTGCTCATTGATGTAACCAGAGCATACCGTCGTCTAAGCACCATTGACGTATTCGCTTCTTGCGCTTGTGCGTTGCCAATTGCACCATCCAGGTCAGGTCTGAAGATGCGTATACTCTGAACTTTTGAGGTCAAGTTCAGTAGCAGAGCTGTCGGTGGTTCGGCAATATGGTAGATGTGCCAAGCGCTGAGCTGTTCGGGGTTCTCTAAGATCATTTGTGGAAGGGTTCGGTTCGGTATGAGTGAGGATGGATCGTGGACGATCTTTGCTGCGAACACGGCCGCGTATCCTATTACAGAGAGTCTGTCTGCCATAGATTGAACATGCGAAGCGTAGGGAATATCAGCCGTGAGTATCACATTGCTATCAGAATGAGGGAAAGCGTCAACAAACGCCTCCACAGCGGCAGCTTCGTCAAAACGACTCTGCGTGAAAATATGCAGAACCGGTAGACGAGCGGTTGGTGATAAGCAGGCGCGACCATAATGAATCACAGCGTCTGCTTCCACATGCTCTGCCGCTATTTCGTCGACGCAACATGACCCATAAGACGTGTCGGCTAGAATGGTCAGCTTTACTGGCTGCGCTTGCGTGTCTATCCTGAGAGAGTCGAGGCTCAACTCTGGATGATCAGCATCTATAAATTTCGCCGGTTCAGGTACACATTCAGATAGTCCTCGAGATAGTAGCTGAGACACTCGGGCAGAATGTGACAACATGTGGTCCGGGAACTGAAGCGCCACTCGTTTCCATCCTTGATCTCGAATTGCCTTGACGGTCCGGTCGATCTCATACCGGATTTTGAAATGCTCTTCGGACAGACTCGTGGTCCGCTCTGTATTCGTAGTAGGTTCGATCTCTGTCAGTATATGATTGTCGGGGGTGGATAGCACCGGCGCAGCCGCCATATTATCTGCCATCATGTCCTGTTGCGACTTCACACATTTGATGAACCTACTACACGCGGACGTGACCAACATTTGACGGTACACTTTGTGCTGAGATTGCCACTTGCTTACAAACAAATTCTCGTGACTGTGCCGTGTGTCAAATTTTATTCGTTTGAGGGCTGCGCCGGCACGACGTCAAGACCCTTCACTGGTACACAAAGTTTACGTGAACGACACCAGCTATAAGCAGCGACACTTCTCAGAAGCGATGAATGATAGCACCGGCATTGTATCGTTCTGTTGCTGCTGCCGACGATACGCTACTGTATTGCCAGGTGCAGTGTCAGAAGATCGTTAGACTACACAAAGTCGTCGTGTTTGTGAGCCAATCATGACCCTTTTTCACATTCCACTCTTGGCACAAGGAAGTTAGCCGACTCATAGTTCATCCCTCGCTGTGGACTGCATAGATTGTGTGATCTAGGCCTTTGCACCACACCTTGCAAACACATCACTTCTTCATTGTACACACCCTGGTAAGTTTTCTGTGTCATCCTTTCTGTTCGACATAGACTTAAGCGCAGCCGCTGAGCAAGTGCGGCCACAGAGGGCAATTCAGACACCGTCTTGCCACCATAGCAAAATGTTACGTACCAGCAGCTGAAGGCTGCATGTTGTCTCTGCAGCCTCGAAGAGCTTGACTGGGAGCGTTCATCGTCGTCGCAGGTAGGTGGGACAGACGGCCCGCTCGCTGTTGGGTCATCCTAAGACTCCTTTTCTTGCTCGTTGCATCATCTCAGCATCACTAAGCTCTTCGATGAGGGGTGGTCACCAGCCAAGCCTTTCACTTGGTGGCTTTGTCTGCTTTATCAGCGTTTGCTTAGCTCTCCTGGCGCAACGATACACACTAGTCCTGCACGATCACTACCTAACTCATATTCTCAGTGTCTTTAGCTTTAACATCCCCCACCTCCACAGAGACTGGTCGCTGCCCACACACCGTAAAATGGGGTCATATGGAGGCTCGTCGCATTTCACGACCATTCAATCTTTCACTCCCGACTATTGTCCGAACCGCATCACTCAATATGAGTCGACAAAAACTGGGATGCGAGTGGTGGTGGTCGATCAGGAAGGACCGAAACTGTATGGATTCTTTGTCTTAGCCACGGAGATACACGATGATTCTGGTGCACCTCATACACTTGAGCATCTGTGTTTCATGGGCTCCAAGAGCTACAAATACAAAGGCTTTCTGGACAAACTAGCCACCCGGGCATATTCTGGTACTAACGCCTGGACGGCAACAGATCATACAGCGTATACGCTAGAAACAGCTGGATGGGCAGGTTTCAAACAGATACTGCCGGTCTACCTGGAACATGTCATTCTGCCGACTCTGACCGACTCCGGGTGCTTGACAGAAGTTTGGCACATCGATGGCAAGGGTCTGGACGCTGGAGTGGTTTACTCGGAAATGCAGGGCGTGCAGAATACAGCTCAGGAATTGATGGACCTTCGAAGCAAGCGGCTACTGTACCCCAAGGGCAGCGGTTTCAGATACGAGACAGGCGGTATGATGGAGCAGCTTCGCGTGCTGACACCAGAACGAATTCGAGAATTCCATCGAGATATGTACCAGCCTAAAAATCTTTGTCTCTCCCTGTTCGGCGAGGTCAACCATGAAGAGCTGCTGGAGACATTGAGCGAGTTTGAGACTTCTATTCTTAGCGACATACCCGATCCTGAACTCCCATTCAAACGGCCATGGATCGAGTCAGAAGAACTCAGACCCTTGACGGAGTCGATCATCGAAGTTGTCGAGTTTCCAGAAGAAGACGAGTCTTTCGGTCAGATTGACATTCGATTCCTGGGACCAAACAGCGCCGATTCTTTGCAAACCTCAGCCCTACAAGTCGTGCTGCTCTATCTCGCCGGATCATCTGCGGCTCTACTAGATAATACTATCGTCGAAAAGGAGCAATTAGCTAGTGGTGTCTACTACACCATCGACAGCCGGCCTAAGACAGAGATCGCCTTCTCCCTGTCAAGCGTCGAAACGGACAAGATGCAGGAAGTCGAAGCGCGATTCTTCGAAGTGCTGAAAGATGCCATGAGGAAGCCACTCGATATGACTTTCTTGCACGACTGCCTCGACCAGCAAGTACGTACAGTGAAGTTCCAATCCGAGACCACGGCCACGGCTTTTGTGAACGACATAATTGCCGACTATCTGTTCGGAAAGCGTGACGGCTCGACACTTGAGGCCAACACCAGGACTCTTGATGACTATAGCAAGACACTGAAAGCCTGGACTGAGCAACAATGGAAAGACTTTATGAGGACATACATTTCCGACGCCCATCACATCTCAATTCTTGGAAAGCCATCCTCGAAGCTCGCAGAAAAGTTCAAAAAGGATGAAACACAGAGAGTGGAAGACCAGGTCAAGAGATTAGGCCCTGAAGGCATCGAACGATGTGGGCAGAAGCTCAAAGAGGCCATGGCCGAAAACGACCGAGAAATACCATCCTCGGTCCTCGCAAAGTTCAAAGTCCCGCCAACAGACACAATTCACTTTGTCAACACGTCATCCGCCCGTATTGGACCAGCTTTGCAAGCAGGCAGACCACAAAACGAGTATCAGAAGATCGTCGAAGCCAACGATAAATCCATGCCTCTCTTTATCGACTTCGAGCACATACCCTCGAACTTCGCCCGCGTGAATTTGATGATCTCGACTGAAAAGGTCCCCATTGAATTGCGGCCACTGATCCCAATATACCTGGAAGCCTTTTTCAACGTTCCGCTCAAGCGCGGCGACACCACACTCTCCTTCGAGCAAGTTGTCGTCGAACTCGAGCGCGAAACCGTAGGGTACAGCATCGAGACCGCTATCGGTCTCGGCAACTCTGAGTGCCTGCGCATTGAATTTCAGGTTGAGGTCGAAAAATACGATGTTGCAATCCGCTGGATTCGAGAACTCCTCTTCCACTCCGTTTTCGATCTCGAACGTTTGCAGGCCATCAACAGTCGTCTACTCGCAGATGTGCCAGACTCGAAGCGGAGCGGCGACAACATGCTCACGGCCTGTCACTTGATGCTCCACCTGGCGCCGGAATCTATAGGGCGTGCCAAATCAACATTGACAAAAGCTCTATACCTCAAACGCATCAAGAGCCTCCTCAAGAGCGACCCTGATCAAGTGATCAATCAGCTAGACACCTTCCGCAAGTCGTTGTGCCAATTTGGCAACTTCCGAGTTGTTGTGGTCGCGGACCTGGAAAAGCTGAACGAGCCAGTTGCAGCCTGGAACGCATTGTTATCAGAGCTAGACATTGATCGAGAACGACCGCCGCCGCTCAACCCCTTAGGCCAGAGGATTGATCGACTCAGTGAATCAGGAATACATCCTGGCAGATCATCCCACGTCGTTCCGATGGCGACCGTCGACAGCAGCTATCTGTCTTCGACGTCTCGTGGTCCAACTTCCTACGACGATCCCGAGTTGCCAGCCCTGATGGTGGCGATGTCTTATCTCAACGCTGTCGAAGGACCACTGTGGACAGCAGTGCGAGGAACGGGCCTCGCTTATGGCACCTCAATGTCTTACGACATTCAATCCGGCTTCATGCACATCGACGTCTATCGCAGTCCAGATGCATACAAAGCGCTCAAGGCAGCGACCGACGTGGTTCAGGCGCACATTGACGGTAGCACACCCTTCGACCCGCTAATGTTGGAGGGCGCGATCAGCTCTATAGTGGTCTCGTTCGCCAACGAACAGGCCAGTCTTGCGAGTGCTGCCGTTGCGAGCTTCGTAAGGCAGGTGATGCGAGGTCTACCCGAAGATTACATGCAAGTCATGCTCCGCAAAGTCAGAGAAGTTACAGTGGAGCAAATCAAGGCGAGTCTAGAGAAGGTCGTGTTCGATGTGTTCCGGCCCGAGAAGGCGGATGTAATTTGCACATGTGCAGTAGGTTTAGCTGAGGTGAGTTTGCAAAACCTGATTTTGAAGCCTGCCTGAGCTCGAACTAACGTATCACAGCAAATCAAGACTGGACTCGAAAGCCTAGGTTTCAAGCCTGAAATGCATGAGTTGGCCTGGTTCCAGGATGACTATGGTCTCAAGGCGGGTGAGGATGAGGATGTTGAGGACGACGAAGATGAAGATGAAGAGGACGATGGTAGCGTGATGGACACTGACGATGAGGATGATGAAGATTGAGAACTTGGATATGAAGCATCGTCTGGCACGCTATAATTCCTGCGTGTGTACAATGCACGTTTTGTGCCTGCGTTCAGCATAGACTGGCCGGACCCCTACGCAACAACTTACTCGCTGCTCGTTCTCTAGCTAAGCTATGTGGTTCGCATCGCGCAGTATCTCGGATCTATTGTTGCCGCGCAGACCTGCTGATCGCACACAGCCTTCGAAAGCATCTATATGTGCATGATTGTCCATTCTTTAACGAGCCTGGTGCATTCTACCCGCCAACCACGAACTCTGGAGCTCTGTGGACTATTCCTATTTGAAACGCCGAAAATTCAAGCGATGGTCGGCAGCGCGTGCGGCCGAGGTTACGATCGGCCCTTCTTTTCGGGCTCATCTACGCAACGTCGAAGAGTTGTGCCGGTTGAGGTGATTTTCGCGTCGAGACTCACGAGCAGCCGTGGCCCTATGCGCAAGCTCCATATCTGAACACAAATATCTGTGTATCGCAGATGCCGTCGGCAGGTCCTGATTCACTTTGACAAATGACGATTACGGATCGCCAACAGGGATGTCATTGATGTTCACGAACAACACTCTCGAGCTTCGCTACTTAGCAAGCGCTAAAGTCATAGTAGAAGCCTCCCAAGGTCTACTAAGCCTCTCAAAGGTAAGCTTCGATTGCAGCTAACCAACCCCTGCTCGCAGTCACGGAATAGCGTCGCCTGAACTAGACGTCTTTCCGATCTCGAAGGCGGGGAGATGAGGTCTGGGGATGACCCATCGTGCATCTGTGTGGTCGCGCCCGAAACTCAAATCCGGTAATGGCTTCTACAACATCTCCTCAAGGTCAAGGGCCCTTGACAGCTCGTCTAGGCCGCTTGTAAGCATGTGTCAATATATATGCAGCCATGGCTATCCTACAGCCTATGACCTGCCTCTCCTCAAGCGCGTGTGAAAACGTACGTGGACGCATCCGCACATACAGTTGGCTCCAGTGTACATATTGTTTCTCAGCTCATCATGCCTCAAGCAGCTGACCCGTTCTACGAGCGCAAGCGAATTCCTGGTAAGTTCCCACAACAATTGCGCTGAATCCTGCTTACATTGATCAGACGAATTTATTGAAGGTGTCGGAGAGACCGGGCTCGCACCCGGTGAAGAGGCCGTGAATAGGGAGCGCAAATACTCGAGAGAAGGCGGCGACATTCGTCACCATTTCTGGAATCCAAAAGGCAAGGATGGAAAGCTGGACCCGTACTATCAAAGGAAGCCAGTACCAGAGGCTATGATTCATGGCGTTGGCGACACTGGCCTTACAAAAGAGGAAGAATACCTGAACCGAGAAAGGAAATACAGCGTGAACGGCACAGATCTTCGGAAATTCAGCGATAGCACCAAGGGTGGCTGGCACCCAACAGACGACCCGTATTACGGTCGCAAACCAGTTGACAGTGAGTGACTAAGTCGGGCACTTTTGCACCTCAAACACTAATACCGCGCCACAGAACATCAGATTGACGGGGTCGGTGATACACAGATGAGCGCCGCTGAGGCATACGAACAACGCGACAACAAAATTGCCTTTGCAGATTTCTCCAGTGACCCATTCCAGGAGCTCACGGGACGAGGCCACCGCCAGTCTGTCTCCGGCATGGCTGGACCTGCTGCTGCTGCCCACGCACGTCGACGAAGCTCAGCAGTTGCTCCTGACGCTGTTGCGGCTGTTGAGCATCACCACAGTGGATACGACGGCGACAAGGGGTTAGCTCCGATCCAAAGCAGAGGGGACGACGAGATCACGCCCGTCACCAGCGGCGCGAGCGACTATAGGACAACAAGCGGCGCCCCTCAAATTGGACGGGTTGAGCCAACCACTACCACGACCACTACCAGCACAGACATCGGGGATAACACTGGACACGATATGGAAGAGGCTGGTCACACGACATTCTACGATGCTGCGACCGGTGACCTGGATGACATCGCACCCAACCAGAGGGTCTAAGCGGCAGGCCCAAGTATTGACGAACAAGCTTGAAGTAAGCGGCCAGTCCAAGGGACAGGCACAAATAGCAAGATACCCTCGTCCATCCGACGAAGTGCACATTAATCGTGACGGTTGGATGCGATAGACCAAAATTGCAGCGTGAAATCAAGCTCTTGTACTGAATCTTAAGATGCTTCGACTGCCACATTGATGCTTGATTAGCGGTCGATCAGATAGAACTCTAATATCCCCACGATTCCGGAAGGCTGATGGTAATCAAGTTGGTGTTTTTGCAAGTCGCACGCCTAACGGGCACCAAGATAGCAGATAAAGTTCAAGTCAAGGGCCCTCCGAATATAGTATACCTCAGTTTTCAAGACTTGTGTCGCCTTGAGTCCACGACTTCTATCACACTTTTCCATCTACAGTTAAGTCTTGTATGTGTATGGATTCGAGAGCTTCTGTTCAGGGTCCTCGACAAGCTGCCGGCATGCACTAGGTACTGGTAGCCACACTTTCTGCTCCACTATGAGGTCGACAAGTACTAGCAGGCAATGAGGGGTACCCCATTTCTGGGGTCGCCTGCATGGCTAGTGCCAACACGCGGAGGGCCGTTTAGAGGTGAAGTGCGGGCGTATGCAGCCAGCGCAGTTTCCGACGCACATTAGAGCCTAGAACCGGTTCTCACCGTGTGGTACAGCGAGGCTGGGCCCATCTATACCTACACGTGTGGTTGTGAACGTTGTGAACGTTGTGGCTGACTAGTTTGCTGCAGCAAAATTTCGGATTTCCAGACTGAGTATTCTGATATAATTGACCCACGAGCGACTGGAACTATCACGAACCAAAGCGCGTACACTCGAACCCCACAGCTACAGCTACAGCTACTAGTAATACTAGTCGACCACCGACTAGGCGATTGTCAGGCAATGGTCGACCATTGAACATCTGTGCAGCCTTTCTCAAAGCAAACCAGCGGAACCATTGTCTTGCAGTACTCATGTCTTCCGATGATACACAAACATTGACCGATGTACGAGATATTTCGGCTACCCTACTGCGCTGCATGGCAGCAGCCATGGCCCGTCCCATTGGCAATAAAATATGGCCCATCGACGAGGCAGGGCGCAGCACTTTTCTCAAGATACCGCAAGCTGTCAGTCGAGGCGCCATAGGTTGATGGTTAAGACTAATCCACTACAGGTCGACCTCAGCAATACCAAACAGCAGAAGGGCCTCTACGGCGGCGCCTCGAGCATAGCAAACCTCCCACCCGAACTCCACGGCCTTATCCTCTCCCACCTTCCTGCCATCGACCGAGCTTGTCTAGCACTGACCTGCAAATCCCTTGCTGCGTCGGCGGTCAGCTCTCCCCACCTCAAAGCGAGCCCATGGACTCCCTGGCTGTTCTGCAGAGGAGACCACTTCCCCTCACGGCACCTGCTGATCCAGCGCCTTGCGCATGGCTGGACAGACAAGTCACGGTTGCGGTATTGTCAGAATTGTCAGCGCATACTACCTCGAGATCCAGCCTACTTCCGGCTGAAGCTACAGAAGAGGAAGAAGCTACCATGGAACATCAAGACGGAAATGGAGGAGGACAAGTGGAAAAGGCTGAGCAAAGACAAAAAGTACGAACACATCTTAAAGACATGGTCCGAATCGAGCAGAGAAGACAGCTCTATCTTCTCGTGTACCAAGTGTCTTTCGCGTGAGGCAGACCGGACGATGGGCTGGGGACCGGATCTGGAGAAAGCTCTACCGCAGCAGCAAGGCCAGGAATGGGGGTATCAAGTACCGGTGGAGTGTCCGTGTTGTGTTGTGTACAGCCTGACCAACACATACAAGGAACCTCGGAAACCAAAGGTGAGGCCGTGGTTGTGGAAGTGGACGAAAAAACTCGGCAGCTTCGTTGGCAACACCATCTTGGTCTTCATCTATCTACTGTATTTGCTATGCAAGGCGCCCTTCGACATCGGATCGTGGCTGTGGAAGAAGAAAAAGAGCAGCGGGTTTCGCTTCAGAAGGGCAATGTGTATGAAGTAGCCTGAGAACGGGTTCATGTCAAGACTACGCGACTGGCAATGGGCGCACAACCAAAGGAGATGGACGAGTACACAGGTGCTGGGGTCAAAAAGCTCTGGTTGAGCAATTGAAGTTTCGACTTTGCAGCAAGATAGAAGACAGCTCTTCTAATCCCCATCAACGGGATAATTCATTCATTGTAGCTCTATCCTGCCGGCTCCGAGTGTGATCCTCCCAGACACTACCGATATACCCTAATCGAACGATATCGCCTGTTGCACACCGCTAGATCTGATAAAATGAGGCCCACTGCAGCGAACAGGGCCCATCCGGGGTAATGCTGGGCAAGTCATCTTAGGCATGGTCTGGCCTTCTCTTGGCCTGCGTCAGAGTCGTCACCTCCCAGCAGGAACTGCCTCTTCTGAAGCATTTGTCAACAACATCCGACCAAGTTTCACAACTCGTTTCAAGCATAGTCGTGCCACGCGTGAAGCTCGGTGGTTTGCATGAATCCTTGCCTGTGCAAGTCAGCTGAAACAAAGAACCATGATTCGAGCATAGAGTAGTGACATAACGCGTGACACCCCTGCCCAGCTCGATCGTGCCTGCCCGGGTGGCTCTTGCGTCTACCCCTCCATGCAGACACGTTGACCAGTATTAAACGTGTCTTCCTCTCCCAAGCTCTCTGACTCAACCATAGCATCTTTCGGACTCAAAGTACTTGACATTCGAAAGCAGAACTTCTTCCTTCGAACCTAAACCATCCAAACCCGTCAATCAGAATGGATTCACTCAAAGGCTTCGCCAACCAATTCTCTGGTGGCAACAACCAGGCCCAGCAGACCGAAGGCCAAGTCCCCGTCGAAGGCCAGCAACAGAGCTCCAGCGGTGGTGGCTGGCTCGGCGGTATGGGCGACAAGTTCAACGAGGCTGCCGGTGGTGGAAAAGCCAGCGAGAAGAACGAGGATTATCTCGACAAAGGTATACACACAGCAGTATTGCTTCTAACAAATACTCCATATACACGCAACCACCTGAGAAGAAATAGATGTGCTGACCATCACTGTGTCAGGAATCGACTTCGCTCAAGAGAGATTCATGGGTGCAGGACCGCAGGACAATGAGAGTGCTGTTGAGCAGGCTAAGGATGAGCAGATCTCCGATTACAGTGAGTATAGGGTCTTAAAGTAATTGACGGACACTGCTAACGATGATTACAGTTCGAGGTCAATACAAGAACACTACCGGTAGTGACATGCCCATCAAGGACAAGGAGACCAGATTTGGTTGAGCAACAGACACCAGCATGGATCTGAGCATGGGATTGGGCTGATTATTGATATCCTACAATGGAGTTATGAGACATCGGTGCGAGGTACTGAGAGACCACCGCACCTGCAACCCTACGATCAAGAGCTAGACATGAGCACGAATACATTGCATTGAATCCATCCAGCAAGTACTGAGTCAAGATGCTGTCTCCGTGAGGCCAACTCGATGTGCGTGTGTGTGTGTGTGTGTGTGTGTGTGTGTGTGTGTGTGTGTGTTGATACTATGCAGCTCTCACCTCAACTCGTGATTGAGAAATGCGAGGCAATCTAACTGGTCTCTCCCACATCAAAGGAACATGTTGCCCAGTGCCGAAACCGCCAATCAAGATGTAAACAATCGTAAATACTGCCAAAGAACTCCAGGCCAAGTCAGCCATGATAATTCAGTGTACCCAACTCTATCTATATCTCCTCTCCCTTCTGGCCCCCCTCCCAAAACTCCCAAATCCTCTCCGCAGCCTCGGGCCCCTTACTAACCGGCGCCTCATGGCCCGCATCCATGACGACAAACCTTACTCTCCCCTCAAAACACTCGGTCGCGTCCTCGCGCACCTCGTCCAGCTTGATGATCGGATCGCGCTCGCCCAGCACCACCAGCACATCCTGGCCTCGCGCCGCAAAAGACCGCCCCACGCGCGCCACAGCGCGTGCTGCCGCTGGATCGGGCCGTAGCGGATACTCGACATGAAGGAGGGGACGAAGCCGGCGTGGTGCGCGATCTGGTGGTTCACAGCGGCTTCGATTGTGATGTTGGGGTGGGAGCGGGAGAGGACGATGGGGACGTGGGGCTGGTTGGCTTCGATGTTGACTTCGGCTTGGAGGGCGTCTTTGGCGCCATGGGGCTGCGTCGCGGACGGCTGGCCCTGGTCTTGGATCGCGCCGGCGGGGTGGTGTTTGGGCGGGGAGACGGGTTTGCGCAGGCGCGAGCGGACCAGGCGCAGCAGGATGGGCTCGAGCAGGGTTGTCTTGGCGTAGAGGATGCGCGAGGTGCGGCTGATGTGTTTGTCGCGGATGAGGCCGGCCGGCGCGATGAGGATCAGACTGCGGATCAGGTCGGGGAAGTAGGCGGTGAAGGCGGCGCTGATGCCGCCGCCGAGCGAGTAGCCTATTATGTCGAAGCCGCGGGGGGTGGTCCAGGGGAGCGGGGAGGAGGCGAGGACGATGAGGATCTGGGACGTGAAGAGGCGGATGTCGTGGTCTAGGTCGATCGGGGTGTCGCTGTAGCCGCGGCCGGGGAGGTCGAAGAGCATGACGCGGCAGCCTTTCTCGGCTAGGCTGAGGGCTACGCCGCCGAGGGCGAGGCAGGGCGTGGAGATGCCGTGGACGAGCAGGACTTTGCGGCCATCTTCTGGGCCGAATTCGTAGACGCGGAACGTGCCGTAGGGACTATCTACGTCACGGGCGCCTGGGAGAGCGTCGGGCGGGTATGGTAGATTGAACCTTTCGGCTTCTGTGAGGGATGGTAGTAGTGTCTTGCGCGGCGACGGCCTGATTCCGCCTTTGGGCTGTTGTGCTAGGATGCTGCGGACGGCGAAGCCGGTGCAGAAGAGGGTTGCTCCCGCTAGGATTAGCTGTAGTTGTTGACGAGACCAGAGATCTGAGTTCGCCATCTTTGAGGGGGTGTTCTGTGAAGGATCACGTTCACGTGATGGCTGTGCTTGAAGCTGCTTAGCTTTTCGTGTGATGCACCTTCACACGATATATCATTGATGATGCGATGAGATCCGCGCTGGCGTCTTTCTCCGACCGAGGCAGCAGATTTCGCCGCCTTTCAGGCACAAACACGTGATTTTCCTCCAACGCCCAGCCCCCTTTATCAGGCATCAGCCCGCCTAGAAGCATTGCCCAGTGGCCATGCATGCAGACGCCTCGAGCCACACGATCACGCTGTTCCCCACAAGCGTCGACATCACGCTTATATGGTCTTTTTGTCTGGTGACTGCTTGCTTTCGGCTTCGGTGGGAGCTTCTTTTGTAAGATACCTGATCAAGCTGATGAATTCCCCAGCAGCTCGAGCGGTTAGGATGTGCCACCAGCCGTGGAGCTCGGTCAAGAAGCCCAGTATCAAACCCAATCGAGGAGGTAGCACCATAACCAGCTGTTTCCTAAATTGCCGTAGGTACGCACAATAGGCTGGACTGCAGTCGATAAGCCAAAGGGCAAAGCCCACATTGAGAGTCATGTATGCGGTGAACAGATGCCAATACAGCTTCGAGCGAGTTTCCTTTCCGTGCCTGCGAATAAGTGTTCCCATTCTGACACCACAGATGACGATAGCAATGCCGAATGTGATGCTATGTATTATCAGATCACCCGTCCATAGCGTGATTGTGCTCGTCGCCAGAATTGTAAGCAGGATGCATAACGCGGTGACGGCGCGGTGATGGTGACTGACGGTCTGCTTACCCGTGACCGCGCTGTAGCTTGTCGTCAGAAGGTCGAAAGCAAAGGCAGCCACCAGAAAGTACATAGAGCTTTCGTCTAGGAATTGCGGAAAGCTCTGCAGCGAGGCGTGAAACATGGCTGAAGTTATGCCAATGGACATGAGTGCTATTGTATGCACATCCCAGACCACGGAATTGCTCGGAGATTGACCTGAGATACTCTTTTGTGTACGCATCGAAAGCGACGGTGGGTATATGGCGAAGTATATGTAGGCTAGGTTCGACAAGGTATTGATAAACTCGCTCACGTAGAAGGAGATGGCATAATCTTCCTCGCAGAAATTCGCGAGGGCAGTACTCGGTGACCAGAAACCATGGTCGCGGGTACTATCGTAGAACGCTTGGTCACGGAAGCCTGACATGATCGATGCTTTTCCTAGCCAGTATGCAATTGATTGAATTGAGAAAATTGTGGAAAAATGAAGCCAAAGGGACCAACGTGTCTTAGTACAAGCGTGTCAAGGGATGCCTCAGGCAAGGGGTTGCTGCAGCAATATGAGGATCGTACCGACGTCAATGGCATTTTGCAGAAGATGCGGTTCAGAGAGTGCCTGCAACGAAATTCTACAAGTCATGGAGATCGTGAGAAAGATCAATACGCCGGTCCTCCGTGCCCAGCGCACAGCGTCCATCTGTGAGGCATCACTGAAGCCTGAAACCTCAATATCACAACACCTGGCTCGGAACCTATTACTCTTTTTGCCCATATTGCTGAGCACACACAGCCCGAGAATGAATGTGTTATCCCTCAGTCATGACCCTCGCTCGAATCCTCTAGCAGATCAACTCCGTTAATTACGATGTGTGGCAGCGCCAGCGCAGCTGGTGATCCCGGTGCGGCCTGTGACCTCAAATTCTGAACCTTCCTGACGACTGACACTGCAGACATCGATATCTCTTCAAGCTCCCTCAGCTCCTGGTCAATGATACCATAAAACAGATCAAGGGTGAATTCGGTATCGCCGAACCCTGCAAGATGCGGCGTGTCAAGCAAGATATCTGCAATGTGGCTGATCTTCTCTTGCGGTGACATTTTTGGGCGTGACTTCTTCTCCTGCGGCATCTTGAGCATTGTCCTCTTGCTGAGATACGCGAGTTTCCGCCTGCATTTCTGTGAAACGATCCGCCCATACCGGCAGTTCGGGCAGAAAAAGGCAGCTGTGCCACCTGTTATGGGATCGTTTTCGCCATCGGTAAGTCGGCAGCCTTTACATGGACACGGTTTGTCAAGTCCTGTGACGCAGTCATCGCAGACGAATACCTTGCAATCCTGACATTGGCGCATGACGGCACTGCAGCGTCTGCGATGGTCGCCGGCTGATCGAGTGCTAGAACAGAAGAATGCTTGACAGCCTTTCCACGTGCTGGGCATTACTGGTGGCTGTTTGGAGCTCTCACCGGTTTTGCTCGGCTCTGGTGTGGCGCTGACTGACCTTGCGGAAGGAGCAGGAGAGGAGGCCCTGCTCAACGGGCCTGTACTGTTCGAGCCTGGCGATAGCGGGCGCTCGATAGGATCCGAGTCGGCGGATGTCGTTGGTTCGGTCGTGCGTATTGGTAACGTCGACGATGTTGCTCCATCTAGCGGGAAGGGATGCGGCGACACCTGGGCTAGCTCACTGTACTTCGATTGCCCCTCTTCCAAAAGCACGTTGGCAGCAAGTGCAAGCTGCGCTTCCTCCATGCTCCTCATTGCCTCTGACTTTTGAGACTTGCTCGCTTCGAGCTTCTGCTGCTCTTTTCTCTTTAGCCAGAGCGACTTGAACAACTTTGTGGCTTTCAGTCGTGCAATCAATTCCTGCTTCTCGACGTTCAATTCTTTGTAGCCACAGATGCGTACACGTTGCTTCTCTTTTACGTCGTGTCTCAAGCACAGAGCAACAGAGCAGGCTTTGCACTTGATTTTCCACTGCTCGGAGCTATGGCAGTCGTCGCACAAGATGCGTGGTATGCTGTCTGGCTCGTCGTTCACATCCATCTGAGTGCCGTACCTGAACATGTCGGCGAGGGACGCCCACCGTCCACCCGGCCCGGAGACTGTGCTTCTGCTCAGTGGCGAGCCGAGTTCATGAACATCATCAGGGCTGTGCGACGCGAATTCTGCATCCTCATAACCATGTCCTGGGGGTAAAGGGGCCGCTCTCAATCGATCTATGTCGTGATTTTGGCCGACTCCGAGAGTAATGCCTCCACCACCCGAGAATACGGGTTCGGTACAGCACCACTTGAACTTGATGTTCGGTAGGCCGTTGGTTTGCTGTGGCGGCCCAGCTGCGGGAGCATCGGTGTCCTGCATCGAACATGGAGAGACAGCATAGCCCGGCGCCCACCAGAAGCGCTGTTTCTCTTCCTCTGAAGCGTGTCGATTTCGGAGGTATGGTCGATCAAAGGCACAACTCGCACAGAGAGTCTTTCTGCAACCGGAACAATGCATCATGACCGAACACTGCTCGCATCTTTCTAGGATCTGTTCGGAGCAATTGTCGCAGTGGATGTCTTGGACGAATTGCCTGTGCGAATGTCGTAGGTGAACGGGAACGTCCTTGCCTTCTCGGCCCAGGCCAATTGGCTCACCATTGACGGCTTCCTCCTCTTCCCAGACACGACCATCCCGCTTTCTTTTCCGAGGCTTGAGGTTCGCATTGGGACTCGGCGGTGGGCCCAACCAGTTGCGACTGCGCCATAATCTGTCGTACACGACCCAGACCTCGCGAGTGTCCTGCTGAGCTCGCATCATGACATAGCCACGCCTCCTGTGACATCTCGAGCCGGGAGTGGTGCACCAGGCTGTGTCGGTCCAGATACCCAGCTTATGGCAGGTGAGCACGAGTTCGTGTGTTGGCTCGCTATCACTCTCTTTTCTACTCAGACTGTTGGGTAGGTATGGTCTCCTCCTGTGATGCCTACATCGGTAGGTGTATAGACTCTTCAAGGCCAGCTTTTGCAGTTCCGGTGGTCGCATGCTGGGTGGCTGTTGCAAAGCCATGGCGTGCATGATCAGCCAGGGATTGATGTGGTACTTCAACGAGACATTCTTGCAGCCACGAACGGAGACGTGCTCCAGGGTATCCTTGCGCAGTATCATGACCGTCTGGAACAGGGTCGCACCACTGACCGATGTGTTGTCCAAGACCAGACTCGTCAGGCGTGTGCTGAAGGGGATGATCACGTACATCATCAACGAGTCGAGGGCATAGTTACCCGACTGGCGCTGTAGTGGACCTTGAGCGGCGTTGGCAGGGACCTGGGTCTGAACGGGCTGATGCAGTCGCCATGACATGTGCTTCCATGTCGTGGGGGTGCTGCGGAACAAGTGTCGCAGGAAGGAGGAGGTATGGTACAATTTCAAGATCGAATCGGTCGGCAGCTGATCAACCAAAGAACTGAGGACGGGCTCGTTGTTGGCAATGATCTGTTCGAAGCGCGACGGCGTCGCCATGTTCTCTACGCTCTTCGGCGTTGAGTGGTCGTCAGTCATGATAGATGCGTCGTATTGCATACATGACCAACACTATTTCCGCTCCTGCCAGTCCGCAGAGTTACTGTCCAGAATCACTGTCCAGAAGCACTGATTATACGAGTACCTTACAAATGCACGGCGTTGGTCGTAGTAGTGGCGGGCGGAGGAAGTGAGACCCAAGTCAACGCCCCGACGGCTGGTGCGGTGATAACCTAGTTAGCCTTGGACGTCTTAAGTTAGACGCCCGGCGCTGTCACAGTTTGACATGCCAAGTCGGGGAGCCCTTCGCTTTCAGACCACTAACTCCGGGGTTCAACAGGATATTCGTCGCGCCTTTCAAACACACGCTCGTTACAGCCGAAGGTCGCCCGTCAGTGCATAAACAATCGATCTCTGCCATGCCACACTGTGTCTGTTTGAACCAGCAGCGACCACATACCGCATGTCGAAGGACGATAAAGTTTCTACATGAAAGAGAGGCGTCTATACAGCTGTTGACTATTGTACGCACGACTACTTACCATCATCTGGTGTTCTTCAGCCCAGCTGCGCAAGTTGCAGTAATGGTATCGAGCTTAGACATGTGAAGCCCAGCTCAGCCCTCCAGTCGCAGTACAAACCGGTAAACAGCGCGTGTATGTGATCTGTACGACTCACTCACCTAGACGTCCACCGTCGATGACCTCCAGGCACCGGAGTATCTTCGAGACCTTGTTCCACCCCTGCCCACCCTCATATCCTGAGCATAGGATGCAGGTTAGGGTACCAACCAGGGAGGAATGTCAGTCTTACTAGGTAAATTAGCCACCAGGAACCCCCCCGCGTAGATGAGACACTTCCTCACGAGGCACGTTTTCATACACAGCAGCAATTCATGAGCCAGGACGTTATGTGTATGCACTCATTTAGAGGCTCAAGTGGGTTTGGTGATTAGGTAACATACCATAGTTGAATTCGATGCCAGATGGGAGCACATGGCATGTGTTGAAACTCTACCGGCTCAGACTACTTTTGACGCCTTCACATTCTTGCCCGGCGCGCGAATGCCTTATCGATAAGCACAATCTAGGTGTCCCCACACAATCTCAGGCTGCGAACTTTTTTGAACGAACGGTCTGCTGTGAAGCACTGTAGAACTATTGCACGAGACCACTCATACTCTACACGCAAGCCGTTCAAACACTCGTCGTCTGCCAAGCTCTTGAAAAGACAAGAAACGTGTAGGGAACAAAAAGACACCCAGACATCTCCCACTCTTCCTCGCAACTACGCCGCCTACTCTGAACACCAGGCAAGAAACAGGACACACCGTTAAGCGACCTTGTCTGTCAAGATGCCGGCTCCAACAGCGCTGCAGCGCGCCCCCGACACACTCGCCGAGGAGGTGTCAGTAGACCAAGGGATGCAGCCCGAACAACAACCAACAGAGATCGAAATAGTCACCGAGACGCAGACTCAACCGCCACAATCGATCCAGCCCGACGACTCAATACAACACGACGACGACACCACAATGCAAATAGACCCCGAAGGCCGCCCACACTTCGCCCCCTCCTCGGACCCCATCCTCTCCTCCCCAACCCAAACCGCGCCCACCCTCGTCTCCAAAATCCACAGCAGAAAAGTCCCTATCCCACCCCACCGCATGACTCCCTTAAAAACCGCCTGGCCCAAGATCTACCCACCCCTAGTCGAGCACCTCAAACTCCAGGTGCGCATGAACATCAAGTCCAAGGCCGTCGAGATGCGCACGTCCCGCTACACAACCTCGACCGACTCTCTGCAGAAAGGCGAGGACTTCATCCGCGCCTTCACGCTCGGCTTCGACGTCGACGACGCCATCGCCCTGCTGCGGCTCGACGATCTCTACATCGAGACCTTCGAGATCAAAGACGTGAAGACGCTGAACGGCGAGCATCTGGGCCGGGCGATCGGGCGGATAGCGGGGAAAGACGGCAAGACCAAGTTTGCGATCGAGAACACGAGCAAGACGCGGGTCGTGCTCGCGGACAGCAAGATCCATATCTTGGGCGGGTTCCAGAACATCAGGATTGCGAGGGAGGCCGTGGTGAGTCTAATTCTGGGCGCGCGCCGGGCAAGGTCTACGGGAACCTGAGGACTGTGGCCGGGAGAATGAAGGAGAGGTTCTAGGCTTGATTGGCAACGAGCTATCTGCACAAGGCGTTGACCGGCATGGGAGTTAGAAAAGCGTTGCGAAGGCATGATGACGTCCATATATCGTTGAAGAGAATGCAATAGCTTCAATTCTCTCCAAAAAGACCGGTCCCTGTGAATCTGCACCCACAGGACTGCGACGTCCGTGTCAGCGTCCTATTAATGGCTGATCATTGGTGGCTTGTCTAGAAGGAGCCTCGGCATCAGCGCTATTTTCCAATCGGTGACTCCTACAGCACGGATGGCGAATGAACCCAGTAGTCCGGTCCAGGGGATGAGATTGGTCTATCAACGGCCGTCCACGTATGAAGAGACACCGTACTCGTCCGGCAACCGAGCAGTCCAGAGTACAAGGAAGGTACGGCCACCGAATGGTAAGAGGACGGGTAGGAGACCAGATGCAACAACATCCAAGAGAGCCGCTCTCGAGCAATCCGGACAAGCAATGCAAAGAACGTTTAGATCGGCCATTCTGCTACGTAGCCTCTGATAGCGTGCTCCTTCAACCTGCAAAATCAAGCCAAAGAGCCATCTCTGGTGCCGAACATCTAATGCTCTCCGACGTCCCATCGGCCCCTTTGGCTCACGCCATGCCTTGATGTATGGGACACTGTGACGACCGTCAGGACTGCTGCAAAGGCGATTTCCTGGGCATCGAGATCATAGTCGAATTGCATCTGCCTCCCGATCAGTTCACGTGGTCCCGAATCACGGTAGTCGGTCACAAAGCTCGACTCGGTACTCCTATGGTCGGAGCTGATCAGGGGAACCTAAACGGCTCTCTATCTCGCAAGACTCAAGAGTGCTAGGTGGAAACAGCCGACGTCTTTCGCTGGAGCAATGACATCGGCACAGAATTGTCGCAACGGATTGCCATAGCAGTATCTAATATTCTCATCCAGTACGCCTTGCGAATGCCGATGCCCGCGCATTACTGAGACCGTCTAGTCCCTCTTCAGCGGTACATAGATCTCCTTGATCCCCTCTTTTGACATGATCAGTATTTGTAGACCGTCACCAACCTCAATATGTCTCTCCGTCGCACTCGTGAAAGCATCCTTGACCAGTCCCAGCACGGTGTCCAGCGGCAAAGGCTCCCTTGGCTTCTCCTTCAGGGACAGTCCTGAGCCACTGCCTGGAATATACTGGTTCTTGAAGTTTACCTGGTTGTCCAGGAACGGCATGATCAGACTTGCAGCTGCACCAGCAGCACGACATTGCTCTCTCTCGTAGCTGCCAACCGGGTCATAACTGTAAAGTGCGCCCTTGCCCTCCTCATCCAGACCTCCCAAAATTGCGTGGACATAGTAAGGGAAAAACCGCTTCCCATACAAGATTGTTGATAGTCGTTGTGCGCATGCTTTGACGGACATGGGCTTGCCATGCTGGTACTTGTACATCTTCACTATGGTGTCGAGTCGTTCTTTCAGAGCCTTTCCATCTGCGGCGAAGCCAACCACGGAGAGGACAATAGGCGAAGAGTCGTCGTCGCCGATGCGGAAAAGCTTGGGTTCGTAGCGTGTGTTGATGTTGTAACCTGAGGTCGATCTGGTGTCGCCAGCGAGGATGGCGAAGGTGTCACCAGTTATGCCTAATGTCGAGCCGCCGTTGTCTGCATACCTAGAAGCTGCATTAGAAGATGTCTCCCTCGTTACCAACGGGCAGAACCATACGGGTAGAAACCATGCTGCCTGGCACCTGAGGAAGCCTCATTTCTGGGTATCGTCGATGCTTCTGAGAAAGAATATGATGGGTTTTCGGAGGGAAGTGGTGCGTGGTGCATCAGAGAAGCCATCTTGACGTGTATCGTAGAAGAACAAGACTGTAAAGAGGGAAGTGAGGTTGAGAGGGTACCGAAGTGGTTCTGGGTTCGATAATGTAGCGTCTGTCCATGAGGCACAACAGCCACCGCAAGTACACGCGTGATGTAAGGTAGTTGCGGCCTATACTTTATGCCTTAGGCATCAATCGGTAGGTACTGAAGTTACCTGATGGCCTTCCGGGATTATAGCAGCTATCTTGAGTTTCCATCATCAGCAAGGTTGACCTTTCACTCTATGCCTCACAGATGCTATCATCCGAGTAGACAGCGTTGTTCTTGATTGAGGTCTTCTGCACCTTGCACCAAAGATTCATTGACCATGAATAGCCTAGTAGGTTATGGCAGCAGCGATGAGGAAGACGAGGTTCATGCGCCGGCTTCTACCAGGACACCCCAAAGCCCAGATCCTCGTTACATGAATGGCAGCAGTAACGGTATCTGTTCGAGTGAAGGAAACGTGGCAGAGGCTCCGAAAATCGCGGAGGAAGCAATGGTAGGTCCAAGCATGCCTAGTAATGCCAGTGCTACCGCGACCGATGCATACGAGGAAGAGGCTGAGCAAGATCTGCCATACATGTCGGAAATGGATCAGCTTCGCTATCTAACCCAGCCTTCCCACCCAATGACATCTCTCCCTCCAGCTCCAACTTCTGAAGCTGATCCTGCCGTCACTACGAAATTCAAGCGCTTCCTGGAGCTCAAGACCAAGGGCGTCCATTTCAACGAAGATCTCGCGGGCAAAAGCTCATTCAAGAACCCCGGTTTGTTCGCATCTCTGCTAGAGCGATCGAGCCTCCCGGCAGAATCTCAATATGCCTCTACGCTGCCATCAGACGTGTTCAGCATCGGCATGCTTCCACCATGGGCTTACAAGGAGCACTTGCTCAAGAACCAGCAGGCTCTGACGGCCGAGCTGGAAGCAACGAGAAAAGCTCAATCTGCTGCAGGGAAGAGAACAATCGAATTCACTTCTGCAGGAGACTCGCGAAGCCAAGGTAGTACACCAAAGAGAAGCCATAGATGACGAGGACGACTATGACACGGAAGTGGCCTGATGCTCCTTGAGAGATGCCGGCCTTTCCAAAAACCCCTTTTCAGCATCAACCTGTGCCAAGATCCGTAACCATAGATTTTCTTCGAATTCGCGACATACACCGGGTTACGAAGCACCAACATACTGCGGGAAGTACAACATTACGCCTCGAGTTGCATAGGATTTTGGAACTCTGCGAAGTGACCTATCAAAACGGTAATCTGAAATCCTCTACATCGTTGATAAGATTATGGCGGTTGCCTGGACTTCCCTGCACATTCAGTCTAGGCGACTACAAGCCCCGGCATCCACGCAATAGTGGAGCGACTTAGGAGACGTTGACGCCCGTGGGGGCTGAAAGCCACCTTCCATCTCCATAAAATACAACCTCACCTTTCTAAGCAAGGCATGCATACAAAGTTTAGCAACTTATCATCCATACGCATGCTCGACCATCGTGCATCAAAAGACGCATACTAACCGACTATCGTTACGGGAGTTGAACGTCATTCACAATGCTTCAATCATGAGTTATGTACCACCAAAGGACACTGGTGTGCTAGTCAAACCTAGCGGTCGTCTAGGTGCGAAGAAAAGCAAGACCGGCTGTCTGACATGCAAGTGAGGAACATCACTTGACTTGGAATTGAGCAGCTTCTGACTTACGAAGAGTCAGAAAAGTCAAATGTGACGAGACAAAACCTGTGTGCAAAAGGTCCAGTCGTCTCCCAGGAATAGTTATTGGGAGCTGACGTCCGGATAGATGCATCGCTGCAGACCGTACATGTCAAGGCTACACCGACGTCTTCATTACAGCACAGGTGTCTAGTGCCCAGCATGCGCACGACCACGTCAATGTACTTCTTGGTCTGCAAACTCCTCCCAGCACTCCTTCCCCAGCACCTGGCGACGCAAGGGCACTGCAGTACTATCAAGTCAAAGTGGCAAACATATTAGGTGGAGCCATTGATCACGAATTCTGGACCACATCCATCTTGCAGCTGAGTGAAGCCGAGCCCGCCATTAAGCAAGCCTTGGTCGCAATCAGCGATCTCTGGGAAGTACAAGTGGAACACGGTTCCATTGACCCTGTTGCAGCCCATCGACGGCATTTCGAGAAATACAGCAAGGCCCTGGCCGCCACCGCACAGCGGATTGATCAGCCAAGAGCAGACACTGTAGCTTTGGCGACATGTGTGTTGTTCTTGTGCTTGCACTGCTTGCGCGGTGACAAGGAAGGAACCCACAAGCTGCTTCGTACGGGCGGCGCCGTTATGCACAAAGTACTGCGTGAGCTGTATGAACCATCCTCTTCCCCTCAAAGTGAGGCAGCACAAATCTTCTTGCCGATATTTGAGCGGATGCTGGTCTTGCTTCGATTGTTTGGCGAAAGGATGCCTCATTTCAGGTCACCCAACACACTTTTATACAATACCATCAGCCACACCTTTTCACATTTCGAGAGCTTAGACGAGGCTCGGGGCGCACTATACTGGCTCGTTGCTGAGAGCCATGAATTGATCGTGAATACACGATGCTACAGGTATTCCGCCGAAACCAATGATCTGGATGAGGCAGCATTGCGGCTGTGTGTGCAGAAGCAGGATGTTCAGCTAGCTGCATACGCTGCATGGCTGGAAGCTTTCGGACGTCTTTGCAATGTTGCTTGTTGCGGTTCGCCAGCTGACGAACGATACAAAGCAAGCCTGCTTCTGACGCATACCGTCATGATCCCTTGGCTTTCGACCTGCATGGAGAGAGATGAAGCGGCTTGGGACAAGTACATCGATTCTTTCCGGCAAGTTGTTCGAGAAGCTGAAAAGGTGATCTCTCGTAACAGCGAAGCTGCCACGCCCTTCACATTTGAGATGGGCTTAATACCACCGTTGTTTCTCACGATTCTAAAGTGTAGAGATGCTAAGCTCAGACAGCGAGCTCTCTCTGTCCTCGAGCAAGCACCCGCAAGAGAAGGACTTTGGAATCGCTCAGAAGTCCTCAGGGTCTGTCGACGGGTGGCACAGCTTGAGAGTGGCACTGGTCAAACGACTCCCGATGGTACGGTTTTCGACGGCGCGAATATCAACGACACTCGAATTCTTGGCACTACCGTGGGGGGCACAGAGGTCACATTCGTGGCGAAGCTGAAGGGTCATTCTGAGTTGTGGAAAGAATGGAATGAGGTGATACCGCTCGAGGAGAGCGCAGCTTCGACCCCTCAATCAAGTTATACGATATACACGCAAGCAGGTCCAGTCTGAGAGTATCAAGTCTTGGTTATCGGCCAGAAAATATCAACTACAACGCTGGTTCGCTTCTCGGACTCTGAAACAGCCCATGAACGCTAGCCTGGGTTTCGTTTAGTTCAGGCAATCTAACTGATCCTCATGGCTCTAGTGCTTGCTTTCTTTCCGCTGCCGCATGAAAGGGTACCGATCGCGCGAATACGAGTTGCGACACTGCTGTCAATGACAACACCGCTGTCGTGCTTATTCGAATAAGAGCCGGGGCTAACCAGTAAGCCTTCTGCTGCGCACGGATTCATTGTGGTGATTGTGTACATGACCACTCAGATTGTACCCACACCCCGCAGTCGAAGCAGTGGGCGACGATTGTACTGCACTGCCACTAGACAATAGAAAGTAGCAACATTCATTGTTCAGCAAGGGTTAAAGTGAGCTAGTTGCACCAGATGCAACAGCTCGCCAAAAGTGGTTGCTGAGCTTGAATCCATTTAATGTTGCTGCCTTGTCGAGCTTAGTAAAGTTCTGCCGAACAAGGCAAGCTACATCGCTTTCGTTTCCGAAAAGGCTCTAGCTCAATTAAGGCCCAGTTGTTTATTGCGCGATCCATATGGCTGAGCCCCAATGCTGCAATACACATCTCGGGTTGTGGAGATACGTATCGTCGTAAGAACTTCATTGCTATCTTTGGCGTCTCCTGCTCGTGGAAGTGAGAGAGCATATAAGCTGGGTAAACTTGCCACCATGTCTACAGTAGAAACCCAGCACACGACAGCACATCGTGGTACACTAGAAGCATACTCCTCCTTTCACCACCCATCTATCGCAACCAGACTTGTTGCTCCCACTCGATAAGAATAGCTCCCGACTCAGCTGCCACTTTCCAGACCACAATTCTACACGACCACAACTGACCACTTCGAGAATCAGGCTCGCACGAAGTCCTCTGTCCATCCACTATCGATACAGAACAACATCAAGATGGTCTCCGCCTCGGACTTCACGCTTACCTGCAACACGACCATAACTGACTGGTCACAATGTATACCAGAAACATGTTGCCTAGCCGAAGGGCAAATGTCCTATCTTCCCACTTTGGCTGGCAATGCCTTCTTCCTTGTCTTCTTCGCCAGCCTCATCATCCCACACCTTTTCTTTGGCGTTCGGCACAGGACATGGTCTTTCATGTCATGGATGTCGGTCGGCCTTGCTGGCGAAGCCGTTGGCTACGTTGGTAGAGTCATGCTGCACAACAACATCTTCGACTTCAACGCCTTCCTGATGTACCTTATACCTCTTACCATTGCACCCGCATTCATCACGGCGAGCATATACCTTTGCCTTGCACGAGTGATCTATATTCTGGACCCGAGCCTGGTGCACACGAGACTTCAGCCAATGACATACACCAAGATGTTTGTCACCTTCGACTTTATCTCGCTCGTCCTACAAGGTGCAGGCGGCGGTATCGCGGCTACTGCGAATGACGATAAGGCCATGGGCGATATGGGCGTGCACATAATGGTCGCAGGTTTGGCGTTCCAGGTGGTCTCCTTGGTGACATTCAGCTGCCTTTGCTGTGACTTTGCATGGCGACTGTATAAAGGGGTCGTCAGTAGCAAGATGAGCTCCACAGTGTCAGATTCTGAAAGACCATACGCAGAGTTGGCCCGTGTCGATCCAACCAACTTGACCTCGATCAAGGCAAGCAGGATGTTCAGTGGCTTCATTGGCGCGCTGGTCGCGGCCACGGTTCTGATTACTACCAGATCTGCGTACCGATTGGCTGAATTGCAGGGGGGATTCAGTGGAAAGCTCGCAAACGATGAAGTGCTATTCATGATATTTGAGGGACCGATGATCATACTGGCCTGCATTGGACTCGCTGTCTTTCATCCTGGCCTTGCGATGCGTGGGCTGTGGAGCATGAAAGACTTTCAGAAAAGTGTTAGTGATGATGCGGGCGAGAAGCTGATGATGCGGGCGAGAAGCTGATGATGACGGGCGTGGTCAACAGCGCTGTACACAGTCCTAACGAGAGTGAGCAGCACATGCGTTCTGAGCAGAGAACATCTCATGAGGCTGCGCAGCAATGCTTCGTGCTCGAGGTGCCTACAAAGAGAAGATGATGGGGCGCATTTCCAGGGATATAGACTCGTTTGAAGGATCGATACATGGCGTTGGAGTTATGAGAGCGCCGTAGGTTTGTTTCATGCTCGTGGACAATGGCTGCAAGGATGATTTGATGGTTCTGGTCTAAACGTAGAGAATCACACTGGCTTCTCAGCGACCATGTGGATACATAAATTTATTCCTACCACAATCATCTCTTCTGAACTGTCGTCCACACTTGCTTTGTTTCAGAACACTGCGACCCGATCTCGGAGGTCAATGCTAGCGGGCGACGTGTCTTCTTCGGCGAGTTTTGCTTCGATTCATCCAGCTTGTAGCCCATAACCACGGCAACCCAGGGAAGCGGGTCGAAAGAAGCTTCGACCGGACAGATGTGATGGAAGCCGGGTCACCTAGACGCCAAAAATTAGGAGAGAACCCGGATGAATTTAAAGTTAGCCTTCTGAATGCGGGCCGGAAGGTGTCATGTGCAGCAGCACGACAGGGATCTCGAACAGCGCGATTTCAATAGCATCTGTCCAAAATCTGCCGGACTCATCTGGCAGTGACACTAGGCTCCGCGGCTAGGAGCACTTGTAGCGGATCGACTGGGATCGACAGTCAAATCTGTGCCAGAAGAAGAGATGGTCTAACAACCTCGGCCCCTCAAAGAGAGGCAAGGGTCAGATGATTATTGAAGAAGTTGATCAGACCTCTCTATCCCTTGCGGGCTACCGGAACTGTGACTAAGCGCACTCCCAAGTATCATGAGAGCCGTGTCCGGCGAATCGTCGTATGGTATTAGCCCGGACCAATGCGATGGGCGTTCAGCGAAGCATTTGAATAGCAGGTAATTTAATGCTTGTGCGCAAGCAAGATTTGTGGCGCTTTAGGCTAAAGTCGAGTAGAAGCAAGTCCCATGTTTCGAGCGGCTGGAAAATTCCTACGGACCAGGCCCGATAAAGCACTTCGTTCGGTTCTAGCAAACAGCTTCTCAGTGCTTTAGTGCTTCATGCTACATCGCGATTATTCGAAAGTGATAGTCAAGCCCTGTCAAATATGTGATGGAGATGTAGGTCGAAGTAATCGAGTCGGTGCAGCGAATGATCACCGATCATTCCTGTGCAGCACGGTAGATGTAAGCAACATGCCGGAATTGCCTTGGTCTGTGTGCGTGTCCCTCATAGGGCGCTGGGTCCCTGTTCGCCTATCGTCCGAAAAGCTATACTTGGCTGCCTCAAAGTTACGCTCGTCAAGCACGGCACGAACGTCTACAGAGACTCAAGCGCATCGCAACGCAAGGTATCTCACTCATGGAGATGATCTCGTGTTGGGATGTAAATTGCTAAGAACAAGACGTCACAGCACTGCAAGCCGATGAGGAGAAGTGAAGGCCAAGCTCTCTCAGACTGTACAGGTCAGTCACTTCCCAGCACAATGACGCTATGGCGGTGGGCTAGCTTAGCTTCTACTCCGCTTTCCTCTGGCGCGACTGCACTTGTCACTCCGGGGTCACGCTTTCATACGAGCTTTGGCTCTTCCTGCTCAGCACGAATCAGCAAGCCTGAGGAACGCGATCTTGGATGCGCTTTACCTGTTCGGACTTCGCTTTGTGACGGCCGCAGCTAAGACTCCACCCATCTCGTTCCATCGAAGATCATGCATGACGCTCGTTCTTTTTACGGTAACCTCACAACGCGTCGAAGCAAGCCCGTCGCCAGAGCCTAATGCCTTTCATCTCGGCTAGAAGCAAGCTTGCTGCCCCCATACATCTTTATGGCTCATTTGTGAGTGGCTCGTAAAGCTGACGATCCAGACAATACGGAGGCCCAGCCTGATCATCCACTTCTCCACGCCCACTAACCTGCTGTCATGACTTTTGGTTGACAGCTCCAGAATGCAAATCCCGGGACTTGTGTCTAAAGGGTTGTCGGTACATAAGCCAGAATGCGTCCCCTGCGCCTTTTGACTGTTTTCTTGCTCCCCTTCTGCGCTTGCCGTAACATTTCGTGACAACAACTTGACATAGGGACATTTGCTTCGTCCATTGCTTCAAGATGTCGACCAACCAAGCACACAACCAGTACGAGAACCCCGCTTCTGCGGCGGCCAATGGAGAATCACAGCATCAGGACTTCGAAAAGGTCACACAGGGCATGAGCCATGAAGAGAAGCAACGCGCCGTTCATGCTAGTAGATTCGGTTATGGTCCTCTGGCACACATCAAGACCAATGATTCTGGCGGGTTGCTACCTGGTACGCCTGCCTTCAAAGCTTCAGTACGTGCGAACTTGCGCTTACATATACACAGCATTTGGTGGTGAATTCCAGCCTGGTCTCTACAAAGGCGTTGAGAACAGAAAATTCGCCAATCCGGCGCCTCTCGGTCTTTCAGCTTTTGCGCTCACGACCTTCGTCCTCAGCATGATCAACGTTGGTGCACACGACATTTCGGAGCCCAACATTGTGGTCGCATTGGCTTTCGGCTATGGTGGACTTGTTCAGCTTCTCGCTGGCATGTGGTATGTTACGCACTCCGCAAAAGCATCATGCAACTAACATACGAAAGGGAAATGGCTGTCGGTAATACCTTCGGTGCAACTGCACTATCATCTTACGGTGGCTTTTGGCTCGCTTTCGCCATTGTCCTGACACCGGGCGGTTTCCAAATCGTGTCATCTCTCGAAGCTGCAGACGGCAGCTTGACAGAGTTCCACAACTCCTTTTCACTTTTTCTCTGGGTACGTCTCAAACGAAGATTCCTGCTTGTTACGCAACTAACGGTATACAGGGATGGTTCATCTTCACGACGATCCTAGTACTGTGCACCCTCAAATCCACGGTAGCCTTCTTCTTGCTCTTTCTCACTCTGGATATGGCTTTCCTCTTCCTCGCCATTGCCTACGGCAACGAGAATGCGGCGGGATTACCAAACCCTGCCTTGGTTAAGACTGGCGGTGCATTCGGACTTGCTGCGGCATTCATTGCATGGTACAACGCTTTGGCCGGTATTGCCGACACATCAAACAGCTTCTTTATTATCCCTGTCGCACATCTCCCTTGGTCCGAGAAGGCCAGGGAGAGGAAGAAGACGGAGCATATGGCATAGACGCGGGTTTGCAATACGTATTCGGGGATGGACTTCTTGGTATGGTCTTGTTTGAATTACTTGGATACCCTTGAACAAACATATTAGCAATATATATTTGCGCAATAATATCGCAATTAATGATATGTACAACACTAGATGATACCGTAGTATTGAGCCGTAGCTATGGACGTTGTCAGATGAAACACCTCTATTTACAAGGCGCACTATATCCCGAGGCTGTCGTCGACAAATGCTATCCGTTTGAAGCCTCACAACAGTTCCTGGTAATGGCGCATGTCTCCGGCTACCGGGAACACGGACCTTAGTGACGTCAGGTGACTGATTTATCAGCAACGGTCGTGTGCTCCGTGGCCTCCACGTTCTCTGCTCTATCAAATTCGGTACCGACTTCTGATCCTGCTCCCACGCGCACAGCAGACGGCGTGAATGCGTGCTGGGGATAGCTTGCCACTTGTGGAGCTCTCATCTTGATAGTCAGCACAAACGCACTGAGTTTGAAACAGTAAGTGGAAATGCACAGGATCGTGAAGTCCTGTCAAAAGGTCGTGACACTCGATCGCTTTGACCGCCCTTCGCGCCTTCCTTATCAACATGTCACAACGCCTGTCAACGCAGATATGAAGTGAGTGACGGATCGAAGAACGAGTGATGCACTACGTGTGGGTCATAATTCAAACGGGTTAAGTGCTTCTTTTACTCTTCTGTACCTTTATCGACTTCATGTAATTGGTTAGGATTTGTATTACCATTCTTCTTGACGGTATTGTTCCATCTATCCATCTACCGCTTATCCGATACTTCTGTACAGCATTACCGAGCTCAGTTCTCGCGGTACTAATAAGCACGTTACACTCGGTTTTACGTGGTCTGTACCCCAGCCAGTCTTCGAGAGGTTCTGAATGGTGCCAGCATGTGTGGCATCAGTTGCATAGTTGCTCTTGGAGAGCGTACCAGAAGGTCGAACCAGAAGGACAAAGATGGGATCTGTCAACGTCTCGATGCAAGCTTTGAGAAGATCGGGCATCGTGGACCAGACTCGACAGGGAAATGGGTCAGCGAGGACGGCAGAGTGGCCCTGGGCCATGTGCGACTCGAGATCAACGACCTGACACCCTCAGGCTGCCAACCCTTGCACTCGACTGATAATACTGTACATGCCGTTGTCAATGGAGAAATTTACGATTACGAAAAGCACCGAGCCGAGATGCAGGACAAGCTTGGCTACCAATTCCAAGGCACCTCCGATTCCGAACTCGTGCTTGCACTGTACAAATACTATGGCTTGTCATTCCTATCGAAGATTCGTGGCGAGTACTCCATCTGTCTGTATGACCAAGAACGAGAACTTTTCTTGGCGGTACGAGATCGATACGGCATCAAACCACTCTTCTGGACTGTTCAGAATGGTGAGCTATTCGTTGCTGCAGAAATGAAGGCGTTCCTTCCTCTTGGCTGGGCACCTGAATGGGACGTCAAGAGTATTGTCGGCGGCGACTTCCAAATAGCTAGTGCCACCATCTTCAAGGGTGTGCAGAAAGTCAGGCCTGGTCATGCGCTAATCTGCCGATCCTTCGGAACGATCCACGAGCAGCAATACTGGGATTCAGAATACCCCGACAAGACGACAAAGGATCCTCGGACAGAAGAGGAGATGATTCAAGGCGTACGTGACCGTCTACTGGACGCGATCAAGCAGCGTCTCCGAGCAGATGTCAAGGTAGGTGTCTCTCTGAGCGGTGGTATTGACTCTAGCGTCGTTGCTGGGATGGTCAACCACTTGATTCGAGAAGGCAACCAGATAGGTTCGGAAGGCGTAGACGAACGTTTGAGCTGCTTTGGCATTGCATTCGACGAGGACAGTGGCTTTGACGAATCTGCCACGGCTAACCGTACGGCTGACTTTCTCGGCGTCAAATTCCACAAAGAGCACATGAATGAGCAGGAGCTCGCCAATAGTTTTGAAGATGCTACCTGGGTCGATGAACAGCCAAACCCGGACCTGAATTTTATCGGCACGTACTGTCTATCCAAGCTCTTCCGAGAGAAGGGTTTCAGAGTCAACATCAATGGTCAGGGTTCAGACGAAATCCTTGGTGGGTACAATATCTTTCTACCTGACTATCTTCGAGAGCCGGATCACGCCTTCAGCGGGGCGAGTACGCCAGATAACGTCCGCTTGGAAGCATTGAAGGAGGCCGAAGATAAGCTCAACGAGAGTTACGGTGGCAAGCTAGACCTTCAAGGCACTTCTGTTGCTAGACGACAGCTCAACAACACCCTAACTCCGGCTCAAATGACGGCAGCCTTTCCTCTACTGCCAGTCAAAGAGGGTTTCCTCCCTGCTAATAACAAGGTGGACCCTCAGCTAACATATGCCGAGTGTGTCAACGGCATGATGCTTGAGAGGGTAAACCAACGCTGGCACCCACTTCATACTGCTCAGTATGTCTTCACCAAAGGCCATTTACAAAACCTGCTTCTATCAAACCTTGGCGATCGAGGAGAAATGGCCCACTCCATCGAAGGCCGGACGCCATTCCTGGATCACCACCTCACTGAGTATGTCAATGGGCTGCCACCAAGCATGAAAATCCATCGGAACGAACAAGGCGAGTGGATCGAAAAGTATGTGTTGCGCGAGGCTGGTAAACCATTCATCACAGAGGAGATCTACAAGAAAAAGAAGCACCCATATAGCGCACCTGTGCAGTACCCCAAAGGTGGACCGCTCCACAGTCTCCTGAAGCGCCTTGTCACGAAAGAGAACATCTCGAAGATCGGTTTCTTGAAGCCTGAGGGCCTTGAGGAGCTAGTCGATGAGTGCTTCGAGACAAAGTTCATGCCTACCTTTAGGCTCGTAATCTCTCTTGCACAGTGGGTCGTGCTGCAACAGAAGTTTGGTGTTGTCACAGCAGTCAACGAGGAGGAGAGGTTGGGTGTGGAGGAGGTACAGAGCCGAGAGGGAGAGAACTTGTGCCTTGGTTAGCGTTCCGGACTCGTCTGGTCGTGGTCAGGTCGAGGCGCTTCTGGTAATATCTCTTTGCTCTTCTTGTTCACGTCACGGTTTTGTACGATCGGGGTACCTACGCAGGCACGTACATAGCATTGAATTTTGCCCCGCATTACGTTGGTAGGGTGTTGATAATCCAGGTACTCGGCTAGCGCTCTCGCAGCTTCGGAGCAGGTGCTCGACGGTCACGCCTGTTGTCTTCGATCTCGATTGGAGCATGTGCGCAGGCCTGCACTGAGCACCCAACCCTTTTCGAACGGCCACTGTCCACACAAACGAGAAGCATCGCACATCGTCCAATGCACACTTGTCACCCATGCATCACTACAAGCACCGGTAAGCATAGCTCAAGTCGAGACCGGCCCCGCAATGCAAAGAGACTGCCGTCCTCATGAGCCACTAGCGTTTTCAGTTGCTCGATCCATGGTTGTCCACGTTACCTGCTTGTACTTGATTGTTCTCACGAACCGAGTGACGTAAGTCAGCATCATGCGATACGCAAGCAACCTGAAGCACGGAAACTCATTACGTCTCCATGCGTTCGTCCCATTTCCAGCGGCCCAGACTTCGACAGCGCGATAAGTTCGCTCAACAAGTGATGGATGACCGCAGGTTGACGAATGCTTAGTATACTTTGACACAGAGAACCAACAATCGGCAAGATGGCATACGGTACACATGATCGAATCCCAGAAGTGTTGCGACGTCCGTGACTTGCACTATTGATTTCGTGGGGACCGTCGCGAAGATCGATGGCTACTCTGGGATGATCAACCCTACTGCTGACGAATTTGCCCCTCAAATCTATGAACAACAGTGCTCACCGTCGGCTGCCGTACTTGGACCCCATACGTGCTAACGTGCTAGAGAGTCAAGCATCGCGATCGCGAACGTGCATACCACGGATAAACTCCCCAGAACAGGACCGCAACGAGGAGCTGTTCGACCGGAGACCTTCGCTAGACATGCACATGCTCAGCATTCTGCCCAATACAGTGAGGGTCTTCTTGAGTCCTACAAATGCTGGACAGGCTATTGAACGATGCTGTATTACATTGGGCCAGAGAACAAGTGGCGAAGTACACTGGTAAGCATATGCACTAAGAACATGAGGCTTGAACAGGCCACGACATGTATCGAGGCGTCGACACGTGCAGCAAAGACCATTCCACAACTGGCTAAACAATTCTGCAGTCTATGTAGCGAATTCAGGCACCTCACTCCATGCATCGCTTAGTAGTACGTACACCAGCCAGCATGCAGAAACTTCCGGAGAGCGATATCCAGCGTCGATCAATCTGCAAAAGCTGGGCCTTGCAGCTGCTGCTGAGTGAGCGATTTGCAAGTGACGACCGTTTGCTCTATCACTGCATTGAGCGATCCCGCAACTACGAGTCTGCATGCACGAACAGCACAGCCTATTGGTGCTCGCGAGCGAAACGGCCGAATGGTCCAGGGGCCACGCGTCTGTGATCAGCGGGGCCGCGCTCCAGACTTCGTTCTTCCCGACATCCAGTACACATGACAAACGCACGACAAGCACAGTTCGAACAAGGCCTATGGGGCTGTCCAATCATCTAATCGAGGGCGATGTTGCATGCTCTAACGAATAGACAAGAGGCGACAAGGCGACGATACTGTAGGTACATGTTCACCTGAGGGTTGCGTAGGTAGGCTGGCTAATACGTGTCCATGCATCCAGGCTTGGCTCTGTCGCAGTGAAGCTTAAAAGTAGGCCAAGACTTGACGCGTGCTTCATGCCCAGTCGATTTTTCGAATACTGGGCGTCGTGGAAGACAGAGATGTGTCCCAGCGACGGCGAGATTCATACTTGTAAGTGTTACGAGTACTGCCAAAAAGGCACCTTCTACATTGAGTTATGAAACATGAGCAGTCGACGCCATCTTGGACAGATTTCGAACGCGCGTCCAAGCCACAAGAGTTCTTGGCCGACCCGCCGGCTTCTGACTAGCCAATCAGTGGGTACATTTTCCCTGAGAAGCGAGGAAAATTGCCCTGAGGGTGACGAATGCTTTGGAACCCTTTTTAGCCCAAGACGATGCTCGCCAGGGCCACGTCTGCGATTCTGGCTCTCGTTCTGGGTCTGGCGTTGGTTTTCTCGGTCGGCGTAGGGGCCGCCATACATTCGGTGTACGCAACCTCAATTCGAGCTGCCGAGTCCCATCGCTGATTCCACGCAATCCTGCCAACGTACGCTGGACGCTTTCTGTTCGCCTCTTTCTCGACTGCTACTGCTGATATCTCATCCACCGCTGCTGCATCGTCGACTTCCTTTGCTATCGTCCTGTCGAGCATACTGGTAGCAGCGTTTCAAGATTCGGAACACTTTCCCCGTGGCGAAGGAAGGCAGTGCAATTCGGCCTATTCGACCCTCTGACCTCCACCAAACTGCGCCTAGTTCCACCTGCACCGATTCCCTCAACTTTGATTACGAACCCGCCCGCCCTCACTGCAATTCAGTGAAGCAGCTTTTTCCTGTCCTTTAGCAGCAGCAACATCTGTAGACACACCACAGCAACCATGGCGGGGAACAGGGACATACAAGCAACACCACTAGACGAGCAGTTCGACTTCAGCGCCGGCGACTTGTCGAAACAGTTCGAACAGCTGCTATTAACTCGACGCTTAAACGGCCTCGAGGAGCAAGCAAGAGGACAGAGACCTTCGTCTTCGTCGCAAAGATCACAGTCGCCATACTCACCAGCCGCACAGTCACCATCACTAGCCTCTCAACAGCAACAACAACAGCAGTTTCCCCCTAAGTACAATGCTTATCGGAATACCCCACTGGTGCCATGCGCACCACAGGATGCTGCGTCGCTCAAGTTCAGAAACCTGCTCCTCACGCTATCTGTGACACCAACCAAATACGAAAACCCAGGTCTTCTCGATGAAGCCCTGACGCATATTCCCATAGATCGCATATACGCAGAGGCAGAGGAGGAGCACAACGTTATGAAAGGCATGGCTGCCTCTATGGGCAACGCAAAGGAGCAATGGGGCTACCAGGACTGCGTCATTCGCTCGCTACTAAGGTAAGTCGTCTACCCTAACCAGGGGTGAAACTAGAGGCTGACCGCTTCTGTAGATGGTTCAAAAGAGAATTCTTCGAGTTCGTATGCAACCCAAGATGCTCACTGTGCCGCGGCGCAACCGTTGCGCAAGGCCAAGTGCCAGCAACTCCAGACGAGAATGCCTATGGTGCGACCCGAGTCGAACTATACCGTTGCCAAAGCCACACCTGCGGCGCATACGAGCGCTTCCCTCGCTACTCCGACGTGTGGATTCTGATGAAGACAAAACGAGGTAGAGCTGGAGAGTTCTCCAACTGCTTCGGCATGCTATGTCGTGCTGCTGGTGCTCGTGTGCGCTGGGTGTGGAACTCGGAAGACTCGGTATGGATCGAGATTTACAGCTTACATAAAAAGAGATGGGTACACGTCGACCCTTGCGAGGAGTTGTGGGACACTCCTCGTGTGTACACCGAAGGTAAGCCAATCCCCCGTCTTCTGCTTGAACCTTGCTAACATGCTCTCAGGCTGGAACCGCAAGTTCGCCTACTGCATCGCCTTCTCCAACGAAGGCGCCACCGATGTTACACGCCGATATGTCCGTAATGCCGCCTACAGTCTACCCCGTACCCGATGTCCTGAAGAGTGTCTGCTGTGGATGATGTATGAGATCCGAAAACTGCGGCGAGACGGCATGAACAAGCCAGACCAACAAAGGCTGAGAGGAGAGGACGAAAGGGAAGAGCGAGAGCTGCAACAATATGTCATGCACTCCGTCACTCGAGACCTACTGAACACGACGCCTGGCTCAAGACCAGAGGCTGCACGTTCCGATGACCAGAAAGTGCCTGCCCAATCACAACACCAAGCTCAGTGGACTGGCACACCATTTGTGCCACATACTCAAGATCCGAGAAGAGACGGCAGATGAAGCTAGAGCATCATCTTGTTCCTTCTCCATCAACATCATAAGAACCCTACGAGCGGCCTCATACAAGCTGCCAGACCATCTCGTCGCGCCTTGACCTTGGGTCTCGAATGGCACCACTACACCGTGGGCTTACATTCGTCTATATGCGCTGAAGGCCCCCCACTATGCACAGATTGGTGCTCACACGGACTGCAGCATGTCGATGGTCCGTGCTGTTCAATATCAGAAGAACCTCGATCTGCCAGGATAGAGGGCGTGGGATACAACAGCACCACGACAGCACTACGCTACATCAAACTTCGACCTCAGCCCAACTTCTGCCACAGATACTGGCATCAACTCAGGTTCCAATACGTTTTTCTTTTGTTGCAAAGGCATGACAAGGCGTTCCATTGTACAGAGTAGAGGCAAAAGCAATATTTCGCGATGGGATACATATTTTACGGCGCACATGAGCTATGATATGCTCACTGAGCACGGGTTCTGCGGCGTGGGATGATCTAGACAATGCTGCGGGCGTTATGTGATTAGATATGCATTGGACATCCAGGAGGAGGTGGCGCCACTTCATCGGCATAAGAGGCGTTCTACCTGTTGAGATATCCGTCTGTTCGTAGATGCGAGCGGATTGTTCTTAATTCGTCTTCGACGAGCAATGATACGAACTGAAACTTCAAGTACTTCTTCTTCAACCTGGATCTTACCTGCATTCTAGCCACCATGCTTTGCGCCGGCATGGTCTTGACGGCTTCTTCGATAGCCTTATACTGGCCCATTTCTTCACCGTGTAGTTCTGCATACTACACAAATTTAGCGTGGGCTATCTTCCACATGATACTGATCCTGTCGGTTCGAGCTTGCTGTTCGTTCCATGAATGACATGTCTCCCTCCATCTCGTGGTTTGTGTCCCATGGCCCGTTACGATGCACACAATAAACCGTGGCCAACTAGGGGGGATGTTCTTTCTATTCTGAGCTTGGAATGGAGATTGCAGGACACGATCACTAACTGTCGGTGCCACGTTCGATGTCGTGTCGGGCCTTGGCCGTGTTGGAGCTGATTGTCGTGCCGGCGTGGACGACGACTCGCGCCGCGGTCCGTCTGCCAGTGTTGCCACTGCGTGCACATGCGGCGCCGATCACAAGTTCTGCTGAGCGGAGCTGAGCTGAGCCGAGCGGGACCAGAGACTGCGTTCGGGGGAATGGCGTTGCGTTTGCCTGGCTACACGTGGTGGACGCTAATCATTCACTCTGCATGTGCATTGGATGAGCAAGGGTGAAGTGGATGCTTTTGTCCACATCGAAAGTAGTTCAGATGTACCAGCCAAGTGGATCTGCTTCGAGACAACGGACCCGGCTGAGTCAAGCGGCCTGTCTATCTATCGACGCCACTGCTTGACCGACGCCCACTCAAGAGCTTTGACCGCCCTTCCTTCCAGCCTCTTTAGCCTTCTCGCTGCCTGGCTCAAACGACCCGCTTGAAGCCTGGCCACCCTGCGACGCGATATCTTTCTGCTCATAGAAACAAAAATCAGAATCGGTTCTTCGAGATAACAGTGGCGGCCGCGTGAGCAGATAGTCTGCTTCCGGAAACTCAAGGTGGCTGCCACCGCTGGGGGTGCCGAGACTGTGCTTAGAGCGGCCCCCAGTCTGAGTTTCCGCTGCGAACACGGGGAACGGTGGAGAGTGACCTACCTGCTTGTCTGGGTCCATCGAGGCGAAGCCGCCTGCGCTCGACTGACCGCCCTTGCTGGCTATGTCTTGGACCTCCTCCTTTGATCGGTTGGCGAAGTTGCCTGGGTTGTTGTCGGCCATCTTGCTTGTGGTGGTGTTGGATCACGGTGTGTGTGTGTGTGTTTGAAGTGCTTGAATTTCAGTATACGGGACTCGTGTGACGTTAGAGTTTGGAAGTGGACGGAGGGAGTAAGGAAGGTAGGTATAAAATACCACCTCTGTTCTTTAGGCAAGACAAAGCTGACGTCAGGCAGTCACTGACTGGTTTACGTCAAACAGCATCACAGTAGCTTCACTCGTAGGGAGATATGTCACTATGATGTTGGTTGATAACATGTAGGTGTGTGAGCGAAGCGAATCTCAGGAAGGCGGAAACGGAACAGACCAATCGCTTCCGTTCGCTGTTCTGAGACCCCGGAAATGTAACCTGGGGAATCTAGGCAGGAAACCGTCGCGGGTCGACGGAGGATTATTTGCATGCTGTGCCGGAAATGTCCCCCGAGTTCTTGACTGCTGACTACTACGTAGTACATACTTACGGAGCATAACCCCCCTCGGCTGCCGCCCGATGTGATTCATCTATGAAGATCAAGATGTCGACCGCCAGTGTATTGGTGACTGCGTACTCACACGTACAGTGAACGGAGGCTTGACGCGTTGGGTGTTGGGCGGTAGACGGCGTATGGGTCCAGCTGAATCATCTCGACTTGGAGGCGGTCCAAAAGTGGATCGATCGCGGTCGGTGGGAGGAGTTACGACCTCATCAGGTATGCGTTGATCCGAACGAGGCAGGTCTCAAGCACAACTGGAGCGGCGCGCTACCTATCACTCCGTAGATACAATACTTGGCATCGGTGAACAGGCTATGCATTCCAGACACTGGACGTATGATAGAGGTCTCAGACTGAAGCCGAAGCTCGTGCCGAACGCCACGAGACGGTACGAAGATGTGCTTCACATGGCATCATAGGTCACTGCAAGATCATGCTCCTGATCTGATGGCGTGTATCGCGTTCCTGCGATGACTGCTCTCTGCAAACAGCGCCTTGATGAGATCCACCACTTCCTCTGCGCTGAATTCTACGCTCAAGCCTTGTTCTTCCCAGAGGTATCTAATTTCTACCAGGCTGCTCTCTAGAATTTGTTCCATATATCGGAAGCGGAAGAATGATGAGACGTATACGGCGATTGTAGAATGCGGGAATTGCTCTTGGTCAGCTGACGGGGCAGCGTTTGCCGTGGGACTGGTGAAGAGGGATTCGAGATTGCTGATCTGGGTCATGAAGCCGAGTAGTTTCTGAGATTCTGGCTCGGAGATGTCTTCCATGTCTTCGATCTCTTTGATCATCTTGCTCATTACGGTGTTTAGGAGACTGCCAATGCTCTGGCCAAGATGGCTGGGACTCAGGATTGAGGACCACTGAGAGTGTAGGCTTCGGACGTAGTCAACAATGGAAGAGACTGCTGTTTCACAGACCGAGGCGTTGGGTTGGCGTGTACAGCCGACGAAGCCTTGTGCGTTATCGAGCAAATCGGTGAGAATCTGGCGTTGGGTACTTAGTTCGGAGGAGTAGATTTGGCGGGCAAACTTGGTGAGGATTTGTATGTCGGCGGCGAGTGCTTTCAGAAGATCTGGATTCTCTTCAAGCCTCTGCGTCAAGTAGAGGGCGTCGTTGTAAAGGTTGAGGGACGACAGCGGTGGGTCGAAGGCTTTTCCGTCAGTGTAAGCAGTTGGTGCTACCGCACGGAACATCGCTAGGATCAGCATTGGCAGGGATTGCATGCTTGCAGCAGGGTCGATGGACGATTGGAAATAAGAACGTGGCGAAGCTTGTATGGCCTGCAGATCGAGAGTGTCTCGACCAATTTGCTCGAGGATATAGTCAGGGACGTCGGTGATGGTGTAGTGTTCTGTAAGAACGGCTTCCCCTTTCGGCGTTCGAGATGCTGCCATGCCATTGGCTTTCAGAGACGGCTTCTTTTCGAGGGTTGGAGAAGATTTGGCAGTTGCATCTTCGTCGTCTCCCCAGCCCCATGCGTCGCCATCCTCTTCGTCGGGGTGCTTGTGACTCTTCTCCGTGGCAGGTGGTAGCTGTTCAGGCTGATCCTCTGTGTCGAAACCCCAAGCATCTGCGCTCTCGTCTGCGGTGTCTTCAGACGGTTGGGCTGCACCTTTGTCAGTGTCTTCATCGTCGCCCCAGTTTTCGGCCCAGTCGTCATCAGCGGTATTTGGTTTGGGCTCCGGGTCAAGATGAACTTTCTGCCTCTCGACACGCTCGACCTGTCTGGCTATGCCCGTAGCAAGCTTGAAGGCATTGCGAACAGTATCGAGAGATGCGGCACGTCGCTTGGCGAGCCATGTGCCAGGGATATCATTTAGCCATTCATCTAGCTGGTGTGCTTGGTTGATATGCTGGGTTCTTAGCCAGTCGGCAAGTTCCTTGACTTGGTCTTGTAGCTCATCCAGTTCTTTCAACTGGTCGAGGTCTAGCGGAATCGCAGTGTCTAGCCATACTTCGACGAGTTGTGGCACCAACAAAGCTGCTACATGGTGCAGAAGCGGGTCGTGTAGTTTCTGAGGAGCACGGTCGTGGACGTAGCGGAGCAGAAGCTTGCTAACGTCAAGCATTTGCAGAGGTTGGGCGCGCTCTTGAGAAAGCGTAAGGCGGAGGGTGGAGTCGTCTCGATGGGCGGCAACAACGACGGACTTGGATCGTCTGTGCAGATGTGGAAGCAGGCAAGTTTCTATCCGTTTGGCAATCCCGCGTTGGGCGCCTTGTAGTGCACCCAGCCGTTGCAAGGAATCCAGAGTATCATGTAGCGAGATGGACGATTCATGGGCAGGCTGCGTGCTGTCGCTCGATATAGACAGTCGAATAGCTTCATTGTCCAGGCTAATATGGCAGTGACGGCCAAGCTCGTGCTCCAACTGAGCGTTGAGGGTCTGACTCAGGTCTGCGTGTAATTTGGCCAAGAGGGAGCGAGATAGGTCGCTTGGAAGGGCCTGGATGCTGGCGGTCAGACCAGGCAGTGCTTGGGCGGCCGGGATCAACTGGCGTTGGCGGATATGGTTGTCGACTTGGTTCAGCGCAGACGAGATATCGGAGATCAGATTGATTTGTCTTTGCAGAGCACCGTTGAAGGCGATTTCTTCCTCTAGCAGGCTGACCCTGGATTGGGTTTCATCTCTTGTACGTCGAAGAGCCTCGATGCGATCATGTTCATGGACAATCTGTCTGGCATCCTCTTTACAGCGAGCAATATCCTGCTGCACCTTCTTGGCCTGGGCGATCCAGCTGTCAACATCGCCGGCTCCTTGTCTGCTGATGGCCTTGACTATGCGGCCCAGATCATCCTTTGCATGCTGAATTGAGTCGAGCAGTGGTGGAATACTGGTTGCATTGAGTTCAGAGGAGAGGGTAGCTTCATGGTCAGGGAATGTGCCATCCTGTACGGCGGCAGCAATGGTGTCCGCCATGAGACAAGTGGGCAGTCAAGGTGCTATGCCAGCTACTCATTTCCATCAGGGCGAGACGAACAAGTCGCAGGAGCACATGCCACTCTGCCCTCTGCCCTCTGCCCTCTGCCTTCTGCCCTCCGCGCCTGCCAACTGGAGTGGGTGCACCGAGCGCCGAAGTTTATCCGGCTGGCCATCACTTTTTTCCTGCGCAGAGATGGACTGAAGGCTGGCGTTGCAGGAGGAATTGCGCAAAGAAGCAGAATGGCTGAAACCGAGGGTGCGCAAGCACAAAACATCCGCTTGCGGTTCACGACAAGAGAGAGCGAGCTCGAGATCAGCGACAGCGCCGCCGTGCTGATCCCGACGTCGTTTCGACGATACCAGCTGTCGCAGTATGTCAACTCTCAGCTGGATCTCGGCCAGCCGGTGCCCTTGGAGTTCCTCATCAACGGCACCTACCTCAGGACAAGCGTGGACGATTACCTCAGCCAGAACGGCATCTCGGCGGAAAACACCCTGACGGTGGAATATGTACGAGCACGAGTGCCTCCACGATACGTTGCAAGCTACGAACACGACGACTGGGTGAGCGACGTCCACACCACCTCCGCCTCTTCGAACAACCACGACCACCCCCGCATCCTGACTGCAAGCTACGACGGCCGCCTAAGAGTTTGGAACACTTCGTCGCAGCTGCTGGCCACTTCTGGCGCTGGTCCCGACGGCGGTCACCTGTCCTCGGTCAAATCCGCCAAGTTCGTAAGCCCCTCTCAGATTGCCTCGGCCAGCTTCGATCGCACGGTCAAGGTGTGGAAGTATCAAGAGAAGGCCGGGGCGACATCTGCTACCTTGACTCCCGCCCTCGACCTGTACGGCCACAGGGCAGGCGTCGAGGCCATCGACGTGAGCACTGCTTCCAACAGGCTTCTGACTGCCTCGGCCGACCACTCAGTCGGCTTCTGGTCCACACGCAAGACCGATGCCCCCCCGGCCCCCGAGGGTCTGCTACCGAAAGCCGTCACGAAAGACGGGAAGAGGAGGAAGCTCAATCCATCAGTGTCCGTCGCACAGCGTGGTCCGTTGGCGCTGATGCACGCCCACACCGCGGCCGTCTCGGATGCTCATTTCGATCGCAATGACCACACCGTCGCCTATTCCTCCTCGCTGGATCACTCCGTACGCACTTGGGATCTGGTGACCGGCGCCCTCGTCGACACGAGAACAACAAACAATGCACTCTTTTGCCTCGAACAAATGCCCGCTTTGCACTTGCTGGCTGCCGGCTCTGCAAGCCGAGACATCAAGTTGGTGGATCCGCGCCATTCCGCCGCATCGGTCGTCGCCATGACCTTGAGAGGTCACAGAAACCACGTGGTCACGCTAGCCCGAGACCCGGCCAATGAATACGTGCTGGCGAGTGGAAGCCACGATGGCACATGCCGGATATGGGACGTCAGAAGCACGAAAAGCGGCAAGGATGGCGTGACCGGCCAAAGCATTTTCACCATCTCGCGAGAAAGCCTCCAGGCCAAGGCCACCCCCCTGACGGGAGAAGGCGTCAAGGTCTTTGGCCTGTGCTGGGATGCCCGCCTGGGCTTGCTGAGCGCTGGTGAAGACAAAGCGGTCCAAGTGAACAGCAGTGAGAACATCACTTGACCCTGGGGCTGCACCAACACAGCATCACATGTGACATTCCCACCGCCAAAAGCACAAGTCCCCACGCCTGCAAGGTTGGACTTTGTAGGGCTCGTCCCGTCCACGTCGCACATGAAAGTCTCGGGGAGAAACAGAACACCGGGACCGAACACCGGGACCGTAACAGGATGATCGGCCAGCAGAAAAGTGCACAAGTCCGTGACTGTTCGAACGATGGTGCGTAGTGCAACTCTCGCGACAGCATTAGCTGTAGGTCCAATGGCATGCGTTGGGCGGAACAGCACGTACACGGCACGCACGTATGGGCATCAGAGACCTTCTGGTGGCAGAAATGGGGTTCTCAGCCCTGCATAGCAATCAAATCGATCAAGGAGGTCGTCCTAATTTAGGCACCACGACCCCAATTCTTTTAGGCCGAGGCCCCGGAAATTGCGACCACCGGCACGAAGAGCTGTGAGCAATGGCGGAGCCATATGCGCTGGACAATAACACGTAGAGACAGCTGTTTTCTATTTATTCCTCAAAACCCTGTTTAGACAGGAGAACAATTCTCCGAGTGCCAGAGTTTCAGAGCATGGACTTGGTTGAGATAATAAGAAAACAAAGAAGGCGAGCCCCCTGCAGCCCTTACAGCCACAACAGCCAAGCCCTCTAATTAGTCCCTGTCACCGAGTCTCAGAGACCGGAACAGATGCTGGGAGGCTTGGGCTCCAAAGTCTACTGAAGCGGGACCTGATCTTGTCCTTCTTGATGCCCACTAAGCCTAATGTCGAGCAACCCTGGCCACTACTCTAGCGATTGGGAGACTAGCTTGACTCCTTCTAGCCTAAGACAGCTAGCGCGTGATGTGTGATTCATCCTGCCTCTCCTTCGACGACGATTAGTGAGCGCCACCGGTAGATCGGTTGGTCGAGTGCTCCGTACTGACTGCGTCTCGACGCAGTGCTGCATTTCAGCATTCGTTGACATTTGGTCCGTTCACATCAAGCACGTCAACGTGTATTCTTCCCATTGTCATTGCCATTGCCACAGGCCTTCGAGCTCGACATTCGTTAGTTGCATTGACACTGTCGGTCCTTTCAGCACAGATCTTGGCTCTTCAGCAAGTCTTGCACGGGACCCAAGGATATCTGACTTAGCCGACGTGCCAGCCACCAGTTGCACCCAGCAAACCCGACGCACGCTCGCTCGCTTCACCAACCTCACAATATCTTCAACAGCACACTCCTACCGCGCAGTCTTGCTACACCTGTGCCAAACGTACGTCTCTCGTGTGCATGCATGTGCGCTACCTAGGCTCGATTGTTGGCTGCCTTTCGCTAACAGACATGGTTCATGCAGCCTGCCGTCCGATTAGCAGCATTCGCCCGTCCTCGCCTCTGTCCATGACTTCTCACGCTCGTTAGACCTGTCGACCATTTTGCCCTTGCTTCCACCGACATTGTTTCGATTACTCGATTTGTAATTGCCATCACGAGAGACAACCACCTCCTCTATGCCTGGAAAATTTCTCAAGGGGTTCCCACGACGCAAATCTTCTGGACAGGTGCTGGACGATGTACAGAACGATCACGACAGTAGTAGGGACTCGGCTGCCTCATTTCGAGTTCTAGTGAGGCCGCACAGCCAGGACCCATCGTTCGAGGGCGGGAGCGCACCACGCCTGATGGCGGACCGGCCGCCTCCGCCACGCATGGAAAGTTTTGAGCACGACAATGAGCATGTCTTCTCCGTGGTACGAGATGATGCGCCCAACCGGTAGGACCGACTCCCCCTGGCATCCACCCTTCCACTAACAGTGACAGCAGCAGTGGTGGCACCGCCAATTCTCTCTCCGCCACTCAATACGACAGCGGTGCCTCTTCGACGAGATTGAGCAGCTCCTCTACGAATCCCTCCTCGGTCGAGACCGGCTCCGCGAGAAACGTGAAATCGGCGGGACAGCGTTCTTACGAGGATATCCCGCCGCCGCCGCCCCATGGCTCGAGAGCAGGTTTCCTGAAAAATGCCGGAAGAACGTTTAGTTTTGGTATCAACAGGACCGGGAACAAGGAGACCAACGATACGCTGCCTTTACCACCGCTTCCGACGGATAAGGATCGGAGAGGGACCGTCACCACTTCGAGGGACCGAGCCATGACTATCAGCAGCATCACCCCGGCCACTGCCCCGAGGCTCGATGATTCGAGCTTTTCGATGGAAGAGCCGGACGACGACTTTGGCAACATGTTTGCCAACCTTCAACACGCCTCAAGCAGAGAAGTGAGTCGTGACTAGCCCCTCGCTTCTCAGCCTTTGGCAGCAACAGCCTACTAACCCTTGTTAGAACCTTGCTAGCATGAAGCCTGCCCCTTTACGCTCTGCAGCTCGTGCAGCTCCACCACAGCCCATTCGCATACAACATGGCGCCGAAGTCGAACGCTCGCCCTATTCTTGGAATTCTCAGAACTCCCAGGATTCCAGGGATGGCCTCATCGGTTCTCCAAGTCCGTCGAGGACTGCCATGCAAGCCAGTCCCCAGCCCTCGACGTTGCGACAAAGCACCATGCCCCCTGTCCGCTTAGCGGCTTCCCGAGAAGGCAACATGTTCGAAGATAGCCCGCCGCGCCGTCCGCCTCAAGCAGCAGCAATGAGGTCTCCCCCTCCGCCCTCTCCTCGCGCTCCTCCTCCCTCGTCCCCATCACCTGTCACGACTCGAGCACGAGCACACTCGGTTGCCATTTCCCACAAGAGCCACCAGAGCGTTGCCTCTGAGTTCAGTATGCCCCCTCTGAGTCCCTCGCTGTTGGCCAATGCGCAGCTTGCCACTCAGTATGAAGAGAAGCAGCCTTCTCCCGTACTTCGCCATTCGAACAAAGTCATGACACCGGCGGAGTTTGAAAGGTACAGGCAGCAGAAGGAAGACAACCGACGCTACAACAAAGTCTTTGGCAAAACCGATTCGGACGACGGAAGTGGTGATGACTATGACGATGACGAAGAGGAGGACGTGAAGGATCGAGAGTTGCAGGCAGTAAAACAGCGGAAAAAGCAGGAAGCACACCTGGCAGTCTATCGTCAGCAGATGAGGAAGGTCACGGGCGACGTGCCGACACGAGCAACCATGGAAGCACCGAGACCAGGCATGAATGTGAGCGGACCTCAGTTCAGTACTTCCAGCCAACTTGATCTCCCGAATGCAGAAAGACGCATGTCCCAGCTCCACCTTGATGATGAGCCTGACGAAGACGAGGATGTCCCACTGGGCATACTTGCCGCCCATGGATTTCCGAGCAAAAACAAGCCACCGACCCGGCTTACAGCGTCATCTTCCAACCCGAATTTGCGGAATCTGGCCCAGGCCACGGGCGGTGCTGCTGCTGCGACGGCAGAACCTCGTGGTAATCTGCCAGCCTTTGCACGACATCTGCCTGCGGACCCATACTACGGCGCAGGTATCGTCCACCAGACCGAGCGGGCACCGATATCTATGCATGCCCCGGCATCGCAGACACACCTTGCGGCAGCGCCTCAAGGTTCTGGAGCCGCTACAGCTCATCCCCTCCATCCCGCAGGCCTTGTCGGTGTAATCGCTGGCGAAGAACGTGCTCGTGCTCGGCGCCGAGGTAGTCCCAACCCGCAAGGAGGATACGAAATGCCCATGGGCTCTCCCCAGCAGATGCCAGGTATGATGATGCAGCCGCCAATTTCGGCCGCCGAACAAGCACAACTCCAGATGTCGAGCCAGATGACACAGATGATGCAAATGCAAATGCAATGGATGCAGCAGATGTCAAGCATGATGGGTCAAAATCCAAACATGCAAATGCCCATGGTGGGGATGCCGGGGATGCCAGGGATGCCGGCAATGCCTCAAACTCCGAATGGCGGGCCGATGTTGCAGCAGCAACCGAATGGCATGCCTGGCCGACCACAATCAGTGCCACTGCAGAACTTCAATGGCGGCAATCAACAACGTCCTATGAGTGCTCTGGCGCCCAGCATAGCTGGTTGGGCTAGGTCTTCACCCGCGGTACCGCAAACTTTCGTTAACGGTTCGATCTACGCACCTTCGATAGCACCGTCGGAACGAAGTAACGTTGGGCTTGCTTCAAGGTACAGACCCGTCTCAACCATGACCCAAGAGCCCGAGAACAACAATTGGGCCAGGAGGGCATCAACCTTCACCCCTCCGACATTCAAGCAATTTGCCAACGAGAACAGTCAGTCAAAACTTGCTAGCTCAACCATCCGAAATGTACAAACTGCCGATGACGAAGATGACGAGCGCGGCTGGGCAGACATGAAAGCGAAAAGAGAGAAGAAACAAAAGTCGTGGAAACTCAGGAGAGACAACAATACACTCCAAGAGCTCTACAACGCACCAGCATAGCGTGCTTCAGACAGAATTTAGATTTAATTTGAGCGGAATTGGAATATTGACATGCATAGCGAAAGGTCGAAGCGAACTTGGGTCAGCTTCGAAATGCCAAGGGAACGTCTTCTGGCACAAAACTACATAATAACTACTTAATGATCTGGAAAGACGTCGATGGAAGTGTGCATCGAGAGTGTACAGAGGATGTTGGATTCAGGACATGACATATAGAATGAACATATAATCACCCCTGGACACTAAATGCCTCTGGTCTTGAGATAGGATATCCTCTGGCCAGAGAGCTTGACTGAATGATTGGGAAGCATACTGTTTGCAGAACCGGACGAGTTGCCATCAAGGAGCTTGTAACTCTGGTGGTGTAGGAAGTTTATACACCACTCGAGCTCCATGCCACTATCGACAGCGCCCGCCTCGGGGAGTTTCTCAGTGGTAGCAAGTTTTACTGTTTAGGGCCACGACGACAGCAAGTCGTGTCATATAGTTGACTCTCTACTTGACTGTTTCTTCGTGGTTGATCGCTGCGAATCATCGCGTGCCTAACACCCAAGAATCATCAGTGTCGGATAATTACATCCCGATCGCAGCCCGGCGCGAACATCGGCTAGTCGGCATCGAAGTGAGATGAGCCGCACCGGCGAAGCCCCGGCGCAAATCAGCACTCTGCAGCTGCATTCCATTTACTCTCAGTGCGAGCTCACCGACTCGAAAATGCCGACATTGTCTGTGGAGCATAACCTACAAGAATCCATGTGGTACGGCCGACACTGTGTGCCCTCACAAGCCGCAAAGGTGCAGCCAGCCAGTGTGAACATTTGGGATGGAATTTTTGGAGACCGTTCCTCCTCTACAGCCACTGACCGGACGCCGTCTGCAAGACAAGCATTTTTAGATCATGCCAGATGAACGTCGGGCCCAGCGTGCGCGGAGTACTGCTACCGACACCCACGAGCGCACCAGCCTCGACTCGCTTTTGTCGTCGTCGTCGTCGAGTGCTTTCACAGTGGACAGTCGCGACGACGAAGGCACCTCGGACTTCCAAAAACGGCCTGCGTTGCCCGCCGGTAACATCTCCACCATAGCCAGACGGCCGTCTGTGCTCGACGGCGACGAGCAACAGCCGCTTTCGACCGTGGCAGCCGAGAACGCAGCAGCCAAGACCAATGGCGAGCCAGTGACATGGACGTCGTTGCCGAAGAAAGGCCAGCTGGCGGTCCTGACGATCGCACGCTTCTCCGAGCCGTTGAGCGAGAGGTCGCTCGCCGCTTACATGTTCTACCAGCTGCGCTGGTTTGACCCCTCGCTGCCAGACTCGACCATTGCGTCACAGGGTGGTTTCTTGACGGCCGTCTTTGCTGCGGCGCAGTTCCTCACTGCCATCTGGTGGGGACGCGCAGCTGATACGCCGTGGATAGGGCGGAAAAGAGTCCTGCTCATCGGTCTTACTGGCACGGCGATCGCGAGTATCGGTGTTGGCTTCAGCAGGACCTTCTACCAGGCTTTGTTCTTCCGGGCACTCGCGGGCGCGTTGAATGGCAATATAGGTAAATCCTTTGGCACTGCTCGTATTCTGTGGACATAATGTGCTAAGATCTCGCAAGGTGTCATGCGGACAATGCTGTCCGAAATCATACAGGAGAAAAAGTACCAGTCGCGTGCCTTCCTGTTGCTGCCCATGTGCTTTAATATCGGGATTGTCGTGGGTCCCGTCATTGGGGGATACCTCGCGGATCCTGTCGCCGCCTTCCCCAACGTCTTTGGCCCAGGCTCGACGCTAGGTGGCAAGGACGGCGTAGGTTGGATGACTGCGTATCCTTACAGCCTGCCGAACCTCTTCAGCGGTGTCTTCATCTTCATCTCGGCAATGAGCGTGGTCTTTGGCCTGGACGAAACGCACGAGGCCCTTCGCCACAAACCAGATTATGGTCGGAGGATTGGCAAGCTCATCACCGGCATCATCTGCCGGTCACAACGCAATACAGATGGATACAGCAGGGTAGCACCCGACGAGACCGAGATGCAGGCCACGCCAGGCCAGCATGTCGTTCCCAGATCCGTCTCTGATCCGGAACAGCAAACATCCCCCACGGCAACGACCGCGACCGACCCGAAGACAACGCCGGCAAAATCCCCCTTCCGCCGGATCCTCACGAGAAACGTCCTCCTCACCCTCACAGCCCACCACCTCCTCGCCTTCCACCTCAGCACCTTCAACGCTCTCGTCGTCCTCCTCCTCCCAGCCCCGCACTCCGCAAACACCACGCACCACTTCCCCTCGCTCCGCTGGACCGGCGGCCTCGGCCTCACCCAAGAGAAAGTCGGCCTCGCAATGGCCATCCTCGGCATCATCGGCCTCCCGCTCCAGATCTTCCTGTACCCGCCCCTCAACACCAAACTCGGCACCCTGCCGGGCTACAGGACGTTCCTCCCCTTCTCGATCCTCGCGTACGTCGCGATCCCCTTCTTGGTCCTCGTCCCTGAACGCCCGGCCTGGCTCGTCTGGGTGCTGCTCAGTGTCGTGCTGGGCAGTCAGGTGTTGGCCCGCACGTTCGCGCTCACGGGCACGGTGATATTGGTCAATAATTCGAGTCCGGGCCGCGACGCGCTGGGCACGGTGCATGGCGTTGCGCAGAGCGCGAGTAGTGCGGCGAGGATGTTGGGGCCGACGGTCGGCGGCTGGTTGTTGGGGTTGGGGTTGAGCGCGAACTTTGTCGGTGGCGTGTGGTGGCTTATGGCCGGGGTTGCTGCGGTGAATTGGGCCTTGTTGTTTTTGATATACGAGGGGGATGGGATGGGTGGGAGGGCGTAGACGTGGATGGAATAGATGGAGCTGTAGGACCCCTGGCTGTGCGGTAGTAGTCGTGTACTTGATATGTAGGTGCTACGATGATACGTGAAATGCTAGATGACCGAGTGCGTGCGCATGTGAGGTGGGGTGGATCAGGGTCAGTGACCGAGTACTGCAGACTAGTATACTCGCGACGCAGTCTCTGCCTTCGCTGGGCCCGTTCTTTCCTGCTAGACACGTACATGTCCTTGGCCTCAACCTCTTCTAAGCCTGCTCTCGTGTCTGCGCACTCCTGGCTGAGATGGTAGGTGATGGCAGCTCGATGAAGAAGCGTATACCTCCGTTGGTCGATAAAATGTGTCGTTTTCAGTACACTTGTGGGAACAAGTTGATCAAGCGGGCGACGCAGGGAGGACCGGAGCTTAGACTCGACGGTTGTGGTCGTGTTTGTGCTACTATTTGGTGAATTTTGCATGGCTGCATTCTACTAGCAAGCCCTGGGCTCACTGTTTTCGTGGTTTCCGTGGCTGCTGCTGGGACTCTCGGCAGATATGACTCTAACAGCTGCTTGCGAGGTGCGCGTGCTGAGACTCGAGAGCTGGTGCGATTGTAGAGCGGGCGCTTCGGGTAGTTCTGTTTCGTGCTGCGTCAAGATGGAGTGGGGATGTTAGACTGCTGAGCTGCCACGTGAAGTAGAGTGAGCACGGAGTAATACATTTGTTCGTTGGATCTCACATATTGGAGTCTCTTCATTCTCGCAGTAGATGCTCCATGTAGGCCGGATCTGAGCCTCGATGTGCCGATCACGATCGTGCGGATATGAGTTTTGCCGCTCTGCCTGCGTTCAGCACTCCTCGGTTTTAGTGTCGTTCTGTAGCTGCTGTTCGAGAACAGTAGAACAACAGTTTGATATCGCTTGCGGAAAGTTGTAGTGCGTCCTGAATGCTGTAAGCGATTGGATTCCCGATCGCAATGGCAGCACTAGCGTGGAGGAACGCTACAGTTCCGCTTCCCTGACCCTTAGCTCTCGGATCAGCGGTTTGATGTCAATGTCGAAGTATCGCGCCAGATATTCAAGGAGATCGCTAACCGCATAGACGTTCTCGAGTCTGCGACCTTCGATTTTGCTCCATACCGGTGATGCAGTTGGCCATCTTTCGCCAAACCGGGTCTCATCGCTTATTCCATACCGACGATTACGGATAGGGAGACGTGGTCCTTGTACATCAGCGGGAGAGGCAAGCCATTCTAAAGGCAAGATGGGTGCTGCGCCAGCGCTGACTAGAGCTGACAACGCTTGGATGCAACCAACTTGTTTTGTAATCTCGAAGTTGCTCCACTGAGCCATTATGGGAATACAGTCCCCCAGGCTGCACAGATAGAGAGCCCATATAGAAGCTCCGTTGCCACTGAGACGCTCGTTCGGATTAGCTTCACATGCCAACGCAGCTCTGAGCAGTTCCGGGTCGGTCCATTTGTTACCTGGCATACCCTCTTCTTCTCTGTACGCGTAGACAGCGAAACGAGGCCGCAAGATGTAGTCCAGTATAGGTCTGCCAGTTTTGCTTTGGATGGAGTGCCGGGTCATGCTGTTTAGCACATACGAGGTCAGTCCAAAATCGATAGCAAGGCTAAGAAAGTTGCTGCGTTCCTGCTGCCAGCAAGAAAAGCATATGTCGATATACCAGCCATACGAGGGTGATAATTGTGTGACTATAGCGAGCCACTCAATAGTGTCCTGTATCAGGAGTGCAATCAATGCTGTATCCTGGCTGACTCGGTTGACCCATAAGGCATTCATAATGTTGCTGGCGATGCCCACGCTGAGCTCACCACTCTCACCGACAGAGGCAAGTGCCAGAAGCTGAGCAGCTCTAGCACTTGTGAGGTATAGTCTTGTATCCAGGGACCGCCCACCGGTATATTGATGTAGGATAATCTGCGTCTTAGGGAGTAGCAAGAAGTCCCGTAAGGATCGATGCAGGAAGGTGATATTAATTCCAAACAAATACTTCATCTGCTTGGCGTCGCGCAAAGAGGGTTCCATAACGCTGCTGCTACTGTAATTATAGGTCAGTTGACGGCAACCAGCTGGTACTGCACAATTCAACATACCCTAGTAACCCTCTGCATCGGCTGTTGAGTTTGCGCAAGGCAGAATCGAGCAATTTCCTAACCGCTTGTTCGTCTTTCAGTCTAAGACAATGGGTGGTCTTGGATTCTGGTCTCACGACGAAGTTTTCGTACCGTTCTGTGATGTGCAGTATGTCCACAAGTCTAAGGGACAACAGCGACGTGAATTCCTCCTCCTCATGTAAAGCTAGTTGCAATAACATTGAAGCTTCTCGCCGATAAATTGGCTCGATAGACTCAACGATGCGCATGAAGTACTCGTCGAGATCTGTCGGGCTGTGATGCAACTTACGCTGTAGATCTCCAAGGTCGTCCCCGTCTCGCAAGCCCTGGCAGATGTCTCGCACCACAAGGCTAGCCCACAGAAAGACTCCTTCTGCTTTGCTAGTGATGCTCGAAATCAAGTCACCTGCTCCTTCGCGGTCGTCTTCATCGATGGAGCGCCACCTAGGACTGGTGCGAAGTCGGGATCCAACGTAGACTTGGATATCTGCACGTGTCAAGTCTTCAAGGCGTAGTTGCGGGCAGGCATTCAAAGCATCTTTGTATAGATTCAGAGGTCTGCTCGAGATACACACTTTGACATGATCAAGCGTTGATAGCTTGGTCAGGTAGACAACGAGTTCCTCCTGTATAGCATCAGTATCCCCGCACTCGTCGAGACTATCCACCAGGAAAAGAATCTTTGAACTCGTGCTAAGAGACTGTACGAGCGCCAACAGAGCTTCGCTAAGCTCGGTCTTGTACCAGTTGGCCGTGTATATGCTACTGCCCGTTCGCTGTTGGATGAGCGTTGTATCTTCGAGCATACCCGGTCTTTGCTCGAGTACTTGAATTAGAAGGTGACGACACAGACCTTCTAGGGACTTTTGTAGCATGATTCCTGGCTTCCAGAAGAAGTAACGAACCTTGATGACTGGTTGTTCGTTGCTCCAGCAAAGCATATGGTCCGCAACAGTGAGGCTTTTGTGCAAGAACTTCATGATAGTGCTTTTGCCGCTCCCAGGCTTCCCATGGATCCAGTACATGCCACGACGGTCTTTAGGCTTGTCTAGCCATGATCTGAAGCAGTCCCACTGCCGAGAATCTCGTGCCAAAGGCTCTAGCATCCATTTATAGGTGGCTGTGTATGCATTTGTGATCTGATGATCACGTTCATACATCTGAGGAAAGCTGAGGCTGGTCAGTAATTTCTCTCGTAGAGCTATCGGCGAGCCATCTCTGTTGTGCATATAATTATCGCCAACGTGGACTCTGGCATTGCCAGAGATATGGAAGTCCCCATAGCTGTGTTGTCGTGGTGGTAGTGAAGGGGTCGGGGTCGCAGCTGCTCCGTCTGTCGCGTCCAGTTGCTCTGACCTAGCAGCGCTTTCAGGGCGTTGCCAGGTTGTTTTTTCGTTACCTTCCATCCGGTCACCCCTAGGGCTCGATGACAAAGTCTGTTGTCCGTAGGCTCAGAGGTATACAAGACCATTCGATACCTGTTAATGTATTAAGAGACAACAAAGCCATGACTAGGTAGTGGGGAAAACTAGGTCCTAAGCCGTAGAAGGTAATATTGATGCAAAGAAGCGCCCACTCAGCGCTTACTCTGTGGCCCTTGACACTCGTCGCCAGCGCTTGTGGGAAAGCATGATTGCTCTGATGCGACAAGATCAAAGCGGAGATTCAACATCATGAAAATTAGAGAGCCACCTCCGATCATCGTCCCTGACTGATTTGTATGTCATTGGGTGTCGTTTGTGATGGCCGTATGAGCATTCGCTCATTGCGCGAATCGGACGTTCAGCTCAAAACATCGTGTAAGTATTGCGGCGAACCTCAAATGCATGCTTGAGGACAGCTTGTAATTACTGCAAGTGTGAAGACGCGGAGATGGCAGGAGCATTTAGTTATGCACGCGCCGAGGAACTCACTCGAATCCACTTGTGTGTCGGCTTTCACCGACCTACGGCGCTGACTCACGAGCTGAAACGGCAGTATCCATCACTGTAGCTTTCAAAGTGGTACTTGTCATTGCTACAAATATGTATAACCTGATAAGTCAAGATAGACAGCCTAGGAGTGTTCCAGGTCGAAGGCGGAACTTCAGATCTGGTATTGGAAGAAGGTGTGAAGACTTTTCCTCATTCCAGGATCTGATTTCAAGAAACGTCGTTGGTGGTGTACCGCACTATTCGTAGACACCAGACTTGAACTCTCACCACTTCAAGAGGCGAACAGCGCTCTGCCCTCAGCGGCGAGGATGACCATGCTCGACAACCAACCTATCGTTCACAAGCAAATTCATCAGGTACCCGCAGATAGTACAAGCAGCATAGCAGGAGACCACGGCTTCTCTTGCATTGATTCCAAACAAGGCGTTGCTATACCAGTACCTCCGAGCCATGCAGAAGCAAGCGAGATCGGCGATACCATGTCAGAGACCATGGCTGTAGAGCCAGTGAAGCGCTCCAATCTCCGCCTGACCTTCATCCTCCTTGCTCTCTTCCTCTCCCTCTTCGTGGCCGCTCTCGACGCAACCATCGTTTCAACGGCTGTCCCTGTCATTGCCCATGAGCTCAACAGTGCAACAGGCTACACCTGGATCGGTGGGTCTTATCTCATCGCTAACGCCGTTGCGGCGCCTATCTGGGGCAAGCTGAGCGATATTTGGGGTCGGAAAATGATAATGATTGCTGCAGTGAGTCTGTTCTTCGGCGCGAGCACGATCTGTGCAACGGCTAGCAGTATGAGAGTGCTCATCGTTGGACGAGCGCTGCAGGGTGCAGCCGGTGGAGGACTGTTGTTGCTTGTGCATGTCGTCATTAGCGACTTGTTCAGCATGAGGCAGCGAAGCTTGTTCATGGGGATCACGGAGGGAGTGTGGGCATTCGCGGGGGGACTTGGTCCGCCTGCTGGTGGCCTATTCGCTTCTTTGGTGACCTGGAGATGGTGTTTCTATGTCAACCTCCCCATCTGTGGCGTGGCTTTTGTTCTCCTGCTACTTTTCCTGGACGTGAAGCACGACAAGACAAGTTTTAGGACCGGTATCAAGGCTGTGGATTGGTGGGGGATTTTGAGTTTCCTAGCCTTTTCACTGATGGTCTTACTAGGACTCGACTTTGGTGGGGATGTTTTCGCTTGGGACAGTGCAAAGGTCATCTGTCTCATTGTGATTGGAACCTGTATGCTGGGTGCTTTCGTGTACAGCGAGGCGAGGCTGGCTCGGTATCCGTTGATCCCGCTGAAACTGTTCAAAGACAGGTCGAACTTGGCCGCCTTGGGGGTGACGGCATTTCATGGGATGGCATTCTTCCCAGGGGAGTATTACGTACCGCTCTACCTACAGGCAGTGAAGCAAAAGTCACCGGTCGAATCAGGCGTTCTTTTGGTGCCACTGGTAGTTGCGACGGCGCTTGTCGGTGTCTTGACCGGAGTCGTCATCCACAGGACTGGTCGCTTCCGTGAGTTGATATGGATCGGTACGGCATTGTTGTGTCTTGGGGTGGGCATGTTTATCACGTTGGATGCAAATACTTCTTTGGGCAAGATCATTGGCCTTACTATCCTCTTCGGATGTGGTTCAGGCATGCTCTTCGAACCACCACTTATCGCCATACAAAGCCGGTCTAAGCAGGAAGATGTGGCTACAGCTACTTCGACATTCACCTTCTGTCGGTCTGTGGCACTATCGATATCAGTCATCATCGGCGGCGTTGTCTTCCAGAACAGTATGGACTTGCAGTCTGATCGATTGTCTCGAGCTGGACTACCTGCGCACATTGTCGAAGCATTGTCTGGGAAAGAGGCAGCTGCAAATGTGGCGCTGGCGAGTCAACTGTCTGATGGATTGCAGCAACAGGCAGTCAAGGAGGCATTCGCATTTGCCATGCGTAACATGTGGATCATGTACACCGCGCTTGCAGGTCTGGGAGTATTATCAGGATTCTTCGTTGGCAAAGCAAAGTTGAGCAGTGAGCACGTCGAGACTGTCACTGGAATTAGAGCCGCGAAGGTTGAGGAGAGAGAAAACATTGAGATGGCATGAAGAGTGCTGGCAACCAGATCCTCGGTGGCTCGATATAGCTGTACTTGCATCGTCTTGCTCGATGAGGACAGAGAGCCGACGTACCTAGATTTGTTACTACTCTGCACACGTGGTCACTCCAACTCCGGCAGTAGTTGGGGTTGAGACTTGTTCGTGTCTGTTAACACCAGGAGCAGTCTTCATTCTTCTGCGTCTGCGCCAATTCGGTAGGGCATGTTGGGACCTCGCTGCTGCAAGCAAACCTCAAAGAGAGAGTGATAGAGTCCATGGAAGCAGGCCGAGTCTTTCGTGGTCTAGCCTTATCTCTTAGCTTCGTACCCACCTGCAGGGCACCTCCACCAGGCATGGGTACCGTTGTCGGAGGGCCCAGCGGACTGGATGCCCACTGCATGTCGCATGCTTCAGATCGAGATAAGCTCTGGAGGTTGCGCGTTCTCCAGAACCGTCCAGCTTTCTGTCGCTCCGACAACAGTATCACTTCCGTGTCACTGTCACTATCGCTTTCCGTGCATTTGCTGTGCCATTCACGCTCTCAGCCACAAGCCGACCGACTCTACCTCGGCTCGTCGTCGCATCGCATACTCGACCTGCTCATAGCGAACGACCGGCGTCGAACTCAGCAAGCCCTACGAATCTGTCAACGCTCGGCGCAAACAGTAGCACCCTACCACCTGTGCAAGCCCCTCATGCCGCACGAGAAGGAAGATGGGCACCTCAGGGCGACTGCTCCTTGACCCGTCCTCACCCTCCTCCGACGATCGAAGCACCATCCACAAATACTCGATATCGGGATCGCATTCGAATGTCTCGCCCACACCCTTCTGCGGCAACAGCACCAAGTCCAAATTCGAAGGCGACATGGACAACGTCAAGAAGCCTTTGTCGGCTCGACTGGTCAACTCCTTCCGCCGTGACCCGGCCGCCTCACTCACACGCGGCAGCATCGGCGCCAACATCAAGAAACGTCAATTCGACCCTGAAGCAGCAGCGGCCGCGACAGCAGCAAGTCCACTGATCAGAAGGTTGAAAGGCCGACACCTCCAGATGATAGCGATTGGAGGCAGTATAGGCACGGGCCTCTTCATCGGCACCGGCCGCGCACTGGCCTACGGCGGCCCCGCCTCCATCCTGGTAGCCTACTGCCTCATCGGCGTAATGATGTTCTGCACCGTCCAAGCCCTCGGAGAGATGGCAGTCATGTTCCCCGTCGCCGGCTCCTTTGCAGCTTATTCCACACGCTTCCTCGACCCAGCATGGGGCTTCGCCATGGGCTGGAACTACGCCATGCAGTGGTTGGTCGTGCTCCCCCTCGAGATTGTCGCTGCAAGCATAACAGTCGACTACTGGAACCCCAGCATCGCCCTCAACGCCCTCTGGGTCGCCATCTTCTGGCTTGTCATTTGTGCCATCAACCTCTTCGGCGTCCGCGGTTACGGCGAGGCAGAGTTCGCTTTCTCCACCGTCAAGGTCACTGCCGTCGTCGCCTACATCATCCTCGGGAGCGTCATCAACCTGTGCGGCGGGCCCGGCGGCTCTTACATAGGCTTCACTACGTGGCACGAGCCGGGCGCTTTCAACCACGGCTTCAAAGGCCTCTGCTCCACCTTTGTCACCGCCGCCTTCGCCTTCGCAGGCACCGAACTAGTCGGGCTAGCAGCAGCAGAAACCCAGAACCCACGCAAAACCCTGCCCACCGCCACCAAACAGGTCTTCTGGAGGATAACTCTCTTCTACGTCCTGAGCGTATTCATAGGTATGCCCCCCCCTCTTTCCCGCCTCCAGCCCACAGCCACTAACTACACGCAAGTCGGCACCCTCGTCCGCTACGACAATCCCCGCCTCCTCAGCGGCTCTTCAAGCTACGACGCCAAAGCCTCCCCGTTCGTGATCAGCATCCAAAACGCCGGCATCCAAGTCTTCCCCAGCATCATGAACGTCGTCATCCTCATCTCCGTCCTCAGCGTCGGCAACAGCAGCATCTACGGCAGCAGCCGCACGCTCGCCGCCCTCGCCGAACAAGGCCAAGCCCCCGCCTTCTTCCACTACATCGACCGCAAGGGGCGGCCCCTCATCGCGATCCTCACCGCCTCGGCCCTCGGCGCCCTCGCCTTCGCCGCCGCAACCCGCTCCACCATCCAAGTCGACATGTTCGAGTGGCTGATCGCGCTCTCCGGCCTCTCCTCCATCTTCACCTGGGGCTCCATCAACGCATGCCACATCCGCTTCCGCCGCGCCTGGGCCCTGCAGGGCTTCACGCCCGCCGACCTGTCGTGGCGCAGCCCGCTCGGCGTCACCGGCAGCTACATCGGGCTCGCGATGAACATCCTGATCCTCGCCGCCCAGTTCTGGACCGGCTTCAGTCCGATCGGGTACGAGACGCACACCACCGGCTGGCTCGTCGTCAATTTCTTCCAGGCCTATCTGGCCGCGCCTGTCGTGCTGGCGTTCTACGTCGTGTACAAGGTGTGGAAGAGGCCGGCGTACGTCAAGCTCGCCGACGTGGACCTGTTCACGGGCCGCAGGGATCTCAACGTGAAGATGCTGGTGGCGATGGAGCGAGAGGAGAGGAGAAATTGGCCGCGCTGGAAGAAGGTCTACAAGTTTCTGTGTTGAAAGACAAGGCGCTGGCGTGTTCGCGGCGTCATGTTTTTGGTCGCGGTGTATAGCTGCTTATTGTATTGAGCGTTCTAGCGGGTCGCTACGGATGGAATTGACGGTAAGGGATGAGATGATCAGCCGTGGGGCATGGTTAGCCCTCGCTGCGCTGTGCTGTTCTAAAGCATCAGTATCGTCATATGTCTATATCGACATAGATTCATGCTGACCCAGCATGTCCTTGAGATGTGAACCTGCCACATAAGCGGTGGCGTGCTCGTCAATGACCGGCGAATTATTTTCGCACTCTCCGCAGAGGTACCACGGGGCAGTTTGCATCTTAATGCAGTCATGACTGTGGATGACATCGCGGACAGTGCACCATGTTCTTACCGTGAGTGTTACTGCTAAAACAATCTGCGCTTGCAGTGAGAAAGTTACTGGCCTGGGCCGATACGTTAGCGATGACTTTGTGCTCAGTGGAATGCAATCCGTGGACAGACACCAGGATCGATGTGTTTGAAAACCATTTTATTGGTGTCATTTAGTCTCGACAACGCATTGACATTATCTTCTGTGACAGTGTTTAACGCCCCATAGCCCGTGGTATCATGCTTTGCATACGTCTGCTGACAGGCAACAAGCCGTTGTGGCCTACTGCTTGAGCAACAATGCCAAAATCAGGTCGTGTCGTTAATCGTAATGTACAAGCCCCCTCATCCATCTCACCATCTTCCTCCTTTTCGATGTATAGGTAGGCGCACTAGTTTCATCATCATCTTCGGCTTCCTAAGCGCCCTTGGTGGCAGAGGAGAACACAAGCTTCTCCAGCGCCTGCACAACTGCTTCGGTGCCTTGGGTGAGCGCAGTCGATGCCACTGTGCTTCGCTTGCCCACCACACAGGTCAAGACTTTCTTAGCGTCCACCCGACCCCGAAGATTGTGAGCCCATTTGAAGACGCATTCGTCTTCCCACGAGTCCCCGACGGCGAACACGAAATCAGGGCTCTTAGCGCTCGACTTCTTGAACAAGTCACTCTCGATGATCTCCAGTGGTCGCCGCTTGTTGATGATCGAGGGGTGGATGTAAAGACCTTTCTCGAAGGGTGTCGCATTTACCTTCAGACTTTCGCACATCTCATTGATCTGGTTCGACAACTCTCCTGCCTTGCTCATCGCGTCCTTTTGATCCTCAGCATCATAATAGTGGAACATTATTCCACTCTTGAGTACTCTGACCGTGCTTCGTGGTATAGCGGTCTGATAGTGCTTGAGGATGTTCATGATCCCCTCATGCCACGTCTCAGTCTCAAAGGAAACCGTTTGTTTCCACTCGTGTTGACCTGCCTTTCGAAGGAATGCACCGTTCTCTGCGATGAGACCCAGATTAGGGACCATCCGGAACATGTGCTCCAGGCTGTCCATGGTGTGCTGACTCATAAGATAGACGACGTTCTTTGGATCGTCGACGAGGCTGCTCAGTAGCTCAGTAACCCTCAGTGGTACAGTGACCACACTCTCCTTCGGAGAGTCCCATGTTGTCAAAGTCCCTTCGAAATCGATGACGAACAATCGCTTCTTGGACGAGTCGTAGCTCTGTCGGAGACGTCTAATCTGCAGTCGTGGGACATTCTCAGGGTCTCGTGTCGCGTGTTCCTGGTAAGCATGTGTCAAACCGTCTATGTTGGCAGCATACCAAGTCTGAGCACAATGCTTCTTCGTCAGCGAATACATCCTACTCCATCGCTGATCTCGTTCTCGAGTGTCCATCGTCAAAGCTTTGACGAGTGCATCGGCAAGGCCCCTCGGATGCCATGGGTTCACGAGTAACGCATTCTTGCCGAACACTCTCGCCGCGCCGACGAACTCACTCAGCACAAGTGGGGCATGTCCCTTCAGGCTGAGCTGCTGGTCTTGACAGGCAACAAACTCGTGGCATGTGAGGTTCATGCCTTCGGACAGACTGTTGACCCATAAGCAGTCCGCGACGGAGAGCAAAGCAAGGTACTGTGAGTAGTCAATGTCCTGATTGAGGTACACTATTGGCTGGTGGTTAAGACTGCCCCATTCGCCGTTGATCCTGGTGATCATGTTATGGATCTCGTCCCTAAGATCACGGTCCTGAGTGCTGGAAGTAGCAATCTGGATGAGGACAGCCTGGTCGGCGTATTCTGGGTATTGGTCGAGGAAGTATTCGAACCCTTTCAATTTGTGTTTGATGCCGTAGACACTGTTGAGCTTATCTCGGGAAACAATGAGACGCTTGCCCTGGAATTTCTCGGTGAGCTCCTTCAGCTGGTCCTTAACCTGCGGAAGTTGCCGGCATACATTCATTGCTCCTATGTCAATACCCATTGGAACCGTGAAGACATCGATGAAGCGGCCGTCCTCTAGGACCAGGCCGTGCTCCGTAGCTTCGATGTTGAGGAGTCGACTGCATGTCTGCAAGAAGTTGTACCGGAAATCCTCTGTTTGAAAAGCGATCATGTCGGCTCCGAGCATGCCTAATATTAGATCACACCGAGAGGGGAGGATACGAAAGATCTCAGAGGACGGGAATGCTGAATGGATATACAGACCGATCTGGGCTTCGGGCCGATGCTTGCGAACCATCTGAGGCACGAGAAGAAGATGATAGTCGTGTACCCAGACCACATCCCCCTTCTTGTAGTTCTTGGTGACCACGTTGGCGAAGGCTTCGTTCACTTTGAGGAAGTGAGACCATGAATTGTCTTGATACGCCTTACTCGATGGCACATCTGGGACTTGCGAATGCAGCATGGGCCAGAGGATGTTCTTGCAGTAATTTTCATAGTGAGAGTTCATGTCGGTGTCGTCGATGAAGACAGCCAAAGAGTCGTACTCATTTTCGAGTTTGACCGCGATATGGTGCTTGACATCTTCTGGCAGGGCATCGGTCGGCATACCTAGGCTGCCAACCCAGACCATTTCCAGGGTGTCATCTGCGTTGGTGGCAGCGTTCACAGCTGCGGTAAGACCTGCATTTCCCAAGGAGCTGGCCTCGACGGTATAGTTGTCGGTAGAGTAGTCTACCTCTGCCTTCTTCTGTTTCGAAGGTTTCGACCGTCCCGAAGGCCTGGCAAACTTGGTCTCTGGGTCGCCTGACGTTTTCAGTGAGGCGGCGGCGTCGTTGAAGATGGACTGTGAGGGCGGCGTCTGGGCCAGAGACTTTGGCTGATTCAGCTCCAGGTTCTTACCCCAGGATGTGTTTTGTGCATCGAGAGCACTGAGAGTGTGCAGGCTCGAGGTCGACTGATTGCGCACCATGCCTTTCTTCTCCGCTGTCGCCTTTGAGAGGGGTCGAAAATAGGATTCGTGCATTGCTGTCGCACCGGGGGTTGTGGGAAAGACGCCAGGTGTTTGCCCTGCGAACTGTGCGAATGTAGGAGGGCTCGTCAGGCTCTGACTTCGGTGATGTTTCTGCGATTCTTGGTCAGGCCAATCTTTGTGGTTGCAATAGTCTTGTGGGTGAAAGCGCTGCTCTTCGTTGTTACAAGAGGCAATGCCGTTTCTGAGAACATCTTTTTCTTGCACGGGCGGTGCATGGCCATTAGTATCTGCATGCCCATTGGGCGGTGTATCTGAACGAGAGTGGAAGGTGACGGTATTGGGCGAGAAGAGAGTCACCACGAAGGTCACCATTGTGATGAGTGGTGGTCAGCAAGGCTGGCAATGTATATGTGGTATGGATATGTATGTGTACGTGTAGGGCTGCCACCGATGAGTAGTTGTGGGCGGTATTTATGCGTAGATGTAGACGTCGAAAGAAATGTTTGTCTTAGTCACTTGGAAAAGTGTTGGAGGTGAGGTAGTGAGGTTGGACTGAGGCAGGAGCGGCGGGTGAGGCAAACAACGGTGAATGAGCCAGATGGAAGGAGCCAAGTCGAATTCACTTCTGCCTCAAGACCCAGGACATGAGAGGGTAGCGACGGTTGGGACTGACCGGAATTGACGACCGTTATACGAGTGGCCGATATCATAAGCAAACCACAGCGACAGCATCGTGGTTGCCGGAGGGCATCTCCTTTTAGTAAGCGAACTGGAGCTTGCAGTCACGAAACGTTTGCGCGCGTTGCGCCCGTATGAGCCAATGTGGTTCCATCAGGGAGTCCGTGCTGAAGTGGTACTTGTTACGCAGCGATAAGGAAATCTTGACTTTTTTTTTTTGAGGCAACTCGGAATTTGGCGCCAGGTATGACGGCTGAATGATCCGACACCAGTGCTACTGCCAACCTCCATGCCCAGGGGTGTGCGCCCTTACTTGCCTGAAGTTCAGGTTGGGCTACACGTAGGAGCAAGGAAGCTGTGCCTCAAAGCATATTCGCCGGAAATAGGACTCCTAGCCTGGATGGCAGAGGAGCTATGATGTAGTGTGAAGCATGGCACACAGGGCAGGAACAAGGTTCAGGTATGTTCCGGGTAACGCGTGTGCGCCAGCCCCGGTGGCCCTAAACCAGCCGGACCCACGACTTCCCAGTTTCGCACTCTTGCATGCCCTGATGACTATTTCCACCCAGTGATGATCGCCCTTTCCCTTGGTTTTTAAGCGAGTCCCAGACATGATTCGGTGGGGCCACAACGTCTCTGGAGATCCTTCATCCTTCAGCGCGTGTGATCCGCAAAGCACATGAAAGACTTGCACGGGTGTTGGGGTACCTTTACCGGACAAATCCGGCCTTCACTGTTGCCTGTGTGGCGTGATGTCGTCGCCTTGCGCGCATCCGAGGACAGAGCAGTCGTGCTGACATGAATGATCACACCATCCAAAGATGCCTCTCTACTTGACGGGGTCGCATTCCTCCCGAGTGACCAAGCCTCAGAGGCCCTCGACGTTGCAGAAATCTCGCTCATTATCCCTACCTTTTGGCTCCTCGAAGCGCACAAAAACCCTGCAGCGTGCACAGACTTTGGCAGGCAGTCTAGAGGATGAACAGGACGACGAAGATGAGGAGGGCCACAACCTAGCGGGACCAGGCAAAGTCGTTGCAGTCGTCGTGAAAGATGAAGTGCGAGATGTGCTCTCTGCCATCGGCCACGCCCGCGCAACCATGTTCGATGAACTCCCTGCGCGGGCCGGCATGAACAGCGTGCGAGTAGCTGAGGTTCTCAACTTCCAGAAGAGCCTGCCTGCTGTTGTCTCGCTAGCACACGTCCATGCCTTGAGGTCGGCTTCCTCTAGGACGGAACGAGACATTCAGACCTTGCTCTCCAAGAACCAGGTACGTCGGATCAAACTTGTGGGCCGGGGCAACGACGTCAGCGGCCTTAGTGAGCTTCTAATCACCACCGACGAGTACGGCGCTGCTGCCCGCAGAAGTGGCCTGCCTTCAGACGTCGTGACTGCCTTCCTCGATGCCCTCCAAGCAAACCCAAGAGTCTATGCCTTACCTCCTTTCTCTTTGTCTCGATCTCATGTCGATGCTTTGACACGCCATGGCTTTCTGGTCTCTCCCTCGCTCCAAAGTTCCCATGGTTCATCCGTGTGGAGTAGCACCAGTGTTGTTGCGCCTGCGACAGTCTCAAGGTCAGCTTCCGGCTCGCAAGCAGCAGTTGGCGGCGAAGCAGCTTTCGAGACCCTGGGTGGCGTCAATGGTGTCCGAAGGTCAAGTAAGGTCACTGACACGGCATATGTGCTGTCTGTTCCTGGAGTTGCGGCATACCTTAAACTGCTCGACGCTGGCCGAAACCACTTCCTCGATCTACTGCGCCAATTCTCAAAGCACCGGCAAGCTCCATCCTACCTTCTGAAAGAGAGGTGGAACGGTAACGTTGATAGCAACGAGAACCAAGTCTCGGTAGCCAAACGCGTCCGAGGAGAGTTTTCGAACGTGCTTGCAGTCAAAACCAAGAAGTGGAAGGCTCTCAACGGCCTTTCCTTCGACTGGATCATGGAAGAATGCTTAGGCGCAGGCCTTATCGAGCTCTTCGAGACGTATAGTGTTGGCATGGGTGTGAGAGCTCTGACATGATCTTACAGTGTCCTTTGACTTTGTGCTATGAACACCAGCATTCCCTTACCGGAAGAGGCGCTTAGTAGTCTTCCTCGCAGTGAGCTTGATCTAGCCGACCGAGCATTGCAACGCTGGTCGATTGTCACGAGAGTTCGGTCAGATCCTTGCCTCTCACAGCTATCAGGACTTCGGAAGAGGTTGACTGGGTTGACCAGAACGCAGCCAGACAGTACCACCGGAGCAGACTCGAGACGAGCTCGTCATGCCTGAGGATGCAGTGTTCTACTCTTGTCCCATGGTAGTGGTCCGAAGAGGTCAGCTCCTAGTGGGCCCCCGTCTTGACGATACCACCGACTCTCAGCTGCTTCTCGAGTCATCATTGCCCCTGTGAGCGTACGCCATCAGCCACAGAAGACCAGGTCATCTTTGTGGGACAGTACCATTAGTGGGTATCCAAGGACTTTTCGTCCACTTCCTATACAAGCTTGAAAGGACCTTGGCCTCCCGAACGACGATGGCTCTTACTGTAGCAGACCCGTATGTTGCAAGACCTCGCACTTTGACGGAGACCACATTGCCATCAACGCTTCAGTGGGGCTTAAAGCAGAAGCTGGCAATCCCACGGACTTTGTGCTGACTGCCCTAGAACAAACCAATTGCGAAACCATGGTCATGCCAGTCCACGCTTCGACCGGGATACGACGCCGAAGCAAGCCTGTCTCTGCCCAACTCAGTGGGCTGCCCGTTCCCAAGGTGCTGGTAGCCCATAGAGTCCTGGGCCGCTCCTGGTACGAAGTCTTTTCATACGATGCTTGAAAGGTCTTTCCTGTTCCTTATGGACGCGCATTCATGCCGATGTAACCCAAGTGGCTTGCATCTCTCATGCCGTATACTGCTAGGAGCAATCTTGACCACAAGTGTGACCAAACTCGCAGAATTTCGACGCAGTCACAGGTCCAAGGCGGTATCGTTCCGAAGGAGCTCTTCTGCAGCCCAGCGTGCGATTTGTATGAGGCCACACAGCCAAATTGACAAGATCGGTGTAGACGTACAGGGATCGCTGGATCATCTTGAGCGATTTGGAGCTTTCAGGAGCCTTGAAAATCGGTTCGAAGAAGAGATGGCAGAGCTCTGTATTGATCTTCCAATATTTGTCACACACCACCTGGATGACGACGCTGTGACAGGCATTTGACGATCTTGGCCACCTTTGAAGGTCTCGAGGAAGAGTTCGGCGGTGTTTTGGGACGAGGCGGAGCGTGCGGCCGGATGTCACAGCTTTGCTATTTGCGTGGACGTCGTCGTTGGTGTGCTTGACAACCAGCCTCATTGTTCTGCGAATTCTTTTTTACCCTCCTACTCGATAAGCCTAAAGGCTTCGGTTCAGCTTCCAGGGGTGACTTGGACGGCAAGCCAAGGGAGATTTTGGGCCAGTGAAGAGAGCAGTTCGATAGCTTGTCCGTGGAACCTTTACCGTACACCCCTGACTGACGGTGCCCTCTTCGAGAAGGCTGACGGCTGTCTCGAGAAGGCCTGTGGGAGCTGGTGTTAAGGTATTCTTTCCGGTGGTATCGGTGTGAGTGCGACGAGATTGACAGGTGTCAAGGAGAGATGCAATGAGCCATTGAAATGGCTACATGCTGGCCGGAGTCAGGTTCGTATGTACCATGTTGATAATGCAAAGGATTGGGGGAGGACAGTGTTATGGAGGGCAGTGCAGGAGCAGCTTTGGTGCATTTGGGACGGGTGCTGCTACGTGAGAGCAGGCGGAAGAGCTTCACCAGGAACCGGACCATGGTCCTGTCAAGCCTTCACATGGTCCAAATTGCCTGCTTGCTGTCCAGCCGCGTCAGAATTTTCACAATAACATCGACCCCCTACGCAACCAATTCTAGTCTCACCAAACAATCACATACAAAGCAAGAGACAAGCAGACTTCACAACCAAGAAACACCATTCAAATCGTTAGTCCAAGTTCTGTCCGTGCTCAAAAATGAGACCACTTTAACACTTCTCAGACTAAAAAAATATATATCAAAATGAACTCCAGCACCACCACCAACCGCCAAGCACTCGGCGTCCTGGAGCAGAGCGGCCCCCAGCGCCAAACGCCCTCTCGCCCGGCGGACAAGACGCCATTCAAGATCCAAGAGGATCCCCCGGGCAGGGAGGAGCGGCTGCTCGAGGAGAGGAGCGCGAGCGAGCAGACGTTCTGGGGGCGCGGAGGGACGCACGACGTGATGGAGGACAGGCTGCAGAACTTGAGGGATCTACTGCACGGCGAGAATAGACAGTGAGCGACAAGAGCGAGTTGGCTCAACCAATGGACCATGATTCTCGCCTCAATCTTTGTTCATCGTCGTAACTGCTGCCAAACATCTTCTGCACACCACCACCACCACCACCGCTGGACAGACACAAGTCCTGCGCAGCAGAGCGAGGTCCACCAGGAATCATCACTGCCACACTAACAAGCTTAGATACCACTCTCGCTGACTGACACATCAAGGTCGAAGCCGCATCCCATCTCCCATGCCCAGCACGATGAGCACGTCGAATCCTTCCAGCACGTCTCCCAGATCGCACGCAGAGTACAGCACCAGCGCAGCGTATGGAGCTCGTGCCAGCATGGGTCAGGCGAGAAGCTCTCTATGAACTGAAGGCAGAATATAAAATACAAAAGACGTGCACCGCCGGCCTCCAATGCGTCATACACAGAAACAAGACTGATATTTGCATTGACGGCATTATGATACGCTTGCGACTGTAGAGGGTGTGGGCAAGTAAAATTGGGGCAGAAATTGAATACACACGATCTACGATGTTTGAATGCGCACAATCACCTGAAGGCTCTAGCAAGGTTTCAGGGTGGAAAGAGGCAATGCCTGAATGACACTCCCGGCGGCGACTTGACAAGAAACAACGCCGGCTCTTTTACTTGTTATATGGGCATGAGCCTGGGCTACTGGAATCCTGGGGTTGCTAACAACACTTTCCATGTAAGGTAGACCTCTACAATATACCACGGACTAATCAGTACTTTCAGACGACGGCCAGGCACTATCTGATACACTACCTTTTGAGCCTCGCATCTATCGATTATGCGGCGTCCTTCGTCTCCTCCATCTGCACCATGAAACTGTATTTCTCAGCCACATCCTATAGTTGCACCTATGGAATGACAGCGCAAGCCGCGAAGGTTTCCACGTTATCACTTGCCTTCTGGTAATGTTCCAGATCGTCAATATCAGGAATAATGTAGCCAAGACGAACAATGTCACTGTTAGGTTTAGCCAAGGCCAGCGCACTCTGACACAAATCCGACTTGTGTGTATGCTGTGCCTTTGACTTGAATGATGGTTCTGGACACGGAAGATGTTGTCAGGTCCATAACTTCCAATACTAGCTACCACTGCTGCTCCGCAGTAGACGCACCGGTTCCCTAGTAAGGACTGTTTGCACCGCTGACACCAGAGTAGTAGTTAATCCACTTGAAAATCTCAGTATGCCACACAAGCGAGTTGTCCCTATTCAGCACCCAATGATTCTCGTCTGGAAAGTTGAGGAACTTGCTCGGCACACCCTTGACTTGCAGCATATTGAACAACATGATGCCCTCGCTCACGGGCAATCTGTAATCGAGGCTGTTATGGACGACGAAGTGCGGCGTCGCCCAGTTCTCATAGTAGAGTATTGGGTTCCACGTGTAGTACGGCGATGTGGTGTTGGGTGATGTGAAGATGCCACCGTTGTCATGGTTGATGAACCAGAGCTCTTCGGAAGCGTAATCAGACAAACTGTTTGTCACACCGTCGTGGGTGACGAGAGCGTTGAAACGGCGGCCGAGGGGATGGCCCTGGATCCAGTTCATCATGTAGCCACCGAAAGACGCGCCTGATGCTATGCCGCGGACAGTGTCAACGTAGGGAAGCGAGGTGTTGACGTAGTCCCAGGCGTGTACGAGATCCCAGTATGGGTAATCGCCCCAGTGCCTTGAGACGGCATCTGTGAGATTTTGGCCCCAGCCAGTGGAGGCGGTGGGATTTGGCGCGATCACGACGTAGCCTTGATCGGCCCAGACCTTGAGGTTCCATCTAGTACTCCAAGAATTAAAGTGAGCGCCTTGAGGCCCGCCATGAACGATGAACGCGAGGGGATAGGTTTGGTCCTCGGAGAAATTGGAAGGGTAGACAATCCAGGATTGCTGATCGATCTCACTGGAGTTGGTGGAGTAGTAGAACTCTGAGACGTCTTGCGGACCAAGACCAGAAAGCGCTTCGTCCACAAGGTTGGCCTGGAGGTACATATTTGTTACTGTCCCTTTCGAGGTCACCGTGTAGATGTCTCTGCTGGACCAGATCTTGGAATCGGAAACAAGGAGTTCGTCGTTCGGCAGGACTTGCATAGCAGCTGTTACACCTTCGTTTGTGATGTTCGTGGGCACGAAGCCTGCAGCTGCATCAATTGGAACTGGAAAGACGCGCTCACGGCCGAGGTCAGGAGCCGCGACGTACAGAACACTGTCATCATTGGACCAAGCTAGAGCGTCCGGTGACCTGTCCCATTCACTGGCGATTGCGGTGATGTTGGGGTTCTCGGTATCTGAGCTTGCAATGTAGATTATGTTTCTGTCTGACTCGTAGTCGATGCCATTCATCTGGAAGTAAGCAATCTTCGAACCATCCTTGGAAAATGTTGGTGCTGAAGACGCACCCTCTGCACCGGGAGTTGCACCAATGGGGTTGATTGGAACAGAATCATTCACAGTGCCGCCAAACGGTACCAAGTAGATCTGGCTGCTGGTGTAGTTGGCAAGGGGCAGATCGATGTTCTTGGTTAGGAAAATGACTTGGCTGCCATCAGGTGAAATATCGTAGTCTCCAGACCCACCAAATGGTTGCACAGGGGATTCGGCGCAGGTGGCATGGCACATGCCCGTAACGTAGTTCGTGAGCTCGCCTTCCAAAGAGTAGCCGCTGTTACTCGAGCTAAGGACACCTCCAAAAACAGCATTGCGCTCCGCCGACAACCAATAATCCCAGTGTCTTACATAGATGTCTGTATAGATTCTTGCAGTGCTGGCTGGTGTTTCGGCGGTGTCCGCGTTATATGCGGTTCCGTTTGGATATGCCATGGCATACATGAGGAAATGGATGTTGCCTGACTCGGTAGTAACAGCTTTCAGGCCAGAGTAGGGAGCCGGCAGTGATGCCACCAGAGTGGCTGTCGAGAGGTCAGCAGCATCGGCCGTGTACAATGAGACACCTCCATCTCCTTCCTCGTTCGTAGCATTGATGTATAGAATGCTCGTATCGCTGGGACCAACGAAGACGAACTCGGATATGTTAGAGTCTGTGCTCCAAGTTGAGATCTCCCCAGAGGTAAGATTGAGCTGCTCCCAGACCGTCGTCACTTCTCCAGTCTCGAAGGAAGAGTTCGTTTTGCTGTAGACCGCAAATTCCTGTAGATCAGGTCAGCCAATGTCCCTCAGACTACAATCATCTTCTTACACCTGATGGGTTGGCAACTGCAGCTCCACGTCGAGGGGCAGTCAGCATAGCCTCCGGCGTAATGGCATTGATCAGAGGCAGAGAAATCAGCGCTGCCGCCGCCACAGTTCGACTGATTGATCTCATCTTGCTTCCTTAGCTAGGAATAACAGTCTCATAGGATTGCGTCCGTGATGAAGTAGGAATTCATTCCCAAAGAAGGACGTCTGGAGCGCTACTACTTGTACACGCGAGCTCCGGGCCATGACACCTTCCTCCTCAGGTTCGCGACGCTCGAAACCTTCCTGCTTGGGCCTCACGTCGAACTTCCCGAACAAGCAGTGTCTCCGCAGTAGCTCATGAAAAGCGCACGACCTGCCAGCTTCGTCCCATGTCAGAGCTCATCTCCTTCTTCTTTCGAGGCAGGCATCAAGCTATGGTGGAGAGTTGTTACTGCTTCGATACTCAATGAAGCAGGTGCAAAGCATTGTTACATTTGACATGCAGTTGTCCCGAGCAGATGAGGTCACTTGCCTAGTTAGTCCTCGGAGGATGCTAGGGTTCTTGCCGAGGCGGAGCAGTGTCGATCAGCTTTCCTTGAGAAACAGGTACAGCATGAGCAGTTTGTATTGGAGCCGCCCTCTCTTGCGGTCTCAGAGCTTTCCATGGACACGGTTAATTGCATCCTACCATCTTGCGCTGCTGTTCGTCTGATTCCTGTCCATGGGGTTGAAGCCACGCACTTGAGAGGGACCGTGCAAGATCCTGCGGTTACCTGCGGGGCTCAAGGTCTTGGGGAAGTTGCCAAGCGATAGTGGAATGGAGCTTGATGCGCTCAAGGCAGGGGACTCAGTGCTTGTGAAGCAAGGCATTGGCCAGAACTGCTCGCTATCTCAGTTGCCAAGACCTGCCAAGCCGGCCTATGGAACATCGTGAAGAAACTCAAGCGAGCCTGGGCGCGGTTTGGTCCGAGTTTGAATTGTTCCGCACATCTCATGAAGCACGCCTGCGTACTGTGCCTAGGTAGGGGATAAGAGGCTTGGACATACCACTACGGTCCTCGGTCTTACAAATAGGCAAGGATCGTCAATTCGGGGCAACCTGCTTTCAATAGATCGGACCCGTGCTGTAGCTCGACCTGGGAAAAGAACGATATAATAGTTCCTCAACACATCTGCAGTAGTCCATCATGACATTGCTAAGGTCTTGTCACACTGACCAGTCCCGCTATCTTCACATCTTCTTGACACTTGATCTCCTCGTGGCGCAATGAGCTGTACGATTCCATGTAGACACCGAGAAGCCATAGCGCGGCGCACCACTCAGCAACGAGGCTTGTCCAGGCTGTCAGGGCCAGCTAAGGCCAGACCTAACGCCTTACTGGACATTTCCTGAACAATATCTAGGTAGGTATGATCGATTCTCCTGGACAATACGCATGGATCCAAAGGCTGAGGACTCGTCCCATGAGTCCAGCCGATCTTGGAAATGGCCATGCAGAGCAGTTTACCCAATGCAGTGCTTTGTGACCGCCGTGTGACTCAGGAAGTGAGACATCTGGATGGGCCTATTACTGTATCTTTCTGCTTCGAGAGCCCTTCTTAGTGTTTAGTCCAGCGAACTTGCTGGACAAGAACGCACCAAACACCCTTTTCATGCTTTGACAGCCGGCATAACAAAGCTCTTCACGGTTTTGTCGAGACTCCCGTCATGTGCCTTCAGCAAGTCGGTAGCTTTCGTCTTGGACAAATCCAATTCTCCCACCAGAAATTGGACATCTTCTTGGGATACCTTGACCTTCTTCTTTACTTCTGCCTCCTTCTTCACGTCTTCTTTCTTCTCATCGGCCTTCTTGCTTGTAGCCTTGCTTCCTGTGCCCGCGGCAGCTTCCAACCTTCCCATCGCTTTCATGAGAGCATCCTGGTGGGTATCGCTCGGCTGCTTTGTGCCTTGAGACTCCCCATTCTCCTGGCTCATGTCATTGGCATTGAGCGCATCGAGGGCTGCCGCGGCTTTGCGGTCTTCAGCATTAGTCGGTTGCTGGACCTCTTCATTATCGTTGGCGGAGGGTATCGGCTCAGCCATATTGCAGCAATGTTTTAGTTGTACAGATTAGTTGATCTTGGCCTGTCTTAACAAGGTCACGCAGTCTCAGGGATAGTGTGGTGGTATGTCCAATGGATGGGAAGGTGCGCTCGACAAGCGACCTTGCAAGTCACCAACCGAAGATATTCCAGATCTGTGATGCCTCAGGCAACATAGCATCACGGCGATGTCGGCATAACTTTTTGGGCTCGAGGTCCGTCGCGAGTACGTTGAACGTCTTGAGCTTCTGACAAGCTTCAGCAGCAGCAAACATGGCAGCTAGATCATTGAGGATAGGTCTCATCCCTGGAGATGGCATTGGTCGCGAGGTCATCCCTGCTGGCAAGAAGATCCTCGACGCCCTGCCCTCCTCGCTCGGCCTTAGCTTCTCCTACGTCGACCTAGACGCCGGTTTCGACTGCTTCAAGCGCACTGGAGCTGCTCTACCCGACAAGACAGTAGACACCCTCAAGCAAGAATGTGACGGTGCACTGTTCGGAGCAGTCAGCTCTCCAACAACCAAAGTGGCAGGCTACTCCTCCCCCATCGTCGCCATGCGCAAACGCCTCGGCCTCTACGCCAACGTCCGCCCCTGCAAGACAGTCCTCAGCCCCGCGTTCGCCTCGCCCACAAAGACGCCCATTGATCTTGTCATTGTTCGCGAGAACACTGAAGATCTCTATGTCAAGGAAGAGAAGACGTACCCCGACCCCAGCGACCCGACCGGCAAAGCTCAGATTGCCGAAGCGATCAAGCGAATAAGCAGCAAGGCTTCATGGCGCATAGCGGACATCGCAGGACAAATCGCGCTTCGCCGCGACAAGATGCGTCAGGCAAGCGGGAGCGGAACCTCACACACGAAGCAGGGCATGGTGACCATCACGCACAAGAGCAACGTGCTGAGCCAGACGGATGGCCTGTTCAGAAGCACGGCCCGCGAGGCCCTAGCGCAGCCGCACTTCAACGCTCTGAAGATCGAAGAGCAGATCGTCGACAGCATGGTCTACAAGCTGTTTTTGCAACCAGAGTACTACGATGTAATCGTTGCGCCGAACCTATACGGCGACTTGCTGTCAGACGGCTCGGCCGCACTGGTCGGCAGTCTGGGACTCGTACCATCTGCCAACGTGGGCGAGGGCATCATCATCGGCGAGCCGTGCCATGGATCTGCTCCTGACATCGAGGGCAAGGGCATCGCGAACCCGATCGCCACCATCAGGAGTGTCGGTGTCATGCTTGAGTTCATGGACTTGCCGGAAGCCGCCGAGGTCATCTACAAGGCTGTTGACGCGAACTTGGCTGAAGGCAAGCTGGTCACGCCTGACCTGGGAGGGTCGGCGACTACCGAGCAAGTCACGAACGACATCATCAAGCGGATGTGAGCAAAGCACAACCCGGGGTTGTAACGCACAGCAGACGATTCGGCAATGAGGAGGTGTCGCAGCTAGATCAAAAGACGCGGCGTGCATTGCAGACAGCACGAACGTCAATGACCTCCCATTATCGAGGATCAGATGCATCGCCTTCCGGTGGAAAAAGGGGGCGTCAAGGCAACCAGCTGTCGTAGCAAGTGCTAGCACACTGCCACTCGCGATTGTCCCCGATATTCCGGCCAAAGACGCAATAGAGTACATACGCACGAGGCTCTTTAGCCCTGGTGTGAGGATTTTTGTACGGCCGTTATGCGCTGCAAATGCAGGAAGACACCAAGATAGACTTGTAGAATAGTCCACCGAAGCCTAGAAAGTAAATTGTTCTTGAAGACATGCATGTAGTGGAACCAGCCAGGTCCACAAGTCGAAGCAGGGCGAGTCTGTTGACCTCTTCGGTCCCGCTGAGCGCGTTTTGGTACACTGCAAACGCGTGACTCCGCCTCATGAGGAAAGAATAAGTTCGTCCAGCCATGGTCACGTACACAATAGTCATCCCGAATCCTTCGACGACTGCGTCTTCCAGGTCTACCCAAGCGCACCAGCCAGCCTCTCGAGCTGTGCATTGAACGTCTTCAGCGTCTGCAACACGCCGCCCCCGTCTACAGCACTAACGTCGCCCGCGACCTGCCTGAGCCTGAATTCAAGCTCGTCATGCTGCCCGCTCTCCTGACCAATGGCGCCTTCAGCCGCGAACGCAGCCTGACTGGCCTCGAACTTCTTCCTGTTGAGCACTTCACCTTCCCAATGCGTTCTTCTAACCACGTCTTTCCTGAGATCCAACTGATCCCTCTGCCGCCGGATCTCAAGCCACCGACTCTGGAGCTCTGCTTTCTCGCGTCGCACTTTGCGTAGGCGGGCCTCCATGGTGAGTCGTTGGTCGAGGGACTGGCTGAGGTCGAATAGTCGCGTGTCGAGGGTTGAGCGGAAAGATTCGAGTGCCGTGAGACGGCGGTTAAGGTCTGCGCGGGGAAGATCCTGACTCTGTGTCTTGACGTCGGAGATTGAGCCGTCGATAGCTTCGCGGCAGACTTGAGCTAGGACGTCGACTGCGTTGGGCGTGGTGCGTGTTGTTATTGCTTGGGATGTGGGGAGGGCGAGTTCATCTGTCTCTGAGTCGTGTTGTTGATCTTCCTCTGGCACTTCGGCTATGGTTGGGAGGGCGTGGAGATTGGTCATGCGGTGGGTCAGGATTGGGAAGGTGGATTTCTGTGGTTGTTTCTGCACGCCTATGGGTCGGGATGCGGCGACAGTGTTCCGCGCCCGTCTGCGTGATGGCTTTTGTTGCAGTTTCTGCTTTGCACGCCTCGGGGCTGGCGTGGGGCCGGGCGTTGCCTCATCTGGAAGGAATGTATCGTCTGCTTCGTCGTCGTCACCAGGAGAGATCTGCTCCGGTCCTTCTGACGTGAACCTCCGAGATCTCGTTGATGTTCTGGCAGCTCTTTGTACTGGCTGAAGTTGTTCGTTTTCAGGCTGATGGTCAGACTGCGCACCGGCCTCGAAGTCGAAAGAGAGCTCGTTAGGCTCTTCTCCCTCTTCTTCTTGCTCCTCGTCATGTTCTAGCTCGTCATTCCCTTCAATGCTTCCTGCTATCTGCGATGCTGTCGAGGCGACGGTGCCAGATGAGTGCCTCTTGGTCTTGCCTTGTATAATGGACTTGCGTTTCTTCCGCCGTTTGGATTGAGCCAACCCTGGCGTCTCCCTGAATGTTGCTTCTGGCTGTTGCGTTATCTGCTCTGCAGGTGAGAGGGTCGGGAAAATGCCTTGTGGTGGGTCACTGCTTGCAATACTCCACCTGCGCTGGGGACGTGCTGACTGACTGCTATGCAGTGGCTCTTCTACAGGCATGGTAGCTTCTTCAGAAACAGTCCCCTCTTCGGGCAGGGTCTCTTCTTGTGTCTGAGGAGGGGTAGGCAGGTGCGGCCTGAGAGAGCCAGAACTTCGCTTCTTCTTGAACAGACTTTGCTGTCCAATAGACTTCCTCTTTCGCTTCTTCGTAGCGGCCTTGACAGCACTGAGCTCGCTGTGCTCATTTTCCTTGTCTGCACTGTTTAGAGTATTGAGTGCATTGTCTGGGATGGAGAGAGGCGAGGTAGGCACCATGCCCTGCTCTTCTCGATTGTCGGACGCCAGAATATGATCTGCTTGGGCCGGGACAGATGCTTCTGGCTCTGGCTGTACTTCCTCTTCGATGCTCGTGTTGCTGGTTGAGGCATACTGTCGACCATCGCTCCTAGGCCCTGTCAAGTTCGAAATCTCGCTCAACCTTCTCCTCTTCCTCTGTGGTTGCCCGCTAGATCGATATACGGGGGCATCTGGAGTTTGGCGACTTCTGGTCGAGCGCGTGCTGGGTATGTCCTGCTCGACGGCTTCCTGCTCTGCCGGAGTAGGCGTCGTTCTGGGATGTGCTGACTTGCGAGTTGCTGTGATGGGTGTTCTGCTTGGTGTCTGAGATATTCGACCTTTAGTAGTGCTTGGTGTAGCAAAAGCAAAGCCGAAGTCTATGTTGTTTATCTGCCTGTTGCCAGCACCACGTTGGCGCATGAGCTGTCGCTCTTGCCGCGAACCAGCATCGAAGTCGAAGCCGAGTTCGGCATTTTCGACTTCTCTTGTACCACTCCCTCGTTGTCGCATAAGCTGACGGTCATTCCTGGCATCGGCTGCCATGTTGTCTCCACTGCAGCCACATCAGAGGACGATTCGTTGTTTGCGGAGTGCCCCTCAGTGATGCCCTCGATCAGAGTCACCACACACTGTTGACGCGTCGAGGGTCGATTAACGCGTCGGCATCGTGAGTATCCACTGCGTGCGGAGTTATTGCTTAGCGGGATTTCCCGCGAGCTTTGAAGCGATCGAGGCAGGTGACAGTCAATGCTTCGGCAAGGACCATCAGAAGTTTCTTTCCAATGCGTGATTTCACTTGGTAGCCCTGGCTGGCAGTAACATAGATAGTCTGAGTCACGATGAGCTGGTTCTGGGGCGGCAAGAAGACGGCCGAAGACCCTACCAAGTCGCTTGACAGTGACCTCAAGCAGTTTCTTGACTCGCAACAACCTAGGCCATACGCCACCTCAGAGAAGCCTGCACGAAACGAGGCGCATGCTGTAGAGGACAAGGCACCTGTGAAGACTAGGACAGAGCTGCCACCTGAGGAACGACCACTGCCAAAAGAATCACTATTTCAAGATGGCCGCTACAAGGACCTGTGGAAGACCTACATTCCACCATCAGAAATGCCTGACGCAAGCACAAACCCAGCTCAGCGAGTAGTAGAAGCGAAAAAGGACAGAAAGGCGACCCTGACACAGGCAGCCCTAGAGAACTGCGCATTCGAGGAAGAGCTGAAAAGGAACTGCTTCCGAGAAGGAGACACGTTGAACAAGCTGAGAGCCAGAATGACTCTGTGCAATCGAGAGACAAAGGCATTCAATCGCTGCTTCCAGCTGCAGGCAAAGTTCCTGCAAGCCCTGGGCTATCAGGCAAGCCCCGTTAGCGCTGTCGAAGACGACGAAGCTATACAGATGCACGCAGACAAGCTCTATCATCGCATGATGGACTACGAGGCAGCTGTCGACGAAGCAAAAGCCCAAGGAAAGCCCATTCCTCCACTGACGTCTGTCTTCAATCCCACGAGACCCGCACCTACCATAGAAGAGATCAACTTGCCCCCGAACCTGGCTAAAGGTCTGAAAGTCCCACTACAAGAGCTGCCTCCTCATGAACGAGAGGTTGCTGCCAGGGCGATTCTAGAAGAGACAAAGATCGCGCAGACCCATGCAGACGATTTCTTCAAATACACTACTACGCTAAACGAAGGAAGACTCGAACGCCAGAAGAAACTTGTTGAGGCTTTTGGAGAGACCTTGGGCAAGTTCTTCGTTCCCGACGCCCCTGCAGAACACGAAGTCAAGACCTTCGACACGAAACAGCTCGAAAGAGACTTTTGGAAGAACGATCCACCGCCCGGAAAAGGTTGAATAGGACTCGTTACCGCATGACCGCCACCGACAAGCGCTATTTCTGCTCCGCCTTCTTGTACATGATGTCCGTATGGACAGTATACTTGGTCCCTTCTTCGACTTCCTCCCCACTGTGGTACAAATCTCTGTGTTGGAACACTAGACACGCCCCTGTCGCTGGATTCACGTCGACGTTGTTCTTGAAGCCGAAGAAGCGAGTCGCACCGCCCACCAGAGGCTTTTGATGGTTTCCAAGACTATCATCGGCCTCGAGCCCCGGCCCCCCTTGGCTCTTCAGATAAATATGCACTGTCAAGAAGCTGATTTCGTCACCCCCTGGAGTCACATAACTCCCATCGCAATGCTCTCGGAAGTACATCCCTTTGGTGTACTTCAAGAAACGCAGTCGCTCGTTGAGCCGTGCAATTTCCCACATCTCTTGCCGTACTATTGGTCCAGCGCCGGTGATGTACGTGGAATCCTTGAGAGACAGGACAGATGGCGGCAGATAAGGTTTGATGCGATCCAAAAGCTTCTCGACGACTTCAGGCGTGTCCCAGATGATGCGGCCACAGTCCCGAACCTCCTTCATACGTTTCTGCATGCCAAGGCCGACATTGACCATTGCCTCTTCCCATTGGCAGCCAGATGAACCCAACGCAGCTTCAAGGAGCTCTTCACACTCAGTCGAAGAGAGAAGGTCGTGGATGAGCATGGCAAACCTGTCTTTGTACTCTTGTATTCCTGCTTGTTCGAAATCGATCATTTCGGCTCGACAGGTCGATGGTGGCTTGTTTGAGAGCGTATGCATCAGCGCATAAGGCGCTGGCATTCTCGTTGAGGCCATTGCAGAGCTCTGTTTCTGTTCGAATGTACAGCGAATTGGTAGTACTAAGTGACTATCAGAAGCAATCTAGAGGGGAGATATACGTATGGCATCAGTATATGCATCCAACGAGTCACGAGTGGGTCTAGAAAGGTGGTTGCCTTGCGCAAAAGTATGCTCCGTGTTTCACCTCTGCGACAAAAGCCCCGACAGAGTTCTAAGTCATGGGCAAGCGATGAACTCTACTAGATAGCCACAATACCACAAAGGTTGTGAGGCTTTTGCGTTGGCGCATGCTCGCATACGGTGTGAGGCAGACCTTTCTCATATCTTTCTTGCTCCTATTGCCGACAGTCTCTTGGCTAGCATTCTTAGGGCTTATGTTGCTGGCATTCCATGAGTAGCTCCTGTGATCTAGGCAGAGGAAATGGCTAAGAATGATCGTTAAGCGTAGTGTTGTTGACTCTATATTGAGGCGTCCAAGTGATGTGGAATTGAAACACTGCAGGGGCGACTGCCAGTCGTAGGTACTACTGCAGCGCAGTGGTTTCGGTCGATGGAGACCTCCGGCCTACTAGTAGTTGATATGTCCCTAGGTATGACGGCATTACATCCATCAGTACCACCATTTCCTATCGTGCACGGGGCGGTTCAACCAGTCAATCAAGGTGAACAAGATCATCAGTGCCTTCGCTTGACCATCTCATGTCCTGACCATACAGCTATGCTACAGCATGGGCTTCTTCGACTGGGCCTCATCGTCGGGGTCGCCAGATACTAGCCGACCTTCGCCTGAGCTTTCATCTTCTTCGATGGACAGCAAAGTGGAAACGGACTACGATCCGCACCGGCCGACTCACTCTTCACCCGCTGCGATATTCAAGCTACCATCAGAGATCGTGCAGTACATCCTTTCCTTCCTCAACGTCCAGCATCTGCAATCAGTGTACCGCACGTGCCATCAATTCAAGGCTCACGTCGAAGATGATCAACTTTGGCTGCCATTGCTAAGAGCAAGCCTACCTGACCATGACGTTCCAAGCACGCCTTTGCCTGCCCTGTCTTACCGGGAACTCTATCTCTCCCAACACCCCTACTGGTTCTTGCCTCGCCAACGTATCTGGTTCAGTGACGATGCCTACAACGGCAAACTCATTGTCGCCAAGTTCGACTCAACGACTGGCACAATCTCAGGCTACCGACTGGCAGCTGAGCGCCCGGCAGCACAACCACAAACATGGATTGTCAAGCCGAGCGTGATCATCCACCACGTCGATCCACGGGTGTACGTGAGCACAGACGACCCCGTGCTAAGCCTGACATATAACGATCTGTTCCACTCAAGTCACAGCGTGCCCCGGTCATGGGATCCAAGCTCGGAAGTTCGAATGCACGTCGGTAGACCTGAGCAGAGAATCAACGCTTCGCTCATGCTGTCCAAAGATCTCCCAATCTCAACGGCGAACATACCCAATGTTGCCGTCTGGCCCCCTCGCACAATACCCGGCATGCCACGCACACGCAGCTCGGCTGGGAACAATAGCAGCAACAGCTTCATGTCCAAAGGCCATAAGCCTTCTACCTTGGACGAGATTAGCAAAACGACTTTCAGGCTGCGTACCTGGAGCCACTTCACGCAGGGAATGCTCAACCTTGGCGTACGCATAGGCGAGGAAGTGAGCACGTGGTCGACGCTTGATCCTGCGCTGTACACGCCCACACGGCAAAAGCCGTACCAAGGCCTCTACATCGGTGACTATGCGGCCCACGGATGTGAGTTTCTGCTGGTCCTCCAAACGGAACAAGCACCGAGGCATCGAAGGCATTCCCTAGGCGCAGACAACGACGGTGGCGACGATGACGGGGGTGGTGCAAGACGGAGGAACTACATTTCTGCTGTGCTTGCTGCGTTGAGGGAACGTCAATTCATGGACGAGGAGGATGAGGCGGATATGGACCACGGTTATGGAAGCGAGGATGGAGCTGCGGGGCAGCTACATACCAGACATACTATTGACGGCAATCATGCGCGATTTCCCGCGCCCGGAAGCGTCGCTGCAAATGTCGAGGATCCGGATGGAAGTGTTCACAAGGGGGCGATCGAGGCAATCAAGATCACGGGGGATGTGAACGTGCCGAGAGGCGAGCATACCTTTATTGCGGATGATATTGGGCCCGATGGAACAATAAGGATCGCGCATGAACCGCCGTTCAGGGGCGCAAGAGTGGTGAGAAGTCGGGGACATGTTGCTGCTAGAGGGTTCCGAGATGGTGAGTACGCCTGTTTCTCTTGGGCAAGCGGAATCGATGTGCTAACCAAGTGTGAAGACGAGTTTATTCCTAGTCAGCTGTTCTTGATCAGTCCAGATCTGATGGCACAGTACTGGTTGCCTTTTGGGCATATCTCTTTCTACAAAAGGATAAAAGTCGATGAACTACTGAGAGAGGGCCCGTTCGGAGGAGGATCGGCGAGTAGAGGGTCCTCAGAGGCCCGACATTAATATGATCAAATACTGTGGTAGGAAGAGGACGCCTATCTCTTGAAGGGAGCATTTGCTGGTAACGACGGGAACCCCCTACAAGCAACCTGAGATCGGCCCCATAAGACAGGGTGCGTTGCTAGAATTGCTTGACGCCAATTCAGAAAATCGGCGGGTGCTCATGCATCTTGAGTACAATCCCGTCACCCGACTACAGTAGAGACGTCTTATGTGCGATTGTCATGGTTTTTGAGCGTCCATAGCTTCTGCCCTTCACCTTCAATGCGATGAATCTGATCCCGTGGCTTCAGTCATATCCTTGTTTCTCGCCCTCGTTCAAAAAACGGCACGTAACCAACCACAAGCTGTTCGTTGCCTAACGCCGCCCAATCCTGTACAACAGTTGAATCAATGCGTATGCTTGCGCATCATCTTTTGCGTTCAAAATAGCCGCTGGCGCCCATCACCGCTACTGACTGATCCATGACCCATTCACCAACACCCAAGTAGCGGTCGACCCATGACTGTACGTCTTTGTTGTTGTCGCCGAAGGTGCTCGATTTCAAGCTAGTTGGACTGTTGCGTCAGTCAGTCTGGCATCAGCGGCCGAACGTCAACATCTTCGGATGGGCAGAGGGAGCATGGGCTGAAGAGCGCGCATATGCTTAGATAGGTACATACGTGAGGCCGGTGCTCCTTCTCACGCCAGCGAGGAAGGCAGAGATCAACACGGCGTCGAAGGCGTAGTGGGTGAGTCGTCCTAACTGCGGACTGATCAGTATTGCGCAGCTTCAGGTTGCTTCACTCGGCAAACATACCACCATCTTGACCGTTGGATGCGCAGATATCGGTGTCGCAGATACAGTCTCGTAGGCGCAGGCAGATCAATGAGGTGTCGTGTGTCGGACAGTAGCGCTACGGTTCCAGCACATGTGAACAACGGTCGACTGTCAACGTGGGCCAATCATTTGCGGGCGGCGATTGTAGCCTGCGCTTGCCCTGAGCGGCTCGCCTGAGTGTGGCTGGTGGGAGCCCGAAGGGCCGAGTAAGCCGCCGAATGAGGCATCTTATCTTAGCGCAAACTCATGCTTCCGGGCAGCGCCCTCAGTGTGCCCCTCCTTGCTTCCCAACTGTTTGGACAGAACAAATGCGACGGACTCCGCTGCAAGCCTCAGAGGTCTCACGGATGCCACATTGGTGTGTAGAATGTTCATGTCGGAGCGAGGGTGGTTGCCTGAAAGGCCGTGGGAAAAGACGAAAGCTCTCAAGACAAGCGCAGCGGAGTGGTAGAGTTTCGGTGAGCGAGCTTAGTGCTCATTGTACTAGTAGATGCCCCGTTATAGCACAGGACAGGACAAATGTGAGCTGTGAGCTTCCAACTAATTTACTGCGGTATCTCGTACCTAGTGCTCTATCTTATCAGCACCGGTTTAGGTGACGCAGGTGTGACCTTTTGCTACTGCTAAGGCCGTGAAATTGACCTTAATCATTGTTGACAACATCCACCAAGTTCTCAACAGACACTTTTTTCAGCAAAGCCTCTCCACTCGCCTGCTATTGCTTGCCAACGTGCTGTCTATCTCTCCTACTAGAAGTTGCGTGACGTCTATAGAGGTAGGGGAATCCCATCGTCGCTGTTTTCCACGTCGCTCACCAGTGTTGCTTCAGTCCATATCCTCTAGCTCTATTGCTGACCGCTTCACCACCCTCGCGTCTCTCATCCTACCAGAATATTCTTACACCAATAGAAAGAGACCTCAGCTAGCTCGAATACACCATGGGCGACGCTTTAGACCACCTCAACAACCGAACCAAGATGGAGTGGCACTCGAGCCTGAACATTGACTATGCTCCCAAGCGAAACTACCGCCGGACGAGCATCATTGGCACAATCGGTCAGCAGAGAGCACTGAGCATCTGTGTGCGACTGTCAAACCTAACTTGGAGCAGGTCCCAAGACGAACAGTGCTGAGAAGATTACCATGCTGAGAAAAGGTAGGCCCACGCCCGGGTGCGCCTTCCACCAGAGTGCTAACACCAGGCAGCCGGTCTGAACATGGTCCGAATGAACTTTTCTCATGGTTCCTACGAGGTAAGGTCAACACCATGTAGACGAGGAATATGAGGTTAACGCGAACAGTACCACCAATCCGTCATCGACAATGCTCGCCAGTCAGCCAAGGATATGCCGGGGCGGCCTGTCGCCATTGCACTCGACACAGTAAGCACGAAAGCTAAGAGAGGCACATGAGACAAACGCTGACGAGAAGATAGAAAGGACCAGAGATCAGAACTGGTAACACCGAGGGCGACGTCGACATTCCGATCAAAGCCGGCCAGGAGCTAAACATCACTACTGACGACCAATACGCGACCGCCTCGTCTGACAAGAACTTGTAAGAGAGAGAGAGAGAGAACACTACGCGCGAGAACTGGGCTGACAAAATTAGATATCTGGACTACAAGAACATTACCAAGGTCATCAGTACTGGCAAGCTGATTTACGTCGACGATGGCATCCTGTCCTTCGAGGTCCTCGAGATCAAGGATGACAAGACGATCCGAGCCAAGTGTCTGAACAACGGTCAGATCTCTTCGAGAAAGGGTGTCAACCTTCCAGGCACAGACGTCGATCTACCAGCGCTGTCCGAGAAGGACCAGGCCGATCTCCAATTCGGTGTCAAGAACAAGGTCGACATGGTCTTTGCCTCTTTCATCCGACGTGGCGACGACATCAAGCACATTCGAAGCGTCCTCGGCGAGGAAGGCAAGGACATTCAGATCATTGCCAAGATCGAGAACCAGCAGGGTATGAACAACTTTGACGAGATCCTCAGGGAGACCGATGGTGTCATGGTCGCTCGAGGTGATCTTGGTATTGAGATTCCTGCCGCGAAGGTCTTCATCGCACAAAAAATGATGATTGCCAAGTGCAACATGGCCGGCAAGCCGGTCATTGTCGCTACTCAGATGCTGGAATCCATGACCTCGAATCCACGACCCACTCGTGCCGAAGTGTCCGACGTTGCCAACGCTGTTCTGGATGGTGCCGACTGCGTGATGCTGTCCGGTGAGACGGCAAAGGGCAACTACCCTGCAGAAGCCGTCAGCATGATGCACGAGACCTGCTTACTTGCTGAGGTTGCCATTCCCTACGCCAACGTGTTCGATGAGCTAAGGACGTGCATGCGACGACCGATCGAGACCAGCGAGTCAATCGCTGTTTCCGCTGTCGGTGCAAGCATGGAACTGAACGCCGGAGCCATCATCACACTGACCACAAGGTACGTTCGTAATCTGACCGTTAGGCAAGACACTGACAAATTTGTTTAGCGGTAGCACAGCCCGTATTCTGTCCAAGTACCGACCAGTGTGCCCGATCATCATGATCACGAGAAACGCAACCGCTTCGAGATACGCTCACCTGTACCGTGGTGTATATCCATTCTGCTTCCCAGAGCCGAAGCCAGACTTCAGAGGAGTAGACTGGCAACAAGATGTGGACAAGAGACTTAAGTGGGGTATTGCACAGGCCATCAAGCTGGGAGTCCTGAAGAAGGGCGAGTCAGTGGTTTGTGTGCAAGGATGGAGAGGTGGCATGGGTCACACCAACACCATCCGTGTAGTACCAGCTGAGGAAGATCTTGGTCTGAAAGACGAGTGACTAGCCGACAATGGCGCAACGCAGGACCAAGTGCCTCGCGAACCGCCGCAGTCACCCCATCGCAACAAACCTGAGACCAAGTTCTTCGACACTTTTCCAGCTCGAATGAGGAAGACGACGTTGTGATGAGGTGTTGTCGAGAGAGGCAAAAATTGTCATGATGGGACGATGTTTCCTAGTGTCTGAATCTCACGAAATACGATGATCAAGCTGAGCGGGTGCAGCCAGCGTTCTCCATAGAGACGAATTATCAATATTATCTTTCCAGCATAGATCCGGTTTAAGTCATATTAAGTCCTCGTTGGTATGATCCCTAAGGTAGCCCAATCTGGCACAGCGTCTCCATCGGGCGGGTGAGTAGAGCCCCTGGAACTTTCCCCAAAAGCTTGTCCCCGCTGGGCTTGCGAAACACCTGGTTCAGGTTCACATGTACTGAGGCCAGCTGCCAGGATTACTTGTTTGATTAGGACATCTCAGCAGCGACTAGGGCAATCTTGTTTCAGATGATCGTGTGTGAACTTGCAGACCCGTTCACACACCTTAATCCCAGTTACTTGTAGTAACATTGCAATAGACGTTCTCGTTAGCGACCCTTTTACGCCATCTAATCCACGAAGCTGGAAGTCGCTGTGCTGACCGTCACACTCAGCTAGCCGTCTGTACTCCCGCAGAGTTGGCGACGACTCCATCTGTTCAGTTGACTCGGGCTCTGGTCCCTCTCTCCGACACGCACAGCGCAAGCATGACGACAGGGGCAGCGCAGCCGCCGGCGAAGAAGGCCAGAGGGCCTAGCTTTGTCGATTCGTTCTGGTCGAGCGACTATGCTGGTGGTCTCGGCGTCCTCTTCACCAAACTCCAGCAGGGCGTCATAGAGAACCAGCAGATACTTAGCATAGCCACTATGCGAGCGGAAGCAGAGGAGCTGTACAGCGAAAGACTAGGAGATATTGCGCCCACAATAGACCGCATGCATGGAGGGTTCACCAGGGACGACGGAGCCTCGACAAGGAAAGTAAGAAGATGCGCCACTCATACGCAGACCGGAAAAGACGAGCTGACAAGAATAGGCCTACGAAGGAGTGCGCGGCGAGATGGTCGAGGCCACGAAGAATCACCAGAAGATAGCGAGCAACATTCGAGAACTAGTCGTCAACCCCTTCTCCCGATGGTGCGACGCCCACGCCCAACGAGTCCAGAACTCACAGGACGACCTGCAGTCGAAGATCAAGGCACATGACAGACAGGCCGAGGCTGTGAAGAAGCTACGCGCAGCTTACTACAACAAATGCCGTCTGGTGGAGGATCAAGAGGAAGAGAACAAGTTCGCATTTCAGGATCCGCAGGACAAAGGGAAGGAGAAAGCCGTCGACAGTCCGAAGCATGTGAGCCCGCCTCCTACAATAGTGGTGCAGGAGGAAACCGAGCAGCTCCCGGTAGAGATTGGGGACGAGACCTATGCGCCTGACCAACTGAAGAGACTGCTGGCCCACATGCTGCAGACCATAGCACTTGATCAGACCAGAGTGCCTATCCTGGGCGTATACGAGAACACATCAGCGGGTTCGGACATTACCCAATACATACAGAAACATATGAACGCTTCGAACATCGGGTACGCCGAGAACATTGGTCAAGACCTGGTCGACAGGGGGTTTCTGAGACTTATTGGCAATGTCGGGAGCACCTTTGCGAACAGCTCCAAGATGAAGTACCAGTGGCGGCCAAGGGCTTTCCAAGTGTCTGGTGTGCCTGACAAGAAGAAGGGCTTAGGACGAGCTTCCACCGTATCCTCGCTGGACGGCAACATCGCCGAATCGCCTGTGGTAGCCAATCTGACCGAGACACTGCAGGCCTGGAACCCGTTGAACAACCCTTACCCCAATGAGACTCCTCCCGAACGACTTAGGCGAGAGGCGAAGGAGTCAGATGAGAGGTACAAAACTAGTGTCATAAAACTTGACTTGCTGAGGTGTGAGTTGGAAGAGACCATGATGACACACCTCAAGTTCCTCGAGCGCTGCGAGACAGACAGATTGAAAGCCATAAGGTCCGTCATTCTCGACTTCTCTGGCGCAATAAGCAACAGTATACCTTCCTTCCAGAGCCAGGTCGATCACATGATGCTCTACCAGGAGACCATCAACCCGCTAGGCGACTTACGCTATCTGCTCGAGAACTACAAGACAGGCCCTTTCATACCCAAGGTCACGCCATATGAGAATTACTACGGAAGCATTGACTACCAGGTCTTTGGAGTCGACCTGGAAGAACGAGCAAGGGCCGACAAGAAGAGAGTGCCGCTGATTATCACCGCACTGTTGACCTTCCTCGACAATCACTACCCAGATCTTGACGGAGACGACACGAGAAGAAGTATATGGCTTGTGGATGTACCACTGGCAGCGACACATCATTTGCGGAACGCCATAAACCAGGGTGGCGCGATACCTAAAGAGTTGCTGGAGAGATATGAGGTTCCCATCGTTGCGAGCGTGCTGAAGCTGTACCTACTCGAGCTCCCTGGTAAGGTCTAATAAGTCCCTTTCACGCCACTGCTAATACTTCCAGATTCACTCGTCACCTCTCAAGTCTATGAAATCATCAAGACAATTTACGACACCACCTCAGACGCCACACCAAATCCCATTTCATCAGAACCTATCAATTCAGCCCCAAGAATCAAAGTCCTCCAATCCACCCTCGGCCAACTCAAACTCAACAACATCGCAACTCTCGATGCCATCACGACCCATTTCACCCGACTCATCGACCTTACCTCGGCAGATGACAGTTATGTAGCAAGCCTAGCACAGGTCCTAGCACCATGCATCCTTCGACCACGAACTGTGAATGCTCTTACTATGGAGGAACGCCATCCATACCGCCTGGTCAGAGACCTTTTCGATCACAAAGAAGCCATCTTCGGCGAGCTGAAACGACAAGCATCCTCTGCCGCTTCTGGGGGATCAAGAGCAGATTCCGCGAGGCAGCGAGCAGTCTCGAGTACCGATGAGTCAAGTCGGAGATCAGCAATGGAAGCAAGAGCCCGGGCGATCAACAATGAGAGGCAGCGCGCCAAATCACCTGTTTCATCGAACAGACACCGGCGAGACAAGTCTACGGACGGTAGTGGCCCGGGCCGTTTCCCAGTCGTTGCAAGCCCTCGGCCTGACGGTGGCAGGATAGTCAGCGGCGTCAAAAGAGGCAGCCTAGAAGTGCCGGGAAGTGCAGGTAGTTCTCCAGTCTCGACAAGACAATCAGGTAACGACCACGGAACATCTCAAATTCCCCCACCAAAGTTGAGTGCCATGACAAATCTCACGGCTCAAGCTACGTCTCCAGACTCGATTGCGGGCCAATCGATCCACAACAGCGACGCCTCGAAACGCGATTCGACGCCCACACCCACCAGTGCTGACCCCATCGGAGCAATCGAGGATGGCACGATGCCTGGAGCTTTCACATCAGGACCAGGTCCGCATATCCAACCACCGATGGACGATGAGACGGGCTCCTCCAATGCATATTCAGCTCCCGAAGATCTACAAAACAGATCTTCGGCTGGTTCATTGAAGAGAATGAGTGCTGCAGGCGGATCGGGCAGAAGAGGGCCACCATCCGGCAGATACGGCAGTCTGAAGAGCAAGAGTAATCTGAATCTGACAGGGAATGACGCGCCTCAACAGAACACACCGGGTGTACAACTTGAAGATCGAGCTATGGACGATGATTTCTCGTAGTGTTGGGTCAATGATCACGGCTTCCTCAAATATATATTTGATATGGAAGATGCCGTTGGACAAGCTGGATCATTAATATTACTGGACTTATACCTAGGCAAAACATCGACGCAATTCATCCCATTACTCGAGGCTCTAGCAGCCATACGAGCGTATCACAGAGCCTTCGAAGCAGGTCGAATTGATGGGAAGCTCAAGCAGAAAGAGAAGCCTGCCTTGAGACTCAGGAGAAGCCGAGCGAGAATTTATCGTGAATGCGCGTCTGAGCATCGTTGTTTTGCCTGCCGCGAGCGTAGTGAACCGTGTTGACCTGGGTCGCTGGGATGAAAATAGCGAAGACGCGCTGGAGGTGAATGATCTTACGAACTTTGACCATTGCGGCCGTACCCGCCATACCCGATGGTAGCATGGACTCGAGCCGTACTGTCGCATGCGAGAGGATCGTGCACACCTTACTTTTGCTACTGCTTGCCTCTGTAGGGCGCATTTCTACCTGACGATTATTTACACCCCTCGAACGCATTGCGTCATAAGCTGATCGGGGATGTTACGACCGCTTCCATCACTTAAACGAAATAGGAAAAAGACCACTTCGAGACTGGATTTTATGTGCAGTATCAACCACTTTACTAGATAAGGACATAGGTGTGTGGACGTGTAGAATTAGTAGTAGAGTGATCTTGAGACTCGGTAAATACCTACCAAATTACTCGTAGTCGTGCCGTAGGAACAGAGACCTTTCCGGCGTAATTGAGTGGTTTTGCTTGGAATTCTCAGGAAGTCTTCGTCTGCATGAGACCGTCGGTCTCAGCTCGCCAATAAGCAGGGCTCTAGGGCAGATAGCCAGCTTACAGTGGGGTTTGGCACACTAATGCAGACGAAGACTTCCTGAGATTTGAAGTATGGGTCGCAACCTGGCTATTTGGTGGTCGGAGGAAGTGTTTGTACGCATCAGCGGTGCCACCATACTGTCCTTCGACACATCTTCGTCGGAACCGGATTCTCATCATGAGTTGGAGCAAACGTGCTAAACTGCTTCGGGGGCCCCCTTGAGCACTGCCAGTGACATCAAATATTGAGCGCATCTGTCCGCTGTTGCCGATCTAACATAGTTCACACTTTGTCGACTGCCATAATCACTCCTGCTTAGGAAGGAGGCGAACCGAGTTATAGCCTGGGACAATAGATGGATATCTCTTAGTTGTCGACTTGTCTACCTTGGTTGGAACAGCTACATCATGCTGCCGTCCTCGCTGTTTTCCACTTACACGCAGTACAAGGAAGACACCAAGAAGATTGTCGAATAGCTTGGCTCGACAGCTGAGAGATGCGGTTATTCGCCCGGTTCGGCAGGCGTGACTGGGCAGAAGCCAAAAAAGCGGAAAGGCAAAGCGAAAAAGCCCGCAGCAGGCGCCGACAGTAACGTGGACCAGTATGGCCCTTCAGCAAGCGCAACTGTAGCACCGCAAAAATATGTCATCAAAGCACACGAGATTGTGCCGATGGCACAATCGATTGTCGAATCCAAAGAGAAGACCATCTTGATCCCGCTGGGCATCATCAAAACCTTCAAGAACTGCATTGTCCAGCGGTCACGTACAGCGAAATGGTACGAACTTGATCCAGAGATCACAGAAGAAGACAAGTCGAAGGATGTTAGCCATGCCTATTTTATCGAAGTACTCAAGAAAGCTTTGCAAGTGCTCGTACCTGTCTCCAAGCTTCAACAGCTCGAGAAGGAGAAATTCAAGCTGTCACGAAGTGAGAAGGTTGAGGTTTCGACACCTGGGGCAGGTGATGCCCCAGTCAATAAATATGCCAACCTTGAAATCCAGGACATTGACGAAGAAGCATATGAGGCGCTCGAAGACGTGTCTACTGCTGAAAAACCGGCACCTGTCCAGCGCAAGAAGTATGAAATAGAAGCGTTCGATGCAGACAACGAATGGATCCTTGCCATGAGTTGTTTCTTCGATGATATGGATATCCTGAGGGACCACCTCAAAGGGTACTGGGAAGAATATGCAGAAGGAGACATCGATTTGACCACTGCCGCAGTGGCGACCAACACCGCCATAGAGATGGTCAAAAAAGCTGAAGAAGAATTCCGGAAGCTCAAGAAGCCTAAGTCATTTCCCAAATACGGCGATGATTCAATACCATTCATCTGGTTCGTTGAGTGCTGCATTCAGGCTGGCGTCGAACAACCTCCCAATGCTCAGGGAAGTCCCAGATTTTTCGTGCCAATTAGTGCTTGGGAACAGGTGCAAGAAAGTTACTTGCTTCTGTACCGACTTGTGGTGATCTATTTCCAAGGGATACGTACTGGCAGCAGAGGTGGACAAAGAGCCTTTCCAGTCACAAGACCTGCATGGTTGTGCACCTACAACCCTGCGCTCAAATGGGATAAGATTAGTGATGAGCGTCAATATGAACAAGTCTGTGCTTTGGTCGTGGACATGCTCGTCACGCTGGGCGCTTTCACTCAATTCAGCAACACGCCTAACGATGATATGCTGACAAAGGGCATTAGCGAACTCCAAGAACGGGAGATCGAGCCTCCCATGTGGTTCTTATTCGCTGTCCAAAACTATGTGGATGTGCATGATGTACTCAAGACAAAGATCGAGCGACCATACGAAGAGCTGCGCGACTACGCTGTAGCAGCTAGGAGAACAATCCTGGACCATCAGCATTTCATGAGTCAGCACCCTGTGCCAGCCATGCGTACGGATGCGGATGAACTTGAGGTTAGCGAGACCCTGGCTGAGATCAAAGCATGGGCTTTGGATGATAAGATGAGGCAAGTATTGACTGAAGGCACAATGAACCCTGTTGGTAGGAAGACACGGGTGTGGCGGGACTTTGAAATACTGCGCATGTCACCATCGTTGTGCGGGATGTGGAAGTATTGCTTCCATATACAGCTGCAAAGGAAGGGCATTCGGCTGGTGAATGACACTGGTTTGGTAACTGCTGCTCATCTGTACAATGCGCTTCAACAAAACGGTTATCTTGGGAAAGGAGGAAACAAGCTCGTCTGGCACGATATGGAATACCTCCTTGAACTACACAGGAAAGAGGACATATTTATGGGTACTCGGCCTAAAACTATTGAGGAGTGCACCAGGAGACTGGCTTTAGTGCAGGGAGTTTTGGCTCAGACATTTGCCAGACCTCGACAAGGCCGAGAAGCCCGTATCGCAGCCAGTCGAAATGGTTCTAAGTTTCTAAAGCCATCGACTGTTGTAGCCGAAGTCTTAGGCAACAGATACATGTTTGAATGGCCTAACGGTCGCGAATGGCACCTCAAAGAGCTTGACGATATCCTTCGGATCAGGTTCGAGGACATACGGACGATAAATGCAATATTCGAGCAGTATATGGGTGCCAAAATGACAGAACTGGACCTGAGCAGCGACGAAAACAGGAATAAGTTTCTGTCGGTCTTTGGAAGAAAGCCTGGCACAGAAGAGGAGTGGACGAACCCTGTCAACATCAAATTGAACAGGTTGTTAGCCGAAGCAGCAGCGAAGCTCGCAGGGCGGGACAGCGCCTGGGCACAAGCTGTGGACAACATAATCCACGGGCGTGAAATCGCGCCTGCCGGCCATCAAAACACGAAAGACACAAGCACTTCTGCCGGGGCCTCTCAGGTGAGCAAGGCTGATGAAGCAGACGAACCATACGACTTCAACGGACTTGCCGACAAGATTGCAGCTGCATGGCCCAAGCCAGAGCAGGGTGACGAGGAGGACGAGGACCGCGATAATGACGATGACGACAGAACTCTCCCAGCATCGCTACCATCCCACATCCCTGTCCCATGGTCAGCTCTAGCCCACACCGAGGAGATGGAACGCTGGAATCACACGAAGACACTTCCTATGACAACCTTCATCTCCCTTCTGAGAGACTCCCTCACAATTGAATACCTCCACATTCAGTTCGACTACTTCGCTTTCTTCCGCTCCACTTTCTCCCTCCTCCTCAACATTCAAGCCGAACTCCTTCCGGGCTTCGAACAGTCCCTGTCCGGAGCCACAGACCCAAAGATGAAAGAACTAGCAAACAAAAATGAGGGGGCGGCAGGATGTTTACCTCACCTAGCATTGTTGGCTGCATGTGATCCTACCAAGGCGCCGAATCTCTTTGCCATTCGGCCCTGGTTAGGCGTACAGACGACACCACTGAAGAAGGCTGCGAAGATAACGAGACGATTCATCTATGAGCATGGTGATGATCATTGCCATACAGAAAGTCAGCGTGAGATACGACGTGCTGAGAAAGTGACAAGCGAGGCGCCGAAATTGAGGTACCTTGACGAGGGTGATGAGACGGAAGACCCCAATGAGCAGTACGGCTTTAAAGAAGGAAAGTTGGGGTATACGAGTAGTGTGGGTCTCATAGAGGGACTGAGTGCGCGCGAGATGGTGGAAGTGTTCGACGCGATGAAGGCCGAGGGGCCGACAGGAGTTACGACGCAAGAGATGATTGACAGATTCGAGCGAATGAAGGCGCAGGCAGAAGAAGAGAGTAAGAAGTAATAAAGATGAGTCAGCGATACAGGACGATTAACCTTGAGGGTCCGAGGGGTTCAAAAACATGTTCAGTATTGGTCAGTATCTAGCTGTATCGAAGCCCGGACTTCTTCGGTATGTCGTTCCAACGGTTGCGTTTGGCGACAACACTCACAAAGGATATTTACAGAGTCAAAAGAAACATTGAAAACATGGGCCCAGGCCGCGAGAGCAAGTTGCATTACCACGTCGAGACACATTGGTTCCCTGCTAAATTTATGAGGTCTCCACCTATCGTACACCACGTTTGATCATGCTCTTCGCCGAGTACGCCGATTGCGACAACGTTGGAGTGATCTTCGCAGAAGAGATACAGGATACGCTGCTTGATTGAAGGTACTCTCATAATACCTCCTCTTTGGGCATCTCGAGAGGTGCGACAATGAGACAAGGTTGAGCACAAATGTTGGTTCGTAAAGGTCTGGTACTGGACTACTGGTACCATGAGCATATTTTCACACAATACTTCCAATACTTGCTACAACTATCGCTTGAGGTGCTCGCCATGCCGTACTTGGAAGCAACGCACCTCCCTGGGCCCATCACTTGTCCTGTAGAGCTCAACACCGCCTTACAAAGCAAGGGTCTCGAGGAACCAGACAGCTGGCCAAGAACAGTCTCCCCACGCAGAATGTCGAACAACAGCAGAACAATCACTTTACAACAAGCCAAAGAGTCCAGGTACGGACCGAACAATCAGCCAAACACCAACAACCAACCCTCTCGAGCCAGAGTCTCCAGACCAAATCTCTCCAACCAAGCAAAGATAAAAGCCAGCAGCACGACTCAAGACGAGCAACTAGACCTCTTCCGTCGAACCTGCTCCCTCGCTCAGCAAATCATCTCGCAAACCACCTACGACCACGCCGAACACAGATTGATCGCGATGCAGGACGAGATCCTGGCGGTTGCGGCCGCGCTTGCTCGGGCCCAGGCCCGGGCCCGGCGCATCCAGCAGATCCAGCTCAGCCGTGCCCGACGGAGCCACCCACAGCCGCTGCGGGCGCAGTACGCGCAGATCGAGGCCGTGCCGTCGGAGTACTTTGCGGATGTGGATGGGAATGAGACTGAGGATGAGCTTATTCTGGAGGTCGAGGGTGTGATACTGTGAGCCGGGGGGGATTGAGATTGACTTGGACGGTGAGCGGGCAAGGGGGTTGCGGGTATAGTCAACTCTCTCTGTGCGGGCAGCGTTGCTCTGTGTGTTAGATACGCTTTCCACTTTGTTGGCGAGGACGAGGGTGATCTGTAGCCTGGAACGAGATGGGAACAGAGTGATCAGCCACTTTGACTATGACACCTGCTATGCAAGCGTCTCAGAAAAGAGGGGCACAGTGTCGAAGAGTGCATCGTTTATTATTCAGCGGCAGCAGAAGCAGTACCAGATTGTCTTCACTTGCAACCATGGAGGCACCGCGAGAGAGGGTAGGGAGGGAGGCACACCGGGCCTGAACAGGTAAGTGCTAGAAGCGTGGAAGTACGGCAGTTTAATAGAGTGTTCTGATGAACATGATACGGAGTGATACTTGTACTTCTAATAATGCTCGCGCTAGCGAAGTGCTCGCTATTACGAGATAAGTTCTTTACTCCTACGATACGAATTCTACTACCACCATCTCACGTCCCTCCCGGTTCTCGGCCAACCATCTGGTCTACCGCTCCTCAGACCAGACCCAACCGACTCCTCGTCATTACTCGCAAACACACTCCTCTCCACCCGCCCACTCGTCCGTACGGCGATGCCCATCTCCTCTTCCCTCTCCTTCTCCTCCCACCAATCGAGATACGCATCTTTGTACCGTCCCTTGTCGTCTCTCAAGCTACACCCCAACGTCTCGGAGTACAGCTTCAGTTGGAAGCGGAAGCCGACGTTCGGGTTCACAATGGGTCGCTTGGTTCGGATGAATGCGATGGCGCGGGTAGCCGGGTTAGTGTGTAGATTGTAGGATTGGAGGGTAGGGTTGGCGGATGTGATGCTGCTGCTAGAAGTGATGGGGCTTTGGGATGTGGAGAAGAGGTTGGAGTGGTATTTGAGGAGGTAGGCGGCGACGATGGTGGTGGAGCGGGAGATGCCGGCGTGGCAGTGGACTAGGACTGCGCCTGTGCCGTTTGTGTGCTTGCTCGAGGCACGAGGTGTGGGGTTGAGGGTGAGGCTTGTGTCGAAAGGTGCTGCGACAGTTGATACGCTGGACGACCGAGATGTGGTGCCTGTTGCGTGGGGGGTGGTCGAGACGGATGTGGTTGCGATTATCTTAGAACTCATGGCCGCGTTGAGCGATGCCACGGGTGAAAGGGGCGTTGAGGTGTTGGTGGTTAAGGCGCTGGTTCTGTCTCGAACCCGGAGTGCGTGGAGGCTTTCTGTGATGAGCGAGAAGGACGCGTTCTCTTTGTCTTGGAGGTAAGCTTGGACACCGGCGTGGATGAACTCACCTGCCTCATCGAAGTTCTCGATGAGCTTTGTTTCGATCGTGTCGAGTTTCTCGATGATTTTGCGCTCGATCTGCTTACCTGAACCTTGAGCATTTGGCAATCGTGGGTACGCGTGACTGTCTGTTAAAATCGTCACGATGCGGGATATGGGAGGGTAGTCGTCATCGACCTTACCTGATATGTAGGCTGCAGCTGTTTTGATGTTGCCGAGATACAAGCCGGGGATGATCTCGCTGGGGACCGCCGCTTTGGCTCTCTCAAATGATTCGTTCCACGACTCACCTTGTTGAACGTTCTCGTGTCTCATGATCGGCGGAGTTGGAGCACGCGTTTCGCTTGGTACACGTGAAGTAGCCATTCCGGTGACAGGTTGCAAACTTGGCGGCAAAGGTCCAGCCTTCGGGATGTCAATGATCAACTTTGGTTTTAGCGCCGGGATGGATGTGATATCAGACATTGGTCGATGGCAAACCCAACTTGCTCAGATCTTGAATGTCTGATGTTTTTAATTAACAAAAAGAGTGTGTGAGGCCAAGGAGAGTATGGGAATTCAATTATAGGACCACCATGCGGTCCATGCGCTTTGTTGACCATTGTGCAAGGGGCTTCGTTATGAACTTCATTGTGTGAAGACAACGAAGGCGACAATGGCGTTGCGACTGCAGCCTCCTGGCTTTGTGTAGCTCGAGGCACACCGCCGATCAACGACTTGGCTACCGAGTGTCACCTGAACTGCTGTCGGCTCTCGGACTTGCGAGCAAATGTGCTATCTGTCGTTGCAGTGCCCGTGAGGTTGGTATAAAAGCTCTGGGTACACCAAAAACTAAGATAGGTGCGTTGCACCCAGGTGGTCCTTGCAGCAGAAAAATAAACCCGCTGCGACCATCGTATTTGTGCGCTTCCGAACGAGTTCGCTGAGGACATGGCCGACGTGTCTTTTGATGTCGTGCAATCGTGGCGCTGCTCCTGATAAGCCTTCCGGCAACGGTATAGGCTCATTCGTGAGTAGTGAGATTCCCGAGTTTGGCTGTCGGCACGTCCTCCTAATGCCGAACAGTCTAAGTCACATCCGGCTGGAGGGGTTCTGAGCGGGGCGGAGATTGGGCTGAGTGTCAGTGTTCAAACGACTCGTTGCTTGCACACTCGCCAGCAAAGCTAGACTGGCGTCGCTATCAATTCGCCTCGTGATGTAGTCAGTGACTGACTTCCTTTCTTGGTCTTAAATTCCATACATGTCTCCATCTTCGAGCAGTAGCGCATCGGGCATGACAAACAAGAATCGTGTATATGCATCTAATGTAGCTCGCTCCCCACTTTCTGCGTCAGCTATCTTTCACGTACCAACGGACGTCTCAAAACCGTTGCGGTCTGACATGCGTTTTAATGATGTTGAAGGTAGGTTGAAGCTGAAGCTCAGTGCTCTGGCATTGCTTGATATCGTTGCGCCGCGAAACGATGGTGATGACAAAAGGATACCGCTTTACACTGAAGGCTCACGGTCCGCTTACAGGTCCCGCTCGAGTGTTTTGTGCTATCTCCGAGCGCAGCGTTCTGGCGCAAACGTCGAGAGTCGTCTTTGATGGTGTCTCGGTTTGCGACTGTCTGACAATGGCTTCAATGTCATTCTTGAGCTCGCTTGTTTCATCCCCATTCTTGCAGTATTATTGAGCATGTTCACTCGAGGATGTCCGCACACCTGCTTGAATCAGACCTCCAACGTGATCATTGTCTCGAACAAACGGTGGACCTGAACAACAACTCGGAAACATAGTTGATTCAAAACAAAGGCCGGATTGGATGGCGATACATCCGCCGCGGCACTTTGCTCCCTGCATTGTTTCCCTGCACTCGATAATCGTGATAAGATTGTATATGCCTTGCTGGCGCATCATTTCTTTGCGAAGGAAATGGAAGTCATCTTCCCCGGTTCCGTCGTGAATGATGAGTGCATGAGCGCTTTTTGAGCCAGGTTGCCTTTGCTGAGGTGAGGAGATTATACTAGTAGATATAATACATCTTATAGTGCGTCGTCCATACTGCGTAACTCCTTCACTAAACAATCCTCATCCTCACTTCGAGATCAGCAAAACCCTCGTTTGAAGCCTTCACTAACCTTCAGTGATCTGAATCACGTAACAATTCGGTGAAAGTGTCCCTCCAACAACCTCGAGCATTCACGCCTTCAAACACGTGGTAGTGTCAGTGAGGCTGGTGGCGACTGCCCATCGAAAACTTTTAAAAATGGCAACGGCAGATTTTCTTCGTCCTCAACCCGTACCATCGTTCGACAACTTCTTTTCTGTGACAGCATCTCCATCCAGAAGTTCTCTAAAACGAAAACAGTCGTCGATTGCTTCCTCCGTCCCGGAAGATATCGCAGCCATGGCTGTGGAGACGCCTCAGAAGCTCGTTTTCGATGCCTCCAAGCATCTGAATCATGAGCCCCCAAAGAAGATCCATTGTATGGCAGAGATTGGCCGCAGCGGTCAAGGCATCTCCCCGAATGCTGTCTCCGAGCCATTTCCGCTCTTCACCGAGGAAGCCATTCAACAGATGCGAAGTGAAATCCTATCCAAACCAGTCCTGGAAAATTGTCAATACTCTTCAAACATTGCGGCCTGCCAACTTCGAGGCTTCGCTCCCAAGTAAGCTAATACTCTGTCAAAACCTTACCCATCTAACATTAATGGCAGATATGCCCCCTTCGTATACGACGCTTGGCATTCGCCAGAAGTCCTCTCAATTGTCTCGAGAATCGCCGGCATCGATCTGGTCCCAGTAATGGATTTCGAGATCGGTCACATCAACATCTCAATCAATTCCAAAGAGAAGCAAGAGGAAACCGCACGAGCTTTAGCTGAGTACAAGTCTCGAGAAGCAGACGAAGGCGTTTCAGGCTGCCCGTGGGAGGATGATGCCCCGGTGGTCGACTGGCACACAGATTCCTACCCCTTTGTCTGCGTCCTCATGATGTCAGACTGTACTGATATGATCGGAGGCGAGACCGCGCTTCGGACTGGTAGCGGTGAGGTCATGAAGGTGCGAGGTCCTGGCATGGTAAGCAGTACGATCCTCGTCACTTGCGGGGTTTGCTAACAAACACAAGGGCAATGCTGTTATCCTGCAAGGTCGATACATCGAGCACCAAGCTCTTCGTGCTCTCGGTGGCTCAGAGCGAATCACAATGGTCACTTCTTTTAGACCACGATCTCCACATGTCAAAGACGACTCGGTCCTTCATACCGTGCGTGCCGTCTCAGACCTCTCTGAGCTCTATGGTGGCTACACTGAGTATCGACTGGAGATCCTCGAGGAGCGCATTCGAGCTCAACTCAAGCAACTCCGTGCCAGAAAGAAGACTGGTCGCAAATTCGACACATCAGCCGCCAAATCTTTCATTGCTGAGCAGAAAGACTTTCTCGAAGTGATGCTGGCTCAGCTGGTTGACGACGACAAGGTAATCGCTGGTTTCACCGATTCAAGTCACTTGATCTCCAACGACCTCCGCGATGCTTACGACAAGAAGGCCAGGATCTGGGAGGGCGACGAGTAGCTACAGAACTCAAAATTATGCTGCCACTCGGTGGGTGTCGACAAGGTTCCAGCACTGTCGAGACATGATATGGTGCTTTATAGTGTTCTTCGGCGATAAGATGCACGGGTTGATTATGTCATGAAGGATTTGGCGCAAAGGAGTATGATGGCTGCATATGGAGGAGATTGTGATGACTGATGTGTACTTAGCAGTTGTTGCTTGGGCTAGCGACTGATATGCTGAGGTGTTAATGAGATGATTCTCCATTCAAAAAGTGTCCAACTCAGCCAGTGAGTTACCGTCCCACTACTGTGGCTGATGTAAATATCAATAGTAGATTTCAGATGGTGCCATAACAATACGTCTGAAGCAACGTGACTGTCAAGACATGCGTCCTTGGTTGCTTGCGTCGTCCTTTCAGTGTGATAGAGTCAGCTTAGCCGGCGTGTCACCTCAATACCTTTGAAGCCTCCTGAGCCCGCAGTCAGCACGATTCAAAGAATCGCCCGTGGCAGAAAAGGACGCCTGTTGGCTAGTCGTGAGTTTCCGATCGAGGCGGTTGCAGTCAAGGTCTTAGACAGACTTCCGGAAGCGAACGCGGAAGGGGGAGGCAACAACTATGATGCGAAATACAAGCAATGTCGCGTACCTCCGACTCGAAGGGGCCGATAGACATGTTGTACGAATTTGTGAAATCTGTTTTATTTGATTTGTTGCCGCTTCGAGCAAAAAGATGGAACGGGGGGAGAGCACAGCATTGGAAGCAGGCAGGCGTTGCCAGCGCCCACCCAGCCATTAACGCGGCATCCAATTCGCAGGAAGAGACGATGTTCCAGGTGCGATGGCGATTACGGTAGATGCCTAGAACGATGCGTGTAATTAGGCCCCCAATCATCCATAGGGCCTTCGCAGAGCCTGTTTTCTAGCTCATCGGCTTGTGCAACGGCCATGATCTCGGGATGCTGCGTGTCTTGGTCTGCGCATAACCGTACCAGAGGCGGTATTCTCATAAGTTCACGTAGCTCCTTTCCCCGTTGTGCCAGCACTGTAGCCTCGTCTCGTCGTGGCTGTAACACATAAGAGCGAGGTGAAGAGATTTAGAGCTGCGATACCGACAGACTCTCGCTGCCAGGCTCGACGGTCCAGTATGCTCTTACCTACTCCTTTCCTTGCAGAAGGGTTGATGCTTGTCTCCTCGTTTTGCTGGCAACAGGTCACAGAGGCAGAAGTTGACAAGAAGGTTGACGTGCTAACATAGCAGCGTTAGAACGATTCATGTTTCGGAGATGTCCCTTGACCATAACGAAGTGATCGACGGTGCTACTATAACCGTGTAACAACAGTTGCGGTTCTAGCTCGTAGTGGATATGCTTTTGTCTTGCGCTTGGACAATGCTCTCTGATATCAGTGGGAGAAAGCACTGTACCAGTCGTTGTTTGTGATAGGCCATTGCTTGACAGGTGATTGTCTTTGTTCGTTAGAGCATCTGACCTACATCGAGTGGTGCGAGGTCAGGGCAAAACAATACATCTGAGTGGGAAAAGCGTGGTGCATGGAGACTAGAGTTGGACATTGGACTTCTTGATTCACTTCTTTCGAAACGCCAGTAACGCCATTCCAAAGCGTAGGATGTGCCCCGTTGCTTTGGAATCGATACACCAAATGCTGGTGCCTGTAGAACTCTAGCATATGTACATACGGTAGTTTATGCTGTCTGACGGCCCCTTCAATATGTCTATCGGGTTCTATCCTTCAACCCACAGTGCGTCTGTTCTCTAGTGCGGACACGGTGTCAGGGTCATCTAGGAGGCCCTCCTTCTCCAATCGTCGTCTCGCCTCCTCGAGAGCCCACGTTTGTATCCTGCAACTTGTTAGCAAGCATTCCACCATTGATCGTTGGCAATAACTCACGATGTATCCTCCTTCATAGTGTAAGCAATGACTGCCACCACGTAGCCCGCGCACATGATGTAGAACGGGATCTCCCACCCTTCTCTTTCAGCCTTCTCGCCGGGTCTTAGACCCCACAGCCAGCCACCAGGCGGGTCATAGTGTGATTCGTGGCCGTGGCCGTGTTCTGCGTGCTCGGAGGCATGGTCGCCTGAGCTGGCCGGAGCCGTGGCCGGGGTTGTGTCGGCGAGAATCCGCGGCGTGGATGAGAATGGTCTGATTGCTGCTGCGGGTCTGCTGATGACCCGAGTTCTGAAGACTGGCCGTGTCAGCCGCGTTGCGGCTTGTCTGAGAGGGTTCATGGCTGTGGTTGCTTCGGGGAGGAGAGGAGTGTAGTGAGTCAAAGAGTGAGCAGTTCGGACAGCGCAGGCTGGTCGCGGAGGCGCCTTCTATGCTTGGTAGTTCTCAGACAGACCCCTCGAGGCCAGGTACGCGCGGGCTGAGGATTGCCGGGGGTTGAAGAAGCAGAGGGTTGGTTAGCGAAGCTCCTCTATGTCACTGGGGTATGAGGTATTGCTGGAGTGAAGTTCCTCGCCAAGGCCGCTTCAATGGAGCACTTGCCCGAGCTCATGGTAACTTTGCCGATCGACCGAGCATCAGATGCTCTTTGCTAGGTTTGCTACGAATTACTACGGCCAGCGGAACCGGCATATCAAGCAAGCCTACAAACTATCGCCGGTAGTACACAGACTTCAATTCAAGAGGCGCCTGATACGTGATGCAGAACTCGTCGACAAAAAGTAACTCTTTCAAACCTGCAGCAGGCATCGCGGAGTGACTGAGGACGCCCTAATAGGAGTCCATCTTGGCCGGCTGATCAAAGACTTTACGCTGACGGCCATCTATCCACAGCACGTCTCATGTTTCGTATCAAGTTGTTGGAAAGGGCATCTTTATCCCAACCTCTGAAAGCACTCAATAGGAAGTTCGATAGTCGCGGCTTATTGCGTTGTGAAATTGTTTGTATTTGGCAGCATCGCTATGGACTTCTGCCGAATGCCAGGCGAAGTGCTCGACAATCATAGGCTTCCATGTCATACTCGTGCAAAGCCTCACATCTTAGCAGAGGATCTGCTCTGAACGTGGCCGGCTTTTCTGCAACGGTACCTGCAACCTGAGCAGGACAAGCTCGCTGATATGGCGCCCACACCTGCCTCCCCTGTCATCGATTTATCGGTTGACCAGGAACTAGCTTCCACCTTCTTCGAACAACACCCTCGCGACGAAAAAAGAATTCAACGCACGAGCTTAGGCGGTCTTAGCGGCTTGCTGTGGGTTGACCTTCTTGCCGTCCTTGTTGAACCTAATCCTTGGCGGTGGTGCTCGGTTTCGTCGGCCTTCTCGGGATCGGACTCTGCAGCACCTGTTAGTATCCCTCATTCCCTACAACGGCGTGCTGGGTGGTGGGTCGTCGACATACCGCACGATCTTTCCGTGAATGGCGCATGAAACGCAGTATTGCAACTTCAAGTACATCTTTGGGACGGCGTAGTCGGTGAAGACTGAAGCATCCGAGATATCACCTATCCAGCTTGTTAATCCTCATTCTCTTCACACTTTCGTTCCGATCTCGACATACGAATGGCGGCTGACTCGACCATGTTTCGGATTGTGAATCTCTTGATTGCCTTGTCCTTGGGTGTGCATCTCGAGCAGTTGCTGCATCTGACTGGCTTGACGTGACCTCTGCCCTTCTTGTTTCGTCCGCTGAAGACCTGTTAGTACATGCGCGCTTCGGTTTCGTGGTTCGTGGGCGCAACTGACTTGGACGCTCTCTTCTTGACCATGTTGGCGGTGGGATGACTTGCGTGACTTCTGTACTACAATAACAGAAGTCTACAAGATGTGTTGAGGCGGCGAATGGTAGTGGTGCAATCGTCACTTCCAACTGCGGATTTCGAGACCAGCGTGCGCATGCCAAGATTACGGCGAGGAAAGAGCTAGGCGTGGATTAGCGTGCGTCACGTGTGCACGACTGCTGCAGGGGTCGATCGCTCTGTTTACTGTGGAGTCGAGCCAGCCCTAGCGACGGCCAATAACTCTGTCATGTGTTAGATCACCTGCGACACTTTGCTGCTTGCTGGCATATTGGCACTCTGACACTGGATAAGAATGTCGGAGCACGAGCATCGAGACACGCACAGAAACATGTCGAACATGCAGGGAACCCTCAGGGGTGCCACGCCCAAAAGGCCTGCCGTACCCTTCGAGAACCCATCATCCTCCAATATCCCACGACCAAAACTGGAAAGTAATCCCAGCGAGATGTCGGGCCACTCAACGATATCTGCCAGCAGGCAGAAGCAGACTAAGAGAGATGAGGTCAGTCGCTACGCCAGAAGCCAGAAGCAAGTCCGTCGGTCCAAGACAGCACTGACAAGCAATCCAGGCAATCCGTGAGAAGATGGCTGCCAACCTCAACAGGAAGAAAGGCACATCGTCGAAAGTCAAACACAGAAAAGCACCTCCAGGAACAGTTCTGGCCTTGAAGCCTAGCCCAGCCCTGCAGATCAAGCCTAGCACGACAGTATCAGAAGCAGCACAGATGATGGCCGCGAAGAGAGAAGATTGCGTCTTGGTCACAGATGACGACGATAGGATCGCAGGTATCTTCACCGCGAAAGACCTGGCTTTCAGAGTGGTGGGTGCCGGCATCAAAGCAAGAGAAGTCACAATCGAGCAGATCATGACCAAGAACCCGCTGTGTGCGAGGACAGACACCAGTGCTACAGATGCCCTCGACCTCATGGTCAGGAAAGGTTTCCGACATCTGCCCGTGATGGACGAGAACCAAGATATCTCGGGCATTCTCGACATCACAAAGTGCTTCTACGAAGCCATGGAGAAGCTGGAGCGAGCGTACAGTTCCTCGCGCAAGCTCTACGATGCCCTGGAGGGTGTACAGTCAGAACTGGGATCGAGTCAGCCGCAACAGATCATTCAATATGTCGAAGCTTTACGACAGAAGATGTCTGGTCCCACGCTGGACTCAGTCCTGAATGGAACACCCCCTACCACAGTCTCGGTCCGCACGTCGGTTAAAGAAGCAGCACAGTTGATGAAAGAGAACCACACCACGGCCGTATTAGTACAAGACCAAGGTTCCATCACCGGTATCTTCACAAGCAAAGATGTCGTATTGAGAGTGATTGCACCAGGCCTTGACCCTACCACTTGCAGCGTCGTCCGAGTCATGACACCCCATCCAGACTTTGCTCCTTCGGACATGAGCATCCAGTCCGCTCTAAGAAAAATGCATGACGGCCACTATCTCAACCTTCCAGTCATGAACGAGGGCGGTGAGATCGTCGGCATGGTCGATGTGCTGAAGCTCACCTATGCCACACTGGAGCAGATCAATACCATGGGCTCAGATGGTTCAGAAGGCCCTGCCTGGAACAAGTTCTGGATGTCGATGGGTGATGGCGATACAGAATCAATGATGTCCGGCGAAGGCAGTCACAGACCAACAACGCCCGGCATCAGGTCAGTCATGGAATCAGATGTTCGACCAAGCATCGAGAGAGGAGACAGTGTCATGCCAAACGACTCCGCTAGCCATACAGGAGCTGCCGAGGACACCCAGTCCGATATCGTCCCTACTCCATCACCACTGATTGAAAAGGACCCTGACAACGTGCCCTTCCCGTTCAAGTTCAAGGCACCGTCTGGCCGGGTTCACAGACTGCAAGTGGTCGCGAATGAAGGCTACCAAGCGCTTATGGACAACGTCAGAACGAAACTCGGTGCCGAGGTCGATGCTGTCGGAGGAGCTGACAGCTTCGCAATGTCATACCTGGACAACGAGGGTGACATAGTGTCCATCACAACAGATGAAGACCTCAAAGACGCCATCAATATGGCGATGGCATCCCACAGAGAGAAAGTCGACCTGTTCGTCCACGACCCATCACAGCCGGCAATACCAGTGACGCAGAATCCGGCCCCTCAACTTCCAACACCGGAGTCCTCTTTGAAGGCCGTGCTAGAAGGCGAGGAGCCCAGATCTCGCCAGCGGTCTCCTGATGCCCGTGCGACATTCGCCCACAACAAACAACAACAGCAACAGGAGGTCATTCCGGGTGTGCCAAATGAGCTCCTACTACCCGGGGCGCTTGTCACGTTGGCAGCGGTGATCGTGGTAGTCTTCGCCATCGGCAGAGCTTCCAAGAACTAGGCGTCAAGGTTGTCTTATCTAGTCAGACAGCATGGTGATACCCTTGTAGTAGTTTTCTCGTGAAGGTGTAACAGATTTTACAGTCGCATTCGTGCTCAATTTCTTGGCTTGCGGTGGCAAGCATGTATAGATATTTAGCGACTAGTGTATAACAACTGTTCCACTTTCTGTGGTCCTCTCTGCGACCAGATGCATAGCCTTGCGCGGTTGACGGATTCAGGAGGTTCGAACTCCGTTACAGAAAGCAAAAACATGCGGCGCTGTTCTCCTCGAGCCTTGGTTCTCACTAACTCTGTCCGAGGTTTGGCAAGTTTTCGGCAGGAATATTCACAGTTCTTGGTACCGGTGATCATACACAGGTCCGACGTTCTTTTCTATGGCGTGCTAAGTAGAAGCTGTGAACGCTGTCGGTAACGGACGATTGACCGTTGTGTTACTGCGGTCCCGATAAGCTTTAGTCACCGGCATACTAGCGGATATGCTGCGGCCATCGTTTCACGTCTTACTGCTAGGGAGCTTCGTGTGTCATATCTCGTTCGTTACATATATAGGCGGGTACACACAGTCATGCTCAGAGGATGCCTTGGGTAGTTACGTAAGTATCCGTGTTGACCGCCCAAGGTCTCATACACAAATCATAGCTCCGTTATGACAACCTGGTTAGACCAAGCTGTTCTACACCCTTTACAAGTTCATGACCGCAGCCGCACCACCAAACAAAGCAACCATGCCTAACGCACCTGTCTCCATGGGCCGCCAAGCCCCATCGGTAGACGTCGCGCTAGCCTGCGCAGAGGCCACAGAGTCAGTGGCAATGGACGAGGTAGGTGTCGCGATGCCGGAAGTGAATGGCTCATCGCTAGCACTACTTGCGCTTGGGAAGGCCTGTTCTGTCGCCGATGTATCGGCGGTGTTTGGGGTGGCGGTGCTGTTTGCCGGGTTGAGGACTCGGTCGATAACGTGGACGACGCCGTTGCGGACCAGGACGTTGGGCGTGATGACGCGGGCGTTGTTGACGTATACGTCGCTGCCTTCGACGCTTAAGGTGAGGTTGGTCCCTTGGTTGAGTGTGCCGATGCTGCTGCCATTCATCATGGTGATGTTCGTGCTGTAGAGAACTTGGCCCGCAACGACGTGGTATTGCAGAATGTCGGCGAGCTGGCTTGTCGAGAGATTGGCGAGGTTTCCTCCGATTCTTTGGAAGGCTGCGTTACTTGGTACGAAGACGGTAAGATCTGGAGTATTGTCGACCGTCTGGACCAGGCTGGTGTTCTGGAGTGCACCTACGGCTGAGGTGAGGTTCAGGGCAACGCCGGTTGCGGAGATGTTCTGTGGGATGGTAAGGAGGCGGTCGATGACATGGATGGTGCCGCTCTCGAATGGGATGGAAGCGTTAACGACAGAGGAATTTTGGAGCAGGCCAGAGAAGAATGTTATGTTGCTGCCTGGAAGGGCCATGACTCTCTGTCCGCCTGTAACGTTGGCATATGCGCCCATCCTCAGCTCCGTGGGGACGAACGAAGTGTTGGTGATGTTGGAGTAATTGCCTTGCAAAACATGGTAGCTGCACAGCCGCGTCAGCATCGAACTATAAAGCGGCATCGGAAGTCACATACTTGAGGATCGCCTGCACGAGATTTGGCTGGGTACCAAGAGTAGCGCCGGCCGATGTATTCAGGAATTCAGAGATCGCATCATTGTTTGGTGCGAGCAATGTGATGTTACTGAGGCTCGAAAACTGCTGCGCGAACGGCTGGATCAGATCCGTCAAGCTCGACAGCTGTGGGTTAGCAGCGAGGACAGCCGAGAGCGACATGCTAGAACTGTTGGTGGTTTCTGACTGCCCCAAGCATGTTGAGGCCAAGGCCAAAGCGAGAACAGCGGCCTTCATCCTGACTTCTGCTCGTGTATAGGCTACTGTCTGAGTATCAAACGCAACTCGAAGATGATGATTCGTGCGTTGTGTTCGGAGGGGTGTGAAGAGCAGAATGGTCAGGCAGGGGCGGGGCACTGTTTATGAGGACGAGCCAACTCAGAGATCCTGATCCTTCTACTCTTTCTCTGCGGTCAGCTTCTGCACGATCTACACGACGAGACTAACTTCTTGGGACTAGGTGCTGTTTACGTATACAACAAGCTACCAAACAGAGGGGGGCTGAGTACATACATACTTGGCACGACCTGCAGTAAGGGATTCGTCTGTGGTCAGGCTCCACCCGCACATGGCACGGTTGCTGAAGAGTCGAACTTTTTGGAACATAGTCGTGAAACAAACAAACATGTTGATTCTCACCAATTACTGTGCTTCAGTATGCAGGTTGCTCTTGGGAAGGTCTCTCATATCTCCGCTTACCCTGTCACAAGGAATCGAAGACTGCCTTTGGACACCTCCCACGAGGTGGCTGTACCTTCTGCGCTGGTTGATGCGTTTAGTTAATGTAGACATCATAGCAAGTCACACTCGTCGACGACAGTGTTGCGATTGCGGACATACCTCCACTGGTATGGCAACGAAGAGAGCACCGCTATGACCAGTCATACTTCATGTTTGAAGTATTCCCTATGTGCACAGGCTTTCGATCTAGATAGGTTCCAAGCATCACATCGCGATCTCAGCTGCCCCGCATTGTCGTTTCTGTAGCATACTAGCGGAAGCCTTTTCATTAGTGCAATATTCCTGATGCACCAGCCAATCGCGACCAGTAGACATGACACTAGCCATGACAGCAGATCATTGAGAAGCAGGGTGCCAAAGTTTGAAACGATTTCTTTGGCAAGCAAACATCAAAGGATTGATTAAGAGCAACGCACTGGCCTAGAAAACATTGCAAGGGTGTCCGATGAGTAAGGGGTTCGAATGTCTCTCACGACAGCCTGGGCCCGATCTGGTAGGAGCACGGCGCTAAAGACCGATCATGATCTCATCGTGCACTGGTGCATTGCCTTACCATCCACGATCTAGACATTTGTTGTGAGATGGTCCTGACCGATCATGCATACAGATAGAAGTGTAGCTTACGTGTCTGGCGCATTGGCGACCAACAACCAATCGTTAGCATGACTCAAAATGCAGCGGTTGCTGCCAGCCTAAAAACAACAGCAGCTGGCTTGTCTTACCGATCTTTGCTCCCCGAGAGCTGTGCTACAGTAGTAAGTCAGGATGCTCCTCGTTTGCTCTAAGAAGACACCTCGTGCGTGTTCCTGTTATACGTCGTTACACCCATCCTGTTGTTGGTCTGTCAGCCAAGAACAGATGCTGTCTTGGCCTTACCCAGCGATTTAGTGGTGACACAGATCGCTCAACCTAAAAGGAAGGGGCCAACGTGCCAAGCCACTCTGTCGTGCGCCTATGCCCCGATCCAGGTGTCAGAATCACCTCAACCTCGAGTCAAACTCATGTTTGTCAAAGTCTTCGCAGGCTCCGGCTAACGAGATCGTGTTTAACCCCCCTAATTCTCCGGACCTAGAGCTTAGAGTCGTTAGGGTTAGACTCCAGGCAAACAGTTAGCTTGACGGTCCTCCTTGTACCTGTACGTCGAGCTTGGTCATATACTCCGCTCCAGGAAAAATCCACGCAGGCGACGCATAAAGGGGAGAAAGACGGTTCTCAGTGGTGGGATCTGAAAGGTAGCTCTCTTGATTTCATGCCTCTTATCGTAACGACGGTGTGTTGCTCAGGATGGCGGTCTGTTGTGGGATCTGGCAGCCGCGTCTCAATGAGCGTTGGGTTCGTGCATTTGTTGAGCGGCCAGATCGTGCAGCTGCCATCAAACAGGTCAATTATCGTAGCGTCCTGAAAATGTGTCTGCCCGATCATTGTAGGAAGATAGATCCTTGCATCGTTAGTCCTTCTGGTAGGAGTCGCACCTCGAACATATCAATGCAAGACTTGTACCGATGTTAATGTTAGTAGAGTACCAGAGGATACTTTGCATGACGGTGTCGTTCAGCTAGTAAGCTCGCAGTCGACGATATTTTCCAGCAACATAGTTTAGGAACGGATTCTGTATGATCGTTCCTGGACATAAGAGAATATGTGCAAATTTCGTCCCTTCTTTGCTCAAGAATGCCTGCACATTGACCATGACTGCAGCCCGTCGCGATACATCCAGCTCTTCCGTCTACGACACCTTCTTCTGTATCTCCTTTGCCGCATCCTCCACCTTTCCCTTGGCCTGCTCGGCCAGACCTTGCGCCTGATCCGCCATCTTGTTTCCTTCCTTCTTCATGTTCGCCCTCGTCTCATCCCACTTGGCCTTTCCGCCCCAGTAGTTGTAGTCGTACCATCTGTAGCCTTGTACTGTTTGAGAGGTGAAATTGACGGCATGGCATGCGAAGAGGAGGTAGTTCGCGGGTGTCACGGCCATGGAGTATCGCATGAACACGGCTGAGTAGCCAGCGAGGGCGACGGTGAATTGTGGGGAAATACTGGTGGAGGGATTCGTAAGTATGCGCTACATTAGGGCTTTCAGGAGAGCGGTATGCGCTCAAGCATGCTTGTACCATGCTCAGGCTTGTATGCCGTGGGCTGAACTGTGCAAACGTGTGCCTTCCGGTCGCGTGAACTCACATCTCAGGATCCTTCTTCATGTCGGCAATGGCTGCTAGGGGAATACCGAAGTTTGAGGCCGGACCCCAGAAGTCTGTTGCACATGGCTGTCAGCTTCTGACTCTCATTAAAGGCGTTTTCTTCCGTTCTTGTGGGAAGACCTGCGACGAGTGCTAGCGCGAGAGATTGTGTCTTGCTCTAGAGAGCACTTCACCGGTAATTGGTGTAGCAGGCTAACATACGTGTTGAGCAGAAGTAATCCAACACCTTGTTGGAGCGAATCTTCGCGTTTATGGCTTTGATTGCGGCCGCCATGATGAAGATAGCTTTCTGATAGACTGGCGACTACGGCAGAACAAAGGGCAGGTGCTAAAGGCTCGCGGGCTTTGACAGTGGCAGCGGTGATATTGCTGACTCTGTGTTGAAGCTGCGCTGCGCTGCGGACTTCGGGAACATCCCCCAAGCCGCCGATTGGGGTACCAAGCTAAAATAGTCACGTGCACCTACTATGGCAGAGGCTTTTGCCGTCCGCAATACATGACCACCAAGAATACCTTGACTTCTGCTATTCATTCGGAGTACGGCCTCTGTATCTGCCATCCATGTTTTGAGAGCGTCCGCTCCAACACCTGTATCACCCATACCCGCTGATTTCCTCCCCAGCTTCGCCGCCAAGACTGCTCTTTATCAAGCTGGGCCTGAGCCGCAGCAGCACCTGACTCTCATGTCGTGGCCTTTCTGCTAGTTTCTGCTCTGCTAGAGCTTCAGATAGTTGACGTTAACTTTGATGGCACGAGGAAACAACCTCGAGCTTTGGCTGTAGGCGCCAAGTCGCAATCGTATTCTCATACAATGTGGCATGAGTCCGTTACAGGTGTTCCTTTGGAAGAACGCCATGTCTCTGAAATTTTTGTAATGCCGTCGAACAACCGCTTCCTGTCCTTTATCTTCCACCGAAGCCTGGTGGAGGAGCACCACGACCGAACCCTGGCGGAGGCTGTCCAAAGGGAGGAGCTTGACCAGGAAACCCAGCCGGTGGACCACCCGGAGGCGCGCCTCTACCAAAACCTGGCGGTGGCGCACCTGCGGGAGGGAACCCGAATCCTCCAGGCGGGGGGCCTCCAACTCCAGCTACTGGTCCTCCAAGCCCAACAGGCAGTCCTCTTCCAGCAGGTCTGCTGATACCTTGACCAGCTTGCAATGCGGCGGGCGCACCGCCAGGCGCACTGGTCCCCAGTCTCGCGGACGGATCTGAAGGCGGTGGTCCCTCGACCGAACATGACACAATATTCGTCCCTCTCAGAATGACCAGACCAAGCGTTCTCTTCTCCTCTTGCTCTACTGTAGCTGCCGCTGCTGAACCCGGTGCTGGAGGTGCGCCTGATTTTGCTTTGCTTCGGATCTTTCTGAACTCTTCTGTGTCGGCTATGACGAGGTTCATGTGTTTGTCGAATGCCAGCATCTGACCAGTCATCTGTCGTCCATCGTTCAACGTCACTCGCATGCGATAGTTGATCAGGTTTTGCTGTAGGGCTGTCAGTGCATCCTTGTCAACATGCGACAGTGCTTACCATCTTTCCTTGCTTGTTCGCCATGGTGGGTTGTTTTGCGCTCGAGAGCGTCTTCAGGATATGCTCAAAAATATGTTCGCAGATAGGCCGCAGCTTCTCTACGCTGCAAGTCAATGACTACAAGACACACTCGAGTACTTTGTAGGCTTGAACAAGCAGTCTTTACTAATCACCAGCGACGCCTAAATCGCGTATCGAAGTCACCGTCTCCGATTTGGAAATTCGACCTGTACCTGTTGCGGCCTCGATCAGGCATCCATACTGGCCTTCCCTCTTCCGACGAGGCGGCTTGGCAAGCACAACTGCACCTGCCAAAATTCCTGTCTAAATCTCTCCACAAATCACGACTCTACCCTACATCCTACACCCTCACACAACACAACTCTGTCGCACTCGTTAACACCGTACATTACTACCACGTAGTCAAAATGGCGGAAGGCAACGACAAGAGCTCCAACCCCATGAGGGAACTGCGAATCGACAAGCTCGTCCTGAACATCTCAGTCGGCGAGTCTGGTGATCGATTGACCAGAGCCGCCAAGGTGCTTGAGCAGTTGTCTGGTCAAACACCCGTCTACAGTACGACTACTCAGATATTTCATCCCTTCGCGCACGCATACTGATTCTCCGCTCAACAGGCAAGGCCCGATACACCGTCCGATCGTTCGGTATCCGACGAAACGAAAAGATCGCAGTCCACGTTACCGTCCGAGGCCCCAAGGCCGAGGAAATTCTCGAGAGAGGCCTGAAGGTCAAGGAGTACGAGCTGAGACAGAAGAACTTCTCCGACACAGGCAACTTCGGTTTCGGTATCTCAGAACACATCGATCTGGGAATCAAGTACGACCCGGCCATTGGTATCTACGGAATGGACTTTTACTGCTGCATGTGAGTATACACCTTGATATCCCACTTCCTCAGGCGCAGAGCAGAACAGAGTTGTGGAAGAAGACCCGAGGGGGAAGAAACAAGCCTCATGTCGGACATTGGAGCAAGATGCTAACGCACTATTCACAGGATGAGACAAGGTGTACGAGTCTCGCGAAGAAGACGATGCAAGACCCCCGTTGGCCGATCGCACCAAGTCACCAAGCAGGACACCATCAAATGGTTCAAGACCAGATTCGACGCTATCGTCAGATAGACGATGAATGGCTGGAAAGGCATAGCAGTGTACCGTTGTGTATCGAATACGGCTTGAAGAATTCCACGAATTGAAGCGTTTATATACGTGGGCGAACCGGCTTGCCCTTCGACTGTCCTGCTCGGCTGTCACTGCTGTAACAAGCAAGTCAGCTCGACTCAGTAAAGCAGAGGAGGGATGCTGCTTCGGAGCAGAAGTGTGGGAGCATGGCGATGCTCGTGACCGTCACATGTGTTCTTGATACCGAAATACTACATGGATCAAAGTTCAAATTCCGCCATCTATGGTCTTTGTAATGTTCCTCCTTCCACCCACCGCCCTGTTCCTGTGCGCCAAGACAAATTGATTCATACCCACCTGCCCGCCCCATTATCCCGTGGTCACCACCACAAAGGCTATAGATTATGCAGAAAACATTCAACGAGGAAGAAGCTTTCATTGTCGATGTTCGTAGGGCAAGATATCGATACCCGTGTCGATTGCCACGTTTTATCTCAACGTCTATCATCACCACTCGTGACTCGTCCCACGGCCCAGTCGAGATGGGTTGTTTGTTTTCTACGCGGTATGCCCAGAAATGACCTATGCCAGATACCCCTTCCGTTCATACATGATGGTATGCTCATCCCGGTCATTCCGTAACTCCAGCGCCATGCATATAGGTACTCAACGGTATTGCCTCCATCCCTCACGACTCGATGAACTCCACCATTACCGTTCCCATCTTCAGACCAGCTTCGTCAATGGTCTGCTCTCTGGAATCCATCAGGTTCTTGCCCATAGACACAAGTTCGAATTCAACCCCTTCTTTTCCATCCACCGGTGATGCTTTTAGGTATTCGTAGATGCGCTGAACAGGGTCGGACAGCTCAAACCGGCGCACGATTCTTCCTTCTGGATGCCTTATCTGTATCCTGGTGACGTTCGGTCCTTGCGTTGGTTCTTCGTGTGGTCGGTCTGACGGTATCAATGCAAACGGTGATTTTGCTGCCGAGCCGTTTGTTGATGTCCCAGCCATATCCACGTCTTTCCCTCTTAGGTCTCCAACGCTTCTCGTCAGATCGTCGGGATCCTCCTCTGGGACTTTCAGAGACTCGCCTGACTGCGCCGCGCCTGCAGTACCACCCATACTTTCTTGTATCGCCCTCTCCATCTGCTCCTCTTCTGACAGCAGCTCCACTGGCTTCTCCTTCTTAACCTCGCTTCTTCTCTTGGCCACTGGGTTTCTCGCATTACTTTCCAGACTGTATCTGTCCAGGAACTCATGTAACTGCATCAGAAACTCGGCTGCAGTGGGCATCTTCCTCGACCACAACTTGACCTGTTCTCCCGTTCTTGGATCCACAATGGCAACATGTGGGTATTCGTCTTCGATCTCCGACTGCTGGAAGTAATACTGGCAGTACTGATCACCTCTTGGGTCATCCTTGCTGTATTGCAAGAACACAAAGTTCTCCCTTACAGTTTCAACAATGCCTTCGTTTTTCCATACGTCTCTGTTGAGGACTTGGCAATCAAAGACTTTCTCATTCTGTATGTTGACAAGCAGCCACTTCTTCTCTTCTTTTCCTTCGTCGCGTGCTTCGTCCCATGACCCATTAAACATGAGCTCCCAGGGCGGCGCAAAGAGGCGGGCGAGGTGCTGGGCTCTGGCGTTAGTTTCCGAGGCACCGCCTGTTGATTCGGCAAGGGCGCGACGATCAGGGCCAGACTCGTTCCAAATGTGAGATGTCGCGACTGGTTGCTGGTTGAAGATGCCAGGGCCTCTGCCGCCTCGTCCTTCAAACTTGTTAGCTTAAGATCTCTCGGGCCTAACGGCTCTGTCCTTACCTCTTCTGCTCTGGAAAGCTGCCATTCGATCATGAATAGCCTCATCTAACGATCCTCCCCCATAGTAGTCAGATGCGCCTGGTCCCACTAGTGTCTCTGTTTGTCTTGCGATGGGTGCCCTGATGTTGTTCTCGTCGTCATTGGCACCACCGTACATCTCGTCCTGCAGTCGTCTGGCCATCGCCTCGTCATCTTCAACGGCAGCTGAATGTGGGGTGGGCTTTCGGAAGCCTGTTATCGAAGGATCATTGTCGTCTGAGACGTTGTCGTCGTCGAGATTTATGGGATCTGCAGCGTTTCCAGAGCCAGTAACTCTAGCGCTAGGCTGAGCTGGCTGAGCTGGAGTGCTGGACGTACCACCAAGGTCGGCGCCATCGCTTTCGAAGAACAACGAGACTGCTTGTTCGACGTCGCCATCTGTGACTTGTAGATATTGTTGGGCTCTTTCTGGGGTCGTGTTGGTGAAGGACACCATCTGCATGATGGCTTCGTCCATCTTGGAAAGTTCTTTGTCGCTCCCGAGTTGGTTAGAGAATGAGAGAACCTGATTCGTTGTTTATAGTTCTCGTTCTCGTGTTTTGTGTGGAGGAAAAGTGGTTCGGCACCTCAGCAGTTGGTGAAGCTGGAAACGACTGGTGTTGACTGTTCAGTACAGAGTCTGGGTTCTGAGAGGAGACGTCTTGTGGGTGGCCAACGAAATCTGCTTGTTGCTGGTCTCGTAGTTTGTTCTGGAACATGAATCTGAACAACGCATGGTGGCAGGCACAATGCAGATGACATAACACCCTGCGTTTGCATCACCAGATTTATTACGCTAGATGAAATTGGTTAGGCTGCCCGAGTGGCAACCGCTGACGCCCGCAGGCGCTCCGAAAACCCCCAAGTAAATTCGTTTGGCTCAGTTCATGCTTTAGTCATCATTACTCCAGAGGATGCTGCCCGAAAGCATGGTCTTCGACCTGGAGGAAGCACTTCACCCGAGTCATGCACATACACTGAAACATATTTTCATAAAAAAGCGTTGATTCACATCGGAATGTACCGCACATTGTTCAAGCTATAACTTCAAGCTACTGAATTCCTTGTCAAAGACCTCGTCTGCGGCCTTTACACAGTCGAACCCATAATGCATCTTCTGCACATCAGCATCGGCCCATTTGTCTGGCACGGGTCCCTTTCCTCCGGCCTTCAGAGCTGCAAAAGCCTTGTCTCTCTCCTCCTTGGCTTCACTTGAGCCAAGATGTAAGCTTTTGCCAGAAGCAGCAGCTAGCGCGACCAAGGTCTCAGCTCGGTCTTTCCTGACCATCTCATAGATCTTGAAAGCTTTCTTAATGCTAGAAGGTGAGCCATCCGGGATCTTTGCTAACACCACGCCCAGCACAGCTGCATCTTCAATCGCCTGAGCGGCGCCAGCAGCAAGATGTGGCAGCGTTGGGTGGCAAGCATCACCGATAAGTGCTGTGCTGTTCACAAACCACGTAGGCAGAGGTTCATGGACTCTGAGTTTCCATTCACAAACCTCTCCTTCTGGCACCAGATCAAGCATTCGCTGAATCATAGGACAGTAATCACCGAATACATCCAACATGGCCTTTTTCGAGCCTTTGGTAGTGTATGTCGCCGAAGGTGCTGCGGCGAAGTTCGTGTCAGGCTGTGTGGTCGAAAGGTTGTAGATAGTCTTGTTCTCAACAGGATAAGCTATGATGTGTCGCTTCTCGCCTATCCAGCGGATGACCAAATCCGAGTCAATAAGCTTCAGCAAGTCAGGATCAGAAGCCATCTGTTCCCTTGACAGCATGATACGATAAGCTGCTTGGTGGGTGTCAACGATCTTTGCATCAGCACCCACATGCTTCAGCAGAGCTGCACGAGTGTTCGATTTGATGCCATCAGCTCCAAGCAGTATATCACAACTCACCGTTCGTGGCTGCTGGTCTGGGTTCTTTCTCGGAACAGCCTTGAAGGAAGGACGTTCGGAGACAAGATCGATGTCCTCACATTGTACCCCAAAGTTGAAGTTGATAGCGGAATATTCTTTGCATCCATCATACAAAGCGCGTGCAAGTGTTGATCGATGCCCGACCATATGCTCATACCCAAACTGCTGCTTGATGTACCTGAGGTCAACATTCGCCAGCTCCTCGTCTGTGGCGCCCTCCCGAATACTTGTCTCGTTCAGCACCACAGCCTCCTGAGCAATCTTCTTCCACACTCCAAGACGGTCCAGTATCCTCGCCATGTTGGGCGCCATTTGAATTCCGGCGCCTACAAACCCGAGATCCGAAGCGTATTCGTAAACCTCAATGCAGTGGAACCCGGCTTCCGCCAAGGCCAACGCTGTGGTCAGCCCACCCATGCCGGCTCCGATAATGCATATCTTCAACCCCGAAACCGCCGAATCCATGTTGGTGGAGGAGGCGGATGTGTGTTCTGGCTTGCCAGATCCGTTGCTTTGCTGCATCTGTCCTGTGGCGTGTATGGTGGGTTGAAGGTGGCCTGACTTCGTGATTTTCCCGAGAATTGTCCTTTGTACAAGTGCGGGACGGGGTTTCGGCTTTCCGACGTGGAACGTGAGAGTGCGGCAGTAGTAGAGGATACGTTTACTGCTTCGACACCAAGAGCCTGTATCACCAGAAGGCTATTGTAATGGAATTGCGAGAGAAATTTTGGGTTTGTAGATATTCCCGAAAGTGAGGTCAATCGCTTACGGAATTCTTGCCTCGTGGTTTGCGGCTTAAAGCTCTCGATTAGCCATTCACACACGTGTCCTGCCGGCCGTCGCTTTGTGCTGTTAATTAGCTTGCAAGGCGGCACTCCCCGATGCTGTGCTGAACCGTGAGATAATCGCAGTATTGGGAGATCTTGTTGGGGGTTGAATGAATCGTTCGTTGGTGTCTCGAAGGCCGACTATGGTCTGTTATATCCTGTAGATTATGTTGTTCGAGTAAGAAGAGTGTTGACAACGCCTGTATATCTACTCGATCGTACCGATTCGGGGTCAGTACGCGAACGCTTCGGCTTCTGAGGCCTTCAGATCTCGCCCGCTCTATTAGATGGTCAATGTGGCTTCTACTTCGATGGTATCTGCATGATTGTGTGGCAGGACTCGGACGATTGAGTTCCTCGTACATCACGGTGACCTTGTACGATGAGGTTTCGTGTTGTCTCCAAGCGGTGCTAACTTCTCCAAGGTGTCGGCAGATGGGCTGCCAGTCCCGCCTAAACGGTCGGGACGGTCTACAAGTATGGCCTGGATCTTTCTGAATACGAGATTTTTCGCAAACTATACCGGGCATAACGCGCAGTCAAACTAGGTGAAGTCGGCTCGGAACCCCTTTCGCACATGTATTGACTCAGGTAAACGCTACTGTCAGTTAGTGGTCGCTATTCCGAAGCCACTACCACTAACGTATGATCGTGCTGCAAAGAGTCACTTTCTCGGAAGTGTTGAAATACTAATGTGGTCAATCTGTCGGAATTTGGTTGCTGCAGGTCTGGCAATTTGAGGTCGACGACATTTGCTTGTCGCCAACAGGTACGGTACATCATATAGCCAAGTAAGAGGAAGATCGTGGGTGCGCCGTGGGGATCGCCAAATCGTTCTACCATCATACTGGCAGCTGTGGCTTGATGCTGCCCGAGTCTCGATGGCGATCCAATTGCCACTGTGGCGAAAGCAATCTTTCCCGCGGTTTGTGGCTTTGCTTCACCGGTATGAGTGGTCAGATATCTGCAGGCCCCTTCGAGGATTCCCGAGCACTCCTCCCCTGCGTAACACACCAAGTAGTTTGTAATTCGAAGATACCACCGTATGGGTAGAGTTCCGTTGCTATCGGCGAATCAGCACATACCGTCATCTTCGCTCTGCGCGCGTCTTCAAACACTCGCCGGCTCAAACCTCTGTTGGCCTTCGCTGATCCTCACGCCGAGAAAACTCTGCTGGAACGGGAATTTACTCGGTTAGATCTTTCTCCTAGGGTACTCCTGATACGCCTTAGTATCCTGTACATCATCGAGAGATATCTCACATCTCTACGAAGATGGATATGCTATCCCGTGCTAAGGGCGGCTCAAGAACCGTGGTTCGAACTATGCTAGCACCATAGTTCAGCCATTTGAACAAGTTACCGTGTTCGTGTTGAATGATACCCGTCTCCTACCTCCTTCACTGCCCTTCTGTATCTTTGATAGCTCTGCATCACTGTATCTCTCATCATCATGACCAGACTAGGGATAATGTCGTCTTCTCTGAGATCCCTTCGACCTTACAAGCTTGTCACCGTGAGCAAACATCCAGAAAAGGCTACGATCATGGTGAAGAGGTTAGCAGAGATGCTTAGTGGCAGGTATATTGTTATTCATGCAGCAAACTGTGAACGTAAGTCTTCCATCCACAAACGAGTGCGAGAGCTAATGTAGTCAGGCATTGACGAGGTCAACTTTCGTGTGCGGGATTTAGAACCAGATATGCTGGTAAGTACCATTTTCCCAACTTGCCGTCTCAACGTTTTCACGACTAACGGCCGTAGGTCTGGTCATCCTCGTGGACTCAGGATCAAGTCGACATAATATGTGCGATAACGAGACAGCTCAAAGCTGACGTCGACATGTGTGCACTACCAGAAGATACGCCGTCAGAGAACTCGGCGGACTTACTCTTACGGCGGATGAAGAAGGGTCCATTGACAGTGAGAGCCCAATAACATCCGCCGAGGACGTCTTTCACGAATTATTGTTTGGCATATGTTATCTGGCGAAGAAGTGGTTTGCGTGCAAAGCGAAGGCGAAGGTCATTGGGAAGATCTTTCAAGATCGTGTGACACGGAGCAGGATTCTTTTTTCTCCTTACTGGTAGGATCGCAGACCTACACGCGCGGTTGTGAGGACAGCATTTGCTATGAGAGCTGTCGACATGGGTATGTTTGAGCGACACACCAAAGCACACCGGCTTGGGCGTTGGCTGCATTATCGCGTCCAGAGGCGGTATTGTGTGGTACAAACTCTCAGAAAGCCGCATTTACTGCGTGCGTGAAACATATGAGTCTGTGCGGATATCTTTTCCGCTAGGTCATATAACACTAAGCTAAACACGACCCTTCTGTCGCCCCTTCCATATCAATTTTCGCGGCCTTCCCATCCATACCGAGTGCATCGACCAGTCCTTTCCAAGCAGTTTGAAGTTGTGCGTAGATTAGGTGAGGCAGCTTGTTGTGATCCGCTCGCAATGATCAGGATCTCGTGAAAGCGTCCGAGCGTCGTCCGAAAAGCAGGCAGCAATGATCGCCGTGGTCACCAAGACTTTGGCGTCTGCTGAACTTAGTCATTTGAAACTGTCAGCCAAGCTCCAGTAGCACCTGCATCGTGAAACATGCGCGGTGGCCCTGTGTAGTAGAAGTGGTGTGAGACCGGCTCCGACCGCGTTGGGCTAAATGTGGTACGTTGAATATCCGAAGCGGAATCGTTCCTGAACAGCATTTTCCAGAGCCTTGTGAACAGCAAGTACCAATACGATCGAGTTCTGCTTGATATCAGTAACGTGCACCATTCAACCGAGGCATCCACCTAGGTCGTGGTGATGGCTGCTTCTGCATTCGAGTGGACTACCTCGTAACGCCAACCTTACCGACCGGCAATGGCGCGACTCGCAGAAAATTCGGCCCCGAAATAATGGGGCGTACTGTACCTTTCCTCTGGCACATTTCCAGCGCCCGGATCTTGAACCCCAAACTATGTCACTCGCCCCATATCTCCCGGCCAATGCTGTGGTGCCCAGCATATTGAGCCTCGTTTTAGAGCCACACCTTACCCGTTTGATTCGAACGTGGCCGCTTCGGACAGCCGCACCTGGTCAAGCGGAGCACATAGCCAGAGTTGCATATTCAGCATGACTGTCAACGGAGAAGGCACGCACATTTCATGCAATTGCTTCGTAAACCTTGGCTGTGGGGCGCTGTGGGGCAGAACGAGCCGACGCAGTGAGACGTGCAAAGCCTCGCATCCATGGCTAGGACAGCTGGAGCACCACCCGCAGCTAAGCTCAACACGGTCTGGCGATACCTCGCAGACAAGCGCATGTGACCCGGTGCTTGCGGTCAACTCAAGGAAGAAAAGACTTCCCTCATTGTATTTGACTCCGTTCAGGCGAGCGTGGAATAGAGTGCAGGAAACACTCCGCCAGCCCATTATTGCTGACGTATTCAACAACGGCCGGTCAAGCGCTTGATAGCTTCTTGGGCAGCCCTTCTCCGTGCGTTAGCATCACCGTGTGGTCATATCGGCGAAGGCAAATGCATGGAACGGGTCTGAGACCAGAAGCAAATTCTACACCTTGAAAGAGAGATTACAAAGCCTCCACTGGAATTAAAGGCAGAGCGACGCGGAAAGATGTGTTATCACGAGACCATGAGACTATGTCACGTGCTCGGATAGATTGTGGCACTGGCACCATAAGTCGTCGGGTTGCGTCCAAGCGCCATCTTCTTTCTTTTCTTATGGCGGTGCGCTGTGGATGACAGCCGTAGTACTGACCAGGGTTGATTGTGTCACGCGGCAGCATCCGCCTGTAGAAGAAGCATTGTTTCCAGCATTACCGTTGCGGCATCGTGAAGCAACCTTCGATACGATGGCTCTCCCTGAGCTGATGTAATTGGCTGCGATCAAAACGAGTTCTGACGTGCACATTGGAAGATGACTCCTCGCAATGTCGGTAAACAAGGGGGAACAGCCATTCATGGTGAAGCTGTATGCAAGAAAGTGATGCAGGACAGATCGCCAAAGGATTTCAGGGGAAAGCAGGTAAGGCGCAACGATTAACAAGGCGTGAGACTGGTGGGACTGGTCAACGGGGTTACAGGGACCATGTTCCAGGGAAACCGGGCAGCCAGTTTTGGAGCAGTAGCGTATTTTGGCAGAATTCAGGCCATCGGTCGTTCCTGGACGCTTCCTACTGGCTGCAGATCTGCCCCAAAACTAGGCTGCCCAGAGCAACAACCGTGAGCGCTCTTCATCTTGCTTTCTGACTCCCATTCCTCACATAGGCAGCGCTGCGTACGTCATGTCGGCCATGTCTACACGCATCGCAAATACCTTGCGGACGGCAGTGTGTCGTTCTGTAACGTGCGCGTGAAGCGCCCAATCTGGCTAAGTATCAAGAATTCATCCCTTGCATTCCGGAAGTGGGCATGAGTCGGTTGCCTTCTTCATGAGCGAAGGAGGGCACTTCTGTGCCTGACTTACGCACCGCTTGACTCGCTTTGCATCACCTTGGATCTCTCCCGCATCCATTGATAGGCTTTCTGTTCTGCCGGAACCTTCGAACGTCAGCAATTCAGCTTCCTCATTGGTAAAGCATCCTTCACCAGCCGTCAGGATTGCGTCCGCGTATGCATCTCCACCAGTAAGACGTGTGCGTGCCGGCAGGCTGAAGCCTACAATCGTCTGTGCTGCCTGAGTGATACTGCTCTACGTACATTCTCTGATTTCTATATATCTCTATCTCTTCTCTCTTCTCTCATTACCCTCAAGCACAAACACAACGGTCCCTCAATAACAAAGCAAACAAGCCCGAATCACCAATTAGGCCGGCATTGGAATCTGCCTTGTCTGAGCAAACTCAGCCTCACCAAGGCACAGCCCCTTCAACCATACTATATATAAGAGTCGTCACCACTCGCATTACTTCTTATCGGTCTACAATCAAATAACCGATCACAAAGAAGATAACACCGACTCGTCATCAATATCAAGACGTATCACGCAAGCCGTTGTCCACGAAATCCTCAGGATGTCTAGCTCAAGATCAAGCCATTCCTATTCGAGCAGCAGCGGCTCGGACAGAATGTCCAGCTCACGAAGAGACTCTGTACTGTCACAGCTGCGTCCAGTCGCTAGACCCAAAGCTGTCATCGTCCACCATAGCGAACCAACCAGAGATCCAAAAAGAACCAAAGACATGGATTCTGGTAGATGGACATGAACGCTTCTTGCCTAGAAGCAAAAATTGTATGACCAATGGAACAAGAATCAGCGACGGAGTCATGGGGGATTTGGGATAACACCAGAGATCATCTGACGGCATTTGGGATTTGGCGCAAGTCTTGGAAGAAACAACTAGAGATTGAGATCATGTCAGATCTTGTCGGAGTGGACCGAGAGCTCGTGTCTTGCTATTGAGCCTCGCTGCCACCACTGTATACCTCGAAGGGAGAAATTGTCAGACGCAAGTCTATGTAGAGTTTGTAGCACAATCGCACTGTTTGCAAGAGCAAAATCACACAAAGACTCGACTTCGTTCGCCTTTTCTGTATTCACAGTGGCCACCTTCACCCATCGACTTGTGTAGGATCACGTTGACGGACCGGTCGTGACAATGCCCCTCGCTTATACATCGTCAAAAACGTACCGAAAGCTGCCCTTCACCACCGGCTTAGCCATAGCTTGCTGAATGGCGATCGCGAAAACAGTATTTATCATGTTCGTCTGTTGGGCGCAGTGATCACCGTCGAAGTTGGACTTAAAGCAACCAATCATCGTCCTTTGAAACTAGCACAATGCACGATGCCAACTAATGCTAATTACATGGTGATGCACGCGAGCGTTCGGGCTGTTTTCTGGGGTGCCTTAACCTTGCTTTTCAGATAGGAAATCCTTGCATGGCTACACAAAGCACTGTGCAGCACGCACGCGGCTCTTGTTAGGTACGTCAAGCATCCACGTCAAGATCTTCTCGCTAGCAGTATCGCGTACTAGTATGCTGAGTGGAGAAGACATCTTTCTGTGCAGTGATCGACATGCTCGATTATGGCGATCTTAGGCGGCTCAAAGTGTTCGCGTCGAGCTGGATATCAAGAGAGATGCTGCCCAACCTTCTAACTCCCTAAAGGGTACAGTACGTCTATAGCCGATGATCCGCCGTCTTCGTATGGTTCATGACCTGATTTGAAGCACTGGTGGGTAGGGCACTGCTTCAAAACAACAACTTGAGCCCTAATTGCGAAGGTTGCGACGCGGTTGAGAGGAGAACCTAGACGTCCTCATACTAAGGCAGGAGCGCATTCGATCCCATTGGCGAGCAGTGAGTGTATATTGAGCGTGGTCTACGTGATACAGTCGTCGTGTGGTTGGCGCCCAGATTTGACCACCTATCAGATCATAACAGCGTCGAGACATAATAGATAGCATCAGTGTCTGGAAGCTCGACTACCATACTCACAGTTTGTGAAGAAAGCGGCAGTGTGCAAACTGATCAGGCGGCTTCAATTTCTCTTCAATTGTGTTCAATTGTGTGATTGTACATGAAATAATTTGTACAAGTGCTGCATGCACTGTGATTAAAATGTCCTTGGCCTAACGCCATTTTTGTTCATACCCCTTTGGCTGGAGTAATTCTTTGCAACCATCTCTTTTCCATGCATGCCCACTTTTCCGATATCCCATCTTACAAGTAGGCAGCCAGACCCAAGAGGAAGCTACCGGCTACACCAACGGCTGGGAGGACAACAGCGTTGGCGGCGCCGACGTCGGCAGCAGACGATGCAGCGGCCGATGCAGCGGAACCACCAGACGAGGCAGCGGCTGATATAGCGGAACCAGCACTGGTTGCTCCCGCACTGGCGCTGCTGGCGAGGCTACTGGCACCTGCTCCGGCGGAGGATGTTATGCTGTTTGCGTTGCTGGAAGCGTCAGACTGGACGCTGCTGATCTGGGATGATATGGAAGATCCTGCGCTGCCTACGGCGGTAGATGCTGCACTTGAAAGGCTGGCGATGTCAGAACCAGCAGAGCTGTATTCAGACGCTGCCGCACTCGCAGCAGATGTGACGACCGATCCAGCATTTGAGGTTACCGAGCCAAAGCCAGCGGTTGCTGAGGAGAAGACTGAGGCAGCGGCACCGGTGGCACTGGTGACATCACCTAGGCCAGAAGTGACTTGGCTGATGGCGCTGTTGACATTGGATAGGATATCGGAAAGCTGAGCAGCGCTGAAGCCGGCTGAGGCGATGAGAATGACTGGAGTTGAGACCTTCATGGTTGTAGCAGAGAGGATTCGATTGAACAGAGGTGTGTTTGGATCTGGTAGAGCGGTTGAGTGAGGAAGACTAGATTGAATGGTGTTATGTCAGGGCGTAAGTGAGAAGAGAAGACGAACTCAATCTTGCTGCGACGTATATGTAGGGCAGCTGCAAGCCAGTAGATCAAGCCAGGCGGGCATAGTGAAACCCTCAAGCTCTTGCTAGGCGTCGTCTTAGTGCAGCAATCAGCCACCTTCTGCGTCATTTATTGGAGCAACTCCGTACTGCAGCCCAGTTTCTAGACTGGGCTTGAGAACTAGCCCGTGGTCATGCTAACCACATTCTGCCTCATCGCGCCGTAGTACCTAAATTCTAGCCAATTTGGCTATCGAGATCCCGATGTGTCCACAGAGGATCTGGTAAATGTTGGGGTACTGACATCATAGGTCAATCGTTTGGCGTGCGATATTAAGAAACAATCGCGCTACGTACGTGGACGCGTGGGCTTCCAAACGTGGCTGAAGTGGCTCACTACATGGATGATGCATCGTCGTAGTCGTCGTCCAGGACGAATACGTAGAATTAAAGGCACATACAAATCACAAGTCTCGTTTCAAGAGCCGCTAAGCGTATTACGCGGGCCACCATGACAACCATTTGGACCTTTTGTCGGACACTTAGTTGATGATGGATTTATCAGCCACTCCGTACCTCACGGTTGCCCTGGTCACTCGCTTGACAGTCATACGATGCTGCTTGATATTCTTAGGCTCCTGACGTTAGAGGCCTGTACTACAGTCCCCACAGGGCTAGACAGGCAACATCCAATAAGGTTTGAGTTTGATGCACGTAATCTAAGGCTTGGGGACCTCCATTATTGAGTGACACGCCGGAGTAGAGTCTACTACTTACGGGCCGGGCAGCCTAGTCGAACTTCTTCTAGAGAGCAACATGCCGCCTATAGTTGAACGTCCTGCTTTCTTCATCGCCCTCCTGTTGCCGAGGGCTAAAAGGTGATGATGACTAGAGTGTGGGCAGCAGTCGTGAACCAGCGGCATACTGGGCTTTCACTGATGACGAAGCGAACGTGCAAGATCGATAAATTTATGTCTCGGGGTGATGGAAGGCATGGTAGTACATTTCCCTATAACAATCGAAACCACCGCGACAACGAGTAAGCATGCCCAGACACAGCCTCGGACGCGACAAGAGCATGCGAACGTTACTGATTAACAGCTTCGCATGAGCCTGGGACGGATGAGCAAGACAACTTCCAGTTGCAAGGCGTCGGCAGCTAAGATTGCTTGATCTGCTATTTATTCCGCCGCCCCACATGCTAGTTCGGTCGGAAGCTTGTACTTGCCCTCGACCTCGTTGTGCCAGCATTGACCGTAGCATTACATGGCCTGTAGCTTCCGCTCTCAGCCACACTGGATGTCGTCAACCTTGTCCTGCTGTAGCCTATAAGCTGCTCCATTTCATCTGCCACTGCCCAGCATTCCGGCTTCACAGGAGCGTATGTTTGGACTGTTCCATCTCATCTACTGTCCCAGATGCCACGATGCATCGTCGCGGTAATGTTTGCTTATAGCGCGTGCCTCGAGTCATCCCCTTACCTATCTAGCATGATAGCAACCGTTCGTCACGATTTGCCACCAGCGGCAGAAGACATCTGCGCTACAGCGTCCAGAAACATAGCACCTTTCGGCTCTTCACCGAGAGGATGAAATCACCGGTGGTCTGCTCTCTTTCAGACGCAGACATCTGCCTCATTCGTGCCGTTCCCTCGCATTGTTCCAGGACTGCCTTGCCTCGTGACGCCTAGTCCCCACCGTACAATTCACCCGCCTCGCTCTCACTGTCGAATCGGGGCTTTCGTCCGTTCCGACTCCGGGTTTGGATTTGCGCCCTGCGCAGTCGACGAATCTGGGAGAGTCACGCCAGAGGTGTTGGTCATTCCAGCCTGGATATCGTTCTCGGTCTGGACAGGGTCTGTACTCTTGTTCTCCTCCTCGAGGGTGTTCATCGATTGTGCTTGTCCGGCCGGCTGAGAGTCGCCTAAGGCCTCTTTCTGAAGTTTAGGATCCATCACACGGGCGGAGGGTAGTCAGAATTGAACTGGGTGGTTGATACGATACGTCAGCGTGCTTTGCGGGAGTGATTTTGACCAAAGATGAAATTCGACGTGACGAACCTTTGGCGGAATTTCAGACGACGATCGAGGGGAGGGTAGTGGGTGCTGGTCAGATCGCAATACTGGATGCAGTAACGGCACAGTAGGAGAGGCATCTCACAACCGCCCCGGCCTGCAGTGCATGACGCGGTAGAAACCTGCAGTGCGAAATGTGATGTCACAGCTGGATCAAGCTCGTAAGCCACGGCGCCTAACCACATGCGCTGATCATCTACTCAGCCACGGACATGGGAAACAAAACTCTAAGGGAGAAAGCGTACGATGGTCAAAGGGTTTACCAGCGAACATATTGGTACCTTGGAGAGTTGAAGCGATGCTTCATATGGGATACTGCTATGGAAGGCTATCTAGAGAACCTGTCTCGTGCGGACTCGCCGCTTCATCGGTATACCGACCGACAACTTTTTCCTCCTTTCAATGCCAATGGGGTATCTAGAAATGAAGTCCGACTCCGAGCTATGGTGTAGCGCTATGTGTAGTGTGGTATCAGGGTGTTGTGACGGGTCACGCTTTTGCTGGCCGTGGGGCCTGGATATCTTGTAATGAGATTCGTAGTGCTTCGTATTGATGCTGACGTGGCCGTGAGGCTTTGACATCTTTGTGAAGAGCTTCATTGAGATACTGGATTGCCATGCAATGCAATGTTGTGATCAGAGAGGACAAGCAAGGCCAATCAGATGGCAGTGGCGGCGTTTTTCTTCATGGCTTTGGCAAGCATGAGCTTCCGCATCCATTCGACACGACCTTTGCCCGAGTCCACCGCAAAGTGATGATAACGAGATTTCTCGAAGAGCTTCTTGTCTTTCTGGTCCTCGGGTATCAGTGTGAAGGCAAAGCCCGGCTCTTTGGCGGGAGCACCGGTCGCTTTGGTGAATGCTGATTTGAGTTTCGAGCCAGAGGCCGCAGTGTAGGCATGGACCTCGTACTCATCGACATCAATGGTATCCAGGAGGTTCGGGTCTCTCTCGCTGTGGAACATGTCGAGTCTGTTGCCATTGAGGTTGAAGTAGTGGTCTTGCCACTCATGTTTGAGCATGCGTGTCGTCTTGCGCTTGCGCATCCAGCCGGCGTGATTGGCAAGATCGACCTCGCTGGTGACGACAGGCGGTGTCTCGAACACGGGGGTAATTGTTGGCAGGAAAGAAGGTTGTCGGCGACGAGTGGGTTGAGTAGAGTTGGATCGTTGGATAGGCTCAGCCATAATTGTTGACGCCGAGTCAGCCCCAAACCTCATTTCCGGTGGCACAGATTGAGATACATCTCGCTGACAGGGGTCAACAGGCAGGGCTGTCACTGGCAGATCCGTGGTCGAGAAAGGTGTGTCAATGCGATAGACATCCACTGGGGACGCGACACCACCATAGTGGTACGGGTCATTGCGAAGCGCGGCCTTGAGATCAGCTTGCACACGCGTAGGATTTCGTAGCGCCGAGATAGGTGTTCTATCTGGACTCGAAGAACTATCCACCGCGGGCGGTATGCAAAGTTTGGGCAAATCCTGGAGCTTCGTGGCAGATCTGGCAGCAAACAGCGCTGACGGTGCTGGGGGTGGAGAGTGGTCTTTAGCTCGGTGCCTGCCTTGGAAATCCAGGAAATGCCGTACGTTCTCCTGAGGATCTCGCGGTTGAACGGTATCCAGCCGCTCGGCGGTGATGGGCAGAGCGGCGACTGGGCCAAGGACATCTGAAGACCCAGCCACAGATGGCCCGACAGTGGAAGGGGCAACCGTTGACTTCGTCTCAGTTTGCTCGACGTCTTCGGCAGCAAAGTCTTGTTTGAGCCGCTCGATCTTTCGTTGCTGCTTCTGCCATTTGGCGCAGTTCTCCCCCTTTGAACAGGTATGTGGCTCTGGCAAAAGCTGCTCTATGGCGATAATGGACACAGACTCTGCCGGCGTAATAATGTCATCTCTCAGGTGGTGTCGTCGTCGTGATTTGCTCTTCTTTGGAGCAACGAAGTGAGTCTCACTGTTGCGTGGAGCTCTCGACAAGGCGAGTGGTGACTGCTCCGGCAACGAGCTGAGCTGCAAACGTGTCTCAGTCGAGATCGTGCTGCTGTCACGAAGATGCTGAATTGATGACATAATCCTTTTTCGATTGCCGAACGAGTCGATCTCGATTTCCTTCAAGTCCTCCAGCTGCAAGTCAAGCAAAACCGAACCATAGATATCGTGAACAAGAAACTTTTCTACGACTGCGTTTTCGAAACCGGCGTCAGCCATCCAGCTAGCGACTTGCCTCGGTGACCAGTCTCTCACTTGTGTCTCGTCCAGCTGCGCAATAGCGGCCGGCAGAGAAGAGACGCGTTTAGCCTCCGCCTTCTGTATTGGAAAGGAAGAGAGCTCTAGGATGTGCCCTGAGCTATCTGTAGAAGAAGGGCGAAATAGGTGAGGGCCGACAGGTCCTTTGACAGGCCTATGGTCGAAGTGGAACTCAAAGCCACCAAGACCAGCCGTATCTGGGGGCGTAGGAAGCTCATCCTGCCCAGACAATGTTGACTGGCTGTCGTATGCTAAGGTTGACGGAGATGACTCGAGGTCTTCCTCATCGTCTGTGTCGAATATCATCGTCGCTTCAGAGAGCGGCCTCGGTACCGTCGAACGCCGCCCAAACATGGACATGTGCGCAAACGTGCTTTGAGACATCTTTTCTGGGAAATATGGCTCAATGAGCACATTGTCCATTGTTGTGCTCGAAACAAGAAAGCTCATCTATTGAACCGCAGTATGTTGCTATAAGGTGTCTACCCGCTATTAGGTTCGACATTTCGGAAGTAGAGGGACCCTTTCGTATGTATAGACGGTAAATAGAGCCATGGGGGCGGGCGCTCCAAGAATCTAGAGTTGGTGTAATGTGACAGCTCGTGGGAGTAGCCAAAAAATCCTGAAACTCGACATCGTCAATGGTGATGGAGTGGGCCATGGCAGGATCGAGGGCGGCAAGAGGCAGCACGAGAAGGCATCACTGGATAATCAAGAATACTTGCTAATGCAAGTGCTATGCGGGTGTCCTATCGATTCACCGCAGTTTCAAGCATGTCGAGGTGGTGACTGGCGCCGAGTTGAGAAAAGCCTTTCCACCACTTTCACACTGATAGACTCTGTTAGCGCTTGGGATGGTCGGGTTTCTCCTTCGCCGTGTCGCCAATCAGAATGCGAGTCGCTGACTTCGCGAGGATCATCCTCAAGGATCTCTTAACTTACAGCTCCCTAATTGGCTCGCGTACTGCCGTATCCCTCGAGGTACATGGAGTCCGCGCCGTACCACGGCCCTTGCCCGGCCTCTTATTTTCCGAAAAGGGTCTTAGGGTCATGCGTTCTGCGTGACTACTGCTCCATTCGTGTTGGTCTGGAACTCGAAGCAGGGCTTGTCCTGCCTGCTAGCGAACAACATTGGCCCTTCGCACCCGGGCTGTGGGTGGTCTCTACTCAACAATGTGTTACTGCGTCTACAAGTACAAGACGCTGCAGCGCCGCACGGTTCTCGAGATCTCATCTGGTCGAAGCTGCTTAGAGACACAGCCTTTCCCTAGCATCACCTGTACTGCACAACTGTCGCACGCAGGTCACAGAGATGATCACAACATTGTGCCGAAAGTGAGTGCATGCTGTTCGAGATGCAGCAATCAACAAGCATCTTGCAAAGCTCATAGGTGCATAGTCAGTCTCGCTGCAGAGTTCCAAGGGCCATGCTTGTTCGCTGATACGCTACATCCATACCTATCACGACAGCTTTCAACCTGGAGGGCTTTGAGAATAGTAGATCAGATTTTCTTTATGCTACATTGTTCGTGACTGAGGAACATCTTTGACGTGCTCATGTAGCATACCTGAACCCGGTTCGCGACTACTCTTGACCTATCTCAATGATGACCTGAAGAGTGCCTATGCGTGACGATCACGATGCAGGTACATGTGCAATATTGTGTGACAACATCTTTTGTGCAATGCTTTTACTCTTTCGAGATAGATCCTACCGCCAACAGCACGCTGCGATACAATGTCCACTATGCACGTACTACATATTTTAGTTCTTCGAGGGAGCTGGCTACATCATTGACCTTGGTGCCCGCTGATAGCTCATAACAGCATGTTGTTCTTGAAAATGTCAAGTCTAGCCGGCGTGAGTCAAAGCCCCCATGCGATAAGCAGATTATGACATCGACGGGTCAGCACGAGCAATACAAGCACTCCAAGACAAGAGCCCCGTGACTTTCCGATGTAGGCGGTCAGCCCACCGCCCTTGCATTAAGGTTCCGGTCCTACAAAGATTGTCGTGTTCAGCTCAACTCTATGTGGATGATTGCATATAGTGCATGCATATCATACTCCGATACTACATGATCGAGACCCAAACTTAGTGTGCAAGCAGAGGTACCACAATCATGCAGTTCGCCGTGGAGCGGGCAGCAGCAGCAGAAGTGTCCGTAGATTGAAACACAGCAGTCGTGTGCTGCTTTCATGCTTCATATGCCGCTTGAAGAAAACAAGCTTGACAGAATCATAGCAACAGGCCGATACTGCTATGGAGCTTGAAGCCGCGACTGGGAAGGCAAAAATTGTGCAGCTTTCCATGATGAATTCGGGGTAATTAGCAAACAAAGCTGTAGAGCTTCCACAGGTTTCCGCTGTTATTTCTCTCGCAAGGATGACGAGGAAATGGCGCCATGTTGGCAAGGACCAATGGCCCCAGCGGTGGATCAACTGGCGAGCATACCGGGGGGAGCGGCACGAGAGGTACTCGCTAACGTACTGTAGAGGAGCCAAACCTCGTCCGGACCAGTACCTGCGAAAGATAACCCCAATACTAACGGATCCAGTCCTTCCCCACAGAATCATGCCGCGACGTGTTTCTTAACGCATTTTTGAGCACAACTTCGCGAGCACTAATGCCGATCGCGAACGACTCGTGTGTATCGATACCTCGGGCCTCATACTGAAGGTGGACAATCTCAGCGTTGATACGCAGAGTCATGCAAGTTGAGGAATCATCGTTGCGCAAGAAGCTGCGGAGAAGAGACTAATGAGACTGAACTGTGCCTTGACACGGAGCCGGACGAACAGTACGGTGTGTTATGCGATAGTACGGGTGCCCGTAACCTGAGCTTCGGAGAAAATGTGCGAATAACACTGTTTGCTCAAAGAGGAATTAATGAGCAAGCTTGTCTTGCTGGACTGTACATTGGTGCATCCATGCACGCTCGCTAAAAGTGACTATCGAAACATCCTGGAGAAAGACTACTGCAGAGAGGGAACTTGGCATCACATTGGTTGTGACTTTGGCGCCACCAAGCTGTTAGGCTGGCGCTATAGCTCTCAAAGGTGTCCAATGAGCTTTGCGGAATAGATGTGCTTTGTGAATACAACCAGTAGAGTGTCACCGCTTAATGATGCGAAAGCTCACGTTCACACCTTTTCTCGTCTATCTACAGCTTTTGGCTTGCATATCACAATTGCCATTGTGACTTTCACACATGGTTCCAGTTTGATGAAATTGCGGCGATTGTGCATATAGACCTGGCGAACATATCATATCTCCGTACACCACAATCACCGAGTGATACTCCCTTGTACTGTGCACCTGTAGAAAAGCTTCCAAGTAGGGAGAAGACACAATATACTGCGAAAGAATTGAAGACAATAACGTTATGCTGTTAGCCTATGGCAGTTGAGTACGACGTTGCCGGCGAAATGCCCGTAAGATGTCCATATCCTGTGCTTGTGTCTTCACGAGCGGGGTCGCACTCACTGCAAGTGCGGACCATATCGGCTGGGATCCACATGAAGACCCGACCAAGTGACTCAGCGAAGAAGTCCTCGACCACTCCTACAACCGTCCCACAAGATTCTCTAGCTCCCGTCTCGAACTCTGCCGACACCGTTCAAGGAGCTTCTGCCTGGGATTGGTAACAGCTCACTGAGCTTACCTTCCGCGATTCATCAAAGTACTCTTGCACGATGACATCGTAAAGAACGGCTATCGATATACATGTGATTAGTTTCGATGGATTTGAGAAAGAGCATGTTAGCACAGATTTGGCGAGCGCTCAATTGTGGACCAGCTCTGAGAGCATCACTCGTAGCCTGTTCTGGAGCATGAAGCTTTCAAGGCACAAGGGAGCTCCCACTAGGCTGCGAGTCAAAAAATAGACCGCACGCGCCGAGCTACCTGGTCTCTACCAATGAGCAGCTGCAACGGGAGAGCTGCAGATAATCCCTGCTGTGCATTGTTGATCGTGGCCACTCACACGTCATATCAGTGTCCCCACACCGCTTGGCTTGACCTCGCTCAACCTCATGCAGACAAACCACAACTCTTTCCTGCCTCTCTCACTCATGGTGCAGTCTTATGCTGTCCACTCACGATGCGAGAATCTGATCTCCTCCCGACCTTGCTCACGGCCACGCTGCTTTCTACCCAAGGTGAACCCCCCCCATCCACATGACAAAAAAGATGGGTCGTCGGCATGGCCAAACAGACGCGATATCTTTAGATACAACATCCTCGGTGTCGCTCCCATTCGTTCGTCTCAGACATCTACGAGAATCGACCCAATCAAACCCTTCTTGCGCGCTTGAATTGTCTCTCTTGCAAAGAGCATCATCTGCCTTTGCTGCTTCTTGAGTAAAAATAGATTCTTGCATATGCACGACTCCCGCAATACTGATACACATATACTCAATCTCATCTGCCGCCAACACTTCATCCACCTGTTCTTGATCCTACAGGCAGGACCGCTGTGACCTTGTTGGACCTTCGATATCGTTGTTGTCCCCGGGCACTCGCAAAGACAGCTGGACTGGCTTTGCATACTATCCTTAATATCTAATTACCAAAAGCGACAGCAGCGGTCGGGTACCCATCATTGTTGTGTTAATTTGAACTTCAGCTTCGGAGGACTGGCTCCTCTCGCATTTACAGCGCATAATCATTCCGCACTCCAACTAGTGTTGCTACGCGATAGACGACTTGGGGATAGACGGCTTATCAAACACAATGGCACAAGCAACAGAGCAGCAACAGACACCAGCGCAAGGCAAGGCCAATTCGCCGAAGAGTTCGAAGATGCACAGGAGATCTCGTTCTGGTAAATGGAAGTTGTACCCTAATGTGGAAATGCTGCTGACAACATAAAGGGTGCTTTACGTGTCGACTAAGGAGGAAGAAGTGCTCCGAAGAGAAGCCTCGATGCAGAGCATGCAGAAACCTTGGACTTGAGTGCGAATACAAAAGACCTAACTGGTGGAGCAACAACGACACAAGGAGAAAGCAGAAGGACCACATCAAGTCTATCATCAAGCGCACTAAGACGAACGAGAAGACTTCGCTCCAAGATACCACCAAGCTACCATCCAGCATGCGGCATGCAATGGCTCCGCCAGACATGTACGGCCGAGCCGACTCAGAAGAATCTGACGACTTCGACGATGTCGCCCTCGACCCAGCCTTCGCTGCCACTCCTGGCTTCTACGACCCTCACGCGCAGCAGTACTTCCCACTCTCTCACCCAGACATATTCGGTCAAGGCTACACATACGAAGTCGATGTGAAGACCGAAAGACAAATGTACGTCAACGACATCCCCACACGCCGAGACTCGTCAATCTCAACCTTCAGTACCTTTGTACCTCCGCCTCCTCACTCGGTACTCCCGTCGTTCACAGGCGACGAGTACTTGCAGGCAGCACAATTTGAAACGCCAACCGAGGACTGGAACGGTGAAGAAGGCCTTGACTTCAACTTCTTTGATTTCTCACACGGCCCCCAAATGGCACCATCGACCCAGACTGCTCAAATCGAAGTCGATGATTGTGATCAGCCACTACTCAATCATCTTGTCCAGAACGTTTTACCGATGGTATTCCCAATCCTGGAGGTCAACCAACACGGCTCTGTGAAATCTGATGTCATATTACCAGCTCTTGAAACAAACAAGGCCTACTTCCATTGTTGCCTCGGCGCGGCCGCAATGCACATGAAGTCGATGGGGCTCAACACATCTGAGAACATTGACGGAGACATCTTGTCGCACAAATATGCCTTCGTGCAGGAAGTGGTTGCTAGCCTTGGCGCCGACTCGAATCACCTTCAGGTTGTGGAAGCCACTCTAGGAATGATATCTCTTCAATGCATCACAGGTCACGCAGACGACATGGAACGCGACATCCCATGGCACCAACATTTCCAGGCCGCGGTTGAGCCTGTCCGGAAACTTGAGTTGCCACAGATGCTAGAACAAACGCCCGCTCAGGATCTTGGTGGCCATCCGCCGTTCAATATGACACTTACCGCTTGGATCGATATCCTTGGCTCGACAATGCTTGGTCGAGCCCCAGTGTTTGCTGACACTTACCGGAACCGTCATCTAGCAGCCGGTAGCACGGGCCTGGCTGAACTTATGGGGTGTCAAGATAACGTGATGTACCTGCTATCGGAAGTGTCATGCCTCGATGCTCTTCGACTTGATAAGCGTTTGGACGATATCGGTGTTTGCTCACATGTACAGTCTCTCGGTCAACAGCTTGATGCCACAGAGAACGCCAATGAGGTCATCCAACATCCATGGTCTAGCTCTGGTGCGATTCGTCCTCGACAGCTCTCACGCAACATTACTGCAATCTTCAGGAAGGCACTTCGACTCTACTTGTGCTCACTGGTGCCTGGGTTCGACCGATATGGCCAAGCTTCAGTCAACCTCGTTCAGCAGATCACCGACATGCTGACGTTCATCCCAAACGGCCCCGATGGCTTTGATAGATCACTAGTCTGGCCGTTGCTCATTGCTGGCTCAAGCTCCGTTCCAAGCTCACCATTCCGAAAAGTTCTGGCCGAACGTATCGAACTGTTAGGTGTATCTGGCAAGACCGGTAACATTGGACGAATGTACAAATTGCTTAACGAAGTTTGGCGAAGAAATGACGACATTGCGCTTTCTGCCACGGTCTGCGAAGCCACGCCCATCACTGCCGGCGCTGTCAGTCCTCTCGGCACCGCCAACGGCTCGCCTCTGCCTCCTCTCAACGGGAATTTCGGGTATAGTGCCGCTCCACAGATCCGATCGATGCAAGAGGTGCACTGGCGAGATGTGATGCGAGAGAACTGCTGGGACTTTTTGCTGATTTGATGAAGTGCATTTTGCGGCGGTTCGCAGACGATACCCACTTTTTGCTTTTGCATTTCTGCCTCGAGAGCCTTCTGGCTCCAGCAGGCGCGGCGTCGGGTTTGGAAAATACTTACGACATAACGAATCTCCCTCATATATTAGGCCCATGGAATACATACGCATGTGTTGAGGATTGCTAGGGCAAGACCGAACGATGTACGTGACCACGACGAGATGTTGATGGGAGCATGGTCGGATCGGTATAGTAAATAGTAGTAAGCTGCCAAGCCCAGAGGTAGCATGAGGAAGAGATCTGCAGGAGCGCTGTTCAGACAGCTGCACTTGATACTCCCAGACACTCAAAGCTAAGCATGGCTATAGCAAAGAGAAATAAACAAGACTCCAATTTACATTGGCCGCGTTTCCTAGCAACGTCCGTCTGAAGCAGTTCATGATCACATCCAGTCACAATTTATCGTCTCTGTTCTTCCAGTGGCGTGTCTCCGGGCGCATATCGTCGGACGATAAAGTGTTAACAATGACCCTGTCTGCCTCTCAGGATGAATGAGTACAAGCAAGTGCCGAGTACCCTCCCAGCACCCTCAGTCCTGTCAGGGCAAGTCGTTCTGCGCGGTCATAGTCGACGCTGTGTACATTATCGAGGGTCCTTCATCGTGCATCTCAAACAGAGCTGTATGCGTGTGGCCATCACAGAAAGCGGTTGAAGATCCAAGGCAAGATGCTCAATGACTAGCGCTGCCAATTGCGCAAGTTTTAGTGTGGATACGTTGATGCCTGATACGCTGGATGTTACCTGTAAGGCTTCACTTATTGCTTGTGGTTGACAGCCTTTAGTTAGCCCATAGCTTAGGCCAAGATCTAGCCTGGAAGAGACGATGACCGGACAGACTTCGAGCTGTGCAGCACCGTATCGATAAGGTGGAGTAGGGCTGTCTTTTTATCAAATCCACTTTGCTTGGAGAGCACCAAACGCTTGTGTGACAGGAAACATGCGTGATCAGCAACGTGCTATGTGCCTACCCTCAACTGAAGACAAGAATGATCAAGGAACAGCAGGACCACGGAGCAAGACGAACCAGTTTTACCAGGGCATAAGCATGTGTATTTTCCGTAGCAGCCCGACACAGTACCGATAGTTGTGCTATGTATGGTGTGGTAGCGCATATTGTGGTTGAGCAATTTAGATGCCTGGGACCAGAGTACCAGATACATCTCAGCTTAAAACGCGCAAGCCTTAAAATTCAATACTAGGCATCTGAGCCAAGCAGAGCAAGTAAATGGACATAATTGGTTTCAAACCTGCTCGAATCATATACTCATAGAGAGGTAGGATTCGCCTGTCAGACTATATAAGCCTCCCACAATTCCTTCCGTATTCCAAAGTCTCTACAAACAGACTACTCCGGCTGTCCGTCACTTCAGTTCAAAGTTCAAAGAAAGAGAATCGATTACGTCCGCTTAACAAGCACCACCACAGCTCAACCCAGTTCTTCAGTTCATACCTTTCCAGCGGTACATAGCACTACAGCCATGTATCTCCAGTCCTTGCTGGTCCCCTTCGTCTCCGCCCTCCTGGCCTCGACGGTCGCAGCAGCCCCGACCAAACGGGGCCCGCCATCCCTCAAGGTCTGCGACCACCCCGGCGTAGACGAAAGCGTGAAGCCATGTATCGTCGACGTTATCGAGTGGGACGTCTGCAGGCCGATCCCGGACTCCAACAACAAGGGCGACGAAGGCAGCACCTACGAGGTAAGCCATACCACGCGGCCTTTCTTTTTCTCTCACCACCATTCTTTCCAAAATCTAATCTAACATCGGTCGCTCTCGATAGTTTCTCGACGGAACCCCAACAATGGCCTGTCGCTTCTACAGAAGCGACACCAACTGCGTCGACGACTGGATCCCCCTGCTTGCTCAGGCGAAGGAAGGAGAATCGTCTGGGAAGTTCCCAAACCACTTGACGGGCAAGGCTTACTTCCGCATGTACAAGTGCCACGACTGGATGCGTGAGGAGTTCCCGAAGATATTTGATATACCAAATAAAGATAGGGGTCCTTGGTGGTGAGGAGGTGAGGATGCTGCGCGAGATACGGAGAGAACAGGGTCGTGATGGGGAGCGCATACGGTTGGACAGTGGGGTGTGGAAAAGTACGTCGAAAACCAAGTCATCGGAAAGGAAGCATAATTAATACCCGTGTTTCTTCAGCTCGCTTTCGGTGAATGCCCAAAGCCTATCGACCATCATCTCATCGTTCGAGAACTTGTTTCCTGCGTCTTCTTTCCCGACCGGGTTGTACATTACGCCCGCCTTGACATGCTCTTTGGCGTCCGTTGCCGCCCACACCTGCGTGTACGCTCCGACCTCCGGTGTCATCGCACCCACGACAATATCGTAGATCCTCTGGAAGTAGGCGTAAGCCCTGTCTCTACCGTCTCTGTACATGCCGTCGAGCAAGCCCGTTTTGACACGGCCGGGGGCGATGGAGACGGAAGTGATGGCCGGATAGTGCTTCGCAAGGCCCTTTGCATGGAGGACGTTGGCGAGCTTCGACTGGCCGTAGCGAGACATCATGTTGCCGTTTGAGCCGCCGAAGGAGGACATGTCGGTCTTGACCAGGTTCTCGTCGAAGCCTGTAGCGGAGTCGGCGAGGTGGGCTGCGCCGCTTGAGACGTTGACGATGCGCACGCTGGATGTTGTGTTCTCGGCTGTTCGTAGGAGCAGGGGCATGAGCAGCTTGGTGAGGAGAGCGTGGCCGATGTGGTTGGTTGCGAAGTGGATCTCGTAGCCGTCAGGACTTAGCGCTGGAGCCGCGCCCATGATGCCGGCGTTGTTCACGAGAATGTCGAGACGGGAAGCGTCGGCGAGGATCTGCTCGGCTGCCTGCTTGGTGGATGCCAGCGAGGCGAGGTCTAGCTGGATGAAGCGGATCATGCTATCTGCTGTTGGGATCTGCTTGCGGATCTCAGCCAATGCAGAGTCATATTTGGCTTGCGATCGAGCTGTGAGATAGATCCTGTGTGGGTTGTGCTGCGCTAGGTGCAGGATGGAATGGAATCCTAGACCGGCGTTGCCTCCCGTCACCACGACGGTCTTGTCGCTCAAGTCGGGTATACTGGTCTTTGGGTCGAACTTATAGACGTCGTAGGTTCTGTTGAGAATAGCGCCGAGATCCATGGTGAAAGCGTGCGAACGATACTGACTTACCGTGGTGTGTGCAGTGAGTCTACGAGAAGCACGGAGCGCTTCACCATCACTATATATCCTCGATTAACAGACATTGGCTCTTCTGCTCACAACGCTGAATCAGGTTAGCCTTCGAAGCTCGTCCGAGCTCGTCCAGAGCCAACTTTACGCCTAGCGCGTAGTGAAAAGAGGCACCACACAGCATTGGCAGACTGCAGTGGCACTATGCGCGAAGCCGGTCCTATCAGGAGGCATCGGGATAAATGGCTCGGGGCATTCGCAAGTTGTCTACGAAGAGAGAAGGAGTGGGAGAAGAAGAAGAAGAAGACGAAAGAAGAAGTAAGGCCGGCAAACTGATACGGGCCTAACTAATTCGAGGCTAGCGCTGATCGTTAGACATTGACGCTCTGCTTGAGGTACGGTCGTCAAAATTACAAGTACCTGTGTGTCACGATGTCGACGTGGGTCCAACGCCCGCCGCCTACTAAGCGTTGCACACAATTGGGTAATAGGGAGCGTGGGCAGAGAATCTTGGGAGAAGGACAAGGCCATGGGAACAATAGAGCGGTTGGAGGAGCTCACGGCACTAGCGACAATCGGAATCAGGTCCCCGACCCGAGCGTCAACGTGCCAAAGGACGTTGTCATAGATGGCTGACAATAACGAGGAATGTATGCTATCATTCTAGGTCGTGGCGATTTGTTTGTACCACGTGTTACAACAGACTGCGCGTTGATCACCCCTCTAGTTCGTCTTGAACTTAAGCGGCCCCTGGATCTTCCTGATCCTCGAACCAAAGAACGTTAGTGGCACCACAAAGAACAAGAAGGCACCGCCCATGATTGCCGTCTGGATGCCATATTCCACCTCAGGCCCCGCAGCCTGGGCCCAAGTCAATTGGACATAACCCAGAATGAAGCCTGCAAGCGTCCTGGAAAAATTAAGCAACGCGGCTGATTCTCCCGACGCCTCGGGGTAGCAATCGATGAGGTAGGCTGCGACGGCGGAGGTGGTGAGAACAGTAGAAAGGTTATGCATGCCCCAACCCACGATCAAGACCCAGAGATCCAAATGTCGCTGCACAGTCACACCGATCATGTTGTAGCCTGCTATCTTGAGCGGTAGCACAATCCAGATAGGGATCAGACGTGCTTCGGGTGCAATGACGCCGTTGTGGCGCTTGGCCCACAGCTTACCGATGAAGTCGAAGAGGTAATGGCCGAGTGGGATACAAAGGAGGGCGCCGAGGACCGGAGCACAGTAGATCGCGGCGAGACCGTAATAGTCGAGTCCGTAGGCTGGAACCACGATGACTATTTCAAAGTTAGTAACTGCTAAGTGTTTGAAGAACGCTGAGACACAATGCGGCTAGACAGTGCGTAGGCGATCGAATCGAGACACAGTGTACAGTGTGTCTCAACGTCGACGCTGTAGCTGACGTTTGTTGCGTGGTAGGAACACGACAGGTGACTTACCCGAAATTGTGGTGTTGTTTGCCACGGTGAAGCCGAAGTCGAGAAAGTAGAAGAAGCAGATTATGAAGATGGGTAGACGGGTCGCAGTGAGTCCCAGACGGGTACCCGCCCGCAGGAAGGTATTGTCAGTGTAGTGCGTCTTGGTCTGAGCAAGGCCAAGGAGACGCTGCCAACGGGGCTTCGCATATATGTCAGGGATCTCTGCGGCGTGCTTGTGGCGCGGGAAGAACGTCTCGTCACCAATCAGAACAATGGTCACGAGCGATGCCATGATGATGCCGAAGTTCAGGTACATTCCCACACGCCACGAAGACACCTGTAGCACTGCGGCCATAAATTGTGGGCCGAGGAAAGGCGAGAGAATAATCGCACAAGACCAGATGTTGATCATGCGGGGTCGTTCGTGGAAGAAGAAGACGTCGTTGATCCACATCAAACCACCTCCAGCCGCGGCGACAACGAAGAAGCCATTGAGAATACGGGATGCCATGTAGGATTCGAAGGAGTTCGCCGCGGCAGACCAGACAGCTGTCGCTGCAGCAATTACCGTGAAGTAGAAGAGAACGGGAAGACGCCCAAAGTAGGCAGATAGCCAGACGACGAAAAGACCGCCAACGCCAAGCATGAAAGTGTTGCCTGCCGTGGCGTGATTGACGGTGTTGGGGCTGATACGCCATGTTTCGGCCTGGACCAGGAGAGCTGATGCACCAGTCGCTGCAGAGTAGTCGCAAGTGAAGGATGCGATTGCTAGCATCACGAGGATGCTGCGCTTTTTCCAGACTGACCAGTTGAGAGGGTCGAGCGGTGAGTCGGATGGCTGAGGGATGAGCACTCGACCAGTGGAGTCTTTCTTCAGGACAGCATCTGCCGGTAAACCCAGCTGACGCTTGAGCACAGTCTCGTCGAGAGCATAACCGTTTTGCTCACCGAACCGCTCGAGATCGAGGTGCTGTTCGCCAGTAGACTTCTCTGGAGGAGGTGTCGAGATTGGTGAGACATCTGAGCCTTGTGAAGAGGTAGTCATTTTGGTGTTGTTCTCTGACTTACTGGCAGCCATATTGTCGCGCAGTTCGAGCTGTCTATACACGTGACTCACAGGATATACAGGCGTGGAAGCAGCTGAAGCGACTCAGGCGGGCACGACTTCTGATATAGTGATCAGCAAGATCCGCTTCCAGTACCTGGTAAGGGTGCATGGCACCGTCTCCGTCAGGAGCGGAGTTCAGTCAGCGGCTGACAGAACCTCATGAAATTAGCTCCGTTAGTCCAGCAATTTGGTATTGCGATATCATCCTTATTGGTGGAAAGGACGTCTGTTTGAGCCACACCCTGTACTAGGGCCGCTGACCAGAAAAGGCTTCTTTGTACATCCTGTCAAACCATGCATTGTTGGACCACTAACGACTTCATGACCCACGGCTTCCGAAATTTGAGTCCGTCTATGTAGGCATCATCGTTAAGCCTTCTGCATGCCTAACCATGTCGAGCTTAGACGCGATCACCTTGGGGATACTTGTATGCTGTTGCTGGCCTGAACCAGACAGTCTCGATGTGCTGACACGTTTATGGCGGCCGCCTTGGTGCGGATGAAATCAAGCAAAAGTACCTGAAGCTCTCTCTTGGAGTAAAGGATTTTGATGGCGTCCGCAGGGATGTAGACTTAGGGTAATTTTGGATGTCGATCGGTGGCCAGTTGCTTTTTTCGAGGACGGCGCAAGGGACTCACGGGCTTTACGTCCAATTACATTCGGCGTCTCTCGCTAGCGGGCGGACGCCTGCCTCGCCTGTTGTTTGCTTGGCGAGAACCCTCGCTGTGGCTACTGACACGTCCTGTATGTGACCTTGTACTTGGGACCTCAAGCATTCTTCATTTGGTCCGTTCATCGAACCCAGCCCCGAGTCAAAGCTACGCGTCATGATTCAGAATTGTTCACGCGTCTCGTCAAGGTATCCTGTTGAGAAAGAATGCTGCAGCATCGGCGCGTACCAATCACGTGAATTTGTTCACTCATATATGCAGGATAAGCTCACAAAGAACTCAGATGTCAGAGAAACGCCGTGAGCAGTCGCTGCGACACACCTCCGCAACCATCTACTCCCCGTGATTCAGAAAACTATATACGCGTAGAGTGATGATTGTCGACCGGTCTAATCCTGGACGTTCAAGCACAAGATCTCGTGCAGGAGGCCTTTTGCACTTCTTCCACAAATCGGCTGCGTATGGCCGATAGTATCAGCTCTGTAGCTACACAAGCCCTACCCGGTACAAGCGAACACTGTTTCACATAGAACCCTCACTTTCTCGGGTCATAGTAGTTCCCATGCTCTTGCTGTATCCCCTCCCCGCCTTGCAACCAACTCACTCGATCCTTACCAAATTGCTCAACCCTGGGCTTTAACTTGGTCTCGTGCAGGCTGAAGTCGTCTACAGTGCCAATTCGCATTACATACTTTCCCGGGAACCCGCTGCTGATCCTGTACATAAGCGTTCCGCAGACAGTGCAGAAGTGGTTCTCCATTGTACTGCCTGAAGCGATAGTAGTGTTTTGAGCAAACTTGGTCAATTTGTCTTTGCCTTTGAGGTGTTTGACGGCCTTGTCGTTGACTATGAAGTTGCTGGCGAACATTGAGGCCGTGATCTTGCGGCAATCTGTACAATTGCATATGAAGCTATCGACATAATCATCACCTTCGGTGGGCTGTTGATAGCGTTTGTGTCAGCAAGCGGCGCGTACTAAGGTACAAAGGCTTCTTGGGGGAGGGTATCTGCGTACAAACTCGAGCTGAACAGCACCGCAGTAGCAGGTAGCAGTGGCCCTATCGGTAGAGACCTCTGAGCCGCCGAGCGGGAAGTTGCCTTGAGATGTCATGTTGCTCGATCGGTTACAAGAATCTTATCCCTCAAGTGCTTCAAGGTGGTTGATGCACGCTTATGGCCGTGCCACGGTTCTATTCGACCAACTCAGGCTCATCCCAGCCGGCAGTCAGATGCATCTATATAGTCTCTCGGGTTCATGGAGATTGTGATGTCATGTAGGAAGTCTAGATGGGCCAGACCGGTCAATCTATACCTTTCTTTGTAATATTTATAAGGCCTTCAACCGTACGGAGTGCGAACCATTCGACCGACGAAAACCATGGCAAGACTTCCATATGAGATCAACCTGACGACGAGCTTCCACGATACCAACGCCGATGATAATCAGAAGCCTTGACTTAGAGATTGCTCAACGGTCGCAATACTTGACAGCGTAGAAAGAGGTGGGTGCTGAAGCATGGCTCGTACGGAGAAACAGATGAACCAACGTGGTGGGGTCATTATTGCCTGAGGCATTAGCGGATTGCTTAGATCTGCGTTAAGCTTCTTCGCAGCTCATTTCCGGAATTTTCACGTGCTTTTTGCTGCAACGCGTGCTGATTCGTTTTACAAACAAGGAAAGAGCGCATGCGCATCGCAGTTGCATGATGTAAACCAACCTCTTTTCTTTGCATGACCGTGTTAACCAAGACTTTGTTCTATGCGCCCATAAGTCCATCATCACAGTTTGATGGTGAGGTTAGAAATGATGTTTGATATCAGATGACGCTCATCCATCGAGTCGGCATAAAGGATGCCAAAGTCCTTGCCGCAGCTGGGACGTATGCGGTATCACTATCACCACTACAGATAATATCTCGGTTCTCGGATCCGAGCTTCACATACCATATACCTGAACGGATACAATGTCGTCGATTGACTTCAGTGCCCACAAACGCCCGATGTTCATCGAGGACAGCATTCTTGTCAGCCCACAGTACTGCAAGTCCTTCCAAATCAGCATGGACACAGAGAGGGCCACCAAGGCTGGGAGCTACAGCGTTACCCTCCCTCCAGCATCGCGCATTCACTTCCAGGTCGAGGGCAAGGCCGACGCTGTGTGAGGCGACTGACTTGCCTCTTGCAATCCGCTTGCTGCAGCGGCATATCCACGATACTCCTCACAGACGAGACGGTTTGCGACCAGAAGAGCGATATTCGAAAAGGGACGTCCAGTCGAACGAAAGCAAGAAGCAAGATCAGGACCATGGTGGCGAACACTTCTATGACAGGCTGCACATGCCTAACTTTCACCGGCCCAGCAAGGAAGAGCTGCTAGCAGCAGCCACTGGCTTCTGGGCTAGGATGAAAGTACGTTTCAAGTGGGCCACCATCAGGAGTATGCGGCCTTTCAACGTCGACGAGATTGTCGGCTTTTTCTCATGGATTGCTCTTGGTCATATCCTGTGGCTGGTCATTGGAACCACCACCTTCATATCTTTAGCTGTCTTCGCTATCAACACTGTCGTAGCTCAAGAGAGCCTTGCGGGCTGGGTAGGAGAATATCTCACAAAGTCTTCAGGAGTCAAGGTTGTTTTCGAGTCGGCCATCGTGCCCAAGTGGGGGGACGGTGTCATTACCTTCAAGAACGTTTTCATCTCTAGGCGACCAGGCCAGGACCAGAAATCTTCTGTCACAAAAGGTTCTCCTGAAGCTGCCGCCATAGCTGCTGCGAGAAAGGACATTCCTCCTGAGGACCAGAATTACACCCAGTTCGACATCACGCTTGGCGAAGTGAACGTCACTCTCTCATTTAGCAAGTGGTGGAATTCCAAGGGCTTGCTACAGGATGTCGAGATCAAACACGTACGAGGTGTCGTCGACCGGACCCACGTTTTTTGGACGGATGTTCCCGTCGACCCCAAGAGCTACAGACATGAACACAACCCTGGCGACTTCGAAATCGAGTCCTTCAAAATTGACGATCTACTTATCACCCTACACCAACCAAACAATTTCAGGCCTTTTACCATCAGCATATACAACGCCGATCTTCCTAGGCTCCGAAAGCAATGGCTCATGTATGACTTCCTGTGCGCCAACAGTATGACGGGCGAATTCGACCACTCCCTTTTCACCATCCACCCTCGACAGTCCCACAGTTATACAGGAGCCGATATGAACGATGTTGACGTAAATGAGCCATGGAAAAAACAGTCACGTATACGTCTTGATGCTCTTAATATCGACCACCTGAACAGAGGCGTTGAAGGTCCCTTCGGCTGGATCCGAGAAGGAAACGTGGATATAGTGGCTGACATGATGATACCAAACGATAACGACGAAAGTGTAATAAAAGTTATGAGCGACTTCTACGACCAGATCGAAGCCCAATTTCTAGTCAAAAAGTCTCATTTGCAGAAATTGCTCGAGCACAATACAACATATGGCGAACCGGAAGATGTTGCGCCCCATGCCCCCATTCCAGCAACTCCTTCAGAAAGCGATCCGACGCCAGACGCCGACCGAAGGTATCTTGTCATGGATTTGCGCGTTCATTTGAACGATGTCCGAGCACAGGTGCCGATTTTCACGAAAGACCTGTCATATGTCAACAACGCCCTCATTCGACCAATCGTGGCATACATAAATTCGCGACGCACATTCATACCCATCCATTGCAGAGTTGTCAAGCGAGTGAACGATTTCGATGGCAGCTGGACGATTTATGACAGCGGACTAATGGACGACCTCTCTGCCGAGACCTACGATGCTTTCAGCCGTGACGTGACTGACGAGCAGGCGCGGATGAGAAGAATCAAGAAGGTTGGTCTCTGGAGCTTGCAAGTGGCTGTGCAAGCCATTTTTCTGGTATGTTTCTAAAGTCTACTCGTTTCTGCACAACTAACCTCGAAATGTAGGGTATGGCTGGCACTATAGCATAATTATGATGGCGTTCATGATTGTAGATCACAAGCTAGGCGTTCGGCGGTCCTCGTTTATAGCGCAAAGCGGGAAGAGGCGCGTCTTCGTTCTATACATAGGGTCGTTGCCATTGAGAGGGAGGACGAGCCCTTGTCTTTGGCGTATGTTACCAAATAATTCGTTGTAGCGAGCAAAGAGAGGATTTCTCACTTAGTCCTATTCTCCCCATACCGACTGAAGCGCATCGATTGTGCGATGTCAGCCTCCTGCAACGGTGGTCCCTAGCGGTGACGTCCCTCGCGTTCTGTATTACCGCGGTCATTTCTCTCGGTGATGATCGATCGTGATTTGCACGAGCACTGATTCGTCCTCAAGCTTTCTGGACGCTAGCAGTACAAGGCAACAAGCGGCTGCATTGACTGACTACCTTTCGCGGACAACTTGATGTGTGCATGCAGATGGGATCTAATAAAGAGCAGAGACAGGGTGTGCAAACCAGGTATCTAACGTTGTCATCCTTTGCTCAATTTCGTGTCTTCCTTGAGTTGTGTCTTTCCATGTCCGGCACGTATAGGCTTATACTCCTTCACAACACCACCGATCAAGCTCTGTCTGCCCTGCGGAAGGTGTGCACAGATTTGTTCCGTTTCAGTGTCAACAGAGCTGAGTATCTTCCAAGCCTGATCATGGCTGCTCAAGACCACACGAACAAGTACTTGTCTTTTCCAACATCCACAAGCACAAGACGTTGGTGCACAAGCTGACTTTCAAGCGGAAAGGTCGAAGTTGCATCTCCTCGTGCTGGTTCCGCCTCGTGCCAGAGTAGCTATGCTGCCTGCTTCCCTCCATCGTACCGGCCGTGTCAAAGATCTAGCTGCCAACAAGATGGATGGGTCGAGTGAGAATGGGTCATGGTTGAGCGACCCTTCGGCACAAAAGCAATCGACGTTAAAGAGCCTGAGAAGTACATCAAGGTCACAGATGCCAGAGTGACTGATGAAGCTGACAAACAGACATGGCGCTGAGCAGAATTCAAATCTCCTGCGTTGCCGCAGGATATGCCAGTGGTCCACAGGCTAGGACATACTGTTCATGTATCGAGCTTCTTGACCGACACGGCTACAAGCCTCTAGTCCTAACCCACAAAGCCAGATAGCCCAGCATTCTGTAGCAAACAATGATGCCGAGCATGATACCAAACCACTCCCACATTTTGCCATCTTCGTAGGAGTAGTTGTATGCATCAAGCACCGCTGTACCTCGAATCTTGCCTTCGGCTTGCAGGTCGCTGGGATACATGCAGTAGTATTCGGAGCCATTCAGTCTTTTGCAGTCGTAGGTCGTCTTCTTGAACTGGTTGACCATCATTGCTTGGAACACATAAGCTTGGTAGTCGATATAGTGGAAGACGTCTAGTACAATGTTAGTGTGGCCAGGAAAGGACGAGGTATCGCATGCACTTACATTTCCAGAACACATTAAGAGTGCCCATAGGCACCAGGAAGCCTCCAACGCTCATCCATAACCCATTCGCGAAAGCTGTAGCAGCTAGCGCAACCACGAAGATTGGCACAATGGCGCTGATGAGCACAACCAAGCTTTCAGCAGCAAGCAGATCCAGGAAGAGCCATAGCACCCACAGCCAGAACCCGTCAGCGGCAACCCGGAAATTGGACAACCAGTAGGTCATCACACTGAAGATAAGCGTGATGAGCAGTAACCACGGTATGCCGATGAGAAAATTGGCGACCATAAAACTCAGCGGGCCGTACAGCCCGTTGGCATTTTCCTTTTTTAGTGTTTGTAGATCCTCGATTATGCTTGGTACATACGCAACAGCCATGAAGGACATGAAGGCCCCACCGAAGAACAAAGCATTGACGAAAGGCTGTATGGATGATTGCACATAGTCGAGACGAAGCCAGACGGTGCCCATGAGAATTGCGAGACCGGTATACATGGCTATACGGGCGCCATATGTCAGCATGTCGCGGTATGATTTGATCCAATTCCGATGAAGGAGGATCAAAGGAAGGTCTAGCCGCATTGGTTGGCCCGACTGAGCACTGTACGCTGGTCGCGCAGGCGGAGCGTCGTCCTCTAGCTGTGTGAGGACACGATGCAGTAAGTGGTGTGCCTCGGAGCTCATCCAGTGGTCCTGAAGGTCAGCAAGATCTGTCTTGGTCTGGAATCGTTCGTTTGCATCGAAATCAGTGTTGACGAGATCGAGCAGGAACTCGGCAGGATTCGTGTGGACAGGGATCGGTGCAATCTGGTCAAAGTACATTGCAGCATCCTCGACCGGGCCGAAAAAGCATGTTCGCCCTCGCGAAAGGAGTAGTAAACTGTCGAAAAGTTCAAAGGTCGTTGTAGAAGGCTGGTGAATCGAAGCGATGACGATCAGATGGTGCTTCTTTGCAATGTTTGAGATCAGCTTCATCACCTCATAGCTTGCAGCAGAGTCCAAACCACTTGTTGGCTCGTCGAGGAAGAGCACTTTCGGCGATGCCACCAGCTGACTTGCGACGCTCACTCGACGTTTTTGACCACCACTGATGCCTTTCCGAATAGGTGTGCCAATGACGGTATGCTCTTGTTGTCGAAGGCCTAGGGCGGCGATGAGGGAATCTGTCATTGCGTGTCTAGCATCTTTACTAAGACCGTGCAATGCAAGCTTGGCAGAGAAATCAATGGTTTCTCGCACAGTCAAGCTGCCAAGAAGTGCATCATCTTGTTCGACGTAGCCAGATATCTCCCGCAACCCTTTCTTGCCGATGGACCGAGAATTGACCTTGATGTGTCCAGTCCAGGGGGATTGTGATCGGTTTGCAAGGACGTTGAGCAGTGTTGTCTTGCCACTACCGCTGGGACCCATCAACGCGATGAGCTGACCAGCTCGGGCATAACCGCTGCAGGAGTCTAAGATTGTCAGTGGCTCTTTCGATTTGCGATCTTTGACTGTCACGTTAATATCCAGCCAGGAGAAGGATTGCACGGTGCCGTTCGTAAACAGATCGCCAGGTGCCTTCTCGAGATCCTTTTCGGCCATAGCGATGTTGGGGGTTCTAGAGACTTTGGCGCTGACAGTGGGTCTAGATGTGGTTGCTGCACAAGTCAGGCTTCACAAGTGGGTTGGAGCGCGATTTGTACTCGCGAACAAGCCTTAGCTTTATAGATGAAGACAAGTCATGATCGAGCCTCTGATCATGCATTCTGGTGTCCTGCATATGTAAGGGGTTCGTGGCCCTTGTGGAGCGGGCACGGTCATCGAGGTCAATTTCTGCTCGTGTAGCACGTATGCTCTTTGATGGCCGAGTACAGGGTTGACCATACGTGCGACTATGTGGAGTGGAGGACGGCTACCTTTCAACGTCCTGACCGGCTTCATCCTGTGCATGGGCCAGGGGCGCAAGGCCGCTTGGGTACGGCGAAGTGAATTACCGCAGGCGAGCTCGGGGACCATAAGCGGGCTTCTCGCTAAACTTGCCGATGGAAACCTCAGGTGGCCCGCAATGAGCCAATCAGACCGTGCAAATGTCTTCAATTTGGTCGCCGACCAACATCTTGTCTACCAGGTGAATGAGCTACACTTCAGCCGTGATACACCTGTACGCTCATTAGTCCTTGACCCCCAAGCCAAGTCGGTTCTTCTCATGGCGTTTGCTGAGTGGGGCGTGTCTATCTTTCATGGCTGTGTCGCTGCTATTAATACATGATCAGCTTATCTTACAGACATAGAAAACGCATCGCAATCAGTTAGCCGCCCACTGATGCACACATGATGAGGTGAGACAAACGTCGCAACGGAACGAGGAATGTGGCTGTTTAGTGCGATGTGATTGTCCGATGCACACGACCTGTAGAATACGAGTAGATGATTACTGGATACCTAGGTAGGCTTCGGAAGAAGAGCCAGCTTAGTCACGTGACATGGTAAGACCCGCCTTACAAGGATCGCGCCTGCTTCCTCCTGGCCGATGCCTGCAATGCAATAAAACCTAGAGGTGGCGAGAGCGTCTATACTGAATACTTTTGGGCTTCATAACCTCTAGCCGCATCTTGGTCATGCCTGTTCCGCTGCATATACGGTAGTTTTTGGCTGCTTCTCAAACGTGGTCCAGTAGTTCCAGCACCCACGATATGCCGCAGAGTACGACCACCACCAGTACCACCACTAATCCAAGCGCTCAAGCCTGCCTCTTTTGCCGAAGCAAGCACCTTAAATGCGACGCCAAGCAGCCCACATGCAACAGATGTGCAGCAAGCAACTCCGAATGTGTTTACGTGCAATCCCGCCGAGGCTACGTGGGTGGAAGACGAAAGCATCGTAGCCAACCTATGCAGCCGACAGTACAGGCTGCGAATAATGCATCGAGTCCAGATGATTCTAATGCTGGACCACTCTTCAGTAGCCAGCAGAGCCCAGCAGAGACCAATCAGACAGCTTCCAGCGACAGCACCATCACGCTGCCACGTTCATTTGCACCAGAGACATCCACAGATCACCTGATCGATGTCTACTACGACTACATCCATCCAGCACATCCCTTCGTTATTCCACGGGAGCTCTACAAGTCGAACCCTAATATTTTGCCGGAGCACTTGAAACGTGCAATGCGGTTCATCGCCGGCCACATATCTGGTTTGTGTCCGGATGGTGTCGCTGGTGTCGCTGATATCATGAACATCTGCATGCCCACCGATGGCTTCAAGGTCCAGACTTACCTCACATTGACGATCGCTTCGTATGCCCGCTGCGAGCGCGCACAAGGCGATACGACGCTCTTTCATGCAATCAACACGGCACAAGAGATCGGCATGCACTTGGAAGGTCATGGCCACGTGGAGTCCCCCATAATACAGGAGAGCTGGCGGCGGACCTGGTGGGAGCTATACTCTATCGCTAGCATGATTCGCGTCCTGACACCAACGACGACTGCACTCGATGCAGCCTACGACAGAATACTACCCTCCAACGATACAGACTACGACAGATGCCAATCCACAGAGTCCAGGACCCTAGACGACATGCAAGACCGATACTTTACTCACGACAACACGCCATACTCATCCTTCGCCTACCGGATCGAAGCAGTCCGCATCCTAAACACCGTCTTGGAAGCTACCCAGCAGACCTCAACCCACCCCAACCAAACCACCAACAGCTTGACAGCCTCGATCAAAAGCTACCTTCTTTCAAGCCCCGCTCCGAACAGCAATACGTTCACAGACGACAACATAGACGAAAACCTATCCTGCGCCCACACGACCATAAACCTCGCCTCGATCCTCCTGCACCTCCCCCGCTCCACCCTAGCCACCCAACCTCTCCAAACAATCTGCGCCACAGACCGCTCGCAAACCACCCGCTCCCGCTCCCGCTCCCCCACAGATCCGCAGTCCCACACCAACAATGCCCTCGCCGCCGCAAACGCAATAACCCATCTCCTCGTCTCCCGCCCCACAGCCTCTTTCCTCACCCTCTCCCCCTGCTTCTCCTGCCCCCTCGCCTTCGCCCTAACAGTCCAACTCTCCGCATACTGTCTCCGAGACAGCCGGAAGCCCGACGTCGACCACGCACAAGCTTTGTATCTGAGAGAGTACATCCAACTCTCGCTCAGCGCGCTCGACAACATCGGACAGAACTGGCCCGTGGCGAAAGCGGTCAAGAGCCAGTTGGCCGAGTTCGCGCGCGAGATACTGGGCAGGCCGAGGACGAATGTGAAGGCGCAGTCGCTGACGAAGAACGCCAGGCGGCAGCAGATTGAGAGTGGAGTTGGGGACGCGCCGGTTGCGGTGCAGGACTTTCATGCTAGTGCCTTGCAGATGCCGCTGGGGCTTGAAGGGGCGCCAGGAGTTGATCTTGAGGATGACTTTTGGCTGAGGAGTTTCGTTGAGGATCCTTTGGATCTCTCCTTTATTGGACAAAGTCATGGTCAGAGTTGACGAGTTTGCACACGTGATTCACGGAAAATTCATTCTTCATTGCTTGACTGATGTCCGTCGAAACAGTTTGTATTCGTGGTTTTACGGGCGCCGAGGTAAAGCGAAAAGTTTAAGCTATCTGCAACGACACTGGAATGTCGTTACAAGTTCGTGGTGACAGTCATGCTGTTACTATGCACCATCAAGACGGGCCCGAGTCCCTGCGTCAATACTTCGAGATCAGTAACGTAACTTAGACTGTCACTCTCGCTCTTCCAGGTACCCTCCACTGGCGCCGGTAACGTGGTGAAGATGACTGCTGCATCCTCGCTGTTCTGGCTGATCAACTCGTTCAGAATAAGGTGCTGAGCTCGACAAGGTAAGTCGTTGAAAGATAAGGGTACGGTTGACGACGAAGACGCGTTGTTCCCAGCGAATGATCGAGAGGGTGATGCCCCTCTAGCGTAGATTGAACGAGACGGCGGACCAGCTTCAGGTAGCGCGTCGAATGTTCTCCGCGTCTCCCCTTTGTGGCGGGGGTGTTTCTGCTTTGCGAACATAATCGATGGTCCGCCTTGGTCATCGCTTGCAGTTTCAGTTGGTGGAATAGGTGTAGCAGAGAAAGTTGGTGTGGCTGTTCGTGACCTGTTAGATTGCGATGCTTCAGACGGCTCATCGGGGAGCGAGCGGAGTCCTGCAATCGGTGAACCGTTAGCCATTGCTTCCATGCTGTTATATGCTCGAAGCTGATGCCGACCACGTGGCCCTGGGGACTGATTGTCAATCGAATTGTCATCATAGCTGGATTGAAAGCCTAGGCGTGGGTCGTCGGCGCTCGATGGTATAGCTTCATGTAAGCTCGAGGCTCGGCTGTGGCGCTTGCTGCTCCTCTTCGAAGATCTTTTGCTGCTCTTCTTCGACGACATTTTCTTGCCGTCTGAAAATCCGAGGGCACGCCGACCGTCACTGGTGGGCAGATCTTCTCCCGTGTGTTCAGTATCCTCATAGGCATGCTCATATTCGTCATCTGCATCCTCATCATCAAGATACTCTTCGTCGGAATCAATGTCTTCATATTTTGAGTCGTCACTGTCTGCGTGTCTGCTTAGAAAGTCGTCGTCGAGTCTGTGGGTGCGCATACTCTGGCCCATGCCTGTGCCAGATAGATTGCCTAGAGACAACCGCTGGCGAGGGCCTTGCAGGAGCTTCCGTAAACCGCTGAACCTGTTAAGTGACGGCTCTCTGCGGTTTTCCAAGGAGGGTGGAGGCCATGCGTTATCGTCAGCAATGCTCAGAGCATCGACAGCGTTGATTTCGCCCGACCTGACCTTGCCTCGAATCTGCTGGAGCTCCTTCCACCAGTCTTCATCCTCCAGCACCTGTTGGACTTGATTTTCGGTCTCTTCACTAGCATCCTCACCGTTGACGATCAGACCGTAAGATTTGATGTCGCCGCTAGCAAGGTAGAAGACGAGGACCTCGGCCTTGATACGAAGATTTTCGAGTAGCCCAGCCACCCTCTCCTTCTCTTCTTGTACATCAGCGGCATATTCTACGAACACCGCGACACGCAGCTTGTAGGCCTTTTTCCATTCTGGAACTGTATTCAGAATGCATCCCAGCTGTAAGATCAACGTATACGTGTCGAAGTTGACCGTCGTATGGCTCGATTGTATGTCAGGGTCTTCATCAGAGGAGATGTTGGCTGACATCTGAATCGGCCAGAGATCGATATACTTCTTAGTCGATTCGCCTTCTTTTTGGTCAGGGAGCTCGAGATCTGAAAACCCGGTCGCAACTGCGACGTTGATCTTCAGCTTCAGCACCAGATCCTCTAGAGTGAGGACGTAGCTCTGCAGATCAGTTCTCTTCTCGACATAACAGATGTCTGTTGGTAGAGCCCCTTTGACCTGACCTTGACTCCTTCGTCGTCGCCTCGACGGATCTTTACGCTCTGGCGGAGGAGAGGGGATGTCCAGAAGCGGTTGTTCTTGCCTGAATTGAGCGAGGTTAAAGAAGCCCATAAGAGCGAGATTAGGACGTAGCCCGCCCAGGCCGGACGAGAAGACGAGATTTCGTGCGCCCCATTCCATGCTCGGTGACACCACAACGTTGACGAAAGCCTTGATCTTCATCATGTCGATAAAAGCCGTCCAAGCTGCGCGCTGTTTCTTGGCTTCTGGTACCGAATTGCCGAAATCTTCTGTCACTATCACATGGCCGAGAATGAAGAGTCCACCCTTCTTGAGGCTGTTTGCGAACTTGATTAATCGGATACCACGACGAGTGTCGTTGACGAATAACAGTATCTGCGGCCTCCAGTATTTGACAGATTCTGTCTTGAGGCGAAGTAGGTATTTTCGAACTTGGTGATAAATAAGACCTGACGTGACATCCGAGCCCCATGGCTTAGGCGGCGTCGTATAATGAATTATCATGAAGAGGAAGACCAGGATCGCGATGGATGCACCTGCTGCAGAAGCATCAACGAAGAACATGGACCCAACACTCAGGACTGCTCCAAGAAGGGCGGTCCAGAGGTTGAAGAAGCGAAACGACGGCCGAAAGTTTGGTGCAGAACTGACTTTCAGCAGCAGACACGCTAAGTGTAAGGAAAAGTTCATCAAAAGGTAGCTCATTGTGACGAGTGAAGCGATGCTGTTAATGTCGAACAAGATCGTGATTTGTGCAACGAACCAAGTGAAGAGAACTGCGTAAACAGGATCATCAGCACTTTTCGTTCCTTGTCCGAACAGTGATAAGCCAGGGAAGATGCCGTCTCGTGCTATTGCTTGAAGTTGTTTTGCCGGTCCAATCTGTAGCATGTCAGCACAAGTCATGAATTGTTCACGATAGATTCTGCACGTCAGCATTATGGACTAAGACCGAAGGATGCACCAATCGTAATGCATATGTTTCGTCGAGTTGGTGCTCGCGGTCGGGTCAAAGAAGAAGTGGGATCGGTGACGGAGGAGAGGGAAAACACTTACGATGCCCATTAGGACTGAGAACGAGGTTGTCGCAACCTCGCCTAGCAGGACTAGAACTTCCGAGATATTGACGTCTTGAACAACGTTGACGTTCTTGTAGAAGGTCATCCTCGTTATACTAGCTGCCATTGCAACTATGACAAGTGCGTAAGACACGAAGGTAAGCAGGATGCCGTACAGAGTGCCAGAAGGAATAGATTTGCTTGGGCTTTTGAGGTCGCCGGACATGCTCGCACCAGCAAAAATCCCTCCCGTCGCAGGAAAGAGGATACCGAACATGTTTGACCAGGTCTCACGCTGGTCTTTTGTCTGGCTGCCATTTGCGCCTTTGATGAAACGTGGCAGCAAATTCTCGCGCAAGGTTTTCAGGCTGGCCCCGGTGAAGTGTGTATACTGTCGCAAATGCGCCGGTCTCTTGAAAGGGTGTACCAGAAGAGCTGAGACTGGAATGCTGAACGTAGCGATCAGGAGGACTAGGAGTAGACCATTACTAGCCCGTGAGAAGAGAGCGCTTCCAGCCAGACAGATCATAACACAGAATATGACGACACAAGTGCTCCAAAGATATGGATACCAGCCCGTCTCCGGCAACCAATTTGACCAGATTCCAGATTCATTCCCAAAGTTGTAAATGAGGCAGTCCACGAGCCCCACAGCATTCATTCCCGTGTTTAGGACAAATCCGAGGTAGGACACGATGCCGATGGATCCACCAAATTCTGCTCCAAGCGAGCGAGAGATAAGGTAGTATGCTCCCCCACCGCGAACTGTGCCGTTGGAAGCTACTGCAGAAATGGACAAAGTCGTCACTAGATTGATGATGTATGCTGCGACCAAAAGACCGAGCATGCCCAGCAGACCAGCTTGCCCGAGGATGAAGCCAAACCGAATGAACATGAGGATAGACAAGACATTAAGGCTGGTGGGCACAAAGACACCAGAGAACGTGCCGAGTTTGCTGGAGGTGGGAGCAGATTTTGCGCCGGACTTGCTGTTCCGCCGCTCCTTTTTATCTCCGAGACCAGCTTCGAGATCCGCGGCCTTGTTATCCTTCTTTCGACCCAGGAGGCTTCGTTTCGGGGACGAAGACTTGTCCTGCAAATCGGCATGGCCGTCAGTGCTTGGCGGCGGTTGTGAAGCTGGTTGTCGGACATTGATGGATGTCGATGTCGCCCCATAGTTAGGTACGTGTGATTGGATGTCTGGGGGAAGCGAGGACCTCCTAAGCAGCTCACCAGCATCATCTGTAGCTGTTCTGGTCAAAAAGCTCGGTCGGCCCCTGGTCAGCGTACCTCGACCGAGGCTGGGCCACTTCTTTCCATTGGTCTCAGCCATACCTCGTATATTTCATCAATACCGCACGTAGACCCAGCAGCATGGTCTAACAAGCTCTGGGGGGTGCAATGTGCCCGTTGTTCGTATTGTCGCGCTGATTCCGAGAGAGGTCGTAAGCGAAGAAGGGTGTGAAGCTCATCGAGCTCAAGCAAGGTAGTTTCCAGTTGGAGGACGTTTCAGATGCCGTTTGGGCGTGTTCCTACCTTCGCGCTGCCACGCCTCTAAAGACCGCACCGTTTACGGTATGGAGACACCCGTGTCCACAAGTGCGATGATAGAGAAGAATGCTACGATGTATATGAAAATGGGCGATAATGCCTTGGCAGTGTCGAGTGGTGACGAAAATCTTGATGTTCGAGAGCATGCAGTGAGGGATGTTCGTCCCAAGCGGATTAGTGTTCCTGGTCTCCAAGGCGCGTCATGCCCAGACTGGCTAGTTTTGGCAGGCACCTCCCGGGCAAGTGATGTGTGTCATGCATGAGGTTTGGGGCACGCACAGCTAAGTCATGTGCCCTGGGAGCCTGCTGAAGGCTTCACCAGCCAATCGGCAGGGAGCAGTTGGGACCTTCAGCTCTACTTTTTTTATCGGACGAGCCCAATATACTGGGTCCCATGCTTCATTTTAGTATCGAGATAGTGTGTGACCTTTTGACGGTGCTTGTGCAATGTTTTATGTGTTTGTTATATTCGTTCAGTAGTGCCTAGCACCTTTCACCGACGTCGTATGGTCGCCTCCAGCAGTGCTTCCACATCCCTTCCTTTGCAACGCAGCGTGTGAGCGTCGAGACAGCGACCTGCATTTACCGATAAGAGTAGCCAATCATGTCCGCTCGGCCCCTCGACATAAGGCAGCACAACGATGGGGGTTCGATAGCAGGCTCCCGATCTGGCTCTGTCTCTGTATCCAGATCGCAGAGTCGGCAGGTGTCGACGATGAGACTGTCTTCGCCTGTGCCAGGCCAGTCGGATCCTCCGTCAAGACAAGCATCCAACGCAGGGGCTATACCGATTGATGGGACTGGCGAATTAGCCTCACGAAGCGAGAACTCATCCGTGCCTACCGCGGGCCCTTCTGCCTTGTCATCTGCCCTGGCGAGCAACCCGCAGACAGTCCCTCTACTAGCAGCAGGCACCCCTCCAAGAACAAGCGAAGCCAACCTCAACGATCGAGTCCCGCGGAGCAATTATGGCTCGCTCGACACGAGACAAGGCGTTGCCGACCCGGCTGCAGGGTCGGCAGCAGACCCCGAAATTGTGAAAAGGCATCTGGTACAACCCGAGCAAGCGAGTGTCCGCTTTGGTAGTCCACGGCGCATGCCGCAATTCGACGGACACGCATCCGAAGAGTTCTCCAGTCTGCAACTACAGGGAGGGGACATCACACGCGAGGTCTATCGCTGGGCTGAAGACGCTGAAGGCAGTACGAGAGGGAGATACAGGCGCAGCCAGAGTTTTCACGTCAATCGACCTGAGCCTGAAGACGAGACCCTAGACATCACCAACATTCTCCAGCCAGGAGGTTTCCGCCGAAATTTCCTCAGAAGACTTGGTGGCAGTCCTGCTCCGTCGGATCGACACAAGGACCGCAGCAGCGTCGATGTTGGGAGAGCGCCACCCAAATTGTTCACCAACAGCTTTTTAGAATTCTTGACCATGTATGGTCACTTTGCCGGAGAAGACTTGGAAGAAGACGACGAAGTGCTGGAAGAAGATGAATACTTCTCCTCCGACGCCGAGCATGCTTGGGGTGGTGATTCCGAAGAGCGAGAGTACGGCGAGGATAGTGCTCTACTGACGCCCGGCGGCAAGAGGAGGAGGAAACACAAACATCGGGCTCCCACCGGCACGGGTAGCAGTCTCAACGCTGCCCTACTGTTGTTGAAGTCCTTCGTCGGCACTGGCGTATTGTTCCTGCCACGGGCCTTCCTCAACGGGGGGATGCTCTTCTCCTCCATGGTTTTGCTTGGCGTGGCAATCCTCAGCTACTACTGCTTCATCCTTCTCATCAACACCCGCATGAAAGTCGAGGCGTCTTTCGGTGACATGGGCGGAATCCTCTACGGCAAGTGGATGAGGGCTTTGATCCTGTCATCACTCGTCCTCAGTCAGTTCGGATTTGTGTCGGCCTACACCGTCTTTACCGCGGAAAACCTGCAAGCCTTCGTCTTGGCCGTCAGCAAATGCAAGTCCTTCATCGACATCAAGTTCCTGGTCATGCTGCAGCTGGTCATCTTCCTTCCGCTGAGTTTGGTGCGGGACATTGGCAAGCTTGGAATTACCGCCCTCGTGGCAGATGCATTCATCCTTCTTGGCCTAATCTATCTGTACTACTTTGATGTGTACACGATTGTCTCCAACAAGGGCATTGCAGATGTGGAACTCTTCAACCCCTCCTCCTGGACCTTGTTCATTGGCACAGCAATCTTTACCTTCGAAGGCGTCGGCCTGATCATCCCCATCCAGGAGTCGATGAAGCATCCCGAGAAGTTTGCCGGCGTGCTCGGCTTGATCATGATCATCATCACCGTGCTCATGACGTCGATTGGCGCTCTGTCCTACGCTGCTTATGGCTCGGCGACCAAGACCGTGGTCATTCTCAACTTGCCACAGGACAGCAAGATGGTCAACGTTGTGCAGTTTCTCTACTCTCTCGCCATCCTTCTGTCGACACCGCTTCAGCTCTTCCCTGCAATTCGAATCCTGGAGACAGAACTGTTCACGAGAAGCGGCAAGTACAACCCTTACATTAAGTGGCAGAAAAACATCTTCCGATTCGTCCTGGTGGCTGTCTGTTCATTGATTGCGTGGGGCGGCGCGGGTGATTTGGATAAGTTCGTGTCTTTGGTTGGAAGTTTCGCTTGTGTTCCGTTGGTATATGTCTACCCACCATTGTTGCATTTGAAGGCGGTGTCAAGGACTACATGGCAGAGGATGGCGGATTATGCGTTGGCAGTTTTTGGTATTCTTGCGTGTGCTTACACCACGGCCCTGACCATTCAACAGTGGGCGGGAGGTTCTCAAGCGAAGGCGCCGGGGTACTGTGACTCTTAGACGGTGTCACTATAGTGGCTGCGTTGGTTGCAAGCGGTGGATGGGCCAAATCACGATTGTCTAGGCCAGCGTTGGTCGTCTTGTGTGCTAGTAGTTGGTACAATAGAGTGCCTCCAAATAGTACCCTAATATTCACACCACTACCCACAAGAATCCTTATAAGCAAAGCCACAGTTGAAAGTTTCAGGGGCCGAGCTAAGCAAGGGGACGACCCGCAATTGTGCGTCGCTGCCCTGAAACCCTGGAGCCAGGATGGAGAACAGCGAGGACATTCTTGTTCTGGATAGGTAGGATGCCAGGCTTGCGCATGCAGCAGGACCACGTTCAACTTCTCTTTTGAATGCATCACTGGGAGGTGCTTCTATCGTAGTATTGTAGCAACAATATCCGTTCGCTTTTTTATCCTCGCTTCTTCAACAACTGTATACTTAGCTACCAGCCTTCAGCAGGTTATCGAACTTGGAGGACACGTTGCTGGATCAATGTGTGCTCACGAACAGTGAAAACACCTCCTTCCGAACATGCCCAAACCATATCGTCCCTCGTTGCCGACCATTCCTTCCTCGTATTATGGCGTTCCCGCAGACGGGAGCATGAAAGAAAAACTGGGCGACTACCTGCACCCCAACTCGAACAACCTGCCCATGTACAAAGACAAGCCCAACTTCCCCTCCGGCAAACGGAAGGTTACAAATGGCAACAAGGTGGGCGCAGTGGTGCTGCTGCTTGTTGGCATGTTATGGCTTACAGGCGTAATACGTATGCCAGGCCAGGCATCTCTGTCCACAGGCTGGACGTCAGACACGAAGAAATGGGCCAGCAGAAAAGACGCAGTGAGGCAGGCCTTCATCACGAGCTGGGACCACTACGCCGAACACGCTTGGGGCATGGATGAGTTCCATCCTGTCTCGCAAACCAGCAAGAACATGGGGTGCGCCCGACAACACGACTCGTGTCCGCCCACTGGATGGATCATCGTGGACGCTCTCGATACAGCCATGATGATGAACTTGACCACTCGCGTCACCAAGGCAAGAGAGTGGATATCTACCAGTCTGGATTTCAGCAGGGTCAATAGCGAGATGAGTACCTTTGAGACCACCATCCGAGTGCTAGGAGGCCTGTTAAGCGCTCATTACCTTAGCACCACCTTTCCGCATCTTGCCCCGATCCCAGATGACGATGTTGGAGCCAAGGGCGAGGACCTGTACATTGAGAAGGCCGTTGATCTGGCTGATCGCCTACTCGGAGCATTCGACACCGAGACCGGCATACCACTGTCTTCCTGCATCCTCAACACTTCCACGGGCGTAGGCAGTCGCGGTGAAGCCGGCTCCGCCTCCACAGCAGAAGCGACCACTTTGCAATTGGAGTACAAATACGTCGCCAAGCTGACAGGCGAGCCATTGTACTGGGAGAGGGCCGAACTTGTCATGGAGGCGGTCGATAGGCCGAGACATGAGGCCGGCCTGGTTCCAATCTTCATCAACCCCAAAACTGGCGAATTCAAGGGCGAGAACATCCGACTGGGCAGCCGAGGCGATTCATACTATGAGTACTTGATCAAGCAGTATTTACAGACAGGTGCGAGAGAATCAGTCTACCTCGATATGTGGGAGGAATCCCTTCAAGGCATGAAGAAGCACCTTATCACATGGTCGACGCACTCTAACCTTACCGTCTTGGCCGAACGAGCGAACGGTCTGAAAGAGCCATTGACCAGTAAAATGGACCACCTCGTGTGCTTTCTGCCTGGCACCATCGCCCTTGGAGTCACTCATGGCAAGACAGTGGCACAAGCCAAAGCAGCCATGGGCGGCGCATGGGGCAAGAAGCAAGAGGAAGACATGATCCTCGCAGAAGAACTCATGAACACCTGCTATGGCATGTATCTTGTGACGCCAACTGGCTTGGCCCCCGAGATCGCATACTTCGATCTAGACTCATCACCACGCCAATGGGACCTCGAAGACCCCGAGTGGACAATGCCACGCTCAGCGCCTCTCGATCCGAAACCTAACGCGGCCTGGCGAGACGATTACGAAATTCACTCAAACGACGTGCACAACCTCCAACGACCAGAAACAATTGAATCGCTCTTTTACATGTGGCGCATAACAGAAAACCCAAAATACAGGGAGTGGGGCTGGCAGATCTTCCAATCATTTCTAAAGCACACAGCAATTTACAACGACCAGGGGGAAGTCGTCGGATACACCAGCATCAACGACGTCAACAAACATTACACAGGGAACAACAAAATAATGGCTGGGAGCGCTGTCCACAGGGACAACATGGAGGGCTTTTGGCTGGCGGAGACTTTGAAGTACTTCTATCTCCTTTTTGATGATCAAGTGAGCGATTGGAACGATTTGGAGAAGGTCGTAATTAACACCGAGGCCCATTTCTTGCCGCGGTTTGATATTGGATCGGAAGGGAAGGTGTGGAAGACTGGCTGGGCAAGGAAGGAGAGGCCGGTGGAGGCCTCGAAGGGTAAGAAGAGACAGTGATCTTGTATAAAAAGCTGGCATTTGAGCGTTCGTGATAGGTCCAATACGACTTTCCTTCGATCACAACCTGCATCCCATTCAATATTCTGATCCGTGGGTTCATCTCCACCCGAAGCCGTGCATCTAACGCCACACAGCCTCCGGTCATGGTTGCCTGCCCTGGCTCGCATTCATGACACCATGCCACAGATCTGAAGGTCTCCCAGGTACAGTTTCCCGAAACGCAGGAGGGTCGCCATTGAAACTCCGTGGACCAGGTCCCCGCTGAATTGCACGATCGAGTGGTATACCATCGCTCGGAAGCGTGAAAAAAGCGAGCGCTTGCTTTGTCGTCAACGACGCTGAGTCGGATGAGACGGGTACTACGGGGCAGATCAGCACTTGTTGTACGAACGGGTCGAAGGCCAGGGCCAGGATCGCGATCAGAGCCCGCAAGGAAGCGACGGACAGGACTAGCCGATCAACTACGAGCAACGTCGCGCCGAGAGATCCTCTAGCCGCATCTTCAAGTGGACGAGCGATCTCTTCTTCTGATACCCTATCTACTTCAGTTGCCCCAGACACGATCCGGCCACAAACAGCGACAAAAGAGACTTGGAGGTCGTTGCAAGCACGGAGATCAGAGCGTGGAGCGCGACGCCATGGGGGAGCTCCAGTATTGGCTTGCCGGAGAACACCTGTTTAATTGTACCAATGGCGACTGAGCACAGTTACACAGTATGCTAGTAGTGAGAACCGACGTAGCCTCAGGCCACCATGCGTTAGCACTGACGCGAAGAATGTGTTCCCAGACTCTCCGGGACCAAGGTCTTCCTTTACGGTACATGCTGCAACAGGTACAAGGTTCTCGCGAGGATCCGACCTAACCGTGACGGTCGCCGGTGTGAGCCTCGACATGACTGAGGAGATATCAGTCGTCTTCGTCGGCTACATGTGGCCTCAGTCTCGTCGTGAAAGGGTGTAGCAGACGTTGTCCAGTGAACAAGATCCCCTGAAGCAGAAGGACACAGCAAGCAATCGAAACAAGAACCAGCATCTGGCAGAAAAAGAGACGCTGTGGCGGAAAGGATACCTGTGACAACTCATCAAGGCTAAACCTCAGTTGTGAAGCCCACTCACGGTCCAGCGAGTTGCCACTTTTGACGTGTCCTTCGCGAGAGCGCGAGCAAGACAAGTAGGCAAGCGCAAGTAGCCCTCGGCTCATGGCTTTGTTGTCCCTGGCACCATGCCAGCTTTGCAAGGTTAGCTGTGCAAGGTTGGCTTTGTGGCTGGCTGACTTGGTGGTGTCAGCACGAACTTGCTCTTATCTACCAATCGCTGACCGTACGTCAGATGCAAGGCCCCTTGTAGAGGCTGTATCGGAGTCTGCGTCGATTCGACGGGTATGTGTGTGACTTCAAAAGGGCTGAGACTAGTGAGGTGTTAGCACGGCGACTCATCAGTCGGCTGAGCTTTGGGCTCTGCGCTGTCAGGCAAACGGTCCGCGTTGCTTGGCTTCTTGGCAGGACAAAGCTGGTTGGTACGTACATCTACTGGTCTTTTCAGCGATGACAGCAAAACCTTGCACATCAACGAAGCTCACATGCTATTTTCATGCCTGACAATTGACAAGGCTGAACAACGTATCATGAATCGCATGGAGTTTTCCAATACACGTATACGATTTTAACACCTTCTCGGTAGCCAGTTTGAGCATCCTCTCTACCATTGTTCTTCATTAGTGATGGCCGAAGGCAATTGTGAAGAGGCCCGGCTAACCTTTGACTTTGATGTGAGAATGTCATCTCATCTCACCTTGTGTTGTACACAGTCAGTTTCCTCGTCTCCCTTAGGTCCCTATGATACGCATCCACCCTATTCCTCATGATATTGCACGCTTTTCCCGCACTCTCGGCAAAGCCCTTACGAGCGTCGACAGACTGAAATCGAAGCGAGACGTACTTGATGCTTTCTTCCTCGACCTGCTCCGAGTCCTTATGTCTCGGTTGCCCAAACACGGCGACATTCCAGCCCTCGTTTTGCGTCAGGACGCGAGAGGTCTTGATCTTGATTTTGCCTTTGTCGTTTTCAACAACGACCTCCCGGCATTGATCCTGGCCTTTCTTGCTGCTGCATCGGCATTTCTCGGGTGCAAGTCGTGTATGCTCGGTGATGGGGATTGCGACTACGCGCTTGCTGTTGCCCACTTCTGTGAGGAGAATGATCTGCCCTGCAACAGGTTCTGTGAGGAAAGCACCACCTTGGCCACTCGTGATTGTGGTGATTCGGTTCCTGCTTCTGATCTCCGCCTCGGTCCATGTGCTCTTGGATATATTGGTCCATTCGCCGCTCCCAGCACCTGATCCGGTCGACCCGGAGCTGCCGCTGGCGCTTCCTGGAGTAGCAGATTCGACAGAGGGCGCAGCTAAAGGGCTTCGATGCATCCAGATTTGGACATGACCTCCTTGACCAATGATTTTACCTTGACCATCAAACATTTTTGCCTTCTTCTTTGCTTCACTAAGGACATGCTCGGTATATGCCACACCAAAGGCGGTGACGAGTGCTTGAAACTTAAGAGCATCTCTTAAAGTTGCGAAAGGCAGCTCTTGCACAGTTTGGTCTGAGGTCATGGGCTTCCAGATGATACTCGACGCAGCATCGAGAGTCATCGCGTAGATAGGGCTGAGGAAAACCTTGCGGCTATCGATTTCCCTTTCGTGTACAGTAATATCAACGTACTGTGAATGATTCGATTTCGTGGTAGCTCTGGCCAGTCGCAGGCGTCCTTCTGCGATTCCAAAAACCCTGAGTTCTTCCACACTAGCCGGATCACGCGCCTTTAGTACTGTTCTCATTAACAACACCTCACCTCCGTTTGCCTCAAGCGGTCCGGGCATGGGGACTTCGATCGGCTTCCAAAGACCTACGTTGAAGGCTGCTGTGTCTTGCCTCAACAATTGGTCGTCACTGACGCGCGCCAGTGGATGCTCGCCTTGCAGAAAGCGTTGAGCTTCTTCAGTCACTTTTCTGACAAGGCTCCGCGCATAAGCGGCGTTGAATGGGTCTTCGCAATGTGAACGGAAGCCTCGGTCACTTTTTACCTGATCGAGCAGCCAGATACATTTGAGAAGGTTTAAGTACTGCACTGGTGAGGGACACACGATGAATGGTTCTTCCTCTCTAAAATCCTTTGTGCTGCTTTCGTAGAAAGACTGCACTGCATCAAGCTGCTGAGAAACCGTGGGAATGACCTCTGAAGCGGCCTTTTGGTAGCTTTGAACAAAGCATTCCGCGATGTCTGCCGATACCAGGACAGAACCAGGATGAAGGTCACACGGTTGTAGATACCCGATCAGCCAATTAATTTCTTCTTGGATTCGCTTCAGTCTCTCAGAGCCAATAACTTCTGCTGTTCGCTGCAACACGAAGTTGGCTCGATGAAAGCAGACCTGGACTCGGGCTTGCTGTTGGCGAACATGGTCAGCTATGGTGAGGGCCCAGACGATGTTCGTGATGTAGCCATCTTTGCTCTTCTGGAAATAGTGATTGTGTGCTATGAGTTTGTTGCAGGTCTCAAGTGTTTCTTTGGCTTCTCTTATGGTCGATTGTACAAAGTCACTGTTCAGGTCGACTTGGGCCGGGCCAGCACCAGGGGACTGTGCTGCTACGTCAACAGCGTCAAGAGTTCTAGCCAACGTCCTAACATCACCGAGGAACTCGGTGAACTCTCGAGCTTCATGCAGTTAGCACATGTCGCAGTAGGACGCAATTCTCATGCATACGAGCGCTGGTGTATTTGCTTGAGCCAACATTCTGTATGCGCCAGGCAAGTTTCGCAGCTCCCGCTAGATCGTTCAGACCCAGCGGCATGATGGAACTTCGGCTGTCGTCGAGAGAACAAAGAAAGGTCACAAGCCAGTAGTAGTGGTCTCCGGGCCTGCAATGAGAAGTTGCGTGACTCTTAGTAGAACTGGTACTCCCGAATGAACAAGCGTATTTGGTGAAGAAGAGTCGTTGGACATAGAGTAGCCAGTGAAGTAATGCGGGACTGGGCTCAACCACTGAGTGATGACCGTAAGCACTAATATGTCTTGCCTTTTGCCGTGTTGTCCTTCGAGAATACATGACTTACTCTACTTGTTAGCAGTTCCTTAGCGAGTAGTGGAGATCGTGGCCGAATTAGCCAACCAGAAGTGTCTCAAGCCACTTCCTGAACAGTGGGAAGCGAAACAGAGCTTGGCTAAATCACAAGCTAAGCCACTTACTGTTGCCTTCAGCTTCACTGCGCCCCCGCCATTTGACCTCCGAGCGGATCAATGCTCTAGTCCTGCAAGAATCCTGCACACTCCGGTCCCGGCTGTGCCAAGTAATCACTTTGCCTGATCGGTGGAGATTGCAAGGTCAAACTGAGACATGCATGGATAAGGCAGACTCAGGACGCCCAAGTCTTGCTCAAGTCTTGGCCAAGTCTGCGTCCCTGTCAGCCTTTCGTGAGTGCTCTGGAAGTGACGCGCTTTAAAAGCCGCCATTCTCGCGTACAGAACATTGATCCTCGTAATTTTTTGACCAAATGGCAAATATGAGCACTGCACTGTCGCCCATAGAGTTGTCAACAGTAGAAATAGTGCCCGTCGAAGATGGCAAAGGAGCAGCTTTCACCGTCGATGAACTGCGCGAAGCTGAAGGGGACCCCAACAAGGTTGTCACAACGCGTCCATCGTCCTTGGGATATGCTTCCATCGTTCTGATCATAGTCAATCGCATGGTCGGTAAGTCAGCAAGAGACATGGCTTGGATCAAGGCAAGACTGACCTGCAACCAAGGCACTGGTATCTTCCGGACACCTACCACAGTGGCCCAAGGCACGCATTCCACCGCGTACACACTGATGTTCTGGGGCGCTGGAGCGATCGTAGCAATATGTGGAACGCATGTGTTTGCGGAGTTCGGTATGACCGTGCCACGACTCGAGTTTGAGGGTGCGCCAAAAGAATCCGTGCCGAGGAACGGTGGAGAGAAGAACTACCTCGAGTACATGATCAAGTCGCCAAAACGACTGGCTACATGTCTGTACGGCATCCCGTTCATCGTCCTTGGGACGGCAGCTGGAAACGCATTGATATGCGCGGAGTGCCTGCTACGTACATCTGTCAATGAGCCCTCAAAAGCAGCTGTTCGGGCCCTTGCTGTGGGCATCGCGACTTTTGCTTGCCTCCTCCATGCCACCTCGAGAACTGGCGGAATATACCTGTTCAACTTATTCGGCGTCGTCAAAGTCGGCATGCTAGTGGCCATGTTCGTGCTGGGCGTGGCGTTCGCATGTGGTGCCTGGGGTGGGCCCGGTACTGACCCCGGTGCTGACCCCGGTGCTGACCCCGGTGCTGACCCCAAACCGGTCAACATAGCAAGCGACAATCTCAGCATTCACAATTCCACAGCGGATGCTCTTGGGAGCGCATATGGATATGCAGAGGCTTTTCTAGCTGTCCTGTTCGCATTCGGCGGTTTCAACCAAGCGACATATGTGAGTCAATTAACACCAGAATACCGACCATACAATACTGAATCGAACAGGTGCTGGGAGAGATTGATCATCCGAGGAAGAAATTCAAGCCAACCACGATATTAACTGTCATCGCCGTCAGCATTTTGTACGTATTGGTCAATCTGTCTTACGTAAGTGACACCTTGAACGCAGCAGAAGCGCCACTAACAAAGCAGATGATGGTAGTCCCCGAAGCCAAACAGTTTGAGGACAAGCCAGATACCGTGGCAGCGTTGTTCTTTGAGCGGATCTGTGGGCCCACGAATTCAGGCAAGATACAAAACAGCTTCATGGCGTTCTCCAGCTTCGGCAACATCATGGTTCAAACGTTCACTGCAGCAAGAGTGAAGCAGGAGCTTGCGAAGGAAGGAATACTTCCGTTTACCAAGTTCTTCGCCAGCAACAAATTGTTGGTGCCCAGGTTGTCCAGTTCCGACCGCAGTGCACCCTCAGCAAGCGAAACCTCAGAGGCGACCCCTGTCGGTGCGCTATTGCTGCATTGGACTTTCACACTTCTGCTGATAATAGTCACCATACCTGGAAGCACCAGCGCTTCCTATAGAATCTTCGTCAATCTGTACTCTTTCGTGGTGGACGCTCTTTTTGGCTGCGCTATTGGACTCGGAATCATTGTCTTGAGACTGAACAAGCGAGTTGGTTGGTCGCGGAAATCGAGCAGCAATAGCTATGTCAGTTTTGCAACCGCCCTCGTCTTTACGCTGGCCAACTTTTTCCCTCTTGTCGCAGTGTGGATCAAACCAGATGGAACATCACAGATATCGCTGCCTGTCAAGTGGTGGGCCACTGGAACGATTGGTATGGGTCTTCTGGTTCTAGCCTTAGTGTATTGGCTTGTGTTAAACTATGTCGTTCCTAGCATTTTGGGACGAGAGCTCGAGGTGGAACGAGAACCGCAATTTAAGAGGGACCATGGATACTGGGTCATCTGGCACGAAGTGACCAGTGTGAATTGGAGGACGAGGTCTTCATAAAGTTGTTGTTACACGAAAACTGCAGGTTAAGGCAAGGTGATGGAACAATACAAATGACGAGTATCGCATGTTGTACCATGTGGCGGGCAGCAACTTCCGTAGCAGCTAATACTTCCGTCCATCATTCTGAGTAATTTACCGTCACGCTTACTACAGTAGGTACACGCTAACTCGCGCTTAAACGCGTCAGAGTCTAATCCACCAAACATGACCGAACCGTGTTTGATGCAGCATCAGCTTCATAGAACTTGCCAGGCAATCTCAACGAGCACACGCAACGATGATGATCAAGGAGGTGAGTTGTTTTTGGCAATTATTGCATTGAGCATACAGCTTTTCCTTTCCTACACCCAGCCGCGAGGCGTCCTCTACTAGTATGTTTGTAATATACACGCTAAAAACAGAGACCAATCCTGCTCAACTTAACGAGCATGCCTGAAGAGACATCTGTTATTGGTACACCTATTGTACCGTAACTCCATACTCGTTGGCCGCAAAAAGAGACTGCCACCCAAGAGATCGTCTGACATTCTCCATGACCAGAAGAGAGGTATCTAAAAATTCATGATCGCTGAAAACCAAAAGTCGTTACTTGTGTATCTTGTGTACTGAGAGAATCTTACGGGACATTGACACCAGTGCTCGCATTGTCCGACGAGCTCAAGAAGAGCCGACGCTGTCGTTTCGTTCTTTGGCATGTGTCCAGGTGAGGAAATCAAATCGGTCCTTGCCAGCTATGGATGACATAGACGTGAAGGCTGTCAAGTGGGGCCGTTTCGGAGCATTCTGTTGCAACGGCTCAAGCTTTGGCTCGAGAAGCAGTGATCGTCGATACTGGTTCTGAAAGTTTCTTTCACCCGCTGCTCTGACACGGATGCATTCATCCTGCAACCAGGTTTGTAGTTCATCGATAGGTGTCAGCTTATATCCAACCTGGAACCGTTGCAAGTCCGAAATGATCTTAGCAGTCTTGCTGTGTTTGTCGAGGTTGATGACAGAAATAGTCTCGTCACCTGTCTTGAGCTCCCGCGTCGCTTGGCACCCTTGGTCGATAAAGGTAAGGTCTGTACGATAGATACCTACGTACGGGAGACAGGGCGCTGAAAGACTTGAGATTCGTTGTCGTAGGACGGCATAGTTCTTAGCATGGTCCACGACTCGTTTGATGTCTTCCATTGTCGACTTGGTCTTCTGGCCGATGAGATCCCACGTCTTCCTAAGGCGTTGGATCGTCGATGACATCAGAGAAGCGTTTATAGTGATAAGCGTCTCATAGTTGTGAAGTTCAAGCAGTTTGGCCTCGATTTTGATCCATTGCTTGACCATAGCTGCTCTTTTCTTAGCGTCTTCGAGCAGCAGGATCGAATCGACAACAAGATTGGCGAGGTCGTTTGAGAATGTCGTCAGGGCCCGTACGTTCACCGCGAGCGAATTGGAGTCCTTCATGAATTCGCAGCCCAGAAGTTCCTCGGGCAGGATAGAACAGAAGATCGAAGAGGTCTTGATGGTGAGCTGGCGCGCTAGTTCCAACGGATCGAAGTCGAGCACGCTGAGCCCAGATCCACCCATTTTCCATGTCTTCAGAGCATTCAGCTGGCTCTTAGACAGAACGAGGTGAGGTGCAGGATGACCTGTGTCGATGCTCGAGGATGCTACTGTGTTGGTCTTGCCCCTGGATGACAAGAGGCGTGGCACAGCAGGACTGTGAGTTGTAGCCACGACTTTGAGCAGCTCTAACAGCTTCCTGCCCGCGGTCGTGGAGACTGGCATCACCTGGTCCTTGGCGAAACTGAAAATGAACGGCATCGTCGATTCATCACGGTCATGTCGCCAATGCGATTCCAGCCAGCCTTTGAAGACATTCGTTACGCGTAACCTGACCGGTCGCGCAATATGAGGGCTCGCCTCGATGTAATGGAAGCGGTACGCTAGAGCTTCGGCGAACCCAAGAGGAGTCGCAAACAGTCTGAATGTAAGGTAAACCATCGTGACAAAGCTTGAATCCGGTGTTGCTTCATGTGAGGTCAACCGCTCTACAATGGCGTTGAGACTGCACCCATGATACGACCTTCGGGATTAATGACCAATTCGTGAGCAAAGTGCTGCTCCATCAGAGCGTCCTCGCCATCATCGCCCTCATCTTCATGAGGTGGTGGACTGCCTTTGAGAGGAGAGTCAGGTGACGTTGCTCGTGTCGATGTTTGTGATATGAAGCTTGGTCCTGAGTCGCGCGCCGAAGAAACTAGAGTGCTTTCACTTCTACGCAAGATTGCACGACCCAGTGATGGCTGCTGCTGAGCTTGCGGCATGACTTCAGCTTGATCGACCTCGGCAGACGACACGGAGTGGCCTGAAGTCGGACTCCCACTGGCCTCGGTCTCAGCTTCCTCCTGAGGTATTTTGAGTCGTGGTTTCGGCAGTCGTCGACTGTTTGAGGGAGATACCTGCCTAGTGACATCCGTGTTGAAGCCAGCCTTGGTAGGAGAGAGCGCATGAGTGCCGGATGGTGAATTCACCTCCGAATGATCCTTGCGCAGCTCGAGCTCAAAATCACCGATCTCTTCTAGCAGGACTCTTGCTCTAGCTACACATTGGCCCGCACCACTGACACAACCTGTTGCTGCGTTGACAAGTCGAGTCCCCTCTTCAGGAAGGTACAACATATCTTCATCCTCGGAATGCAGAGGCCGGAAAACATCTCGGGCAGCATGAACCAGTTCTGTGATCTTATCATACATCAAGTCTTTTGCTTGCTGGAGTCCGGCTGTGGACGTCGTGTCCCGGTGCTCCAGAATGATCTCGACGACTTCGAGCAGTTTACGGCAGGATTTGACGGCCTGCTGCGTGGTTAAGAGCAACTCCGAGGATGACCTGGACTGCATATGCGACCCGAGGAAAGAAGCAAGCACACCAAGGAAAGCGTCGTATGTGTCGCTGAGCTGTTCCGAGGCAAGATGGCCATTGTAAGCATGAACGTTCCTTCCTGAGTAGGACATTCTGTGCGTCATGGTCGGAGGCCTCGTGATAGAGGCTGGACGGTATCTCGAATGTCGATTCATGGCAGGACCGGTGGGACTTCGAGGACGGTAGAGACTCGTCCGCTTGCTTGGCCAACGTACAGTACTTGCATGCGCTGTGCTTGAAGTTGGTGAAAATAGTTCGGGCGAACAGGAGACAGGTACTGATGAGCACATAAATGCGGCCTGGTCGCTCCAAATGTCAAAGAAGTCAACTGCCCTGGTCACCACCTGAAACGCCTTCAGTAGAATGTCGTCGCATGTTCTTTCAAACTCAGCAGCGTCTGAGCGCATTCCTGACCCTTGCACGTTCTTTGAGGCTTTTACAAGCAGCGACAAATCCGACAAAAGACCTTTCCGGGTTTTTCTGATGCTATCATGAGTCTGAACCATGGGCGCATCTCTGGTCAGGCAGTCAGATTTCTCGAGTAAGAAGCGAACCCCTGCAACCATGCCTCTCATGTGATCGTGATTGCGATACAGTTCGGGCGTCGTGTCTCCATCACTTCGGATGATGTCCCAGAATTCTGTTAGAGCTTTGAGTAAAGGTCGCATAGTTGCATAATCGTAAGGTTCGCAATAGTTCGTCGGCAGCCAACCTCGAGCCCCGGTCTCCAGTAAAGTCCCATCGGCCCAGCCATTCGTATGGATCGAGTGCACAAGAACAATGTCGCCAGACGCAAGAGGCAACGTTATCGATGTTGAGGAAAAATGGTCCTGAGGCTGGAAAGGATAGGATGCGCGTAGGAAGTTCTGAAATCTTGGTCGTGGAGAGTATAGTGGCTCTTCTGGTAGCTGCTGGTCATACCGGCCTTCGTTGTTGGTTGTTGTCGAGATTTCCACACCCGCGTGAAGATCTCTTTGACTCTTTCTGATCCTCAAAGGCGCAACATGAACGTGATCGTATCCTCCGTCCTGCATCTTTCATGTCATGTGCAGTATGTTGGCTGATCATTCGTACAACAGTCAGCGGCTGACAGCGGGAGGCAGCGGCTGTGTAACAACAGTTGAAACGTTATCCGTATCGGCGAGGGATGTTGCGCACACACAACATGCGGAATGTCCAGCCCCGGCTGGTTGGTATGGAGCACGGAACCACGATCCAGTGTCTGGGGCTCCGAGCTCAGGATCGATTTCAGTGACCAATACTCATAGCTGTCACTGCGGACCGACTAAACGTATTGTCCAGAGATTATTCGACAAGATCCACAGGCAATCCACGATGCTTGCGGTACAATGAGATCGGGATAGAGCTGGCAGTGTCGAGTACCTCGGAGTAAGGAAGTCGTGAAGCACGTGTCGGATAGCGGAAGGAGCGACTGCGGTCAGACGACAAGCTGGGGATATGCAAGGGGGGTCTGAGCTCGTTGGAGGCAGATGCAATATTCGGTACTCTGTACAGTCGACGTAAGAAAGCAGATTCACTTATGCAGGGCCAAGGTAGGAGATCCAATTATGGGTATCAACATGGCGATGCCTCCAAGGATACTTTTTCCGCAAAAGTTGTCACCTCGATTGTCGAAGCGTGACGATGACTGATCGAGAAAGCCCACAAATACGCGGCGGTTCTCGTACTGTAGGCTGAGCGCGCCGAAACTCTGGGGTGAGCCACATCGGCTGAACCTGTTCACAAGACATCCGCACGCAGAAAGCTCGGTGGAGGGGGCATCGGCAAGAACCAGAATTCTGTGTGGAGACATGATCTACAAGACAACGTGAAAGGATTCGGCCATCCCAGCAGACGCCGGGATCGGGCATGAGATGGATACACTGACCCAACAAGCACTGTTTCCTAGTGGCCGACAGCTATGCGGCGCACAGAGAGAGATGAGGTGCCGGAGAATGCATCTTGCCATGAAACCGCTGATTGGTTCGAGTGACGAAAGGTGAGAAAGCTATTGTTTGGTGGAGAGCGATGTCGTATGGCAGTCCAACTTGTCTCTGAATATGGTAAAGGCTCTTACCAGGGAAAGTGGTGCCGTGTCCGCGGTAAACTAAATCTTAGTTTTGCAGCTGCCGACTGTTTTCCGGGAACTTTATTACAGTCCACTCTCGCGTGGTAGACGCCGCAGCATCTGACAGGTAACGGCTACGACGAGCTGTCGCAGGGTCGGCTTGTACGTACAAGGCGTGTTGGGAGAGTATAGTGATTGTTGGTTCTTTATTGCACATGTAAAGCACCTCTCATGCTAATCTCAAGTCCTCTTAATGTAGTGATGGTAGAATCCTGGCTCAATAATCTACCGTACGGTTGAAATGCAAGAGCTACTGTGTAGCTGCAAGCTAATTGGGTCAAGCTTTGATTGGAAACCTGGACTCATTTAATTTCTACCACCGGCAGCCACAAAACGTCTGTTGATCGAGATTAGGTTACCAAGCTGTTGGTATCTCGGTTCACGTTCTCGGCCACGATGGCTTTCGATCTGATTCTAGAACTACGATTTGAATACTGTTATCGTAAGACCTGTCCAGGAGTTGGTGCCGCATGGCTTGGTAGACCTCGGCTAGTAGGGCTTACAACAGCGTTGTTGTTCTAGGGGGCCATGGAAGGACCTGAGCAATGTGTTTGCAGCTGCTGGATGTAAGATCTTGCATTCCATCACATAGCGTGATGGTGGACATATGGGTATTTCGGATGGTGAGTGTTTCCACTGCGATAACTGTTCCCTTATTCAGGAGGCAAGATTCCGAAGATGGACTCGCGTGGGCAATGCGCCCCTAGAGAACGCAAAAGTCCAGAAAAATGACCATACAAGAATGTCTTCTCTTTCTCGAGCAGTCAGGTGTGTAGCGTAAACGCCGTTATGGTTGAAAGAAGGTTCTCTAGGCACGTTTCACGTCGCCGCTTCTCACTGAGCCCCTGGCCTTGGCGCGATGTAACAACGAGTTTGCGAGGTCAACGTATGTGATCGACACAGATCGTCGGATTGTCGCTGTCGATCTCCTTAGTGCGCCCAAGTCTGTTCAGCGGTGATACACGCCCATTTTCCGGTTCGCAGTATCCGCACAAGCACCAAGCATGAGCCAAAGGTGGGCATAAACCGTGGAAGCCAGACATTCAAGCTATCCGACGAAAGGTTCGAGCATGTTCTCGATCATGAGAACCATAGCTTGGGGCCGAGCAGATGGTGATGCCAATGCTGATGGACGCCTTTGGTAGCGGAAGACGATACGAAGGCAACGGTAACTACGCTTCATAGCAGCTGTCACAACGTTGTCTTATAAACAGGGTTCTCACCTGAGTCGTAATGCTCGACTCATGGGCGGAACGAGCTGTACGTAAGTACTAATCACCCACACAACACCGATGAACTCGACAGGGGAGGTCGTGACGAACGGTTGAACCGCCGTTCTCTCGGATCATTAAGACTGCTTTTTGGACAAAACTTAACTCTACTTCGATTGTAGCAGCTATCGTCTCTAGCTATGACCCACAACCTGCTTGGGCACGTACGGCTCCTCGAGGTACTTCATATCCTCATCCGTCAACGTCTTGCCTCGCACAGCCACCGCTTCATCCAGCCTGGACAGATTGCTAAAGCCGACAATGGGGATGGTGCCTCTCTGGATGATCCATGCGAGTGCGACCTGGCTCATCTTCCAGCCCTTCTTGTTGGCCAACTCCTCAACGCGCTTGATGATGGTGACGTCGGCATCCGTGATACCGCTGAATGTAGGGTTCGACTTCGTTGATTCGGCTCGTTCAGTGTCAGCACTTTCGGACGGTCGAGCAAGAAATCCTCTGTACAAAGGCGCCCATGGGATGAGGCCGACACCAGTCTCGTGGCAGTACTTGTTCATCTCTCGCTCCTCTTCTCGGTAGCAAAGACTGTAATGATTCTGCATGCTGACGAACTTGGTCCAGCCTTTGGTCTCAGCTACGTTTTGCATCTTGGCGAACTGATAGGTCCACATCGACGAGGCTCCTGTTCGTCGTTAGAGAGGGCTGAGAACATTGCGCAGCAGATACTCACCGATATACCGGACCTTGCCACTCTGAACCAAATCATGCAATGCCTTCATGGTCTCCTCGACTGGCACTGAAGCATCATACCTGTGAATCTGCAACAGGTCGATGTAGTCCATCTGCAACCTCTTCAGACTGGCATCGACAGCATTGAAAATCGCCTGCCTCGATAATCCTCCCTGGTTGATGTAGTCCTTGCTCGCTCTCATCTCATTTCCATATCTGATATGCGAGATACCAGGCTCCTCACCCACAATGCCGAAGCATTTCGTCAAAATCACAAGCTTATGGCGGGGAAGCTTATTCTTCTTCACGATGCGACCGATCATCTCTTCGGAGACACCATTCGAGTAGACATTGGCGGTGTCCCAGGTGTTCAGTCCTCGGTCCCAGGCACCCATCAAGAGCTTCTCGACCTCTGATTCATCGTCTACAAGCCAAGGTTGCCAGTCCTTGTGGCCAAAGGACATGGCACCAAGGACAGGTACGGAAAGTCGAAGACCACATTTCCCAAGCTGTGCGTAAGAGACTTTTGTCGCTTGGACGCTCTCCTGGAGGGAGTGAGGCATACCAGAGTCGCCCATATTGTCGCGTTTCTTTCTTGAGCTTGGTTGTAGATCAATGTTTGGCTTAGCAGTTACTCTGGATTTTTATTCAGGCTCAACGTTGGGGAACTCGCGATATATGGTTTGTGTTACCCCTGCACGAGCTTTGAAATCTACTCAAGTACCTGCCCTTTGTAGCCATGATCTCACTTGTGAAATTGGGATTCTGCCAATCACTACTTCATCGTTGGAGTCAGGGGAGGAGAATGCTTGCGCCATGGTTGACATGCGGGGAGAGCTTTTGTCAATGGTGTCCCCGCTTCGACCTCGGTAGGTACCATAAACCATCTTGCAGGCCCTCATACTGCTTTCGTGAGCAACATTGATGTCTTGACGCGTCACTATCAATGCGTGTCTCGTAGTCATGCTTAATTTGTGTAAAAAACCGTCACGCGAAGACTGAGATTCCTCGAAATGGTGCTGGGACTCACGCTTCGTATAGCATGACTCGTAGTCGACTTCTTTTTAGGTGCACGAGGGCTGTGTAAAGAAATCGAGGAACCATTCAGTGTTCCGGCACTGGAAGAGAACGCTGATATTTACATCGTATGGATTCATCCACGGCCTCTTTGGATTCGAAGAAGTTCTCAATTCTTGTTCTCTAACGGACAGTAGTAAGATGAGAGACAAGTGACAAGTAAGCTGCACTGAAAACACTGTTGTGCACGGCGTTCTCGAGCGGCCTGACTCGTTTTCCGCTCAGAGCTTCCTACCTCCTTACATCAAAATGATGGACGACGACGAGCCTCAGAACACCAGACATGGCCTTGAAGCACAGTGACTCGCTTCCAATCGGTTCCGGTTCGTCTCCGAGCCGATCCCTCGCTGAGATGGTTCAAAAAACAAAAAGTTGAATGCATGAAAGCGTTTCTCTCCCTCGGGGAATCGAACCCCCTATGATGATGTTAGTGTTGGTTGTGATAAACAGTGGTGAGGATGCTTACGGTCTCCCGCGTTTCGTAAATCGCCTGCTGGGGCTATTGACAAGCGGAAATCATGACCACTAGACCAAGGAAGATGATAGCTCGTTGGCGAACTACTTGGGTGGTGATTGTTGAAGCACAAATTTGGCTGTATAATATATAAACATTTGAATGTTGGCCAAGTGAAAACTCAGCTTGCGGGCGCGATGGTGGGTACCGACCTTTTCCCTGAGCTGTTCCGCAATGGCTGAGCCGAATCCATCGATGCCGGCCACAATTTGTGCATTCTGACATCCAGTTCCACCGTACTCGCGTGCATGCCATGTACTTAAGCTGAAATTGATAGGTGGTGGGCGAAGATCGTATTTCGACATTTGGCTGCACCCCCAGCTTAAAGGCAAGCAATGTCTTGCACACACAGACAAACCATACAATGATGTTTGGACATCGTTCGTGAGCCTCGGGTTCCATCGAGAGCGTGTATTGCAGTGCAGACAGAAGATCCGAAAGCTGTCAGAAGTGGTTGCCATGAGGTGCCACTGCCAGCTCGATAGGTAGTAAGCCTCTTACACCAACTCCTCAGTGGATATGGACAAGTGATGCAGACCGACTCCTTCCAATCGCGAGACTGAAGTCGTATTAATCCAGTGGAGGGATGAGGTTTTGTGATCATCGTGAGTAATTCTCTGACAAAGCATACGCGTGGGAATGCGAGCAGACACATGACTGCACACATTACCTTGATCCAGCACGTCGTTATCCCCGTAAGCGACAGAGCACCACTCAGCGTCATGTTCTGGCCTTAGGTCACTAACATCGACCCAAGGGCCTGCGGTTCTCGCTTCTCGCCCCAGAATGATCTAGATGCCGAGCTGTGTCAAGCACTGGCCTATATAACCCCACTTGCGATTCATCACGGCGAGCTGCGAGGCATGTTCTCTTTTCGAAATTCTGTTCAGCATTCTGCTTGAGAAGAGAAGTCTATCGTATTCTATCTAGTGTGTTCGAGTCCGCTGCGTACCAGCCGAAAGCCGTGATGGGACATCTAAAGCAGGACGGTGTCAAATGCAAGCTCACTATCGCTTCCTTGCCAGCCGAAGTCGTCTCGCGGCCGAATCTATCTATTCACCCAAAGATGCTACCGCCCCAGTTCGTGTCGATACTAACGCCCATGATGGCTCCTTCCACGACGAGGTGGCCGTAACACTATGTCACCTAGTGCTTTGTGGCAGACGAGGGTCCCATCGGGTATGTGCATGCTCTTCGCGGGAAGCGGCGACAGAATCATGTCCATGGTCGTCTTCATCCTGGGGTCATTCTCGGCCGGCTCCTCGTAGTCGGGGTTCCTTGATAATCGTGCTATGTGTTCGTCATCCGAAATCTCCTCATTGCTTCCGCCCGACTCGTTGAAAGGCATTTCGTAAGATGATAGGCGACATGTGCAATCCGCCACATACTACTACATGCTAACCAATGTCTTCAACCCATCCACTCACGCTTACGAGCTGTAGTCTCTCCTCTCCGCAAACCTCACAACCCCCGCGCCCAAATCAAACACTGCAAGCACATTGTCCAGAAACGTATCTCCCAAAACATTCACCCCACCAAGCCGTCTACTGTCCTGAACTCCCGTGAGACAAGTGGTCCCGGCATAATCGTACTGCTTGACCAAATCCCTAAAATTATGCCAAAACACTTTCCCTCCAATCTTCACACCAAGAGGTGGCACCTGGGCTTGACACTCAACAAAGTAGAAGCCCGTGCTTGGGTCGAGACGCGCTGGGGGACTGAACATGCTGGCGTATTGGGCCACGAGCCTGGGGGGTAGGAAGGAGAGAGTTGTGCCGCTGTCGAGGATATAAGAAGTGGAATCACTGGCTGGGAAGGCGCGACTTGTTGAATTGAAGGACGTTTCGTTGACAGCGGATGTGCCGCTTGTGGTGTTGCTGTTCGCCGTCGTGACGTTAGTGAGGTTGGCTGCGTACTGCGCGTGCCATCGGCTATCCTCTGTAATGGATGTATTGGCTGGTAACATGACCAGACTGTCGATATCGATCAGGTAGTACCTGAATTGGTTGTCTTGGGGGAGAATTCGAATTGGTGTAGATGCAAACTCAGGATTCTTGACACCAACCATGTTCAGGTCTGGTATTCCGCCGATACTGAGATATCCACCGTTGCCGCTGTCGCTGTCATCCCTTGAAAGCGCAAATGCAAAGACTGGCGCCGTGATGTGCTGTTCAAAGAAGATCGTGTTGATGAGAGAGCTGTAGATAATCTGATTACAGCTCTCAAGCGGCTGACCTGGCTTACAGTATCGATCGAGGTGAGGATTCGTACCGGGGTAATTCGCGGTGAGTGCCGGGTATGCGAGGCCGATAATGCCCGATGTTAGACCGTCACCATGCCACGCTGCTAGTTTCGGTAAGCTGACTTGTTGCGCAGGCACTGTGATGTCGGCGAGTGTCACTGGCAAGGTGCCGACTGGGCCCGTGAGATATTCTCCGTCGCCGTATGTGATGTTGAAATTCTCATTGGGTATCTGCTTGAACTCGTCACCAGGCTGATACTGTGGTCCGAAGTAACAGCGGCTTTGTGGTATAGTCTGATTGGTAATTACGTCGACACATGTGAAATCGCTATGGACAATCCACGTATCAGAGCTGCCAGTGTCGACGATGGACAGGAAGGTTTGAGACCCGAATGAAATTTCGGCGAGGAAGGAGGCGCCGGTGGTGCGGAGAAAAGTGCTGCCTGCCTGCAACGGATTCGCGCTCTGAACATCACTGGACGCTGTGAGGTGCGTGGCACGCTTCCGTAAAGCACGAGAAGAATGCTGTAGGTCATGCGGTGAGCGGCGAAGTGAGATGGTACGGACTGTGGTATAGCCATATGGTTTCCACGGCTGGTTCTGATGCGAGTGGGCGTTGGTGTCCCCGAGCTGGCGAGGGCTGGACTTTAGGGGATTCGAGAAGACTGTTGCCGAGAAGCTCAGTATGAGCAGCGAGATGGATTGGACGAGCATCCTGTTGCGTGGTCACTAGGCTGGCACCTGGAAGATGATTTACCGTCCATCGACTAACATCCTCCTTCGTCGTGATAAACAAATTGACCTTCAGGTCGCCAGGATTGGATGCCACGAGACTGAGCCACACAGGTCCTGGTGTCTCCTGCCGTGGTTTTGGTGTACTTGAGAGTCGCAGCCCTTGCACAGGAGCTCTGACTTCAAGGTCTGCAATGTCCACCTGACTTAACGGGTCTGGATAGATTGTACTTCCGCTAAGATCATTGGGTAGTAGAGTGTGGTCGATCGAGCCGCACGGACGACAACCGCTTATGAGGAATGCTGTCAATCACAGTTAGGAAGCCGAGTTCAGTAGCACCTGGCGAGGATCCCCGATTTCGAATTGCGTGCTTTGGCCATCGCTTTTGCCAATTCATTGCTTTCTTGTGTACATCATACACCAAGTTTTAATGCCGTTGCCTGCCTCATCCTCGCCTACCACGATTTCCTCCACAGCACGAAAGCCAAGATAGCCATAGACATCACGAGCACGGGCATTACCAGCCTCGAGCCACACGGCTGGCATTCCTAACTCGTCAACCCACCTCTTCACGAACGGCTCGATGATGGCTCTCACAGCACCCGGTACGGGCGGTTGCACAACGGGGTTCCTCGAAGTGACGGATAAGTGCCAGAACAGTAAATGCTTCTGAGCGTTTCCACACGTTGCGAGTACTTTTTGAGTGTGCTCATCGAATTTACGATCAAGGTCATCTGTGTGCTGGGATTTCCAGAGGAGGGGATAAAGGTGCTTTCGCCTTGCAATCTCGATACGTGTAACGAACTCCGCAAAGACAGGCTTCTGGGCATATATATCTGAAACCTTCTCCTCTCTAAGCATGAGCGACTTCATTACTGCAAGCAATGGCTCTGAGTTGGCGGCGTTGAGTGCAGCAGTGCTGTTACCGATACTTTCCGCGTCGTTCTCCGCATGCACCGGAAGTGGAGGTGCAAACACTGGCTCCCAAGTCGTTGTGGCTGCCCATTTCCCAGCTTCAGCAACAAAGGCCCCGAAACGTGCTTTAGATCTGATGCGGCCAATACTGGACTCATAGATCAAGTTTTCGATCTCGTCCTGTGAGGTTTGTGCCAGGCGATTCCAGAGTGCGGAAAAGGTTGGTCTTGATAGTCCATTGTCGTCAGTATATGTCGCTTCGTTCCGTAGAGGTGGAAGCTTCTCTGCCTGGAACAGAGAGTTTAAAGAATCGTGTCGTGACGCTTTCTTGTTGGAATTGGCGCATGCTTCGATATACTCTTTTGAAGATGAAGTAGTCACTGATGGTAAGCTGTTTCTGTCCTGAACAGCGGTCTTGAGTTCACCACTCAGTGCACTCACTGTGTCCACGACATCGGACGCTACCGTAGCGTTCGATGTGATCGACATCACGAATAATTGGTTGATACGACTCTTTGCTCGCTACATGACATCTAGAATTTTGAATTTGGTTGTGAAGACAAGAGGAGTGCAAGGAAGGGTTGACGCGCTGGATATGCCTACCTTCACAACAACTCACATGCGACCGATTCGCAGTCGTTCATCGCGTGCAGCTGCAACAACTCGCAGGTCACAGGGCGTGTGGCAGAAGGATGGTTGTGTTTTCTCAAACCTTAATTTCGTTTAATTGCGCTGCCTATCTCGGGCCGAGCTTTTCCAGGACTCTGGGACCCTGCTCCTCCCACTCCTGTTTGGACACCCACATGTTGTCTTTGTCAGCCATGATATTAGCCAACACAGCACCACCCAAGAACACCATATGTCTTCGCCTAGGCGGGTCTTCTATCCTGACCTTGAATTTGTTGAGTCGCTCAGGATTGCCTTGTAGGACTCTGGTCAACCACAACTGTTTGAGCTCCTTCTCGAGTCGAGATGGTAGACCCGGATACATACTGCTTCCACCAGAAAGGACGATTGCTTTGTAAAGTGACGATCGGACATCGACATCTGCTGCTTGAATCGTGTTGAACAGGAATTCCGCTATGCCAGGCTGCTCAACATCAACCAGATGTGGCTGGAACAGACATTCGGGAGCTTCGAATCTTTCGCTACCGACCTTGATGACTCGGCCGTCTGGCAAGGTGTATGACTCGACAAGGACTGTGGTGTCTTCTGATAGTTTTTGATCTAGGCCAAGGTCGTATGACACGTAGCACAGCTTCTCCTTCATCTGTCGCACTGTCTCAAAGTCTGCGGTTCTGTTCAATGCGTAACCCCTCCGCAGCAGAAGCGCAATCAGGTTTCTAGTCACATCTCGTCCCGCCACATCAAGCCTTCTGGTTAGGTGGTTGAGAACTGTTGACTCGTACACAGGCACGATGTGAGTAACACCATCTCCAGAATCGACCACGACACCCGATGACAGACCCTGCGCATATAGAGCAAGCACGGCTTGGATGGCGACATAAACCCCGCCAAAGTTGTAATCTTCAAACATGACCTCGCACATCTTCTCTCGGTTCTTGAGCGGGTTCAGTGGCGGTTCCGTGAGCAGGATCTTTCGGCCAGTCGGGTCTATCTTCAGCTTCTCGAAAAAAGTGAAGTTCCATAGATGTTGCATATCGTCCCAGCGTTTTATGATACCATTTTCCATCTGCGTTCGCTGGTCAGCTTCAGAAAGTTGACCATGGTGAGGATGTCGCGTACAGGATATGTAATCTGGAGCGCTGACCTCGCGGCTGCTGCCTCATCACCACACATGATGTCCTTCACCACGATGTCGCCTGCTCTTTCCTCCGATCGCAGGATGGGCCGTCCTACTATAGAGGGGTATGAGTGCTCCGGGAAGTTCTATAATGCTGTCAGCATAGTCCAGGGAAATACCCTCTGCCTCCTTACCTGCGCTGCATATCCGACTTTGAGGAACCCAGTACCTCCATCGAGGACTATTTTACAGTATCAGCCATGGTCGATTAGCCATATGAATCCGCTCTTACCAACGGGTGCCTCAGCCATTTTTGCTGATGTCCTACAGGCCGCCTGTAACGGTAGAGTGTGAGGCTTGAGATGTCGACTGCTCTACAACAGCTAGGCAGGAATGCTTTGGTACTACCGGTATGGAGTGGAAGGCATCTGCCTCAGTTACACACCGGGCAAGTGCGGGATGCACTTCGGTAGCACCTGCAGCGCGATCCGAAGCCAAGCGTCATGACGGTGCAACTTTATTGCCTCAGGCATGTAGATGTGTGCCTGAGGCTCATCATCACGCGCGTTGGTCATCTGCCATCGCCAGAACTTGAGAGTGCACGAGAGGAACCTCGGCCATCAACTTCCTGGTAGGCATGGAATGGTGCATTTCGATCGATCTGATTCGCTAAACCCTCTAATGGTAAGTACTATTTCCGCCAAAAAGCGGCCGAACCTGGCTGCTTTTGCTCCATGCACAGTATATAACATGCGAGCATTGAGTACGTGATCGGTCCAGTGATGACCACAGTAACGCCGGTTGCGACTGTCTTACCGGCTTTGATTTCAGCATTGCAAATGAGGCGGTTCTCTTCCTAGAAATGGTTCTGACCTCAAAGGAGAGCAGACGGTGTTACGACGCCTACGTCAGACGCGCGGTATACGCCAGCTCTCAGCACTAAATGAATCGTTCCTGCCTTGTTAACCAGTCACGAAATGCGAGTTACAGCTGGTGCCACGCACCGCTCCTTTGCCAATCTGCGCAATGCCATCACAATGCATCCTTTTCGTTCTTTCATCCCGCCAGCGTACAGTACTTCCCAATCTTGCTCTAGCCTGTGTACCTGACAGGCCAATACAGGGCTTGTAATGCTTGTTCGCGCCGTATGAATGGTCCCGGCAACCAACAATGTCGTCAGAGATAGTTGCTAGTCGAAAAGAAAGTCGAGAAGAGGGACGTTCGCTGCAGAAGCTCATCAAGTCCAGACCATCCACCACGGGACTTGACGAGGGCGTGGACCCAGCGACGACGGCCACGACGGCACCGTCCACCAGAGCCGAGCGACCGAAAATGCTTGTTCATCAGTCGCTGGGTCTTCTGGCTCCGGCTCCAAAGCCTATTCAGCTCCCAGCAAGGCCAGGTAAGTCGGTGTTTGGGCATGGATCCCTCGCTGTGCGTTGTATAACTCTTTTCCTACTCTATCCAGCCATAGATTTCTTTTCATCCACCAAGGGCAGGCCATTTTCGTCTAGTACTACTCAAGAAGCGGTGTACATCATTTACTTGCTACCTGCAGTGACGTGCACTGCTTCATATTGTCTTCACTTCATACCTACTTGTGTGTCTTTCTCCATTTTCGTATCTCAGCTCTTCGCACAACATTGCGTATCGACAATATCGCACATTTCAGCCCAGGTGTTGGTAGCTTCACATCGATTGGCCCATTCCTGAGCACTCGGACCATGCGGCAAGCCGAAGCCTGAAATTAACCCTGCGCGTTGTCCCTAACCTCGCATACTGGTGCGAAGCAGGGCGCACGCAGTGCATCGTTAAGCATTCACTCCTTAGCGAATGAGTTTTCTCCGCGCGGTCTTTTCAGCGATTCCACCATACGTTTCACAAGGCTCGGTTTGGCCTGATCCGCCAATATGCCCGCCGCTGAATATGTTCTCACCGGATTGAATCTGGGCACCCAACATTACGATAAAGTCAAAGATCCTGCGCAGAGACGATGGCAAAAGATGCGTGGTAGGGTCCCGAGAGACGATCCAGACGTTGTTGATTCGAGGACGATGGAAGAGAAAGGCTATGTCTTGCGCAGGCGAGCCGACGTGCAGTCGGATGAAGAGATTGTTGAAGTCGTGAGACACAGGGGACAAGTTCTGCCTCGACGACCGCGCTACAGACGCCAGACGAGTTCTATGGACGGACGGTATCAACGTGATGCTGGTGGTTATGCCTCAGAGTCAGAGGGTTCTGTTCCCCCTCGAGGTCGCAACGCCGCATCTACCAAGGCTAGATCTGCTTGCGGTCGCTCTCGTCGTGGCAAGAGTTCCAGCTCCAGCTCAAGTTCATCGTCAGACCTTGGTTCTTCAACCGATGAACGACATGAGATGAAGAAATTGCGTCGCAAGAAGTGGATAACTGCAGGTCTGGCGACAGTCGCAACCATTCACGCTGCCTCCGGAGTGTACTCATCAATCGAGAACCATGACAAACGCATAATTGCAGTCCAAGAAGGAACCTTGTCGCCCGAGGAAGCACATAAGGAAGCTCGGACCGCAAGGTGGAAAGATGCTGCTGCGATTGGTATTGCCGCGCTCGGTATCAAAGGGGCAATGAGTGAATGGAAAGAAACTGCAGAAGAGCATGAGGAACACAAAAAGATCTGCGAGCAGCATGAGTTGGCGCACAAGAGAAGACTCGAGCATCTGCGTCGGGTGAGGGCAAGGGAACAAACTGGATACTATAAAGGGCGAGACGGTCAATGGTATTACGACGGCTCCTACCAACAGGATTCAGCAAGACGCAGGCAGCAGAGGCCTGGCTCAGAAAGCTCATTTGATACATATGACCAGCTAGCTGGGCCACGACAAAACGAAAGAAAGATGATCGAAGGTCCAAAATCAGACCGAAGCCGAAGCGTTTATGGCCGAGATCAAGGTAGATCACGCGCCAGAAGCAGCTATGGCAGGGACGATAGCGATGACCGGAGTCCTGTTCGCAGGCGGTCTCCAAACAGGAACAAGAATGTGAGTGCCCGTGACTATCAATGATCGGTAAGACGAGTCCAGTCGTTGATTTTATCCTTTCTCCCACAGCAATACCACACCAAGTCTTGCTCCTTCATGAACAACCCGCTCGCTGTATCAGCTGTTGCTGCTCCCTTCCTTGGCGCAGCGGCCTATTACATGTACAAGGTCGAGACTGACAATTCTCCGATCTTAAAGGTAACCCCCGAGCGAGAAGAATACCTCAAAAAGTACAAACAGGACCAGCACGGAGAGTACAAGGACTTCATCACGGGCGCCGCCGAGGAGCTAGTGGGCGCGTTCTAGCGGAAAGAAAGGTCGGCTCTTTTCCTCTCCGCCCTCATGACACAGAGGAGCTACGACAAACTTCGACCGCCTCAAACCCCTTTTTCTGCGGTCTTCCGAACTCACCATTACGAACTCACGATATCACGAAGATCATGGTTTGCATTAGAGAAGGCGAGTTCAGATGTGTATAATTTTGCTGCGAGCGTTAGGGCTTAGCATCAACATATCATAATTACAAGCGTGGTGTTGAGGCATTACACGGCATCTACAGATATATACATATGAATCACCTACACGAATTTCTATGTCTTTTGATCTTCTTATCCCTTTCAGACGTTCCTACCCTGGCAAAGGACATCCACACATTGTCAATCCACAATCTGACAACATCCACAAATACGATTGACGGTCTTCACAACGACCAGGATAGTCTCGTCTCGTACCATCGATGGATGCGCCAACCATGGAGCATCAATGCTATATCGACCGCGGCTGATTAGAGCAACCTGTCCTCACCATCAACAACCGGCAATGCCAGCGCACAATCGCTGGATTGTCAGTTTGTAGGTTCAAGCCTGACTGACCCCTATCCGAGTGAACAGCCTGCTAACAGCCACCACCAACCAACTCCACGCTTTGGAGCCATCGACCTAGCGAATTCGACGTGTCATCGTGGCTAAAACAGTCAAACTGTCAGCAAAATGTACTTGCGTACACCCAGACATTTCCAGACCCCTCTTTGCTACTGCAGCCTAGTACTGCGAGTTGACTTCACGGCCCAACCCTGACCTGCACCCCGCCTACCCATTCGAACCTTCCAAGTCCACCAGCGAAACAGTCACATCCACGTCAATGATCTCAAATACGGTGTCCTCGAGGTTCCCAGGATATAATCTTTATCGTTGTCAATTAAGCACGCAGAAAAGAAGTACGGGGCCTGCGAAACGCAGTGTTAACTATCAGTCAGGGAAATCAAGATGTCGCCAGGCTCGTGCCCTAAATGCGGTGCTAAGACCAATGGGACCAAGACCTGTGGAAGTTGTGGTGCAGTAAGTGAGGTTTTGTTCCGAAATCGCCAAGTCGTGCACTCAGGGTACTGTCTGTACATGGAATGGCGCTGATGGTTCTCGTGCAGCAATGTCCCCGATAGAGCGAATGAGAAACTGCGCGCGTCCTTGACGGTGACGATGTGTGGCATGGCTCACGATGAATGCGTTATGTCATGTCAGACTCGAATGTGGTGAAGGGAGAATTAAGCTTGGGTCAACAGAGTAATGGGTTATCGCACTGCCGTCCCTACGTATGAACTACCCAAGACACGTCCGGCTTTTTTGTTGCACTGTTGCATGTATTCTTACTCCATCCCTCGATCGCTACTACCTGTCCCCTACTGGCAACTGTTGGCCTCGCCCACAGCAGCATTGCCCGAAGCTCACGTCCAGCTCAACAGCCCAAGAGTGAAATTTTTACCAACTTGCATCCCCATGAGCTCGCCTCCATCTTTCTCCTCACCGCTTTTGTATCTTCCGAATGACTCTTTCAGTTCGTTCACGTCCCAGTGTGCCCACAGGAAGCGTCCAGAACCAAGAAACACTGACTCGGGGGAGGCAGCCCACACTGCCCAGTCTGCTGGAAGGGAGACTGTTCCAGCTTTAGCTACTCTTCTAGGAGCAAAATTGAGGGTTTTTACTTACCGTCCTCCTTCGGTATGACAAACCCGTGTTCAGCTGCAATATCGCTCATCGCCGTTGCTATAGTTCCAGGATGATAATTCAGCACGAAGATATCCTGGTGCTCGGCAGCAACATGCTGCATGACTTTGGCGCCTGCCAACTTGCCAACTTCATAGCTCATATTGCCTGGAAGGTCTAAATGCACCGCGGCTGAGCTTACGTGAATAATGCGGGCGCGGAAGCCTGTGTCATCTGGCTCGGTGGGGATGTGCGGCATGAAGGCCTTGACACTGTTCAGTGTACCGAGAGCGTTAGTCGCAAGACCTTTCATGAATGATTCGGTGGTTGTGTCTAGAGCCTTGCCGAGATCTACTAGTACGCCTGCGTTGGCGATAAGAGTGTGGATTACACCGCCTGTAGCCCGGGCAAAAGACGAGAAGGCTCGATTGAGAGCGTCTTCATCTGCGACATCGGCTGTGTATATGTGGACCGAAACGTCGGGGTAGGAAGCGTTGATGAGGTTCTTGGTACCTTCTAAAGGCTTGAGCCTGCGACCTAAGAGGGCGAGGTTCGTGACCGAGGCTTTGGCGAAGGATAATGCAATTCCTTGACCAATACCTGTACCCCCGCCTGTGATGATCACATTCTTGCCACTCTGTGAGAGCGCTGGGAGGGTTGGGGAGATTGAACCATAAGTCGCGGAGTGCGATGTCTTGGTGGGACCGTGTTGTGCAGCCATGATGTTTGGTGACAAGCAAAGTGCTCGATGCTTGCAAAAGAGAAAGACGCAAAGCAGTCCTGATCAGCCTACCTTGATATACTTGACGCCTAATAACCAGTCACTTCACCTGCGGGTCCGTCAACGCCCAGAAATCTAGCTGGCGCTTTCGCGAAAGTCAGCAGCTTGCGAGTCAACCCATCGAGGAAGCGAGCATTGAGTCAGTGGCGTCAGTTCCAGTGATGCGATATCCCCCTGGCATGCAAATGAAGTTTCACCTTGCGCTTGCTTACATACAGCGACATCGTTTACAACTTCCGTAGCTGGAATGCGTCCGCCGCCTGATCCGTTGCCATGGACCAAGCCAGAACTTGTGGTATGGCAGCCTAGAGGGTAACAAGTTTCGTCCGAAATCAAGCGTGCTCGTGCGCAGCAATTCATAAGCTGGCACGGTCGTGTAGAGCTGGTAGGTCAGAAGCCACTTAGGTCCCGGGACAACAACCACCCCGTTAGTGGGTGTCGGATGAGAGAAGCGCCCTCGTAGTCTGAAACGCTCAATACCGTGAGGTCTAGTGTCTCTTGCACCAATACACGCTTGATCGTCTCGGCCGAATTGTACTAAGCAAGATACAAGGACGAGAGTCGCGCTAAGTGATCACTTCATCGTCTTACCCTTACCCAGCCCGTTCTGGCATGCCGGGCCTAGCGTAGGCGGTGGGCTCTGCCAAGGCCCTCAGCTGTCTCATCTCCCAGTGACGAGGTAATTTTGAGAGGCGTCATGGATTGCTGCCTCAGGCTGCATAGAACAGTACTCTGCGCAGAATCATACTGCCATTTATCGATGTCCCATTTGGTGATTCGAGCGTGAACTTCAAGCCAGCGAGACAAGCCATAATGAAGAGTCTAAAGCGCAGCTTTGGCGATAGCTCTGCCAACATCTCCAGCAAGGTCTTTATTCGATCCCTGAAGAGTGGCAGAGTGCAGAAAGTCGTTCGAGAGCAATATCTGCGCAAAGACATTCCATGCTCGTCGCAATTGTGCTCAGCTTGTGCTTCAAATGCTGCAGCAGATGCTAGCGGAAACGTACCCAAGCCCGTGCTTTCGCGGCAGTCAGCGAGGACCAAGTCATTCCCGACGGGTCACTACACAATCCCGGACACCAACGTACTGCTTACTGGAATAGACTTGCTAGAGCACAGCGATGCTTTTTACGATGTCATTATCCTGCAAACTGTCCTCGACGAGCTACGAAATAGATCCCTTCCGCTCTACAACCGGATCATGTCCTTGGTCAAGAGCGAAGACAAGAGGTTTTACTTGTTCTTCAATGAATTTCGAGCAGAAACAAACGTGGTGCGTGAAGAGGGTGAAACAATCAATGATCGTAACGATCGGTCCATCAGGAAGTCGGCATCGTGGTATGCTGCCCATCTGAAGGCGGCTGCGAAGAAGAATGCTCCGGCAATAGTGGTAATCACGAATGATGCAGACAACAGAAGAAAGGCGAAAGCAGAAGGCATTGACGTACTGTCACTTCGTGAATATGTAGGTGGACTTGAGAACGCCGACCACCTGTTGGATATGGTTGCTGAAGGTCAGGATCGAGCTGCTCAAGGAGAGTTGATCTACCCTGAATACTTCACTCAGTCACGAGTACAGACGGGCTTGAAATCGGGCATGCTGCACCAAGGAGTCTTTCATGTTTCCCCATACAATTACCTCGAGGGTACCGTCAAAGTCGCTGCCTTCGATAAGCCACTGCTCATCCTTGGTCGAGAAAGCAGTAATCGATCGGTGTCTGGGGATGTGGTGGTTGTTGAGGTCTTGCCGAAGGACCAATGGAAGCAGCCCTCGAGCAAAATCATCGACGAAGAAGTTATGAATCAGAACGAAGGTGCCGAGGATGAAGAAGAAGAAACGGGCGTGATCGTTACTGAGGGCGAGCGCAAAGCATTGCAAGAGGACGCCAAGAGTGCTCAAAATGCTGGTGCCGATAGAGCACAACCAACGGCCAAAGTCGTAGGTGTCATGAAGCGGAGCTGGCGGCAGTATGTTGGAACCGTCGATGCCAGCGCCGGCGGCGGCAACCGACAGCAGACCGTGTTCCTGGTGCCTATGGATAAGAAAATACCCAAGATCCGAATGCGTACTCGTCAAGTTGATGAACTTATCGGCAAGCGAATCGTGGCTACCATTGATGCCTGGGACAGAGACAGCAGATACCCAGCAGGCCATTTCGTGCGATCACTAGGTGAACTTGAGACTAAGGAGGCCGAGACTGAAGCCCTACTTCTCGAGTATGATGTGCAGTATCGACCATTCCCCAAGGCCATACTGGATTGCCTGCCATCGGAAGGGTCTGACTGGAAAGTACCACAAGACAAATCAGATCCCGGCTGGCGTGGACGGAAAGACCTGCGAGAGCTCTTAGTCTGCTCTATCGATCCTCCTGGCTGCCAAGACATTGACGATGCCTTACATGCTCGCCAACTGCCAAACGGCAACTTTGAGGTTGGTGTACACATCGCTGACGTATCACACTTCGTGCGTCCGAATAATGCTATGGATGCCGAGGCAACTTCTCGTGGTACTACGGTTTACCTTGTCGACAAGCGTATCGACATGCTACCCTCACTGCTTGGTACTGATCTGTGCTCGCTCAAACCGAATGTCGAGAGATATGCGTTCTCCACGATCTGGGAGTTGACACCGGATGCAGAAATCATCAAGGCTGACTTCACAAAGTCTGTCATTTATTCACGAGAGAGCTTTTCCTATGAGGCTGCTCAAAAGCGCATTGACGACAAGTCTGCTCAAGATGATCTCACCGCTGGTATGCGTCACCTACTGCGTTTGTCGAAGTTGCTGCGAGCCAAGCGAATGGAAGCAGGAGCACTTAACCTCTCATCTCCAGAAGTTCGCATCGAGTCGGCTGAGACAAGCAACGAGACAGGCGACCCGCTAGCTGACGTCAAGACGAAAGCGTCGCTTGAGACCAATAGCTTGGTGGAGGAATTCATGCTTCTCGCCAACACCACCGTCGCTTCCAAAATTCAGTCAGTCTTTCCGCAGACAGCACTTCTTCGTCGGCACGCCGAGCCGCCAGCAACCAACTTCGCCAATCTCTCAGACCAGCTCAAGCGTATGCGTGACATGGAGCTAGATGTCTCTTCGTCCAGAGCACTTGCCGATAGTCTCGACAAGTGCGTTGACCCTGAGCATCCATTTTTCAACACCCTCATCCGCATACTCGCCACTCGCTGCATGACCTCAGCCGAATACTTCTGCAGCGGCTCTCACGCTGAGCCCGAATTTCGGCATTATGGTCTGGCGTCTGAAATATACACGCATTTTACTTCACCAATTCGTCGGTATGCTGATCTGCTTGTTCATCGTCAGCTTGCATACGCCATCGACTACGAAGGCCAAGGCTCAGAGGTAGTTGACGAAGGACTACGAAACAAGAACAAGCTTGAGAATGTTTGTCGCAACCTCAACTTCCGTCACAGAAATGCTCAACATGCTGGAAGAGCGAGCATTGAATACTATGTTGGACAGGCGCTCAAGCAGAGACAAGCCAAGATGGGGGATGAGGGCGTCGTAGAGGATGGATATGTGATGCGAGTCTTCGAGAACGGAGCTGTCATCTTCGTGCGAAAGTTTGGCATCGAAGGTGTCGTCCGATTGGAAGACTTCGATCTATCGCCCAGGAAGAAGTCGAAGAAAGACCAAAAGAGCGACAACGAGGAAAACCTGATCACTAAGGAGAGTGAGTTTGAACCCGAGAATTATGCCTTGACGGTATTTGAGAAGGGCAAGAAAGACACGACTGGTCGAAGGATTGAGCTGTTTCAAGAGGTCAAGGTCCGCGTTAGCTCTGAGGAGAAAGGTGGTGCTCGAGAAAAGGGCAAGAGGAAGGTCAGAATGGTTGTGCTTAGTTAGCAGTAAGGACCAAACGCAAAGTAATCGAAGGACAGATCTATGCATACTTGCAAGGCCGGTTGTCTACGCCGCCTCTCACGGTGGCACCACCTTGCTCAACCATCCCAACAGATCTCTCAAAAGCGCCGGATTAGTGCTATGGCCCATCCTCTCATATAAATGCGCTTCCACATCTCTCTCCACATCAACCCAAACTCCCAACTCCTCCTTCTGCCTCGTATACAAACTCTTGGGCACAAGCGCATCTCTATCCCCATGACCCAGGAACCACTTCCTCGTCTCCCCTCCCTGATCCGGCTCCTCACTATATCCTCGTCCTTTCCTGATCGCCGCAATCCGATCCGCAAGCGGAAAATACCCACACACAGTCACTAACCCCGCCACATTCCCCCTCTCCCTCCCCACGAGCCCCCAAACAAGACTCACAGCGCACCCCTGGCTGAATCCTCCAACGACGATCCTCTCCTTCTCTATACCCCGCTCCAGCTCCTTCCGCACAAGCTCGTCGATACGGTCGCATGCCGCGAGGATCCCCTCCTCGTCGTCTGGTGCTGATTCCGGATTCTGCTCCGAGTCGTGGCCGGGGACACGTGGTTTCAGCGCGTTGGGCAGCGCTTTGGGCATGTACCAGGCGTTTTCCATAGCTGAGGCATGGCGGCCCGCGTTGGGGAGGAGCCAGCGGAGGTACGGAAGTTTGTGGTTGAACTGGAATTGTTGGGCTAGGCCTGTGGGCAGTGTTAGTGTTGGTGTCAGCTGTGGTGGGTCGTGGTCGTTAGTTGTGAAGGTGAGATTGACATGGCGGAGCGGATGATGCGGTGAGGACATAATGTACATACCTAACGGTATGCCTTCTGCGTCGTCGCCATAGCCGTGGAGGAAGATGAATGTTGCGGGTCGGCCTGTGGAGGGGTCTTCTGCTTCGCTGATGTAGGGCTCTGGTGGAGTCATGTTGAGCAGCTTGTGATAGATAGGGTTATTGTTGCTGCAGTGGCAGTAATATATGAAATACTATACCTGTGCTAGAAGTACTAGTGTCGAGCGTTGTCGTGTCAAAGACTGACAACCATTATCCCAGTCTGATGTAGTGCACGAATGAGCAATTGCATCTTCGTAACAACGCTGAGTAAGGTGGTTCTACGGGGACGAACCTTGCAGCTATGCGAGTGTGCAGCTCGGAACGTGGAAGCCCGAGATGTCTGTACTGCCTCGGCGGCGAACTGATCGTTACTGCGGGGACTTCACGCGGAACCCAGCCCGCTCAAATGTACCTTTTACACATCTCCACCCCCACAGTTGGTACGGCGAAGTCTTGATCGTTAGGTCGCCAGCCCTACTTGTAGCGACCGTACACTCCATACTCCGCAATTTTGTCGACCGCATTGCTGCTTGTAATGGCGACTCACCTGTCCCAAAACTTATCTGTTATTGCTGGCCTGCGCGCTTGGCTGAGATACCGCTCTGTACTAGTCTTTCCCAACGCGGAACGAGATAAATAGTAATTGCCTTCGAATCGTGCATGACCAGCGTCGGTGGTGGCCATGTCAGCGTTGATCGCAACATCAGCTGGGCTTCATCAAGAACAGGGCTAGGTGAAATCTGACTCGTGATGTTTAGGAACTGCAGCTGCTCCGATGAGAAGTCGCTGTTGACACACACGACCTGCGTAGTATGCCACCGCTCTCGACAATCTGGTGATATGCTCGGTGCTGGGTACATGGACGGAGTAATCCTCGTGGAAGCGACTAAGAAACATCAGCTAGAGAGCACGAAACCACATAACGCTAGAAGCTCACACGACCAGCTAGAATTCAGCTCTGATACAGGAATTAGTACTCAATGTAGAGATACTGGAAAGCTCCGCGGGCATTGAGGTAGCTGCCTCGGCATCCTGGGGTTTTAAGCTAGGCGTTGAGTCTACTACCTAAGTTGGATACTATTGTGTATGTTCGTTATGAAAGGAAGCAGTATCATGCACGCACCAGAAACGGTTATGCCCACATCCTAGCCAGACGATCGCAGCTGCTGGCCCGCGCTGCAATCTCAACAAGTGTAGGGTAAGAACGATGATACGCCTAGTGGAGCGGTCCCATCTTTCGAGCAGGGCTTCTCTTCTTGTGAGGCACTACAGAGGTGTTGGCCTCGAGCTATCGTGAGGCTGTTATCATGGGCTCGTTCTAGAGTACCCCACGAGCAGAACTATCGGTAAAGTGTGAACGGAGCTCTGAAAGAGTACAATTCATCCGGCGATGCGCCAGCACCTGCCGGGCTCTCGATCTTCACACTTCCAGTTCGCCAAGCAATTTCCAGTACCAATCCTCAAAGCATCTATCCGTGAGTAAGCCTATCGCCCCATGGCACCGGAGGACACCAATAATCGGAACATCCAAAAACAGCCCTTGTTCAGCCTGGCACCCTTGTCTCTTGGCATACAGACTGCATGGAACTATTGAGACCAAGAGAACACGGAGCGTGCCACAATTTGCCGTACCGGGGCGTGACTGCAGCAAAAGTCGTGTACTGCGGATCAGTCTATTGGAGCGTCAACGATACCTCACGTGGTTGCGATCCTTGTGATTGAAGCACCCCAGTCATTCGGTGGCTGATCCGATGATCATTGCGTTGGGTTAAGAACTATGGTACGCTCAGACAGCCACTCCTTCCAGCATTCCAGCATTCAAGATGTCAGAGCTGGATACCGGGTACCTCTCTTTGGTACAAACAAAGACTTCAGCCTGACAAGATAGGGCTCTGGACCAAACAAATCTAGAGAAGTGGCGCTAGCTCTTGTTGCAGCAGCATGGTCCATGCTGTGGAGCCCCTGCCCTATATGTACCTACTCGAGCCGTTCCCGACGCCGAGTTGTAGCGTGTCTGCTTGGGCATAAAATCAGAGGGTTGAAGCGTCATGAGGTACTTTTGGTCGTCCCAGTCGCATTGTGGTGATTAAATGCGATTGTTGAAACCTCCGATGCTTACAGCATGGGGAAGCTGAACGATACTACTCTTCTTCTGTTGATTCGTCCTTCGAGCTGAGCAACCTTGCCTTGCGCCAAGCCCTTGGCTCAGCTGACTAGTACCATATGAACCGCTTCGCTTCGCCTGTTCTAGAACCTGGACCTTAGTATCCTGACTTGGATGTAAGGAGTCAGGGGAAGTCTCAATCTATTTGTCGCACACAACTAACCGTGCTCGGGGATAAAAAAGCAGTGCTAGATGACCAGAAAGCTGGTCAGACTATTCTGATTACAAAGAGATATAGTCAATTACCACCTTCGAGCACATCGCACTGTACCAATACAGAACACAAGGATGAACTTGAATTTGCTTTCATAATAACAGGCGGTCGGTGCCTACAACATAGACAGAGCACATCAGCGAGAGCACATCAGCGAGAGCACATCAGCGAGAGCACATCAGCGAGAGCACTTCAATCATCTCTCACCACAACAGAATCTAGAGCAGTCTTATCCCTAGGCTGAAACATGCATGCCCTTGGGCATAATCGAACTACTAGTATCATGCTTGGCCGTCCTTTCCCACCAATGACAGGTGTCATGCTCGAACCGAGGTCTTGGTCACCGGGCGATAAGGCGTTGTATGCGGCCGTCCGATTGAGGCGTTTGCTTAGTCCGCCTGCTAGTCAGGGGGATTTCTAAGACAGCAAAAGACCTGAAGAAAGACTTGGATTTCTCGGTGAAGGAGCCTGACATTGGTCAAAAGAGGCAGAGTCTTCTAGACACTTTGAGTGATATGCTGTATTGCCTAGCACATGAGTTTGTGGCGAGAGTAAATAAGTGCTAGTCACTGACCTGGAACGAGCTAGACTACGACATAGCAATTATGGAATACTGAGGGAACGTCAGAGAGGCATGGTCATGTGTACCACGTTTTTCAACCGTGCATGGAGCCACAAGGGCGGATCATCCGCTTGTGTTTGGCTCTAACCTCCGCAACAGCTAAGATGTCCTTATTGTGGCGGTTGGGAGAGCTTGAGTCCTGCTAGGCAGGTGGGCCAAGACCCTACTCCACGCTAGATGTTACGCCTTCCTCGTACGGTATCGTGGTCCACTCGCCCACATAAGGTTGTACTTTTGAAGTGCACTCCCTCAGCTTATTGTTATATTCCTCAGCTCCTACAAAATTCGATCATAACTCATGCGAAACACCAGTCACCTCCTCCTTGTAGCCATTTTGCACGTTACTCTTCGATTGTGTTATAACACATGTTGCGAAAGCGTTCCTTGGAGCTGCATGCCCCACAATGGGGCTATGTTGTCAGAGTTCCAGAAGGGAATTCAACCATCCTCAATTACACAGGTCTAAATAATGAGGATGACTACCTTTCACTGGAGCTCTCACTATACATTGGCAAGCCGGGCAATTTGTTACTGGTTCCCGACAGCACTATCAATTGTAAGCGCTTCGTGGAAACCAACTCTGCGATATAAGCCATTCACTATCAGGCACGGTTATGGCACTAACGACATTGTGTTAGTGCCTTTCATCTCTTCCGCAGATACTAATAATCCCATCGTCTCCACGTACAGCATACTCGCGGAAGACCTTGATGCTATTACTCCCAAGAGTGCTTGTAACTACAAACTGCGCATCGAGGAGTCGAGAACAGATGCGGTAGCTTACTCGGAGTATTTTGCTGTGATTAAGGCCAACGACAACGGCATTAATGCAACCACGCTCTGTCCTGATCCTGAGGGCTCTCTGGCTCCCTTCTCCGATCTCTGTCGGTTTGTACCAAACAAGTCAATCTGTACTCGATTGGCTAATGAGGTATATAGACTCTGTCTCCGACAGCACCCACCCTCTTAATACAGGCGGTTCCGAAGGAATCACGACCACAATTCTAGCCATAGCCGTCGTCGCTACTTTCTTGAGCGTCGTCGTTATAGTCAGCAGCTTTCTTCTTATAGCGAGGAAACGTTACTGGTGGCCGTTCAATCGCACTTCCGTTCAGCCTGCTCGGAAGGAGATGACACAAGGCACAGACTCCTGCCAGAACTGCAATGTGGTGGCGAGGACTGAACTCGGCACGATCGGACACAACAAACCAGTACACGAGATTAGCGGCAATGAGATCATGTCCGACTCTCTGGTCAGATGAAGCAACCGGTGAAGTGCTATTACGCATTGTGTATTTGTACCTTAGGTGTATGAAACTAGAGACAGTATGGCTACCCTAGTTCGATCATAAAAGATTAGAAGCCACGTTCTGTTCATATTTATTGCTCATAAGTGAAGGATGAGATCCAGTGGTATAAGGAGATTTCAACTCCTTTGTCACAGCTATTAGTTACTCTATGTTGCTCCGAGAAGATACAACTCATTGACCATATGCTCATGGGCACGCTATTGACTGATCGTGATAACTTACTTTTTTGCTAGCCAGGTTGCGGATAGGCAACTAATAACGTCGAAACCCCAATGCCTTCTTGAATGCGGTCGAGATGATCTGCCTCGAAAAATACTACCGAAACCATGATCCTCACACCTCGACCTTCAGATCACACGTTTTGGCGTGGTGACGCTGGCATGACCGACACATTACTAGACTTAGAAGCAACTCTCCTAGTAGTTCGTAACAACTTTAGTACTGGCCGACAATCGCGCTTGCTGCTCTCTGTTCTCGCTCAGAACGCCTTGCCTCCAGTCCAGGCTTGGTGCAAGTGCTGCTCGTTTATTTCGCGACCGTTCAAGCAAGCTTAACAGCGGCTCGTTGGCCGAAGCGTCTTGCCACCGTGATCTTTTTATTCCAACTCTGCCTGGGAGGCTTTCTCTAAAGACGAGATTCGAGGGTTCTGGGTATTATGATAGAGACCTATGCCAGCCAGGGAGAGGTCAAGTGCTGTAGAAAGGCACTCTGAGCCGTACGGTACGATGATATATACGGTCGTCATGCCAGCCTCCTAGGGATGTCAGAGATCAGCTCACTTACTACTCGTTTCTCGTGCCGTGCTTCCTGTCCGGACGGTGAAAATCCTCTCCATTCCATCGGAGAGCTCATCTGCATTGATGTAGAAGGCGTGCGAAGTGACTTGCTCGGCAGATGATACGTCGAGGTGATAGTGTGCGACTGTCCTTGTGGGAAGGAGACCCAGATCATGATCGTTGGAACCTGATTCTGGCAGCCGTTCTATAAGCACTTATCTAGCAAATTGACGAAGCGATGGCACGCACGCTTTCTTCTCCGTTCTTGAGCAGAATTCGGTTACATTGACAGAGTCCTGTATACGTTCGATTCTGTTACAGCTTTCGTGATAGAGAAATCTTCATATCTAGAAGAATCATCGCCGTGCTCTACATAGTAGTAACATCGCGAAAGGCAAATCTCGCGTTACCGGCCCTTATGACTATCCGTATCCCATTTTCTTAGTAGAGAGAAGAGCAAGATTGGGGGTCACCACATCTCAAGGCTTGTCCACAGGAGGTTGCAGGGACTCCGAAGGTATCCTACCGGGTACGTGCTCGACCTAGTAATCGTCGCAACTGCAAACTAAGGTCCTGACTTCAGGCTGATACTACTTCTTCGTCGAGCGGTTCAACAGCAGAAGATCCATATGGATTTCCTAGACAACTATCATCAGCGAGATTCGGACGCTGATTCCACAAATGACTGTGAGCAGGGATCCCAAAGTTGCACTTCTTTGCGTTTGTACGAGACCGTGGTGTCTGTCTAATCGATGGTTCTCCAAGGAACGGAATATATCATTTGCCAGTAGTACTGATAGGTCTAATTCCTCTTCACAGATGCTTCTCGTTTGCTGGGCGAAGAACACCGTGGAACTAATACTAGTAAGAAGAATAATCAATTCACATACTATGATACTACTACTATGTCTGAGTCATCTTTGTCCCCTGCAGCATGCATAACGCAGCATCATGTATCGACTTGTAGTATGTATCTCGTGAGAGTTATTGCTGCGTGTGATGATCGCTTTACCAAAAAATCTTTTGTCTATAAGGTCGGGAGAGACCACAGCAAGAGTGACAGATGCAATAGAGTGATCTGGAGCTTTAGTTTTGTCAACAACGCCGTATAAAGCGTGTATCACCGTCAGAGCTTGCTAACCGCACAACTCCGCCGACCTGGATACGACAGTGGTTGCTTGGCGCAGGACCTTGCACCGTGTCTACAATCAGTGATGGGTCCCAAGCTAGGACGGATGCCTCTACATGGATCAGTTACTACATGGTTGAGCTAAAGTCCCTACTTTTCACAGTAGTTGTAGGTACAGGCACAAGGCTTTTAAGGCAGCTGACTTCAGGTATCGTACAGACGCTCACTGTATCATCCTTTCGGTTCAGTGTTGTCCTCAGGAGTTACCACAAATTCCGTTTCTCGCAGTCAAATCCTCTCAGAGTACTAGTACGTATAAGTCATGCGATGAGGTTCTGGAAGCCGACCTTGTCTAGTCGGACCGCGTCGTTCTAGATCAATTGTTTGATATGGTCTTGAACAATCTTGATAGAAGCATTGAAACGGCCTAAGAGTTCCGGGTGATAGCTGAGATGGCGGTAAGCTCATCACTCCCTGTGCTGTCGTGTAAATGAACCTTCCACACAAGTTAGTACAGTCAGAGACAATCTCTCCACTGAGATAGCGTTATGTACAACGAATTGGAAGAGGTTGTCCTGTTGTCGCAGGGATATCAAAGAGAAGTGGATTAACCAGATATTGGTTTTCGCTGTGCACGAGTAATACTTCATTGAGCATACTTACTGGAATTCTTGCAGTGATACTCGACAGCTCTCCAAGCTACATTTACCTAGCCACCTCAAGACCCGTTCGTTACTGCTTCGGTCTTCGCAGGGTCCCGAAGACTACAAAATCAACCTATGTCGGTCGGACTTAGCGAGGAAGATGATGTGGCTAGGCTGTGTGTCCGGTTCTATTACTGCTGATCGTCATTTGAAGGTGATACTACAGTTGAGTGGCGTCATTACAGAAATGAACTTTTCAACAACCGCAAATGCTGAAACGGAACCTCCTACCGAGCGCGGTCACGATGTTTATACTCAGTGCGTTGTAAGCTTCTCAAAAGATCCTGCTGAACAATGTAGCTTCATGTATAGGTCCAATCCAGTCGGTATGAACTAGGTCCCGTGCAGGCGACTTCTTTCAGCAGTATCACTAACTGCGACTTCTTTCCTCCCCGACTCGCATAGCTCTACATCTGATACCACAATTTCATGCTCCATTCGAGGCGCATGCTCTTCTTCGGAACTCGGTAAGGCGTAGACATGCGTCGCCAGCAACACCAAGACCGCCCCGTAGAGAAAATTCCGTGTGGGCACAATGTGGAAGATATAGTAAGAAGCGATAGAGGACACGACCACCGACAGAGAACTTGCGAATCCTTTCGAAACATTATCAGCTGCGCTAATCACAATCGCGACTATGACGCCAACACATGCTTGTAGTATAACAGTCAACCAGACTAGGGGAGTGTAGCCGGCGAAAAACCCATCGTGCAAGATGACTTGGCCATGCCAGAGAGCAATCCCAACGAGGCCGAGACTCATAGAATTAATACTGAGTTGGGTACTGCGAAGCCACATTACAGATGTGCTAACTTCATTTGCAGCAGCCTTAGACTTCTCGTCGTTCATATTCTCGGCCACTGCAGCATCGACCGTGTGAGGCAGACGATAGCGTTTGAGGATGAACTCGAAGACAACGCCTGATAGGCCTGAAAGTACGCAGGCGACGGCGACGGCGAGATAGCCGGTCTTTTGGTTGTACGTCCGAGAGAGAAGAGTTGATAGGGATGAAAGTTGCGTCGAGGTCGTCTTAGCAGAGAAACTAGAGCCAAAATTGAAGTCGACACCGTAGTCGGTGGGAAGTGAGATGATGCTGATGCCTACGGCTAAAATGACGATAGACAGCCATTTGAGCAAGCAGAGTCTTTGACGCATGATAATGACGGCGAACAATGCGGTGGTGATCAATTTGCCCTGATATAGGATTTGGTATATAGCAACATCGAGGTGGGAGGCAGCGATGAACTGGAGATTGTTGGTAATCGTGTATAAGGCCGAGGGTATCAGAAGCAGAACGATACCACTCTTCCGACTGAATATATCCTTGAGAACTCGCCGAGACGTCGAGGTCTGGTGTTTTGAGTCATGCACTCCAAGACAACTTTCATCCTGTGGTATTTCGTGTTTCGATTTGATGTAGAATGCGACGGAAATGCAGAATTTGAGAAATTCTGACGTTACGACAGCCGTTGAAGTTAGGTATTTGGGACCAGGCACTGTACGCGAAGCTCGCATTGTTAAGACCAGGGCGGAGGTCGAGAATGTGAGAAGTGCCAAAGATCCGTAGCGAACGGGCAAGCCCAAGCAAGACTTTTGGCTAGCAGCTACCTCTTGTTAATGTTTGTCTTTGTCGGACGGGGTTGACATACAGTCTTCCATTGTGTAGACGTTCTGGTTGGGTCATAGACGAACGTGAGGACTAATACAAACAGCCACTGAGGTAGCAATGCGATAACACCAGGAGTAAGAGTATGCGAGGTTGTTCATCCTTATAACGGTGGTCAACAGATACACGGGGCGGCCGTGTTCCCTGAAACACGATGATCTCAATCCCGTCCACGATTGTCAATGTTCCACACGCGACGAAATCACCTGGGCGCAAAAGCACCCAAGTGCCAAGGTTTGCACCGCAGGAGCGGACTCTCAGTATGATATCGTCGAAAACACAAAGCCAAGATTGAGACATTTAGCTAAGGGTCGACCTTTGCCAAGAGTCCTGCCCAGATTTCTGCCCAGCAGCGCTGACGTTTCACCGTTCTGCCCAAGAATACCGCTCCGCTCGCTTATCCACGTCATCGTGACCGATTGGCCAGGTCCAAGACGCTACACCTTCAACCCACAAGATCGACATCTTACTAGGGGCATAAGTCAGCTTTCTTCTACGTACTGCAATAACGGCCGCACCCTCTCTCTGAGCAGTATGCCCTTCAACGTTGTGCTGATTAGGACTGGACAGACCCAGAAAAGGAGCAATAGTATTTCTTGCGTTATGAATCCGGTGGGTCGCCCAGCCATGCTAAGTTACTAACATAGAACACTGTGGTCGATGAAACAGATGCCACCGCCGTGTCTGTCAGAGTGGAATCTACAGCACAAGCTTGAGTCACTTTGAACGCGTCAGTAGGGAGATGCAATGATGCTTAGGGGCTCGCAGCTTAGATAAGGACGAAACCAACACTGAAAAATTACACGGGCCTTTCTCAGTATGAATGCTCGGCGTCGCGGAAGCGGCCTTTTTACACTACTACCTGTAATCGACTTCACAGACAGTACGGCAACTTCTTGCGCTCTTTAGGAACCACCAGCAACCGATTGGATATCACCACACTCAATCGCAAGAGAACACTAGCCAACATCAGCCGTTCCTGATACATAGCTGACGTGATACACCACTTTGGCTGTATTGTGTACGATCCAACGATGCTAGAAAAGTCAGGCAATACACCTCGGCTTCGACTTCGGCTCAAGCATGTCGCCGCCGGCTTCATTATCGGCTTAACCCTGATTTGTCTCGTAACATTTCAAAGCTCTTTCAGCGACCAGACAGGTCCTCTTCCTGGAGTCTCCGCTGTAGCTGAGACAGCCGATCGACCATCCCGACCAAGGATAGCCCAAGTAACGATGCTTCTTGATGAAGCAGACCAAAACCCGAGCTACATCCGCACGGTCGAAGGACACAGGAATTACGCTGCTCAGCACGACTATCCAATATACGTACTCGAACATCCTCTAACGACCCAACAAGCCTACTGGTCGAAGATATACTGGCTTCAAGAGATTATAGTCGGCGAACTCGCAAAAACACCAGAAGAGCGGTTAGAATGGCTACTGTGGCATGACGCCGACACAGTGATACTAAATTCCGCTTGGAAGCTCGAGTCATTCCTTCCCCCGGCGATTCCGGAAATTGATTTTATATTAACCAAAGATTTCAACGGCCTTAATAATGGAGTGTTCTTCATTAAAGTGTCGGCGACCGCGGCGGAGTATCTTAGTCTTGTGGCGGCATATCACCACTATAAGCCAGATGTGGAGCTTTTCTGGCCAGAACAGGTCGCGATGCAACTCACGCTTAACGAAACGGTCGAGTATCATCACAGAGTCGTATACATGCCTCAACGTTTCTTCGATGTATATCCAGGTGAAGCTCAACCTGGGGATTTCCTGGTGCATTTCGCGGGATATGGTGACCGCAATGAAGCAATGCTGGAATGGATTGAGAGAGTCGAGAATTCACAGTACGAAAGATGGAATCGAGGCCCTGGTACAGAGGAATACGAAAATCGAGCAATGGAGATCACGGACTTCTGGCATACGGTGAACCACTTTCGCAATATTAGTGGACAACTTAACGGTACGTTTTACGGAGAGCATAATATGAGTGCGAACATGCCAGATGGTCTGTATCAGGCAATTGCAGAGTTCAAAGACGTCTGCTTCTTCGGTACAGACGACGAGAACATGATGTTCGAAGCGCTCAATCGTGTTGAGAACGAGATGGAGCAGGGGTACCACAAGTCTTTGCCGGATATATTATCGTATAACAAGGCTTGGAAAGAGGAGATACTACTACTAGACGACCCGAACAGTAATACTGCTGCTTCGCGGTCCATATGGTTACAGCGTGGTCTGAAAAACGGAGTCGAGCCGCGCAGCACATGGTGAGCTAGTGATACAGGCCTCGATCGTAAAGAACAATACCTTAAGTTGTTGTGGAATAATGTTCCGCGTAAATGACTGTTTTACGAGATAATTACTATATCCTAGCTTTGGGCGGCCGCAACTACCTAAATGCCCTAATTCTGTACTGGCGCCCCCCTGAAACCTACGAATGCTGCTACTGTCTTCGGCTTGCAACCAACGAATAATACTAAACCCACTATCCCACACTCCTTTTGTTGTTTACGATCGAGGCCTGCAACGTCCTGTGCTCTGCGAATCCACCGTAATAGCTTAGCCTGCGATGTATCGAGTGAGTGCAACAGCCGGCACTTGAGCACTCATTGGCTGCAATTCTCTTCGTAAAGAGTAGCACCGGCTAGGTTACTGGTGCGGGGTGCGACATCCCAACGGTCAGCCACCGATATCGTTAACGTTCGTTATCTTAACTTCTTGAGTGGGGAAAGCCAAGCTTTGCGGGCATATACGCTGCGAAGAGTGAACCTCCTACCTGAAGGAAATATTGTACGATTAACAGTTGCACCTCACGCCTGCGGGCGTCTGTTTCAATGGTAGACGTGGTAGCGTCTGAGAGTATGAGGACTGTATCGTATCACTATTTCCCCATGTAGGGTATATAAGGAGAGCGCATCACACCTGGGCTGATTCCAGCGCCATCGTGTGCTTCTCCGGGCGGCGAACAACGGCCTCTTGCCAAGCTGAGCTAGTGCATGCGCTGTGTTGGCATCTTTGTCTTGCAGCTACAAAACGATACAAGCCCCGCTGCTTGAGCTCCGAGCTGCTTCTAGCTCTCTCTCTCTACTCCTTCCATGCAGCAATGATGTTGTCGTTCCTGCAACTTGTGGCAGGCTTGTCATTACTCACCAGACTCAGTGCTACTCCTCTCCCGGGGTACGTTGATCTTACTCAGCGCCAAGCATCGGCGGACCAAGGTGCTGTAGCGAGTGAGAACGATATCTGCAGCAAGATCGGTATCGATATCATTGAGAATGGCGGCAACGCGGCAGACGCCCTCGTTGGCACTACTTTCTGCGTCGGGGTGGTTGGTATGTACCATTCTGGCGTAGGTGGCGGCGGCTTTATGCTTGTTCGAGGTCCGGAGGGAACGTACGAATTCATTGACTTTCGAGAGACTGCTCCTGCCGCCTTCTTTCAAGACATGTTCAACGATGACCCTGATCTGAGTATCTATGGCGGACTTGCAAGGTTGGCCGACCCCTTGAGCCTATGGTCATCTTATCTTTACTAACAAACCACAGTGGTGTACCAGGCGAGGTTAAAGGTCTCCAGCACCTGCATGAAAAGTATGGCTCGATGCCATGGAAGGATGTCATGCAAGGCGCTATCCAATTTGCACGTTACGGTTGGAACGTGACGGAGGACCTCGTCCGTTACATGGAGTCAGCAACTGCATCAGCACAAGTTGGAAACTTCCTATGCGATGAGCCAAGCTGGGCACTGGACTTCTGCCCGAACGGAACCCTAGTCGGTTTGGGAGATGTCATCACCAGGAAGCGATATGCAAACACTCTCGAAATCATTGCGAACGAAGGGCCAGATGCATTCTACAATGGAGCTATTGCGGAGACGACTATTGCGGCCTTGCAAGCAGCAAACGGTACAATGACGTTAGAAGATCTGGCAAACTATACCGTGGCTATCCGTGAGGTGAACAACATTACCTACGGAGACTATGTCGTTTACTCCACCAGCGCTCCCAGCTCTGGCGGCATTGTGCTTGCCACCTTGAATACAGTCTCCGGGTACGACGATTTCTTCAATGCAGGGACAGTCAATATCAGTACCCATCGGTTGGACGAGGCTATGCGTTTTGCCTATGCAGCTCGAACTGATCTTGGCGACCCCTTATTTGTGGCGAACTTGTCGCGTTTCGAGGATCAGCTGCTCCTCCCTGAGACAGGAGCAGAAATAAGGGCCAAGATATCTGATGTCCAAAGTTTCAATGTGTCATACTACGATCCGGAAGGCATTGAGTCTCTGGAGACGCCAGGCACATCTGCCATTATGACGGCGGATGCCTCCGGACTAGCTATCTCGCTCACCACCACAGTCAACCTTCTCTTTGGCTCCAAACTGATTGTACCAGAGACTGGTGTCATTATGAACAATGAGATGAACGATTTCTCAATTCCAGGTGCCACCAACGCCTTCGGCTACATACCTTCTCCGTCGAACTATATCAGACCAGGCAAGCGACCACTCTCATCAATCTCGCCAGTCATCGTCGAGTTGGCGGATGGCACCCTATACTTCGTGACTGGCGCTGCCGGAGGATCACGCATCATCACGTCCACCATTCAGAACGTTGTCAACGTTCTCGACAAAAACTTGACTGCACCTGAAGCTCTAGCCGAGCCACGCCTGCACGACCAGCTTGTACCCAACCTGGTTAGCTTCGAGTACACCTACGACAACGATACTGTGGCATTTATGCAGTCTCTCGGTCATAATGTGACATGGGTAGCACCAGGTCAGAGTTCTGCGCAGGCTATCAGAAGGTTGCCAAACGGTACTTTCGAAGCTGTAGGTGAACCTAGGCAGCTCAACTCCGGAGGGTACGCAACGTAGCTGGTAAAGCTCGATAGATCGATATGCAAATGCTTAGTCGTGTCTGGACAAACGATTTACTATAAGGTCAACTCCGAACTGCACCTTCCAGAATTAGTACTTTCAAGTTCGTACATATACCCGTTTGTGCATATCTGAGCAGTCCGCGACAATCTTGCTATTCGATTATGCTACGAAACATAGATGGAAGCGTACACGAGCGACAAAGGAGTACTTGACGAAGCTAGAAAAGGCCTCCAGCACAACTAGATTATGCCGCAAATGTGCAATTAATGCCTGATTGGAATGTAAGCCTAACTCATTCAAGCTCAGCGTGGAGGAGTGTACTTTTGCCCACAACGAATCAAAGCCAAGGAAGAACAAAGCAAGCAATCTTGGGGCGCCCAGTCCATGCATGATCTATCGGAGATAAACATCTCCGACGGTTGCTCCGTCCATCATACCCGAGCCGGAAATCCAGAGTGGGGTCATATCTCTCTCTCAGTCCATGGAAGGTCCGTCTTTCGCAGAAAGAGCAATGGCGCCCTGCATTTCTTCTTGTTCAATAAAGGCAAGCGATGTCTTGCCTTTCGTTGTAAACAAACCTACAATAGTACTAGTAAGAGACACAAAAAATACTACACTGTCGAACGCTACGTTGCGGCTACTCCTACATTGATACTTGCTTTCGTCATTGGCACTAGGAGCGCGGGCGCTCGCGACAGGAGAAACGCCAAGTGGTGAGTCTTTCCATCAGTCCAGCGTCGGGATATCCCTTATCACCAGCGCCCTCACCCATGTGAGAATGCATTATGAGGTGCCAGAAGATGGACTCGACTAATACAGGAACACTTAGGCTACTGGCAACATGGCAGCAGAATCAGGAGAGCCTAGCTCAGCTGGCGTCAATACCCCAAGGTCAATTCGTGGCACATCACCATCGCGACGATCAGAAACCACATTGCCTTCATCTTCATCACATGAAGCAAAGCTAGATCCAGACGTCGAACACGGCATTCCTATCAGGGATACAACCGAAGATGCCGACGAAAAGGCTGCCATCGAACGAGTCGTTTCCGCCTCTACAGAGAATGTGGTAGACTGGAACGACTCATCCGACCCTCGCAGACCAATCAATTGGACCATGAAGAAGAAATGGATCAACTGCGCTATCATTTCGGTCCTAACTTTCCTCACCCCTCTGGCGTCCTCTATGGTCGCACCAGCTGTGCCTCTTATGATGGCCAACTTCAACTCAACAAACACAACACTAGCATCTTTCATCGTTTCAATTTACATCCTCGGATATGCTATCGGGCCTCTTTTCATCGCACCTCTCTCTGAGATGTACGGCCGATTACCGATGTACCATGCCTGCAACATCCTGTTCGTTGTCTGGAACCTGGCATGCGCCTTAGCGCCCAGCCTAGACAGCCTTCTTGTTTTCCGACTTCTAGCCGGCATTGCTGGTTCATGTCCCGTCACCATCTTTGCTGGCAGTATTGCAGATGTGTTCATTCAAGAGCAACGCGGAGGAGCAATGGCCATATGCGCACTTGGGCCTCTGATTGGTCCAGTCATCGGTCCAGTCGCTGGAGGATTCCTCGGTGTGGCAGCGGGGTGGCGTTGGGTCTTCTGGGTGATCACTATTGCTGGTGGCGTTACGGCAGCCTTCTCGATCACGTTCCAGCGAGAGACGTATGAGCCAATCCTGCTTCAGGGCCTCACGGACAAGCTCAAGAAGGAGACCGGCAACGAGGGGTTAAGGTCCAAGCTCGACCGGGGTATTTCGAAGAAGGAACTCTTCACTCGAGCAATTGTCCGGCCCACGAAGATGCTGATTTTCTCGCCAATTGTGCTAGCACTGTCAATCTACATGGCGATCGTGTACGGATATCTGTACCTGCTGTTTACAACATTGACGCCGGTCTATGAAGGCGTCTACGGCTTTGGTCCTGGTCCAGTCGGTCTCGTCTTCCTCGGTATTGGCATCGGCTCCCTGCTCGGCCTCGTGCTGTTCGGTGCACTTTCCGACCGCCTTCTCAAGCACCTCACTGCAAGGAGCGGAACGAGCGAGATGAAGCCTGAATATCGCCTCCCACCGCTTATACCAGGCTCCCTTTTCATTCCGATCGGCCTCTTCTGGTACGGCTGGTCTGTCGAGAAGCAAATCCACTGGATCATGGGCATCATCGGTACTTTGTGGGTCGGATTTGGCATGCTTGCAACGTTCATGCCCATACAGACATATCTGGTGGATGCCTTCACAATCCACGCTGCCAGCGCCATCGCCGCGAACACTGTGCTTCGTAGCTTGGTGGGCGCGTTCCTGCCGCTTGCTGGACCCAAGTTGTACGCGTCATTGGGGTTGGGCTGGGGAAACAGCTTGTTGGCGTTCATTGCTTTGTTGATCAGTCCGGTCGCGTGGATATTCTTCAAGTACGGAGAAACGATCCGGAAGAAGTACGCCATCGAATTCTAGCTTGTGAGGTTTGCGGTTGCATTGCATGGCGTTGGCCCGTAGCATGGACATGGAGTGGTATCACACGGGGCTCAGCGACGTCCCGATTGTAAAGAGCAGTAGTACTTGCCCCCAATTTGAGAACATGGCTATGCAAACATAGAGTGGTGTTGTCTTAAGCAGAAAAGCAGTGAAATAAGGCAGAACCTTATTCCTTCCCAACATCATCTCTCTGCTCACCAAACAAAACCCATCAAGTGTACACTGACAGGACAAGTACCTCAGCATCTCCTCGTACTTCGCCGAACCCGCCTCTCAGTCCACCGCGCCGAGAGTCAACCAGCAACGCGTTCCACTCAACACACACCAAAAAAACCCCCCCAAAAACTGATAGTAACCCCAGCAGAGACCCCCAGTCCTCACGCTCGAGGCCAAGACGACAGCGGTACCTCCAAGAAAGCCCACTTAATCAATCAATCATCAGCAGCACCGCAGCAGAATCTCTCCCCGTCTAACCGAGCATGGTAAGCGGGACGCACCATAACACACTACTCCTGTCCCGTCTGCAGCCGGACGCCGGCAAACGGTTTAGTCCTATATACATACTACGCACTGCCGCCGCAGCCACCGCGAAGCCGAGGGGCAATAGACTAGGTTAGGTGGGTAGATACCGCGTGGCTGGCACTGCAAGAGCGATGGGCAGACATGCAGTGACCTGCACTATCAACGGAATCATCCTGCTGGGGCTGGGGGGCTGTACTCGTGTTATTGACTTACATGGTGGTAATTGTCGTCTTATGCATCTTCCGACTACTTAAATTAGACAGCCAAGGTGTGGGCCACCTGCCTTCGGGTTGTGCGTGCAGTGCAAGCTGACTTTCTGGAGGGAGGCTACGTGCAGACGTACGCATTAATGGCATTTCTCGCCGTCTGCGTCAGCACTAGCAGCAGTTAAGATGCCTGAGAAGTTTCGAGTTTCTCAGAAACCTGTATTGGGGGTTATATAATACGTAAAGTCGAGATAAGCTCATCGCAAATGTAGCCTTGTGGAATAAACAGATGGCATGCGAACATTTTCGTTGCCGGCATACAGCTAATAATCAGTCGAAGCATGTCTGCCTTGAGGACTCCCCGTCAACTCCATGCTATGCATAAGCGAAAGACTGGTTTCCCACCCACCTCATGCGAAGATTTTCCTTTGTAAGCACAATAGATTGCCAGACACATCAATTCTTTTTGCCTCCTGCGCTCGGCCCCGGCTCTCCAGTTGAAGACTGCGACTCGGACCTTGTCACCGGCTGCGGTATCAAAGTAGGCGCGATACGCCGCCTTTTCGGTTGTGCACCCTCCTCTTTTTCACTCTCACTTGCTGCACCGGGATCTCTCTTGCCCAGCACACTGCCACTGATGGATGATGCAGCACTATGGGGACCAGCTGGTTGACCACCGGCGCCCATGGGCGTTTGAGGTGGAGTTGTCATCGAGGGTACCGCGACTGACGGGATTGAGCTCATCATCGGAGTGGGGTTGTTACCAAAAGCCGAGGCTTGCAACGATGCGAGTGTAGCAACTGACGACTGTGAGTTCGACCTTGTTGGGCTGCCAGGTCTGACTTGGAATGACGTGTTGGACGCTGCAGGTGATGGCGCAGCGGGTGGAATGAAGGCCGGCGAGGCTTTAGCTAGACCAGGTGATGGTACAGAAGGTGTAGCTAGAGGTGCGTTGGCGTTCTGGAAGGGATTTGATAAGGTCGACGAAAAGTTGATGGGTTCCGGGTGCCTGTGCGTCGGATGTGAGCCACTGTAGGCTGCACCGAGCTCGCCAGGTGCAAAGGCCAACGTGGAACAAAAGCCGTCGCTCGACGACATGATTAGGGTCAAGCCGTCGTTTGACCAGGCCAGATCGGTGAATGTTGCGTAGTGTAGATTGCTAACGACACACAATGGTGTTGTCTGTTGTGTGTCGTAGACAAGCACTGCGTCCTGAGTTGCCACGGCATAAACCATCCTGTAAGGCAACGCGAAGGCGGGTGGGGGGCCGGTGTCAGGCTCGCCGGGTTTGGGCGAGGAGGTTGGCCTGTTTGATTCACTGCGCATAGATTCGGAGTGGATTAGTGGTGGGGGTTCCATGAAAGACGAATGCGAGGTAACCGCGGCCTCAGGAAGGGGTGGTATTGCTTCTTCCTGAGTTGAGGTATCTATGGTGATCTGATTCGTTGGCTTGACATGATTGCGTAAGGTGTAGAAGATTGGTGAGCAGCGGACCGCGACCGAGGCTTTCTTGTGACCGGGCAAATGTGCTACAGGAGGCTTGTTGAAGCCAGCTCTGGTGTAGATGTAGACGGTATTTGTGACATCTTCATTCGTCTTCATGGGGTCTACGGCGAGTGGGTGGTGGGATTTGTACTGGCCAGACGGGGTGAACAACAAGCTGCCATCGGGAGCAAAGGTTAGCCTCCGGAAGAAGGAGGTGAGAGTCTCATTGTGGTAGATGTTTGTGTTTCGAACAGCAATGCCCATGGCTGCATTCAGACTCGGCGAGGAGACCTCTGGGCGAACGGCAGGTAAGGGCAGAGATGGTGCAGGCGAAGCGGAGCGGCGTATTGCCGGAGATGTATGGGAGCCGAAGGACGAGCGTCTGCTCGAGGCGGTGGGCGGTGGGTCCATGGGCAGAGGTGTGGTCAAGGGCGTTCCGGGGTTGGAAGGAGCTGGCGAAGCCATGGCAAGGCCACTCGCACTGGCCGACGAGGCTCGATGTGTCATGTTCACGTCTACGGGGGCAGGACTCTGCGTTGATATCCTTCGACCAGGCAGATCCAGCTTGTTGAATTTGCCATGTGTCTGGAGGGAGCAGGTGCCGTCTTTGAGCTTCAAGGCATAGATGTGCACCGTTCGATCGGAGGACTGAGTTGCAACAAACTCGTTGAGAGGATCCCAGGCAACACCCTGCACGTAGTGGTTATGCTCTGCTATCTGTCTGATCATGGCACCTGTCGTCGTGTTAGCTGGATCGTCGCTGTCGAATCAGGTCGAAGGGCATACCTGAGTGGGAGTCGAATATCCTCGCGGTGTTGTCCATAGCGCCCGTGATGAAATACCTCCCATCGGGAGACCAGGCAAGATCGTATATCTCAGCTCCTGTCGAGGTACGGCACATGTGTTTGATCCTCCATGTCTCTTTATCTTCAGCGTGGTCCTCGCCTAGAGCTGTAGCCGGCATGTCGGAGGGCACCCACAGCAGGACGTTTCCATCATCACCAGCTGAAGCCAGCATTTCGCCTTTGGGGCAGAAGCGCACGACATTGACCGTCTGGGTATGTCTGACGAGGGTGGCTAGGAACGAGACCTTGGCTTCCTCGCCGTCCCTTTCGAGACTCCATAGTCGAATGTTGTTGTCTCCTCCCGCCGTTGCAAGCCGACCTTTGCCGTGAGGATCAAAATGCACCGAGTAGATCGGTTGGCTTTCGTTGTGCCATGAAATGAGGAGAGGTGCGGCCTTCATGGTGAACACATTATCCGTGGAAGCTGCATTCGAGGGTGGCGAGTCTGGAGGTCACGGGTGCAGGCACAGGTACAGCTGGTGGCATTGATTGTAGTTGAGGACTAAGTTCAAGGAAGGTGCGGCTGCCATACCAGGATGCAAGGCATGGCTAATTACCTGCATGTCAAGCGTGCCACTGGCCCCTCAGACGCGTCGCTTTCGCTGCTCGACCACTTCAGCGTGCCCCGATCGCGTCCCACTAACGCGACTTAGTCAGTGGTCACGAAAACTGTCCGATTGGCTGAATGGAGCCTGAGGAAGGTACCAAGGTAGCTCGACAGAATCAATCCAGTCACCCAAGCTAAGGATGGTTGGTATACATTTCATTATCATTCCCCCCCCCCATTCTCGCTACATCTGCTTCATTCTTGCATCCCATTGTTCGTGCCCAGGTCGCCTTGCCTGGAGGCCCCCTTCGTACACAGTTCTCCTGCTTGCTGCCGAAACGCCCGATGCCCCGTGTAGAGCGCCCTGCTAGCCTGTGATCAAGCCCATGCGGTCCATGGCCAGTATATCTTGCTTGACCATAACCAAGCCCCGCCGAGGAAAGTGGTGCTGCACTGCAAGCAATCAGAAGCTTTGTGCCGAAACTTGTGCCGGCTAGACATCGTTAGCGCCCATCCCTCCAACAGGGTACAAACCAGGCTTACAGGACTGTTGATGGCGCTGTTGCGCTGATTGCGACCTTTCTTGATGTGGCTCTTGAGCGCACTCGAGTCGAGGGGCTTGAGCAGCTCAAAGCTGCACAGAAGGTTCGACGAGACTGACATGACCGCGCCCCAATTGTCGAATTCGCCGCAGTACTGCCCCGTGTTAGCCACATCCTCAAGCATTGCCACTCCACTCACATTCGGTGCAGAAAACACGGTCACCAATAGCCGATCGTTGAAAAACTCGTACCCGTCCTCCACCACCATGTGCGCTCGGCACACAAGGTCGAAGTCGTGCCGCGCCAGGAAATCAATAATCACCTTTTTCCCAAAACAGTAGCTCACGCCCCGTTCGTTCGACTCCCAATCTTGATCCATGTCGGCCGGATCGCTCCACAAGAGATCGTTCAGGAGTCCGTAGTCCGGCACGTCGGTAGGTCGTGCGATGTTCCGGATATCGTCCATGTGTGACAAGCTTGGGGAAAGGCCGCCGTGCACGCAGAAGATCTTGTCCGCCACAATCGATGCGATGGGCATGGTGTTGAACGTGTCAATAAAGCTCTTCCACACCTTGATGTTGCATCGCCGCTTGCATTCGTCGTAAAAGCCGTAGACTCGAGTGACGTTGGCGCACTCGTGGTTGCCTCGCAGCAAGAAGAAGTTTTCGGGGTACTTGAGTTTGTAGCAGAACAGCAGCAGGATGGTTTCTAGCGACTGCTTTCCCCGGTCGACGTAGTCGCCCAGGAAGAGATAGTTGGACTCGGGCGGGAAGCCGCACATTTCGAACAATCGGATCAGGTCATTGTACTGGCCGTGGATGTCTCCCACAATCTTCACGGGCGCATTGAGCTCAATCAGCGCCGGCTGCGACATGAAGACTTCGCGGGCTTTCGCACACACGGCGGTGATTTCGGCATTTTTCAAGCAGACTGCCTTGGTCACCTTGGTGGTGTAGCCAGAGTCAAGCAGGCGCGAGATCATGTCGTCGAGATCTACTTCTTGCAGGTCTTGGATGGCCATACTGCCGCCTGGTGACGCACCCGGCAGGTCCGCCAATCGTGCTGTCAGTGATCGTTTGCCCTCGTTGGCTCTAGGAATGACCTGGCCCTCCCTCTTGACCAAGATGGAATCGCCAGCCTTTTGTGCTGCGGAATGATGATGTGCCATGTGGGGACCTTCGTCGGACACAGCTCCCACCTCACCAGTTCTCTTGGCTTTGTTCACGTCCTTGTGTCCTTGGCCGATGGTCTTACCGCGGGCAGGAGAAGGAGGACGAGCGGGAGAAGCGGTCTCTGGAGAAGGCGCGTCATCTTCGTCGTCCACGGCAGGAGATGAGGGACTGGCGGCGGCATCGACCGAACCGCGGCGATTCGGTCTCGACATGGAAGAGCGACCACTGGCAGCCGACTTGATTGAGCTTGCGTCGGCGCGATCGTTCGGGGCGCCATCAAGCGCAGACAAGCTTGAGCCGGACACTCGTGGACTGACAGCTTCACTGGCTTCGCTACCCGATCTGATCTTCCTTCGCACGGAAGATCGTATAGATCTGCTCTTGCTCTCCTGGGTGTCACTTTTCGAGATGGAGGGGTATTGTTTGAGACCTTCAGGGACGAGATTGCTGGTGGAGCCATTTCGAGAGGGGGTGCGCATGCCATCGCTTGACTTGGATTGACTCTGACCCATTGCTACGTGTGAGGTGATGCGGGTCAAGGAGGTTTGAGGAGTGCGATAAGCAAAAGCTTAGAGGACTGCGTTTTGGCGGTTTGCGGAAAACACGGTTACGGCGAGCACAGCTGGTGTGCTCGATGCGCTGGTGAGGCGGCTTGTGCTCGGACCTTATCGAGAAGACCAGGGTAAAGCTGCTGCGGTGACGCCGGATGAAGATGAATGATAGAGGATCAGAGTCATAGGAGGTGCAGCTCGTGCAGGACTTTGTTTTTCGCGGCTGTGGTCGTGCTGCCGGCGTGTTTGTCGGCTTGCTGCTCGTCAAAAGTGACCGTCTCAGACAGGCAGGTAAAAAGAAGAGATTGTAGCCCGGTAGGTGTTGTACATGTGTTCGAGAGCGATCGCACTGAGTAATGTGCTAGACGCTAATCAGACGGGCTGGAACGAACTGGATGACGAACGTGGTGGACGATAATTAGTGGAGACCAAGGTCTCAGTCGTGCCAGGCAAGCAAGCTGATGGTCACCCAGGCACCACTTTACTACTTGCTGATGCGTGAGTGATACTGATGCTGCAAAGGAAGTCGGCAGGGAAAAGCAAGAACTGAAGAAGATTTCTCGCCCGTACTGGGCCACTGGTCAAGCTGGAAACAGCGACCGCCCAGCTGCCATCTGTTCGTTGCGCGTGGTTTGACCCTCCTTGGCGGCATGATGAAGGACCAGTAAGCGGCCAGGGTGGTAGCTTAGGAACTTCTGCCGGTGCCGAGAGCATTGGGTGGCGCCTCGCTTGACTTCACTGTTTTGCGCCTGAGTGCGGGATCCCCTCCTTTCGGCGCCCCCCAAGCAAAGCGCCCAAGACATCACAACGTTTCTTGGATGCATATAAGCAAGGCAACAAAACAAGCCATATGGCAATGATCTGCGCCGTCAAGATACGTCCGCCAACTGCACTCACCCAGACACAAAAGGCCTCGACCTCCCCAGAGTGTGGATGTGTTCACTTCCATTGATGACATAAATGGTATGTGCTGAACATGGTACGTATGTTATCAAACAGCACTTTGAGTCTCGAGAATCGAGCGCTTGTCTCTTGTATTCAGCAGCTTGAGGGTGGTCCTGTGAACTACTCACCCCACGCTGCATGTTGCCAAATGCACCTCCAGCGTAGACGTAGACAAAGCATACTTCCCCTCCTTTCACTTGCGGCGCCTCATACGAGGCTTGCCTTTCATGTAGACGTGAGCTATTCCTAGTAGCAAAGGTTCCTCAAGCGTTGAATCATCAAGGCACGACAGGTTGCCTCAGACTCGACATCTCCTTCGCTTGTCGCACTCTCATACATGGCCCACGAAGCAACGCACTGTTGACTGTGTCCGGAACACGAACATCATTGATCTGACCTCGTTCAACATGGGGCTTCTTCAGGCGTATACAAGGACGGTAAGCTTAAAGTGGTTAGCTGCCCGCCACCACTAGCGCCATGATCTGCGGGCCTGAAACACTGCACAGCGCGGGCACCAGAACATGTGGTTCAATGCTTCGCTCATGCCTTACCTTGCTCGTCCACAGCTCACTTCTCAGTCACGTCACTAGTAGTCACTCTAGTACCCGATACAACAGACTACGCCCACAGTCGTCTTGAGGCATCGACACGCTTGCTCATAGACCATCCCACAGCCCATAGCATAGCTGTCTAGAGATCGTCCCATGGAGCGCAAGAACCGACCGTCATCAATCGCCATGTCTCCCTCCCTTCCACAGCCCACGGTCTCCCTCGAAGACAACATTGTCACCGCCAGACTCCCCTCGGGCGATTCTTGCCAGGTCTACCTCTACGGCGCAACCGTCACATCCTGGAAGACCTCCAACAACACCGAACGTCTCTTCCTCTCCTCAGCCGCAGCGCTCGACGGGTCCAAGCCAATAAGAGGCGGTGTCCCCATTGTCTTTCCTGTCTTCGGACCTCCACCGAAAGACCACGCCACAAGCCAGCTGCCACAGCATGGCTTTGCGAGAAACAGTGTTTGGGAGTTTCTGGGAAAGAGCAGCAGCGAGAGTATGAATGCCAAGGCCGACGACAGTGTCAAGCTGGACTTTGGTCTGAGTAGTGCTATGCTCAGTGAGGATACGAAGAAGAAGTGGCCACACGACTTCGCCCTCGTCTACAGCGTCACCTTGGGCAAGGGCAAGCTGGAGGTGCAGCTGCACGTGCAGAACAAGGGAGACAAGGCCTTCGACTTTCAATGCTTGTTCCATTCCTACTTTACTGTCAAGGTAAGCAACATCATCCCGACACTGCTGCACGGCAGAAACTGACCTTCACCTAGGACATCTCCAAAACCACCGTCTCCGGCCTCGAGGGCGCAAGCTACGTCGACAAAGTCCGCAAAGCACAAACGTTCACTGAAGATTCCTCCGACATTCCTATCACCTCCGAAACAGACAGAGTCTACACCACACCTTCCATCCCACCTATCACCGTCAAGGAAGGAGGCAAGGACAGCTTGATCTGCACAAGAGATGCCCTCCCAGACTGCACCGTATGGAATGGATGGGAAGAGAAGATCGCGAGCATGGGTGACTTCGAGCCGAAGGATGCCTGGAAGAGATACTTGTGCATTGAGCCAGGTACAGTAAGCAGCTGGACCAAGCTCGAGGCAGGCGACGCCTGGGAGGGAAGTGCCATCTTCGAGGCCAAGCTGTGAGAGCAACCTCGGCCACGGAAGCACCATAATCAACGCCCATACGCCGGTTGAGCCTGGAAAGCGATAGGCAAGGCACAACAGCACAGCAGGATTGATGACGCCATGACACGACTGAGATGACACATCCCCTATCTGGGACACAACCTACAGCAAGAGCTGCAGACACGAGCGCATAGAGCTTCAGACCAACATCCAAATCTATTCTATTATCAGACAGCCCTTCTTCACAACCCCTCACGACCCCTTTTCTGAAGAATTAACACCGCACCGCCCCATCTAGTCTACTGATCCTGGTCCTCCCCACCCCTCGTCATCACCGCACCTCCCACAGGGACCACACCCCTCACCCTCCCCGCTCCCGCCCTCCCCTCCCGCATCCCCTCGAGCGCCTCCGGCGCATCAAGTCTGTTCCACAACACGTAGCTCGTCACAACCAGCACAGGGACGCCGACGATCAGTCCCGTCCAGCGCCGGCGCAGCGAGCGGAATGCCGGGTTGCGGTGGAGTTCGGTGGGCGTCATTTCCGTGGGTTTGCGTGGCGCGAAGGCTGGTTCGGGAGAAGGGGGGAGGTTGCTTCTCGAGTTGGTGGGTGGAGGGGGATTTGTGCTGCGGGTGGAGGAGGTGGAGCTGGGAGGGAGAGGGGATGTCGGGTTTGGGGTTGTTTGAGGGTGCGGCGAGCGCTGGGTGGGTGGTTGCGCCTGTACGCGTGGCTGAGGCAAGGTCGAAGGGGCCGTCTGATCTGCGACCGAGCCCTGGGCTGGAAGGACGGACGATGTCGCTTGCGTGAAGAACGGTCCCTCGCCTGGAGCTGCCGTATTAGACGTTGCGGGCGTGGGCGTGGGCGTTGGTCGTGCAGCCTTGAAAGCCTTGAACGACCCCGCAGCGAACGTCTCCGGCTCTACTTGCTTCACTGCCGTCTTCCGCCGCGGATGGAGCGACTCGTGTGGGCCGTGCTCGAAAGCGTTGAGAGTAAGAGGTTTGAATGTCTTTGGCGTCCTTTTCTGTCGCGGTGGCGAAGAGGTTCGGAAGCTAGACAGATCGCTGACGCCTGCGCCGGACACGATCTCTTTTGCCGAAGGCTGGGAGGCGGTGAATGCTGAGCGGTCGGAGATTCGGTTGTTTTCGGTCACGATTGGTGCTGCTTCTTGGAATTTGTCGTCTAGGAAGCTGGATAGGAATGAGCTCTGCGACGACCGTGACTCGACAGGGGGTGGCGTTGTCTTGTCTGCGATTACCGGTTGTGTAGCGGCAACTCGCTGACGGGGCGTCCGTGATGAACCCGCGTCAGTTGGCTGGGGGTCCAGCTGTATAGCTTCCAGGAGCTCCTCTGAGGATTCAGATGCAGGTTTCCGAGGTTTTATGATCGATTCCCTAGCGGTGGCTGTAGGAGCAGGCTTCTCTAGGATTGTATTAGCAGACCCTTCCGTATCCTGAGGCGTCGAAGTCGTGCTGGATGGTGCTGATCCCAACTGCAACGCCTCCAAGACCTGCTCAGCGGGTCCTGAGCGAGTCTCATTATCTGCTACGACGGGCTGTTGAACATCGCGCGCTCCATCGCGCGGTAAGGCGTCAGCACTAGAACTCTGCTTCAGCTTCGAGAAGGCCGTCGCTTCGTCCAAGATCGTCGACTTCGATGCTTTCGATTTCGCCACCGATCTGCTAGGCTTCGAAGCTTTCTGCGTCTCTAGCTCGGCAGGCGACGCATCTTCAACGGTGTCAACCTGCTTCCTCCGCGCCGCTCTCTTCGACGTCGCCGCTTTGACGTCTGTCGTGCCCAACGACCGCGACTTCGTGCTTTGTTTCGACGTGGTCACGGGCAGGACCGTCTCCGCGCCACCCGTGAGATTCGATCGGCCCTCGACCACTTTCTTCGGCCGGCCGCGCTTCTTGGTTGCTATCTCTGCCGTCATGTCTTCAGCACACCCACCTGATAATGCGGATTCGGTGCTGGATTAGATGATCGTGCCAAACCCCCCTGATACTCTGATCTCGAAAGAAACACCTTCAGAACGCGAAGTCACGCGTGGTGAAGGTTTCATGCGGAGAAATTTTGGTGTGAAACGAGATTTGTGCGGGGAAGCGTTTCATTTTCTGCTCGCTCAGGGGGTCAGTATCAACAACACCATCTCACTTTGGCGTGATCAAAACATGGCTTATCATCATTGAAGTGCCTCAGGCAGTGGGAGGCTGCTCTGCGGATTTGCAAGTGCTGCATGGTCCTGCAAAAAAGAGAGATGCTTCTGGTCATGAAACAGGTGTCTTCAGCATCTGTCTATATTCTAAAACCCGATTAAATGCTATGGTACTGACATCGAACCTGACTGCACGCTGAAGTGCATTTTCAAAACAGTTACCTACCTTTAATGCCCTAAGAACACCTGCGCTAACGGCAGCTTCCATGCAGCCAATGCCAGCAGTCGTGGGGCCATCAGGATTTGTTTCTGCTGCCCTCTTTCAACCCGTGGAGCCTCAGCTTCAATGTCCGAACTGGCGCTTGGTCTTCATCCCTTCCTTGCGGTCTACATTTGCAATACGGTGCCATCAGCGCGTCCAGCTCTTCCTGCGTGTCTGTTTTGTGATCAGCAGCCACGATTTCAGTCATGGCGAAGAGCTTCTCTTCAAACGTCAAGCACGAGCCGTCACACGTCCTGTGGCTTCTTTGTTGCTGTTGACCCTCAGCTGCCACGTCCCTTTTTAATGTCAGCTTGTTGCCGGGCGAGAATTTAGGTGATGTACTGTGGCGATCTGCACCGCCTGCGACCTCGAGCGGAGCATGCTTTGCTGCCTTGGCGCGCCGGGGCTTGATAGGCTCGGGAGCGAGCTCGTCCTCTGATGGTTCTTCCATCTCTTCTGCTGGACTGGGAGACTTGCGTTTTCTCTTCCTCGTCTTCGCTGTTGAAGCCTCCTTGGCTTTACGCTTCTTGTCTTCCTTGTTAGGTACCTGAATTGGCCGCTTCGATCCGTTCGTTCTAGACTGATTGGTACCAGCTCGTTCGGTGTCTGAGTCTTTTGGTTCTTCTGGATCGGCCATAGATGCCGAACCCGGGAATTTGAGCATGATTTTTGGTACTGCCGGAAGAGGGGCATTACTCTCAAAGCCACTGAGAGGACTACCGTCGGCCGCAGTAGAAGCCTTTGTTCTTCTTCTCCGTTGCGGCTTTGACGATGCCGACTTCAAACCTCCCGCACCCTCACTCGTTGTTGGCGTAAAATCGGGATCTGATGATGGGCCAATCTCATGGTCTGCCTTGACTGTCCTCCTCGGTCGCTTTGCTGGTGCGACGACTACGTCCTCATCCTGTTCATCGTGCTTGCGTTTCGACCTGCTCGTTCTCGGAGCTGGAGCAGGCGTCTCCTGCTTCTTAACAGGTTCTTCTACAACTCCAACGTTCTCGCGAGCTCGCTTGCGCCTTCTTGGTTGTGCTGATGCCTCGAGAGCCGCGGGCTCTGACGATACAGCTTGCTCGATGTGTGTAGCTACTTTCCTGCCTCGAAGCTCGGACGTTCGAGTGTTTCTCAATTGCGGTCCCTGTCCGGAACGGGGTTCAGACGTGCTGGTCTCTGGTGTGGGTGACCCGGTTTCCGGTCCCTGATCTATCGGAATGCTGGATGGTGCTTTGCCGGAAGTTGCAGCTGCTACCTGATCACTGCCGTCCTTGTTGGTAGGATGTTGGACCTCATCGTCAGCTTCTTGGGCCTCTAGCGTCTCCACCTGGTCATCCTTCTTCAGTGACTTGAAGAGCTTGCTACTGCTGTTGTTTGCGAGCTCGACGGCCTTAGTGGTGGGCTTAGATTTCCTGGTTGGCCGTCCTTGCTGCTCGACTGTGGTGGCATCTGTCTTCTTTGCTGGGACAGCGTGTGGTTCTGACGATTTTGGCACTGATCTTTTGGGCGGCATCGTTTCTGTTTTCCGTTGCAGCGAATCTATCGATGAAGCAATGCTCAAGCTTGTTCTTGAGGATGTAGGTGAGACAGCCGGATCTATTGTCTGCCTAAGACTGTAGTTACTTGGCGTAGATGTAGCAGTGTCTGTGAGTGATATTGGGGCCACGTCCGTCGCGACTTGCAAAGCTGGAATTGACTGAATATCGTCGAATGAACCGGAAAGAGGCACAGTACTGGCTACTGACCGCGTTCGTGCTCGAGTGGCCATTGTCCACTTTCGCCGCGAACAGTTGTATAAGACAGGCTTAGTAGAACATCCTCAAATGTCCTTTGTTGCGGTCAAGTCAAACCTCGGACCATATATATGATATGTCGGCTCTAGCCAGTCTCGAAGTCGTTATCGTGTTGCGGTTGCTCGAGAGAATTACAGGTCGAGATCAAGGCTAGTTGATGAGATGCAGCAACAAAGAAGAAGGCCATAGATCGGCACAACAGCAGTGGATGTTGAACTGCTAGATGTCCGGATCGGTTTGCTCGAGTTATTCCTTTGTCCAGCAATCGAGCTCAGCAATCGCGAATGGAACGCAACTACGACTTGAAGAAGGAGGCACGATCTTGAGGCCAGCTTCGAGCATCAAAGGCAGGAATTTCGAGCGGTCTGTCTAGCGATGGTTCTGCTCGTGCTTTGGCACTACACTCTTCCGACCGACCAACATGTGGGTGGCGCTGCACCAGCCATTCGCCATGTAGCGTGCACCATCGAGCATCACACTGGACCTGTCTCCTCAAGCTCCTACACGTATCTATGCTATCTTCCTCACAAGACTTCTCATACTGCTTGACCAGCGGATGGCTTTCTAGTTGCCTCCACTGGCGTTTCATGTCCCGGGTCTGCCTCGGCCGACCTTCCATTCTAGCACATTGGACACATGTATTGAGACGACAGTAAGTTACATTGTGACCACAGCCTTCTCTCCTGCTATATATCCAAGCAGTCTAAACGCAATGAGGTTATTCAAGGGCCTCCTCGGCGTGAGCATACTTGCTGTCTCGGTGACCAATTCTCTGGCTGCGAGCTGGACCTTTGCCGATGCAAGTGTATCTGTGCAAAGTAAAGGCACTGGAGTAGGAGGAGGCAGAAAGGACAGGTAAGCTCTGAGGCTCTACAGCTCTACAGCTTTACCACTCTTGACAGTATCGGACACTGACCTAGGCCAGCCTCACACCTGGAAAGCCTCTCGCCAAAAGCATCGACCTTGGTCCGAGTGACAGTCTCAAGGTCATCCTCACTACTCAGGAAGGAAAGTCAGCGAAGCAACCTCATCAAGCATTCTTGCTGCTGAAGGACTCGTCGTCCAACCTCGATATCTCGTATCCGCTGAGCGTTAAGGAGTCTGGAAAAGCCAAGATTGATCTGGTACGTGGGCAAGACATGGTTAGGATGTGGACACAATCTGACAGAGCGCAGACACAGAAAGAACTGCCAACACAGTTTCTCAACGGCCAGTCCAAGGTTACAGCAAGTCTCGTCCTTGCCTCATTTGGCTCTTCGACAGGCTACAACTCAGAGGTCTTCACTTTGAATGTCATATCAGACAAGGGCGCTTCAGCCAACACGGCAGAGAAGCCATTAAGATATGGGAAATTGCCAGAGATACACCATATATTCCGAGCCGATCAAAAGTCGCCCAACGTCCTAATCAGCACTGTCTTCACACTTGGTGCTATTGCTGCTCTCCCCATCCTGCTTGGAGCTGTAAGTTATGCATCCACGGGTGTAAAGACATCTACTGACGAAACTAGTGGTTGTTCCTGGGTGGAAACATTAACCACTTTTCCAAAGCCATGTCAGATGCGCCGCTTGCTCATGCTTTGTTTGTGGGTTCAATCATTGGCCTTGAAGGCATTTTGTTCATGTACTACTCCACCTGGAACCTCTTCCAGACACTCCCAGCGCTTTTCGCCGTTGGCATGATCACTTTCGTCAGTGGCAGCCGTGCGTTGACAGAGGTCCAAGACCGACGACTAGCAGGTCAAAGATAAGGGTTCAAACGTTGTTGTACCACCATCAGGCACGGATAGACAAAATAGATCTGCATCGATGTGCACCACCAACCGTACTGTTTACGATACGTGACCAGTCGCGCTATAGGATGCTGTCGTTCCTCATCCTTGCAACACAAGCTCTTAGCCATCGACTCGCGCACAACCAGAATGCTATGTTGCTCACAAAAGCACTATTTGTATATGCTAGCAGCTTGGTTATTTGCGTGACCATAACAGCACTCCTCTCCGCCGAATTGTTACGACAGTAAGAGTCACTCTGTGGTCGAGGGATAAGTCGCACAATTTGTTCCCCTGCACACAACTCCTCTGTGCATGGGTATAGATTGCTTACGGGTCAGTAGGTGTGCAGGATCTTAACCCAGCTCGTGCTTCGTGCCGAATGAGTCAGCATTGCCACGGGCATCGTACCGGCGTGTGCTGATTGGCTGAATATCGCCTCGGTCGAAGCTCGCTCACACCGATGCGGTTAGAACACGACAGGGTAAGGTCCGCTGCTAAAAAGCTTTGCGTAGATTCGCCCCACTGTGTTGGAACTTTCTCCTGCGTCATGTTCGATGACTCGGTTAAAGGGCATGGAATCTGCACCTCGGAACGCTGCCTTGCGATTCAAGTTGTCTGCACGCGGTTACCGAACTGGCTTGTCCCGTCATCATGGCTACGCGACAAGAACGATCGCGAAGCCCGAGTATAGAGTCGAATCGAGAGATAGAGTCGATCCATTCGAAAAGACACCGAGCGCATGACGACTCGAAGTTACCCGAGGAAGACGACCAAGAGTCACCACGTTACGAGATCTTGACCTTTGAGACAACATTGCCGTTCCGACACCAGGCCGGCGGTCCCAATCTCAAAAACTATGGTTCTCCGTTCAAATGGTCTCCCAAACGAAAACTCATATGCATGATCTTGTCATGCCTTGCTACCTTTCTCGCCGCCTACAGCGCTGGCTCCTACTCGATCTTGGCCGAGCCGCTTCGAGCCAAATGGCACGTCTCGAGCACAGCATACTCGGTCGGCCTGACCACGTGGTGTGTCGGCTTCGCGTCTTCACCCATGTTCCTTGCGCCTCTAAGTGAACTCAATGGCCGCCGTCCTGTGTTTTTGTTCTCGGGGTTTATGTTCTTCGTTGCGCAGATTGGCTGCGCGGTCACGGACTCATTTGCGGGTATGCTGGTGGCACGGTTCTTCGTCGGTGCTGGGGCGTCAACATTCGCGACTATGGTCGGAGGTGTGATCAGTGATGTGTATCATGCGGAACATAGGAATGCGCCCATGGCTATCTACTCTGCAAGTGCCCTTGCTGGGACAGGATTTGGCCCGATGTTGTGCGGTTTCATGGTCGACAGAGTGCACTGGACGTGGATCTTTTGGCATCAAGCCATCGCTTTGGGCATCCTGATGGTGGCTATGGTCATTCTTTTCAAGGAAACGAGAGGATCAGTCCTGCTGAGCCGCAAAGCAAAGAAGATCAATAAACACCTCGATTCACTCGACGCACAGGAATCGACGTCCGAAAAAGCTCAATCATCCACAGTCCGCTACGCGATCGCAGCAGATACCTCTCGCCACTCGCTCGCACACCTCCTCTACCTCAGCTTGACCACCCCCTTCAAGCTCCTCCTCACCGAACCCGTCGTGTTCTTCTTCAGCCTCTGGGCCGCCTTCGCATGGGGCGTCCTCTACATGCAACTCAACGTCCTCCCCCTGGTCTTCAGCACAAACCACAACTTCACCATCGAAGAACAAGGCGCAGTCTTCGCCTCCCTCATCATCGGCGTCCTCATCGCACTCACCATCAGCATCTACCAAGAAAAACTCGCCAAGCGCTGGCGGCCCAAGCTTCTCGACAACCCCGAGGGACGCCTCTACTTCGCCTGCCTCGAGGCCGCGCTCCTACCCATAGGCCTATTCTGGTTCGGCTGGACGAGTTACGGGGGCATCCACTGGATCGTGCCGTGTTTGGGCATCGGCTGTGCCATGATCGGCATTTTCAGCATTTACTTGGCTGTGTTCAACTACTTAGCCGATGTGTACCATCGGTACGCGAGCTCGGCGCTGGCGTGTCAGAGTTTTTGCCGGAACATCCTGGCCGGTGTGTTTCCGCTGTTCAGTCAGATCATGTTTCGCAAGCTTGGGTTTCCGGGCGCGAGTAGTTTGCTTGGGGGTGTTGCGGCGCTGTTGACCATTGTGCCGTGGGTGTTGGTGTTCAAGGGTGAGAAGATTAGGGCGCGGAGTAAAGTTGCGAGTGAGGTTATGGATGTGCATCGGTAGGTAGGTAGTTTGTGATGTAGATTTGCCATGTATGGAAGTCACTTATCTGCCATTTTGCCTCTAGGCAAACCGCGCATGTTCACTTTGCTTTGCTTGTGCAGACTGCCACATTGAGAAGATGCGGAAATCAGTGACGCGATGTGACTCGAGCGCCTTGAGCATATACTCTCGAGTATGTCGACAAGAAGCGATGTGCGTTGACTCTTACAAGATTCGAAGCTGGTCAGGTTTAATGGGCCACTACCAGTCTAGGTCAACGGTTTCTCTACCGTGATTACATACAAGGCTCCTACTGCTTCATGTTGACTACGTCATATAAGACTACTGTTGCGGTTTCCTGGGACCTTGATGCAAACATATTGTATCCTGTGTGGTATGGGCGACCCGATCTACGAACACTGGTCTTGATATTGCCCACGTTTCAGAAAAGCGGCCCCCTTGTTTTCCACTCCCAAGGAAGCGGTCCACATGTACACTCTTTGTAATCACGACTGTTAGCTCTGGGGTGGGAACTTATCTCAGAAACTACCGTTGTCTTTGTTGGGTATGGCTAAACGGCAGTATCCACCTTCACCTGTTGGAATGTCGAACCTTTCCTTTTCGAAAGGCGGGATCCGACGGATTAATAGAAAATGTCCGGATGTCTTGTTCACAACGCCTGATTCGCTAAGAACAACCATTACGCCGTTGACTTAAGCTCAAACATAGCGTTGTGCTCCACCGCGCTCGTTGTGACGGGGCCTGAACAAAAGGTACATTGCGTTGGGCTGAGTTCTGTTGCAGCTGCTGCGGGGTGACACAGTGGATAAATGGTGTGGCGTCGTGATACCGGGGCTCGCTGTCCCATGAACTAGGATGGCGAGCCCTGGACACAGCATGTGTCGATGTCAATGTTACAGGATTCTGAACCAACATTACATCGCCATGGCTACGCGCCACGATGTCAACATATTCCCTAGCTCTACGGTCTGTGTTGGCCTGTAGTTTCACTCTCGCTCGTCTGCGTAATGTGAGAGGGGTGTGGGTAACCACTTCGCCTTGTGGCGAAGCGAAATGACAGCGATTGAAGTCGAAACAGCTTTGAGATCTTGTTGTGTGAGTCGTGTTCGAGCACCATGAATGACGCAGTGACAAGAGAACCTAAGTCTAGGCAACAGCACCATCAGATTCAGAGTTGTCCTGTTCCTAGGTCATAAAGCCCGACTGCCCGGGTTGCGACAACAGTTTGATAAGTACTACCTAACGTTAGGATCACCTTTTTGGATGAACGTCATCGGAGTCCTAGAAGTCTTCGGTTTCAGAATGTCGGTTCTTACACCTCCTTGACGCGGGCACCATCCCAAGGCATCTCAAGGCCGTCCACATTGTGTTCGTAAGCAGGATCCAGCAACTGCTGATGGGCGCGGTCAGGAGCGAGAACCAAGCCCTTGAGATACGCCGTGAGGCCAGCAACGAATGCAGCAGCTAGAACGGTTAACATGGGAACATATGAGCATGAGGTAGTACTTACCAACAGAAGTCCCTCGTTGAATGTTGTCGTACTCTGTGCCCTCGGGGCCAAGGCACTCGATGCCCTTATCCTTGTCAGGTCCGTTCTTGCCAAGGTTGTCTGGACCATAGATTGTCGTCCGGCTAAGGCGTCTTGTTCTTCGTCGGCGTAAGATTCATCGTCGACCCAAGCTTCCCCAACAATGATGATTTTAGGCAGATAATGTGGCACGTTATCTGGGTCTCCATAGACGCAATGAGGCGCTTGGCAACCACTCTCACCATTGTAGTTGGATAGAGAAGTGACTATGGCTGACTGGAGGTATATAGTTGATAATTTGAGGTCTTATGTTCTCAAGATTTTGCCTGATTCAGTATGGCTTGCGCAGAGCAAGACATATATTGTAGTGCTGGAATGGAAAGAGCGCCCCTTACGAATTCGAGACTGCGTAAACGATCGGGAAGTGACCTGAACACTGATAATGAAGTGAAGTGAAAGTGATCATCGCTTATTTCTATGGCTATCCCAGACTGTCTAACTATATTGAGTCATCAACACCTCATCTACGGTGAGACGTTTCACCGTTGGCCAGGGGCCATATTGCCAGCTCTGTTGACTTACAACAGTCTTATTGACCTTGAGTATGATTGTCATGAGAAACGGTGTAATCGAGGTGCAAACACTATTAAGTCAGCCATCAATGGATGCAGTGTCCAGCATCGCGAAATGTTGTATATGCTCGTCCATGGAGAGGGAGGAACAGGACATTAGGATTTCAGCGTCGACCGGGCATCGTGGTCAATCAGTGTTTACACTCAATCAATCATTGCGCTTCCTCATTGTCGTTCGTTACTGACACAAAGTCATGGATTGGAACGTACTCCAGAAGAGATGTCAGTAGTAGACCGCCAAGGCAGCGCTCCACCATGCTCCTGCCAATCAGCGTCAAGCTTTGTCGGCGAGCGGACTTTTCGATTCAGCCGTGCCAAAGCTCCTGACAACATCTGCCATTCATCGTCTGCATCCTCCATCGCCCTCAAGTGCATCGCAGGAAGGCACCGCCTCTCCCGCCTGTGCCTCAGATAATTCACCACCATGGAACCCATCAAAGGCAGCATCTGCCGCTCCTGCCGCCAACGACTGTCCAACCAACACCACAGAGCTCGACCATTCAGCACATCAGCGACACGACGAGTAGTCCCTCCCGAGTCACCCTACTATGTCGACATCCCCTCTTCTTTCCAGCCCTACCTCCCATATTACAAACAACAAAAAGGCACCCTTCCTGTGCCCCGGGAACTCTTCCCAGCTAGTCGTCCTGACAAGGGTTCGCCAGAGTACCTTGCCAATGTAACGGCCGACCCCCTCGACAAGAACAAGGTCCCCTCCCACAAGCTCACAGAACCTGCTCGCCACAAAAACAAGATGTCGGAAGTCCGCAAGTCTCAGCTGCGCGAAGGTCTGACAGGCCTCTACGCCCGCAAAGAAGCAGAGATAAACACCATGGCACGCGCCTCCCGTGCAAAACAGCTGCAGCGCGACGCCCTCCTCAAGCAGTCCGAGCGGGAAGATGCGCGTCTGACAAACGTGAGCACGCCCAAAGAGATGGATCCAAATGCCACCGCATCCCTCGCCGCCCTCGAGGCACAAGTAGCCACCACGAAGAAACTGCACGAGCAGAAACTCGCAAACCTGGAGCGGGTCGAGGCTGAGAAACACGCGGCCAAGATGGACGCTCTACACACTCTGTACATGAACGCGCGCAAGTTCGTGACGACGGAGAAGCAGCTGGATGAGTTGATCAAGAACCAGTTCGACAGCGATCCCAACATCCAGCCATCACACGCCGATTTCGAGACGACGAGAGGAAGGGGAACCAGCATGTGGAACTTCGGCCCGCCCGACAGTGTCAAGGACATGGTCAACGAGGCGACCAACAAATCGAGGAACGAGACCATGGCGAATGCTATGGGCCGTATCATCAAGGATACCGTGGCTACCTCGGCCAAGTTCAAGAAGGATCAAGAGAGGATGAAGAAGATTGCAGAGAAGCTGAGTGGTGGAAAGATGTAGAGGGGTGGGTTTATGTACGAGAAGAGGAGTCGTTTTGCGGATTTGTGACATGAGAAACGCAACAGAAGCTTCTTTTCGTGGCCGCATCGTGGACATGTGCACTATAGGTACACTGTATCTGGATGTCCAGACCCAATCTGTATGATATAACTTACGCATTCAACCGCCGATCAGATCCAATTGCCCCCCTTTTGCCGGATGTACATGTTCAGACGATCAGTCTGTAGTCATCGACGGTTGCTGCTTGCCAACAACAATACTTGTACACCTTTCCAAAACGCAGTTCTTCCCTCTAAACGGCGCAAGCAAAGAACAACGACATAAAGACACCGAGCGCAGACCCGCATGTTACGAAGCCATGAGGCAGGAACTTGCTAGGCTCAACTCTACGGTCCCTGCTTCTAATCGTAGCTTCCAGTACTTCCCACTATATGGCAAGGATATCAAGAGGTGCTGCCATGCCTCTAATGACACTCAGTCGGGACCATAGAGCACGAAGTTGCGAAGAGCTTGGATCTTGCCTCGACCGGACGGCAAGCGCACGTCATGATAGTCCTCCTCGCCAGTCGATGCCTCAACATGCTCGAACTCCTCCTCGCCTTCGTCCGTGGCAGCGATCGATACGACGTCGTCTTTCTCGTGGTCCTCTGTAACGAGATCCCATGCTGCGTCACATTGCTGGTCTGTCAAAGCGTGCGGACTGGTGGTGGCTTTGTTGAGCTCGGTGTTCTTGCTAGGTTCGGTGCTCTGGTGAGTTCTTGAGCATTCCACCGACTCAGATGAGGTATCATGCTTGGCCTGGGGCGCAGATGATTCTTGAGGCGTTGTGTTGGCTGCGATCGGTTGCAACCCTGTATGTTCATCACCGCCCTTGTGCGTCTTCTTCTGCGAAAGGTCACTTGGTGGCGACGAGGGGTCGACCAGCTGTCTGTTGACTTTCTTGGCTAGTGCTGTGGTATTAAATCAGCATGGCGTGCAAGTAACGCTCCTTACATACTTACTGGACAAGTGCTCTGGTGCAACAATTGACTTAAGTTTTTCGAGGCGGAGCTGGTATGCCGACTTCTGAGGTGTCTCGTCTTCGGCACCATGGGTATCAGAGAGAACCGGTTTTGCAGGCACCTGGATACTCTTGTGCTTTCGATCTGGTTTCGTAGCTTCGTCCTTACTTTTGGGGAACCTTGCCGACATGCTCCGCGCAACATCTCTTAGGACCTGCTTGACAACCGACATCTGCTCATTTGGGATCTCGCGATGCTTATTGTGATGTCTTCCAATACCTTCGGCAGCCGACATGCCAGCATGTAGCCTCGCACACTCACTAGCGGTGGTGTATTCAGATTCGCAAAGGAGCTCGAACCATCTGTTGACCGAAGTCGCTCCTAAGGTCAACGCTCGAACGTCTGCAGGTATTCCGTTTCCAGTCACTTCCCACTCAGCTTCCCAGATTGCTTGACAGATATTGGATTTTCTGCCCATATTGGTGCTCTTTTGCGCAGTCAAACGCTAAGGTTTGTAGAGGATGAACGGTCTGGTGGTCTTCAATCGTGTATTTGGGTTGATGCTTGTTCGCTGCAGAGAGTCGGTTGATCAGGTAAGCGGAGGGTTGCAGATGGTGAAGAAATTGCGAGCTAGATCGTTGGAAACGATACCAACAAAAGCGTACGATACTTCAACTGTTTCACTGGCAGAGTTTCCACATGAACTACCGTTCAAGCAGGCAAACTGTGTGTTCTTGCACTTTCACAAGCAATCAAGACATTGGCCAGAGTGATACTCATTTTGAGACGGTGAAAGCCTGCCGCTGCTCATGAACCTGGTCAGAGGGGCTAGTCCAGCTACGTATCCGACTTTCTAATCGATTACGGACAGCTGCCGTTGCAGAGAGCTCAAAGATGGCAAGTACAGCTTGCCAGCTGGCGTGGAAGCGAAGATCGCCCGTTGCACTATCACATATGAGAGTTGATTGCTGCAAGTGTTTCAACCCTTGATCCTGCACCCACGAGTTGGTTCTAACCACTTTGTTTCGATGTCCAAACTTGTTGTTTGCCTGCTCGACACGGCCACTGATGGCTTCGACCCGTGATAGGAAATTGTAGACTGTGCTACATGTGGCGCCCTCCCCAGATGACGCACGAAACATAAGGTTGGAGGTTGGTATCCGGCAAGCGCACCACAACTTTGGCCTGTGGGCTCGACATGGCGTCTGAGAAGTCTTCAGTGGGTCGATATCGAATGCCGTTGACGTTCATTGAGTGGGCCAGTGCCTGTGGATGCCCTATAAGATCTACCACGATGCCGTTGACAATCGGATCAAGACCCAGCGCCGACCCTATCTTGCTAGTGAAGGTTGCTGTTGGATGGGTATAGCAGAAGCTCATGAGTCGAAGCAAGAGAGAAATGCAACTCTCACTGTAGTCCGGCTCCAAATTGTCGCCATCCGAAGCCAAGGACAGTAAGGCATATGCATGATTGTGGCCCACTCCACAATCATGGAGCGCGAATCGAGGAACTAGGTTGCCAAGTGGTTCCGCTTCGGCACGTTTGAAGTATCTGGCGATAGGCAGGTTCCCGACGAATTCGAGGTTCACAACGAGCGGAGTTCCTTGTCTGCCAGACACTAGCCTCAGCTGCCTTTGGCGGGCTACATTCGAGGCTAAATGCTTCTTCAGCCGGAACCAATTGTAAAGTCTACCCCGCCAAAGAATATCGACTCTACTGGCGAGTCCCAGCTTCTGCGCAATCCAGAGACGAGACCAGTATGGGTGCATGACAACCTCCCATGACATCCTTGCCGGCACTTTCCAGTCATAGTTGTGTCTTGTGCTCGTCTCGGTGTCTGAGTCGAGCTGGTCGCAGCAGATCCACCGATTGGGAGGCTTGATCTCGGCTATCTGGGACCCAAGTGAATGGCTGAGCCACGCGATGACTCTGTTCGCGCTGCTGTAGATTGCACCCATATGTCGCACATGGCTGTTCTTCTCGCCAATGTTCAATTGGTCAATACTGATAGCGTCGATCCAGAAGAGAGTATCCGAGAAGTGCTTGATCTTCGCAACATAGCGGAGGAAGGCGTACAGATTCGGTCTGACCTTGAAATCCTCGCCGTTCATCAGGATTGTGATATGCGCGTCGCCGGAGCCCCACACGTAAGACAGGGCGACATAGTTGGCAGAAGAGATATGATGTCTCTCAATCCTGCAGCGGACGCGACCATCGTCATGAAGCGGGTAGACCTTGATCAGGCGCACAGCACCTGTAGATCGATCCAATGGTTTATAGCGGAAAGAGTGCCCGTGTTGCGTGGTTCCTGGATGTTGTGCATCGGTCCTACGGCGCTCGACCCTTGAGAACCTGCGCTTTGGTCGACAGTTGTCGAGATAGGTGCTGGCATTTGACTCATCGGAGGCCATTTCAAGCCGCTTGACATGGCCTCTCCTGAAATACGTCTACCTCGTTTAGGCAAGTAGTGGTTGGCTTCTCTGAGACAAGCTCAAGCCAAAGCACAGAGGCCATGAGCGCAGATACAGAGCAAGCAGGCACGCGAGACAGTTTCCTACCAAACGGACGAATCACGATTGGGGGTCACCCATGGTGCCGATGGCGGGAAAGACGGTGCTATAGCCGAAACGATGCCAGCCCGGTGTTTGAGGTCACCGAAGCATGCATACAAGCGATGCGTCGACTCCAGTACTTTGCAAGCTGCTAGGCTCTATGTTGACAATAAGAAAAGACAGAGCCCCAAGTAGATCACATCGATGAAGGTATCTACTGGTTGCACTTCGCCTAGGGCAATCAGACTATCCCCTTGGAGTGCGCTTGACTTGCCCAAACAGGGACAGTAAGGCCTTCCACTTCTGATTACTCCGGGCGACATGCCCGAGAAGCAACAGGCGCTGCACATCGAAATTCGACGTCTTTACAGGAACGAAAGCACTTATGCTGACTATCCTTGTTCGCTTATCTTCAGACCACTCTCTGTACAGTCGGGTAGATACGCTTAAAGCTTAATGCTTCCTCCCCAGGTCTCCTTACGGCGATGTTTGAGACGCATCAGCATACTCAATCATTTATAGTAGTCACTGGAAGTGCAAGTCTGAATCGTTTTGTGGTGCCACTCAAGTGACAGCTAGCATCGTGACTGGCTAAGTGAAGTGGAAGGAAAATGTTTCGAGCCAGTCGTTGCAACTGTTCCGATAGGAAGGAGTAGACGAAACATTAACGCGCTACTAAAGTTCTTTGGCGACCGTCAGTTACAAAGTTCGAAACGACCTGAGAAAGCGCTTTTCCCTGTCGCGCAACAAACTTCGGGCGGCATTGGAAGAGGAAGGGCGAAAGTAGTGGCTATAAATAACTCCTTCGTCAATGTTACAATGTTCGATGTCGCACTGCGGCCTTTCACCTGTTACTAACCACTTTCTTTCCTGACTCGATCACTAACTCCTTCACACACTCGAGACGGTCTTGTCCCGCACCAAATCCCATGCCCCGTCTCATTACAGCCCGAAAATTCTTCCCTGGACTGATCTTGCCTAGGACAAACTCCTGCCTTGACTCCACTCTGCTCGGCACGGGGATGCTTCTCCCTACGAGAGCCTCCATACCTTGCCATGCAAACGTGATAGCTTCCTTCGCGTCGGCTGGTATGCCGGCCTCATCAAGCACCGAAATTTGTGTGTCAGGGAAGGCCTCCTGCATGAAGCTCACAATGTTAGGGTTCTTCGCTCCCCCACCACACATGAATATTCTACGGAGCGGTCCGCAGTCCCGAGGCATATACCGTCGGTAGTGATCAACGATAGCTTGTGCAGTTATTCGAGTTATCGTGGCAACGATGTCATTCGCTGTCAATCCCTTAGCTAACCCACGCTTGATAAGGTCATGGGCGATGGTATCCCTGAAGACCTCTCTACCAGTCGTCTTCGGCGGCTCGCATGCAAAATACGGATGGCTTGTCAAGAAGTCATCCACCATCCTTTGGTCAACTGTGCCCGCCGCACCCATCTTGCCATCTTTGTCGTACTCCTCCACGTCGTTCGTGAAGTGACGCACTGCCGCATCGATGAACACGTTGCCAGGGCCAGTATCGAAGTCGAAAAAATCAGGGTTTAGCTTGCCGTCCTTGTCGGGTGGAATGAAGCACACGTTGGCGATGCCACCGATGTTTTGGCAGGCAATGAGTTCTGTGGGATGATGCAGGACCAGGGAGTCGAAGAACGCGATGAGGGGCGCCCCTTGCCGCCCTGCCGCTTGATCCGACACTCTGAAATCCGTGACACTTGTGACCCCCGTACGAGATGCTAAGATTGATCCTTCGGCCATTGTGAGTGCGGACTTGATCTGGCCCTTTTCCGGCATGCTGAGGAGCCAGATGGTCTGTCCGTGGGAGCCTATCGCATCGATGCTTGATAACGGTATGTCAAATTTCGATGCAAATGATGTTGCTGCAGCAGCAAACGTCTCTCCGAGCAGGATGTTGACCTCGGACAATTCTTCAGGCGTGGTGGTGTTTTGTAGAATCATCTTCATCACCCGCTTCTTGATGGTGACCTCGAGTGGGATCTCGTCGTACTGAACTAATTCAAAGTGCATAGGTGATGAAGGAGTGTCCTGCCTGAATCGGCACAGTGCACAGTCAATGCCGTCCATGGACGTTCCTGAGTTCATGCCCAGCACCGTGAAATGGAGGCCGTTAGTATCCCCATTGATTTGCGACGCGTGCGCGCCGTCCCCGTTGATACCATTTGTCGTAGGTGCCATGGTGAAAGATACTCAGACGAGCAGTCAGAGGAAGTTGGGAAGAGGGATGCAGCTATTACTATAATATGTAAGACGCAGGAACATGAAATGGACCAACCAGTATACAAAAGAGAAGACCGTGGATTATATCGGCAGGCCGATCGTGCAGTGCTGTCACATCATGGAGCTGCAATGCGTCCGCTTCATGGATGAGCATCGGATGCAGCATGGTCCATTTACCTTTAGCACTCGTCGTGTTTCTCTGCAGAGCTTTTGTCACGCGGCGTGTCTGTATGTTAGAGCTCCGAGGGCAGATGTATCCCTCGAAGCACTACGAATGTTCGTTCCCCGATGACGAATCAAGCGAGAAGTGGACTGGGACTGGTGAAAGGCAGAACGGCTAAAAGGTTGAATACCCAGACAAGGACTCGACGCGCTAAAAGCTTACGTGATCCACCTGGTCGGAATGATGAGCTGCCCAACTCATCAGCAAAACAGAGACCTGAGTACCGTTCTGGGGTATGCTTGGCCCGAAGGACTATCGCAGTTGAATGCTAGCAAGATCAAAAAGCAGGCGTGTTCCAACATGGCTGTGAGACACAGCATTCACAGTCAAGATATCTGTGCCTACATTGACATGCTGTCCACTTAGACCCGCGCGATGGATTCAGTGAGTGAAATGAGCATCCAGTTCCAGCTCACCTTCGTACTCACCATATAGCAGCTCGACTTGAGAAGACGCACCGCAGTGATCACCGGCTGTGCAGGTGGTCTTGGCCTTGCCTTCGCAGAAGCCCTTGCCTCAGTACATTGCAACATCGCCGCTATCGATGTTGCCTCTGAGCCCCCCGCTTCACTGTTGAGGCTGAGGTCCGCTCACGATGTCAAAGTCGAATACTACAATTGTGACATCAGTTCGCGGTCCCAGGTCTCTCAGGCCATCGATTGCGTTGTAGCAGATTTTGGTTCTATAAATTTCGTTGTCAATGCTGCTGGCGTCGTGCAGGACGAGCCATTTCTGTCGACGAGCGACCGGAACATTGAGAAAACGTTTTCCGTCAACTTCAATGGATCATTCCTGGTATCACAAGCATGCGCACAACAGATGGTCAAGCAGTATCAGGCAGTATACGGCGAGAAGCCCGCCAAAAACACAGAGGCTGCGATCATATTCGTCGCCAGTATTGCGACACATATTGCCAGCTCAGCTCAACGTATATCCTGCTATACCGCATCGAAAGCCGCTGTGCGGGGTCTGGTGGCGCCTCTCGCTGCCGAGCTAGCTCCTTATGGCATCCGAGTGAACAGCTTGAGTCCGGGCTATACAATGACGGCGATGATGCAGCAATTACAGAATCAGCAACCCGACCTGGTGAGGCAATTCCAGAAAGAGACTATGTTTGGCAGAATCGGGGCACCGCAGGAGCTGAAGGGTGCCATCCTCTGGATGTGCTCCGACAAGCTTAGTGGTTGGTATACTGGCCAGGACATGCTTATGGATGGAGGTGCTACTAGCTGGAAGCATCCTGCAGCGTCGTGAGAGTCTCTTGACTATTTACATTGTCGATCGGCGCAGGCAGGGACAATGGTTGAAGACCCTCAACCGCTTGCTACAGCCTATGCACAAGTGAGTAGTAGTAAGGGGAAGGTAACGGTGAGCATGGAGGTACTGCGTCGAAAGCGAATGAAACGTTAGTACCCAAGAAAACTAGCTATGCAATATACATAACATCTTGATTTACGAGCGTTGTCCTGGCAATGTTGGAATATATCGATCGTTCCCCCTTCTCTCTACATGGTAGTCACAATGAGGCTGGCTTAAGAGCCTCAAAGCAGGGGCAGACAATTATGACAAGTGCTAAAACATTAATGCTCGATCCATATTCGAATGATCTTTGGTCGAAAGACCTGCTCAATCAAAAAACAACTATCAGCATTGATTTGTCCAGTCGTCTAAAGGTAATTATCGGCCGTCAACCCAACAACTGGTGTCGCGACATCCGAGTGGCCATTATGACTTCTGGTCGTGGTTGTAGAACAACATTGTTCGACCTGTCTTTGTACCTGCTCACCTGTCCGCATTCTCCCCATGAAGGACTGATCTCTGGCGGGGTTTCTCCATATCTTCTGTGGCAGCCATTAATACAGCATCTTTGCCGTCGACTTCTTCAGCCAGTCTCCTTGCGGCGACCGCTAAATTTCCTCCGGCATCGTCCAGGCGCTTTTCGTACGCCTTCATGTTGGCTTTGACGAATTGGCTGTCACTCGTGAACAACAAGTTCACCTCCTCCAGTGACCGACCTGCGGGCTCCACGTAGAAGAAGAAGATGATTGGAATGGCCAGAAAATTCATCACACCGAAGAATACAAAAGTGTACCAACCAAGGCTGTCGAGCATGATCGGTATGACAAGCGTCGTCATCCCACAACCAATTGCCCAACCCAGGATGGTAAATGAATAGCCCCTCGCCCTAACTTCTTGAGGCCAGACTTCCGTTCCATAAAGCCAGCACGGCACAAGGTTGAACATGCAAAAGAACCAAAGGTAGATGAAAACGAACGCTGCAGCAGCGGTTCCCAAGCTTTGAGAAAGTGCAGGGTTGCTGATGGCACGGTCTTCTGATGTCTTGATCAAAGGACCAACTGCGAAATGGCAAATAGCTTGGATGATGAACGAGGCCAGCAACGATGCGCGCCTTCCGATTCGATCGATAACCAGTCCAGCTGCAGCAGTGCCCGGAATGCCCAAAGTGTTGATAAGACCAGCCATCCACAAAGACTTATATTGGCTGAACCCAGCAAGGGAGAAGAGTCTGCTGGACCATGTGACCACTGCGATGATGCCGGTCCACTGCTGAATCTGCTGCAGTGCAAGTCCCAAAACAGCCCTCCGACCAAGATGCAGGTTGCCAGAGTAACGACCTCCCAAGAAGAGGTTGAGAACATTATTGCGCTTGTGTTGCGAGGCTTGAACAATTGCTTCCAACTGCTGAAGCTCTTCCCGTATAGCAGGGTCGTCTTTCTGCAGGTCTCCTCTAAGTTTGCAGAGAATTTCGACAGCCTCTTCTGGTTTCCCGTTGGCCATCAACCAGCGAGGCGACTCTGGTAGGAACCAGACCGTGCAGGCGTTGATGAGCACCGGTATGCACATGAATCCGAGTGGAAACCGCCAGCGGAATTGCAGTCCTGTCTCACGGACACCGAAGTTGATCCAGTTTGACAGGGCAATGCCTAGAAAATTGGCGATGAAGACAAATGAAAAGTTCGAACCACGGTCATGAGCCTGTGCCAACTCAGAGACCCATGGTGGTACAATGGCGTTGATGAACCCCATGCCGAGACCGGCGATAACACGTGCACAGATGAACATGTTGGCATTAACACTGCCAGCTTGAAGGACGGCGCCGATGACGCAGATCACTGCACCTACGAAAACTCCTAGGCGGCGGCCAAATCTGTCACCAAGCCCACCTGTTATGTTTCGTTAGCACATGACCAACAAGGACCTGGGAACCGAATCTTACCTCCAATGAAGCATCCAAACATCGCACCAAAATAGTACGCAGCCGCCAATCCACCCTGCTTGGTTGAATCGGATACCACTGTGCCTTGCCCGATGTTCGACATTGCAATGAAACCTGGTGTGCCACTGACCGTACCGTAAACGCCTTGGTTGTAGCCCTCGAATATCAGGGCTATCAAGATGAAAACATTGATTGCTACCAACAACAGTCTTCCAGGCACCAGACGCCATAGCTGATCAGCCGCCATCGTTCCTGGTCGAGAAAGGGTGAAAGAGATGTCTTGAGGTGATATTCAGAGCACATTCAGGTTGTGAAGGTGGTGGTGAACATAGAAGTGCTGGAAGGATCATGAAGCTGAGTGACAAATGGATCTTTTTATCCTGTCCGTGGCCCTCACAAAGGCCTCCAATATACTGAAGTCTGGTATTGATACAGGCAAGCGCAGTTGCGCGAGGTCCACTACCGATCGGAGCTCGGAAGACTTTGCGCACGTGGCTCTGGAGTTTTTCTGGAGAGGTGGGGGAAGATGATCCATCGCAGGGATCCATTCGTCTTTGAAGTGTCAATGTTGGTGTACTGCTTAGCTGGCTGTCAAGATTAGTCTATGTGGCCCGGTGCAGAACCAGCTGAGGGTCTCAGAAACCTTAGTGGATCTTCTGAAACCTTTGTCTACAGCCCATTCCGACCCAATGAATGGCAGCACTAGTACTATATCCGAAAAAAGGTTAATCGGATCTAACCAAGCTGATCGGTAAGTTATCGCCTAAATGGTCAAACGGCTAAAAGCTTCAACTTGTTCACAGTACAACCGTCCGCGATGCTTGACTACTTGACGTGACTCTCTGGAGGTCACGTAGATGGGGGGGCCTGAATTTACTATCCTTACTCTGACTTAAAGTTGGTCTGGTAAACTATCGTACCTTGACACACATGATCGTTCCAAGCTGCTAAACTGCAACAGCTTTCTGCAAGTTCGAGACCATCTTGTAAAGGACCAGACTCCGGGCCACATTACATCTCATCAACTCGACAACTCTTGAATGGTCCAGTAAAATGAGCAACCGATCAGTGTGCCGTTGGGCGGCTTTATCGTTATCCAATATTGCTTCAATATTCTTTCCGGATTTGCTCGGCAGAGAACAGTCCAGCTTCGAGCACAAGCTGGTGACTGTCAGTTCGACGAAACCTCGAGATGCGGTCAGGTCATGGCTTGACATCCAGAAGGTCCCTGAAGCAGATCATGTCACAGTCTTCACTTCTTGGGAACAGATGCTCGAGCAGGGCGATTTTGATATCGTATACATTTCATCGCCTCATTCTCTCCACTACCAGCACATTCTGAAAGCATTGAGCTGCAACCGAAATGTCCTGGTGGAAAAACCAGCGACCATGAACGCGATGCAGTATGAGCACTGCATCGACTTGGCCAGGAAGAAGCAGCTTGTGCTTATGGAAGCGATGTGGACACGTTATCTGCCTGCGACTCGATTCTTGACGCGTGACCTTCTCCCAGAAGTTGGTGCAGTGCGCAGAGTGTTCGCTGACTTCTCTTTTCCAATAGTATCCTCTGATATGTCTCTGAACTCCCGCTTCTTGGACAAGAGTATGGGAGCCGGCAGTCTCCTTGACCAGGGCTGTTATGCCTTGACCTGGGCCGATGTGGCCCTCAATTCTCTCAAGACCGGGGATACGAAGGTACTGCATTCAAGCTCCATGAGCGTCGCTGGCGTTCCCGGAGAAGTTGACGACATCAATACGATCATTCTTGGTCAGGAGAATGCCACAGCCATAGTCACAACAAGCATGACTCTTCCTGGCTCGAGTCAAGTGCCCTTCTACAAGAGATTACAAGCTAAGAAGCAAGCTCCTTCCATTCGGATTGAAACTGAAAGAGCCACAATCGCCATACCTTTCCCACCAATTCGTCCTGAAGAGATTCATGTCACATGGTACGGATCGGACAAGACGAAAGATGGGCTTGAGGTCGAGGAAGTCTTCAAAAAGCCGATTGATGGCTGGGGAATATGGTATCAGGCTGACATGATAGCCTCCTTTGTCCTTGAAGGACGTTCAAAAGTCATCGACGCCGAGGAGAGTTTGCGAATACTTCGCTGGATGGATACTGCTAGATCACTAGCATCTATTCAGTACCCGCAGGAATTGGACTCGATCTGAATTTACCGCCAGCGTGAGGTGTGTCAGGAAACCACTAGAATCTAGTGCATAAAACCAGACTTCCACGGCCAGTCTATCAGTAGGTCTGGTGGTAGTTGTATACAATGTTCTGTTGCTCCCCATTCGCTTGATCTCGGGACGTGTTGTAGGGAGAGCTCTGGCGCAACAGTGGTACTTGAGGCGTCAATGCTAGCAGCTTGATGCTGCACTGAGATCATGTGAGCGTCAATCTGAAGGACAAGGTTTCGTAACTTTCTCACGACCTCGGTCGAGTGCAATCCGTGGTTCAGGTTTTCAAGTAGCTGAGCAAGGGATAGGAGGACAGTTCGTACCTCCTGATACTGGTATTCGTTGAAAGGCTTTCCGAGCACTTCGCCGAGAACTGAACCGATGCCCGCTAGGTGGTGAAGAAGGGGAGAACTGATAGCCCTGAGATATGCCACTGGGATACGCATAAAAACGTCGACAACCTCGCTGACTACCTTGCAGCGTTGCTCGATGCTGTTAGTCTTCGACGCAAGTAGCATCATTCTCAGCAGCTGCACAGTCGCAGTGATGTTCGCGGCTTGGAAACCATAACAATCTCTGTACAACTTAGACGTTGGCCACACAGCAGTAGAGAACACTTACAAGATGGGATCACAGGTGACCTCGGTCGCGTCTTTGAAGCAAGCTGGAAGGTTTTGGTAGAGCTTGTCGACCTGCTCCTCGATAGCTGCAGCCGGCGACGAAGAGTCAAACCCTGCGCTTCGCTCCAAGAACGTTTTCATAGATGCGCGATCACTTTGGAGTCTCGATGTTGCATGTTCGAGCATGCGCCATAGATCTGTTGTCGCATTCCAGCCCCGAAGCCAACTGACCGCACTTCCACTGGCACTGCCCGTTGGGCTTGGCCCAGATATGGGAGAGCTTGTATTGAAGCGGTATACGTAATCATCGAATTGTAAGTCATCGAGCTCGGTTGTGTACTGAACACGGCACTGTTGTTCTCGAACACGGATTATGCCGCTCCAGACAATGCTCGAGAAGACATCCAGAGTGTACATCGACCAAAACTGCTTCAGATCAGTCGACACCGCTCCCAATTGGTATGTCAGACTTACCAGTCTTCGTCGTTCTTCAAGTTCGATATTTCCAAGATCACTGGGCCAGTTGGATTCATCGTGAAGCCCGTCTAGCTCAACCAGTGTGTGGTATCTGCCTAGGTATGCCTGCATCTGACGAATATTGCCATGTTGTATAGCTGTCAGGGCAAGGAAGGCGTAGGTCCTCATTAGATTCAAGCTTTGCATCGGGGCATCTTCGTGCGGGAGATTGTCAATGGCAGCGTTGTAGAATATCTCGGAGGGCGGATCTGCAAGGTCTTCTCTCGACCAAAATGGGTTGAAAAGTGCTGCATCTCGGACTCTCGCAGAGCTGAGAGCGCAGACGGCCATCGTCATGGCGAACAAGTCAGATCGACTTTGGTATTCGCCACGTGCGACCTCAGTGCAGTGTTAATTGTATGACTCATTCTACTTCTGTGGCAACAAACAACATACTCTTCGCTTGTAACTTGGCCGATGGAACAAAGGAAATATAGGATAGACAACCTCGAAATATATCTCCACGAGATCGACGACGAGAGCATGGGCGGCTATCGGTGGCGCACACCATACATCCGTCGCGACTGCCATAGATCGTGCTGCTGGAATCAATAAGCACTTAGCATAAGAGGACGTGCCTTCAGCATACCTATGTCCGGCTGGACTCGACCGTTGCTTGCGGCGAGGCTCCCGTCATTTTCAATAGTGCGGTCTTTTGGTTTCGGACCTCGTCGCTTGATGGCTCTCGTGACGGTGCACGGCTGATCGAAATCCACGCAATTCAGGCATCTTTGCTGCGCATCACCCTCCGAGATGATGCAACGAATACTTCGTTGGTGGCAGTAGTCGCATGCTCGTGCAGTGCGCCTTCGTTTCTTCATGTATCTCTATTGTGCATTCCTGAGCAGTGGGATCAAACGCAGCTGAGCCTAGGTCTCTCTTTTGGTGGCTACGTAGGTGGGTGCACGTTATTCTAACGAGGTGACTCCTTGTCTGTGCAGACTAATCTGATCTATGCTGTCACTGTGATCGAGTCGCGAGGTATGCGATCTAGTACAATGCTAGGTTAGTTTACCCTCCACACGTTCGTCTGATACCCCTCTCCGGCAATCGGGGCTTGGCATTGCCAAACCCGTCTGATGCAATCGCGCTGACTGATCATTTTAGCCTTTTAGCCTTTTAGCCGCTTAGTCGAGCAACAACAACTCATGCACGGCCAGGGAATGTGGTATTCACACTTGACGGTGTACACGAAGCAGATGTCAAGCCATAGTATGGACAGTGCTCGTCATCGATTCTCACCTTGGCTGGTGTCGGCAGGGACATACAGACTGTTACTGCCAGGCCCAAATTTACCGAAGCAACAATAGCAGCATATTCTACGCAGCACAGTCCTTCCGTCTTCGATAGTCGCCTTTGACTACTCTTGCTACTACCGCCGTGACATTAATGTACACACACATTGTCGTCGGCGCTGGATCGGCCGGCAGCGTTGTAGCCTCACGAATTTCGGAGAATCAGTCTTACAATGTTCTGCTCGTTGAGGCTGGCCCGGACTATCATCCTCCTTCTGAATCGAACAAGTACCTGCGAGATGCTCTACGAAATGCAAAACGAGTGCCGATGAAGGGCCAAACAGAACAGCACTACCCGCAGATTGACTGGAACGTGCAGGTACAGTTATCCAATTGCGCACAGATGACCGTACCACAAGCGAAGGTCGTGGGCGGCGGAAGCAGTATCAATGGCGGGACAGCGCTCCGAAGCACGCCAGCAGACTCCGCAGAATGGGTCGCGTTGGGGAATCCTGCTTGGTCTTTCGACGAAGTCCTGTCTGTGTACCGCTCGCTTGAGAACGATCCTGATGGCGATGCCGGTTCTGAAACACGGGGACTACATACATTGACGCGTGCCAGGATTTTGGAGCTGGGAAGGATCCAGCAGGCTTTCGTTGAGGGCACCTCACAGTGCGGTTTTGTTCTTGTCGATGATCTGAACGCAACCTCTGTGGAAGGCGTAGGTTGCTCACCCTGCTGCCGCAAAGGAGATATACGCGTGAGTCTGGCAAACACATTCCTTGATCCGGTCCGTACCAGACGAAATCTATCAATCATGACAGACAGAATTGTCAATCGCATCACCTTCGACCGAACTCGAGCTACCGGAATTGAGTTCTCCAACGGCCATCGACTCTACGCGAGCAGCGAAGTCGTTTTGTGTGCAGGGGCCATCTTTAGTCCAGCGATTCTTCAAAGATCCGGTCTTGGGCCGCATAAGGAGCTTGCACGTATGGGCATAGATTGCATCGCAAACTTGCCCATAGGAGCGAATTTGTCGGATCATCCGTGCATCCCGGTGATGGCAAGACCACGCCCTGGGGCCTTTGATGCCGACGATTTTTCACTACAATGCACAGCAAGATGGTCTTCCAAACTCCGACCTGGATGTGTGGATCTTCAGCTTGTTTGCTTCAGCTACTTGTTCGCAGAGGCCAATAGCGCGATGAACCAACGGCGAGACCTTGCTGGCAACGCCACAGGTCATGTCGCCGGTATAGGCTGCAACGTCAACCGGCCGGAGTCACTGGGGTCTGTGATGATCCAGTCGCTGGACGCTACGGACCAGCCGCTGATCATTCCTAATTATCTACAGTCTCTTCCTGACAAGGCATTGGCTAGAGAAGCTGTGCGGAGGGGGTACGAGGTCATAACTTCTCCCGCCATGAACTGTGTCTTAGGATCTCCCATAGGTATTGATCGGGAAGTTGTCGACTCGGATGAGAGACTCGACCAGTATATCGAGAAGCAATTTACTTCAACATACCACTTCTGTGGCACTTGTCGGATGGCTACTAGAGAGAAGAGCGGAGTGGTTGATCAGAGTGGGAGGGTGTATGATGTACAGGGCTTGCGAGTCGCTGATGCTAGTGTTCTTCCAAGTGTGCCGGCGAGTAACACCATGTGGACCACTGCAATGTTTGCAGAAAGGATTGGATCAAGTGTCCGGGACCGCATTGCCGTCGAGAATTTAAATAAGGCTCAAATCTAGATATGCACGCACCTCGGATGCAAGGTCGTGCATGATAAAGCTGCAAACCCTCTCTAGACGTTAAGAGACGTCAAGGGCGGTTTGTACGCCACTCTAGAAACGTATGAGCTAGAAGCTCAACGGAGAGGTTTATCACTACCTCTAATCTCGTCCACCCCTTTCTTCTTAGGCACACGAGCTCGGCCAAGTCTGGAACTGTGATAAAGGCCCAGGCCACAATAAGTTCTCTGATCAAATCCAAGGCCAAATAGGTGATCTCCGGCAGGCGTATTAGGTCGGCGGACATGGTGGAAGCTGGGTTGAAATATAGGCCAAAAAGGCTAAGCTAATTACGCGGCTAGTAAGCCTGGTGGTCTCAGGCTTAACATCATAGAAGATGGTACACTCTAAAATACTATCCCACTTTCTCGTCGTCAAATAAGAGATTTTGAGAGACCGTGAGACTACCGACTTTACACACTCACAGCAACTGCTTGCCGGAGTATGTGTGTGAGGTCTGAGATATGTAAACCGTGCATGTACTGTGTGTGATGCTGTGGGTGAGAAACTAATGGTATTCTGAAGTGTATCTTCTACTATGGCGTCAAGCCTAAGCCGGACCCAAACCCCAAACTTGGCGGGTTCTCTTCCACCAGCTTACCTTTTGCCAACATAGATCCCTCTAAAGCTGCACAATCTGATACAACGTTATGGTCCTGGAGCTCGGGCGTATGAATCTCTAGACATTCCGCAAATAGTTCAGATTTTTAGCGTAGACTCCTCCTCTGCGCAGATGTATTTTGCAAACCCTGCTTTTGCGGCATTCAAGATTCATGACTCGTCCCCAAAGAGGACCGTCTTCCAGGACCAAAAGCTCTTGTAACAATTGTAGGAAACGCCATCAACAATGCGATGGCCAGCGGCCTTGCCAAGGGTGCTGCCAACACGACACTAGATGCGCGTATGGGCAATTTCCTTTCCGCATACATGAGTGGGAGCCTAAAGAAGCTGGATCGCCTCCAGCTTGAACGACCAGATGCAATGCTGCCAGTGTTCCTTGTGAAGGACTGTTCATCTCAGAGAACCCTCATGTTGAGTCTTGCTATCACGTCCTGTCGTCCGAGGAATCAGAAGCGTTAAGCACCAACAAGCACAGAGCTGCCTCTACACGAATGGCAGCTGTGCTGCCGTATGACGTCTCGGCCGAACACATCCAGAAGTCACGACAGACATACTATCAACATGTCCACCGATACAAGACCCCACTACAGCATTTTTCATGGAGCGATACTGCAACATCATTGGGCCATGGTTCGATATGTTTGACACCAGGAAGCAATGGTCACTGCTGGTACCTCATCTCTCTCTTTCCAGTAAATCACTACTCCGGTCGATCACTGCAAGTTGCGCCAAGCAGTCCAGTCTGGTGTCTCCAGGTGGTACAATCCATGCTCTCGACTGTTACAACCATGCACTCAAGGAGTTGACTTGTGCTCTAGGGGAATCCACCATGAAAAGATCCGTAGCGAGCTTCGCATCGTGCCTCCTGGTTGGACACTGCGAGATGATTGATGCGAGAAGTATCGACTGGCATACTCACCTTCGGGGTACATTTTCGCTTTGCTCAAGCCAAGGGTGGCACGGGCTTTATGGGGATGTCGGCCAATCTTGCTTCTGGGTCTACTGTCGAATGGATCTGCTTGCTTCCATCGCAAGATCCAAACGTACGCTTCTGGATACCTCTTTATGGCTACCGACAGAGGCTTCGTCACGAATCGACAATGGAGCACTGGAAACCAAGCTTGATTTGTGGTGCAATGAGGTTGTACTACTTCTAGCTCAAGCCCACAACCTATTGTGCGATGTAGGACAGTCATATCATGATGCATTAGAGCTGGTAGCTTTGGGTCCGCGGTGGGATGACCTTTCAGCTGCGATAGAAGCGTACGAGGCTCAACGACCTGCGGCTTTTCATCCGGTGATCAAGCTGCCGCCATTTGGATGCGCATGCCCTTTTGAGAGGATTGTATACACATCGCCTGCTGCAGCGGCTGCAACGCAAATGCTCGACCTCGCAAAGTTGTTCCTTATTCTAGCCCATCCAGATTCGACATCTGGGATCAGAGAAGCGCGTCTGACATCCTCATCGGTCACTCAACGAGCGCTCGATCTAAGCCGTAAAATCATCGCAAATAGTATCATGAATCGACAGACTATTACCTGGGCCAACGCTGTTCAGGTCTTATCGACTTCGGGCCTGATCCTTGTGCGTGGGGACGAAACGGCGGCTCTTTTGCAGGTACTCCAAGATACACATTCGGAGACCGGCTGGAGCACATGCATGCAGATTGAAGCTCTTAGAGAGTGGTGGAGCTCGTGTACTATCCACGACGGTATAGCTCTGGGTTTAGGACCAAGATCAGGGTCAAACTTGATGCACCGGCAAGTTGACGAAAGTCTTGTTAGGATGTCTAAGATCTACTATCGTCGATGGGAAGATTAGTGTCCTCTTGCTCGCCCGGCTGGGGACGAACTATGCGAGGTGTGACACCACAGCTGTACACGATGCATCTGTCCGTAGCGCCGTCTCGCCTCTGTCGCTTCTCTCCAGATGCTACGTGAATACTAGCTAGGGGCCATAGCAAAAAGGACAAATACGGTACGAGGACAGGACCAGTTGTGAGAGAGACACCATGTGTGGCCGCTTGGCCAGTAGAGGACCACCCGCTCTCGACTATGCAATGATATGTCATGCCGTGGGGCGTTTGGCAACGCAAGGCAGCGCGTAAGTCAGAACAAGCTCCCTGTTCTTGCTTCATATACCACTAGTGATACTAGTACCCATCAGGCTCAATGCGTCGCTGTTCGACCAGCTGTGTCATCCTGAGCGTGCGCGTCAAACAGATGGCCGGCAGATGCATTGCCGCAATCAGTGACTGGAATGAGCCGATCACGACTATTTACATTCTAGGTACGATCCTAACTTCCAGTTGCAGCTTTCGCGCTCTGGAAAGCTCTAAGTTCTAATATCGTCGCCATGGAAAGCCTTCTCACGACCGTCAACCTGCTCAACCTCGACAATCGATTACTCACTTGCAGTGTCCAAACCCAGCGCCGCTTTGGCCGCTTCGATCGAAATATCTTTAGGTAGACGTTTCTCATTTTTGACAGGGTCTCCTGGCGTAGCAAAAATGACATCTAACTCTTCCGAGCGACCGCTGCTTCGTCTCCACAAGAAAGAAGTAGATGATAGGCACAAATAGCGCATTAAAAACCGCGTAGCAGATGTAGGTCTCCCAGCCAAGGTTCGCAAAGGAGACTGGGATCGTCATGACCACAATGATACAGAGTATCCAGTTGCCAACAGAACCCAGTGCTGCGCAAGGAGCTCTGGCACGAAGCGGAGCGATCTCTGCAGCATATAGAAATGGACCACCCACCCAGGCGAGACCGAAGAAGGTGTTGAAAAGGAACAGCAGTCCCGCACCGGCAAGCTGATTCGAGCGACCATCTGTCGACAGCAAGGCCGGAATGATAACAAAGCAAGCTGCCATTCCCACTGCAGTCGATATGAAAGCTCGTCGTCGACCGAGTCCCTCGATGAGAAATACGGCCAGAAGCGAGCAAATAGCATACTCTGTCCCTCCGCAAGCAGCGATGAGATGTGAGAGGCCAGGACTGAGATTGAATGATGTCTTCAAGATCTGATTTGCGTAGGTCGAAACCATGTTGATGCCTGTCAACTGTTGTGCAGCGTTGATGAAGACCGCAAGCATCATCCGGCGGAAGGTTTGTGGCTTTCCATTCTGGAACAGCTCCTTGTATGAGAAGGGTGCCTCGGTTTTTTGTGCCTCATGACTTGCCATAATGCCAGCGTATTCAGCAGTAAGGTTTGGATCGCGTCGTTCCCAGCCACGCAATTTTGAAAGAACTTCCTCTGCCTTCTCGAATCGATCGTGGGAAACGAGCCACTGGGGACTGCAAAGTTGTCAGTTCAAGATAATAGAGTTGGAGTTCATATTTGAGGCTCACCTTTCCGGTAAGAACATGATCAAACAGAATACAATCGTTTCAGGGATCAATTGGATTCCGACCGGTCCACGCCACTGGACTTGACCCTTGCTGTAGAAAAAGGCCAGACCAATCCACTGACCGCAGGCAAGGCCGGTGGTTTGTAGACCACCTTCGACCATGACCCAACGGCCTCGTGATTTTGATTTAGCACATTCGGACTGCCATGCGGGAACCGTGGCCACTTGAAGGCCAAGGCCGATGCCAGATATCAGCCGTCCAACGACCAGATGGGCGACATGCCACGCAGATGTGTGAAGAATGCCACCCACGAGCATAAAGGTCATTCCAAGCCAGACAGTGCCCCGCCTGCCCCATTTCTCACCATAAAAGATGCAGACGATGGCGCCAAGAAGAGCACCGATCTCGAGAGTAGCAATAACGATCCCTTGAACAGTGGCATCCGAGGTCTCTGGAAAGACTGAGAGGAATGGCTGCTCAGTAACCACACCACCCATAACCGACATGTCGTAGCCGAATAACCAGAAAGCACATGTCGCAATGCTTGCTATGGCAAATTGCAGGCTGAGGCCCCGAAGGCCCATGCTGTTGGTGTAGGGCGTAAACTGCATGTTGAGAGTATTCATCTCGACCATGCAGATGGACGTCCCTGTTGTGCAAAGACTGCTGTAATCGTGCTGCCCTACGTGGCCGGTCCAATAAACGACAGAGTAATCTATGGTCTTCACTGGTATGTCCGTAGAGTACTAGGTTACGAGACATCAAGGCCCAGCGTGTTATTTATCTTCATCCATGGTCAGATCGAGCCAGCTGGAGTATGTCATAGACCTGAGCCTTCTAAGTCGCAATGCATGAAACTCATCAGACCATAGAGTCAAACACGAGACCGCCCCACACATTTCCCAGGAAGAAACTGTCTACGATGGTTCGAAATCCCGGGTATGTGGGGAGTATCGCGATGCTGGAGAACATGGAGCTTGAAGCTTTGGTCACTTGCGTGAGAGCCGGTGGCGCTAGTCAGAAAAAGGCAAGTGCTGAAAGCAATCCAAAGTTTTAGACAAATCTAGTGAGCATGTCTGTCGACTCGACCACACAACGGTCTATTATTAATCCAATGTCGTAGGAGCACGGCTGCCTTCCGAGTCAGTGGATATGTCGAGCACCAGTTGGATTGGCCAGGTTTTCACGCGACTTTGGAAAGTCTATCGGAGATGCCTGCCACCCTGGGCCGGATCCACCACGAGCTTTCATGCCAGTCTGATATGAGGACCACCGACAAGAAATCTGTAGAGCCAGTCGATCTTGCGTTATCGCATATCGTATACTCCATCCATGGGTACACTTTGTCTCTGTGACTTGGGATACCCCGTTCTCGGGAGAACTGCGCGCGTTGAGCGTACAGCGTGATGATCATGACCAACAATGCGCCCAGCAGCCATCGGTGAATATATAGCCAGATGCTCATCGTCCAGTGTATGATCTATCCCTTGCGCACAATTCTTACGCCAACCCTGTTCGGCGTATTTCATCGCGTCTCATCTATACCATGGCCCCCCGACCTTGGCACGGCAAGCCTCTCACCCTGAAAGTGATCGGCAACAATGCTGGAACATCGATGGATGGCCTTGACATCGCGCACATGCACTTCACTCAAGACAGTCCCGAAAGTCCTCTGAGGATGCGATTACTACATGCCGGCGAGGTACCATTTGATGGTGAATTGAAGGCCAAGGTGATGCGACTCATTAAAGAGAACAAAACTTCTCCCGAGGAAATCTCAATAGTGAACATTCAGCTGGGCAGATTTGCCGCCAATGCTAACTCTCAATTCGCTGAAGAGCAAGGGTTCAGCCTACAAGATGATGTTGACATCATTGCTGGTCAAGGCCAGACCATCTGGCATCTACCACTACCAGAGATGTTTGAAGGAGATCAGCAAAGGGCACATCTCGACATGGCGGAGATATCAATCATCGCTGCGAACACTGGCGTTACTACGCTATAGTATTTTCGCGTTAGTGACGTGGACTTTGGCAAATCCGTCGAAAATGACTAATCAAGTGTAGTGCTGTACGTTACTTCACTCATGGGAAGCAGCAATACGACAAGGACGGGAAAATGGGTGCGTTAAGAAATGTCGACCAGACGGTGGTTGATGAGATCCTAGCAGGACCATATTTCGCCCACGACATTCCAAAGACTACAGGCCGCGAAACATTCGGCGACAGCATGGATGAGGATATCTGCGATCGCATGATTGGCAAGGGAGCGACTCCAGAGGACTGCGTCGCTACCATCACAAGAATCACGGCCAAAGCTCTTGCTGATGCCTATGATAGATGGGGCCAAAGGGCGGCATACAGGAGATTTATCTTGGTGGTGGAGGCTCTTATAACCCCAACATCATCGCATACCTGCAACAAAGAATGCCGAGTACCAGGATTGCTTTCTTGGATGAGATAGGGGTGCCCACAGCATCTCGAGAAGCCATGACTCTTGGCTTCATGGGGCTTGAGTGCATCCTGGGTCGATCACTTATTGTGCCGCAAAGGGTCGAGTCATCTCGACCTGGCATAATTGGTCATATTCAGCCTAGCTCTGGTCTCGAGTACCATCGTGTCATGAAGCACGTGCAAGACTTCTGGGGCGATGACCCTCTCGAGAAGAGGATGCATCCAGTCCTTCAGATGGAGATCGTGAGGCCCACTGGAGAAGATGTTTCCTGCGTTCTGAACGGTACCAATGGTGTAGACGGGGTCAATAGAGTGAATGGAGTCGATGGTATAGGTGACCATGTATAGTGGCAGCGTCTCCCCTTTTGGTGGCAGTGCTGGCCTGTTGTCTGCAAGTGGAATGGCCGAAGAGGCAACTCGACGCTCATGCGAGCTTGGGGTCGTGGCTTCGCGTCCTCTGTGCTTGCTAATCATGGCAGGGTTAGAGCGGCTTCAAGTCTACGATAGACTTGTCAACGACAGACGAATGGCGTGGTGTACGTGGTATAGTGTACGACGTCACGGCTAAAGTTCCGTTGACACGGAACCCGCGACCATGGCGTCCCTGCACGTTCTCGCGTCAGAGACGCTTTTGTCACGCTGTCCTTACCTCAGATATGTTCGCAGTACTTTAGTCCATCTTTCGTTGACCTAGTGAAATGATAGTTCTGGAAGTCTGCTGGTGACCTGTCAGCATAGCAAAACCATCAAACGGAAGTTGAGGCTTTACTAGCCAACAGAGACACTCGTTGCTCTTGCGCTTCAACACCATGATGGCATTGTACTTTGTGACCTGCAACTGTGGTGGGCGAAGCTGCAGACGTCTTTCTGTTCAGTCGCGCTTGCTGCTGGGAAGTAAAAGAATCTCGATGGATGGGAGCTGGGGTATCAAAAGATATGGGGTATCATTCGCCAAAGTAGAGATTATGCTATACATCAATGTCAAGTTCGCTTGGTTTGGCTCACCTCTCGCTATGCAGAAACATTTATACTCTTTACCGACCAGCTTTTGTCTTCGTCGAGCCAGGGCTTTTTCTCTCCAAGTATGGCGGTAGAGACATCTTCTGCCTTCGGGTCAACTAGGTATTGCTGTGCAACTCTTTGTACATCTTCTTTCGTGACACTAAGCAGACGTTCACGCATCTGCTGATCCATCTCTTGCGTTATACCGTACATGAACTCTTTCGAGCCATCACCGCTGACGCTCGTCGGAGCGTCTATGCCCTGGAAGATACTCAACTTGCTTTCTTCTAGCTCTCGTTCTGTCCAAGACTTGTCTCGTGCCCACGCACCAGCTTTGCGGAAGGTCAGGAGTGAGTTTCGCGGGTTTGGGTCTCGATAGGAAGCCATGGTGAACAGGCTACTGATTGGGCTTGCAGAGCCTGACGCGCCGTAGGCGCCGCCCTTCTCGCGTACCTCGGGATGCAGAAAATTGTGCGTAAGGAGTTGGCCGAGAATTCTCAGTGGTGCCTTGTCGGGTGAAGCGTAAGCTGCGGTTTGGAGACATGTGCCTGTGTACGACACTTGAAATGGCAGATTGAAGAAGGTGTTGCGTGAGAATGCAGAACCAGGAATCTGTTCAGCCCTGAAGTTCGTATTTCGGGTAGCGCTCGCATGCGGTAAGCTCTGCAAGAAGTCCTGTATCAGTTTCTCATTGGCGGCGACCGCTGAAGGCTCGCAAACCGTCCGCATGGAAAGCGACGGAGAGTTCGACACGGCAATTGCTTGGATCAACTTGAGGTTCTCGATTATTGCCTGGAGATTCTCGGGTTTGTCTTTGGCTGATTGCAGCATTCGAGCTGTGTTCTCAATCTGCGACAGACCAGAAAGCTGTTCTTGGTTCTGACCTCGGGCAGAGAGAGCAGCCGCAGCTGCAGTGACAGCAAAGTGATGTCCGCTCTCGGATACCGAATCCAGCGCCCCAGACGTCTTTGACTCGAGCAACTCCAAGATGGCAGGACCGACATGCGGGGCAGAGAAATCGACGTCGAGAAGGACATTTCGCAGCAGATCGAACATGGCTGGCACATTTCGATCCAAAGCATACCCATCGAACATGAGCCCCTCTGTAAAAGCACTGTCATCGATTGGAGATGGGGCAGTGAATGGGGCGACTGAGATGCCTCCGGTCTTGAGCAGAATTTCAGCTTCGAGATCGCCGACGGACATCTTCTTGGTCCCCAGCCGCATTAGACTCTCCGTGAACAGTGGCAAAAGCAGTCGAAGCTCGCTGGGCAGACCTTGGAAGATATGCTTAGCCTGGAAATACGTTATGCCGTTTGTATCCGTCTCGCGCCAAAGCACTTTCGAGCTTCCAACCTCGCCCCATCTCACCGGCTTCCTCTCTTTCTCTTTCGGGATGTCTTTGACGTGAAGAGTCGGCAGTGTTTCGAGGTTACTATCTTGTGCTGTCTCTTGTTCTTCTAGCAGTTCGAGTTCCTGCTTGCCCAGCTTGCTGAACGCCTTGTCGGCATCGCCGGCTTGTTGCACTTCACGCTCCAAGATCCTCGCCCGTCGCTGCTTTTCCTGCTGCTCGAGTTCGGCATTGTATGATTCTGATGGGCGCATGGTGAATTGCATGCAGTGATCGTTGAGCAAATATTTCTTCATCAGGTCCTCGAATAGATTGCCCTTTGCTAGTCGGTCCTTGAACGCGTTGACGATGTCGTTCCAGGCGAGGCCTTGCATGGGACTTATGCCGTTGAACCAGCCTGGTATGGTCTTGTCAAGCATGCCCATGCCAAAGTTGACCGTTTTGTGCTTGAGGGCGATTTCCAGTTGATGCATGTAGCCTTCGATCTTGTGCGGTTGAAAAGCCTCGTGGGCCTTCTCACGCAGAATGGATTGAATGGTGTTCTTAAGGTCTGTCGCATGCTCTTCTTTCATGCCGTCCAGGCCGATTGACATAATGCCGAGCTTAGCAGACGAATCGTAGCCCGAGTTGGGACTGAAATTGGTACCGAGGCCTGACTCGATGAGTCCTTGATAAAGGGGCGAGCCATAGCCACTCATCAATAAGGATAACATGATGCTCAAAGAGAAGTTTTCCACAATGTCCGAGGTTTGACAGCCTAGCCATGAGACGGACGACTTTGTCTGTCTTTCAGGCGGCAGCATCGTATCGAGCGGTCCGGACACGTCATAAGAGACAGGGCCGTTGCTGAGGTCGATGGGACCTTTGAGATCGGAATCTCTGCCAGTGCGGCTGAACTTGGACAATGCTTCGTCGACTTGTTGCAGGTGGTCAGTCAGAGGCATGTTTCCGTAGGTAAAGATTTTGGCATTGCTAGGATGGTAGTGTTCCTTGGAGAACTTGACTAACTTCTCGTAGCTCAGATCGGTCATCTTTTCCGGGTCACCTCCCGAGTTCTCGAGCGATGGAAACATGTGCTCGCGAAACCTGATGTAGTACAAGTAGCTGGCGTCGGACATCTGACCTTTCATCTCGTTGTAAACTACGCCCTTGAAGATGGTATTCTCGTCAGTGGCCGGTGCTCGTGGGTCTTCTGGACCTAACCTCCAACCCTCTTGCAGAAAGTCGGTGCGTTTGAGGAGAGGATGTAAGGTGGCATCAAGATAGACGGAGGCCAGATTGCGGAAGTCTTGGGCGTTAGTGGTTGCGAAAGGATAAGAGGTATAGTCTGAGGAAGTGAAGGCATTCATGAAGTTGGCTAGAGAGCGTGGCATCATCTTGAAGAAGGGATCGCGCACGGGGAACTTCTCGCTCCCGCACAAGGTGACATGCTCAAGGATGTGTGGGAGACCAGTACGGTCGACAGGATTGGTCTTGAAATTGATGGCAAAGACATTGTTCTTGTCGTCCCTGGCCACGTGCAGATACTCGGCGCCCGTCTTGTCATGCTCGAGCTGGAGCGCTGTCAGATGCAGCTCTGGCACATGCTTCTTCTCTTTCAGGGTGAAGCCGTGGAGATGCTCACCGAGTTGAGGGTAGCTGTCGATGTTGGTCACCGAAGCATAGGCTCGTTGTGGGAGGGCCCGTTTGAGCAGTGCTGTTGTACCACTTCGGGGCACTCCGTGGCGGCCAACATGCCGTAGCATCCCCCTCGACCCTCCAAGAAGCGGAGTGTTCACGTGTCACAAGACCCAGGGCAAAGCAGTCGCTATCCGGTGGCCGGTGGGTATTCGCAAGAGTCTCGGTGGCAGTCAATGAGATTGTGGCTGGCAGTCAAGTCGAGCGAAAGGTGGCTTGGGCGTCGCCTTCCTGTCGTGGTTGCTCGCACGCGTCGACTCTCCCTCGATGGCTCGTGATGTCGGATGGCGATAATATTTGGGTGTATGATGTCTGGATGGAAGGCGCGTCGCTTGGACATGTGAGGAAGGCGCAGAGATGGGCGACGTCACGTGCCCCAGGCGATCGAACTTGACTTCGACTCACGGCACCACCCCTCTTGGCCTCATTCTGCTTCAGCAATCTAGCTATATCGACATTGGGAGGATCGACTTGTTTTACAGTAGCACGCATAATAGTGGATTCAGCCCGTGGCCAGCAGCGATACCCATCTGACATCTCACTCCACGAGCCCGAGGCGATATCGACTTGATCCAGTCACATCTCCAATCACCTGTCCACTCCGGCGAATCAATTCGATACGTGCGTGACGTCGCCGAGCAAGGCTGGAAGCAGTCGGTGGTCCAGGATCCATCACCAGAGTGGCGGTTTGACGCGGGTTAAACGATGCGCAATCTGCTTGCTGGGGCCAACACTTTGACACATCACACCACCTAACGAAGAGACTTCCATTGTCAGACACCCAGCGGCAATGTCGACGAACTCCACCAACGCGGCCATGCCGAGCGTCAACGGAGACCTGCCTCCACCGGCCAGTACCACCAAGAAGACCAAGGCGAAAAAAGACAAACCAAGCGCGGAGGAGAATGCGAAGCTGATCCAGGCCCGACTGGCGCAGCTGGAGCAGGAGAAAGCCGGGGAAAAAACACAGCAGGCAGAAGTCGACCGTGAAGTGAAGAAGGAAAGCCGCCAAGTGGACGACGAACTGAACCGCATCACGGGGGACCAGGAGCGCGCCGATGTCATCAAGAGGCGCTACGACGACCTGTTTGCGTCGATGAAGAAGCTGGAGCGAGAACTGGCCAAGAGCAAGAAGAAGTCGGACCAGTTGCAGAAGGAGAAGGACAAGATCACCACCGAGCACAACAAGGCGACGGTGCAAAAGGACAAGATGGAGAAGCTGAGCCGGACGTTCCAGCAAGACAACAAGAAGCTGAAGGACGAGAACGGCAAGCTGAAAGAGTCGGAGAAGCGGGCGCGAGAAGACGTCAACGACCGGCTGGATGGCCTGCTGTACGATGTGCAGGATGTCATGAACTCCAAAGCGCCCAGCCACGCGGAGAGCCTGCACATGGAGCTGGACGAGGTGTAAGTGGCGACCTGCCCACCGCTTTGCCCCTTGCCCACCACTGACCATGCTCGCAGCATCAAGACGCGCTGCAAAGTGCTCTTCGACCAAGCCGAACTGCGCGAGCTGCACTTCAAATCCATCCTGCGCCATAAAGACGCCGAGATCGCTCACTTGCAGGCCAAGCACGAAGTCGAACGGAAGCGAGCCGAGGCGGAGGCGACGCGCTGTCGCACGCTCACCAACCAGGTCAGCACCTTCTCCCACACGGAGGCCGAACTGCGCTCGCAACTCAACATCTACGTGGAGAAGTTCAAACAGGTAAGCCGAGTGGTCCCCACCCCTATTGTTAGACGTGCTGAAGCTGAGACTCACTCTGTAGCAGGTAGAAGACACGCTCAACAACTCGAACGAACTGTTCTTGACCTTCCGCAAGGAAATGGAGGAGATGAGCAAGAAGACGAAGATGCTGGAGAAGGAGAATTCCAAGTTGACCAAGAAGCACGATGCGGTGAGGAACAACATCCTGACCATGGCGGAGGAAAGAGATCGCCACCTTCGCGAGATCGAGAAGTTGAAGGCCGCCGACACCAAGATGCGGAACATCATCAAGACGATGCAAGAGCAGGGCCGAAGTGGGCCGGTGCAGCCGATGATCGACGACCAGACGGAGAGCGAGTACGACGAGTACGACGACGAAGAGGACGAGGACGAGGAGGAAAGCTACATCGAGGCGGACGGGGAGCCGGAAGATGACATGCTGGTGCAGGAGCGTGAGAAGCGGCAGGCAGAGAGCCAGGGTGGCAAGACGTTGGGGCCCGAGGCGGCACAGAAGATGGTGGAGGCTCAGCCCAACGGCCTCCCCGTAGGCGCTGTCGTCAATGGCGTCAAGCATTAGGATCGCCATTCCACGTTCAAGTGTGTGTGTGTGTGTGTGTGTGTGTGTGTGTGTGCACCATGTGGAAGACGCCGTTGATCAGGCCTGCCTGGCGAGGAGCTGCTAGCCAATCATTAGCCTCTTGAGCCTCGTTTCTCATCAGACCAGATGTTCATGCCTTGCTGCCTCAGCTTCCTCGGCGTCTCCCCCACACTTGGATCTGCACGCGAACCGACCTGCGCCGCGGAACCGCAGACACTGCACGTCGCACGCGGCACGCTGGACCCGTGGGCCGTCTACATATGGCGAGCTCGTCCTGCTGCTGACCTTTGCTTGCCACTCCTTGATCAGTTCGTAGACACAATAGACCGCGTCAAACATGTCGCAAGCACAGCTCACAACACCGCTATGCAAGCTCCTCGGCATCAAGTACCCCATCATGCTTGCCGGCATGGCCAGGACGTCGGGCGGGCCTCTCGCTGCAGCGGTCTCGAATGCAGGCGGCATTGGATGTATAGGCGGGCTGGGCTACTCGCCTAAGCAATTACAAGAAGTAAGCACCCGCAAGCAACCATGCCCGTGATGAGACACCACTACTGCTGTTGTCCACCCCCCACTGACGCCCTGGTCCACGGCAGATCATCGACGACCTCAAAGCAAACCTGAGCGACAAATCGCTCCCCTTCGGCGTCGACCTGGCCCTCCCCCAAGTCGGCGGCTCCGCCCGCAAGACCAACCACGACTACACCCACGGCCAGCTCGACGACCTCATCACCGTCACCATCGACTCGGGCGCCAAACTCTTCATCTCCGCCGTCGGCGTCCCACCCGCGCACGTCATCGCCCGCCTGCACGCCGCCGGCATCTTCGTCATGAACATGGTCGGCGCCCCCAAACACGCCGAAAAGGCCCTCAAGGCCGGCGTCGACATGGTCTGCGCCCAGGGCGGCGAAGGCGGCGGCCACACCGGCGACATCGCCAACAGCATCCTCATCCCCGCCGTCTGCGACGTCGCCCGCCGCTACACCAGCCCGCTGACCGGCGAGCCCGCCCTCGTCGTCGCCGCCGGCGGCATCTACGACGGCCGCAGCCTCGCCAGCTCGCTCATGCAGGGCGCCGTCGGCGTCTGGGTCGGCACCCGCTTCGTCGCTGCCGAAGAGTCGGGCGCCAGCCGCCTGCACAAGGAAGCCGTCGTCTCGGCCGATTTCACCCACACCCTGCGCACCCTGGTCGTCAGTGGCCGGCCCCTGCGCGTCCGCATGAACGACTACCTCCAGAAATGGGAGAGTCAGCCGCAGAAGATCAAGGAGCTGACCGACCAGGGCATCGTGCCCTTGGCCCACGACATGGAGAACGATGTCGACGTCGACCCGCCGTTTTTGATGGGCCAGGTCGCGGCCATTATCAAAGATGTCAAGCCGGCCAAAGACATTGTGCTGGACATGGTGCGCGAGGCCGTGGACCAGCTGAGGAGGGGCCAGACGTATCTTGATGATTCGTCCAAGGCCAGGTTGTAAGGGGCGAACGTGCACGTCTGTCTGTCGTTTTATCGCGTGGGCGTTGGGATATAGCTTGGACGTACTGTGAGAGAAGTGAAGAGCAAGCACAATTTCCATGTCTTACTGTCTGCCGTCTGCGTTCCGTGCTAGCTCGTCCCTGATCTGATGACATCCCATCCCATCCCAATCCTCGCACACTACTTTACCCCTGCGCGCATCGCTTGTGTCAGACAAGGACTCAACTCGCGACCGCTCTCACCCGCAAATTCCAGCGCTAGCCCTCTCTCACCACACACAAGACTTGGCGGTCGAGTGCAGCAAGCAGCGACGGCAGACGACGCATCGGACTAGCACAAGGGGGAAGAGTGTGTGTCTCACACACTGCAGCCCACACTTGCCGCCTTCCACTCCTCACCAGCGTGCCGTGTCCTCGGGCGGTCTGAACGTATTGCGCTGCAGATCCACGACCGCGCCGTGCGCATCTTTTCCCCACATGCGACCGCGTTGGCATCGGGGTCCTTGCATCCCGGCGTAAGATTGTCGCTTGCGCGCTGAGGTGTCTTGCGCATGCTTGACCGCACGGACTGTCAAGGTGGGGGGCACAGACGCGAAACGCTTGTATCGGCTGCGGCGTGTGTCGGTCAGTCAGTTAGGAACAGTTCTTTTGCGAGTCTTCGGAGATCCTTGTCCTGGGTCACAGCACGTCGTGGGCACTTACTCTGCCTCGTGGCCTGCCGTGTTCAGTGCGACGCGATGCGATGCGCTAGCGAACAGTGGTGTCGGGCGGGTGATCACAGCGCTCGACGGACTAGTTGAGATGCAGCGTCAGATCGGCGGAAGGGCTACATTGAAACACGGCGTGAATTGAACTACCTCGGTCTTGACCTCGCATTGCCTGTCGAAGTCACGGACGCGACGAGATGAGACAAGACAAGGTATTGTCTTGCGTCGCTGCACAGGATCTCATCTCACTCAGTCGTCTATCTGTCCATCTACCACCGACATCTCCACTGCACTCAGCATCATCTACCCCCAATCCCCATCCTCAACCACTCCACCAACCAACCCTCACTCACGAACTCCCCTGCTGATAGCCCAGACTAAACGGCCAATACCAGCTCGGCAAGAAGGTCGAACTGAAGATCGTAATCCACGGCTTCGTATACTCGACCACGAACCTCTCAGCCGTCTGCACGACCTCGACGCCTCCCCTGTCCGAGCTCAAATTGCGCATGCTGCAGCCGCTCTGCAAGAACGGCACGCGGTTGAACCGGTCCTCGATCCACTGCAGCCACTCGGGCTGGCTGGCGTACAGGCTGGGGTTGTGGTCCTGGCCGACGACGCTGACGTACTCGACGCTGACGTTGGCGTTGGCGGGCACAGCGCACGTGAGCTCGTAGCCGGTGGTGGCGCCGGCGGTGCCGACGACCGAGTCGGCGGAGCCCTGCAGGATGAGCAGGGGCCCGCCGAGCGCGGCGCCCGAGACGCTGTAGTCGGCGGCGAAGGCGCGCGCGGCCGCGGACGACGGCCACGACGTGTTGGCGTAGATGTCCGAGGCGTTGAGGGTGGCGAAGGCCGCGTAGCCGGCGTCGTTGCAGCCGCCGATGGCGCGCACGGTCTGCAGCGCCGCCAGCGGCACCGGGTTGAAGATCGACGTCAGGTTGAGCCCGTACAGGTGCGAGATGGTGAAGGAGAGGAACGCCGTGAACACGCTGTTGCCGACGGGGCTGTCCGTGCCGATGGGGAACGGCGGCGGTGCGGCCGCGATGGTGCCGAGGAAGCCGGGGATTGGAGTGGTTGCTTGGCGCTCGCCGATGGCCCATGCCACGCCGCCGCCTTCCGAGTGCCCGAACGAGACCCAGTCCGCGGACAGTTGTGGGAAGGCCGACTGCGCGGCCAGGATGCTGTACACGACGTCGTTGGCGTGCAGCTTGTACGCGAGGTAGTTGAAGGGCGCGTCGGTGCCGAGCCCGACGTAGTCGGCGATCACGACGGCGTAACCCAGGCTGGCCAGCGTGAAGACGCTGCGGAAGTCGTATTGGAGGTTGCGCAGGTTGGACACGGCGCACTGCCGCGTGATGCCGGACGTGCCGTGGGCCCACGCGACGAGAGGGTAGGTGGAGGAGGACCCATTGAAGCTTTTGGGCGTGAATGGCCAGAGGATGGAGCCCGTGGCGGGGACGGTGTTGTTGAGGTTGTCGACCGACGCGTACATGAATCTGCTTAGGGATTGCCCGGGTGGAATGTCGTAGGATGACACATTGCTGTATGTTTCGAGCTTGAGGATCTGGCCTGGTTGAGCCTGGGAGATGTTTGCGGGCGTGTCGTAGAAGAGGTCATTGCCAATTGGGAAGGTCGCGTAATTTGGGATCTCAAGGAGCGCTTGATCAGCTCGTGTCCTGTTCTCAATGCATGCCAGGTCTGTTGGTGTGCACGAATCGAGGATGAGCTGCTGGCCGTGACATATGGCCGCTAAGCCTAGCAGAGAGAACACGTATCGCATGGCTGTGGCAGAGACTCGCGTTAGTTAGAAGACATTCCTACCGTTGCTGATAGCTTCCGCTTGTCTATATGTAGTCCAGAACACCCCTGCCATCTCGGGGATTGATGGCCGAGCTGGCAGCTCTTAGCTGGCTAACAAGTCCGGGGAAACACTTCATGATATCAGAGGCAGACGGCATCACTGCGCGTTACTGCTGCAAAGAGGAGTATGATCTTTCTACCTTCTGGTATGGGAAAGGTACCTTGGATTCTGCGGACTTAGCTTATAGAAAGCTTTTTTCTACCGCGGTTCAACAGCGGCCCCACAAGTATGGGTCTCCGTGAGCTGTCTCCGCGAATTCTTTCCTGTCGCTAGGACAATGGATACGGACTTGTCGGTCTAATGCTGGGATCTTCGGTGATCCCTCCGTCAAGTGATGTGACATCCCAGCACCTCGGACTCCGCTAGTCTCTACCACCGAGCAGGTACCGTGCGAACTGAGTAGAAGTGCTAGACCCAGCTGGGCCTGGTCTCTAGCAGTAGTAGATCGCGTGAAGCATGGCTGGCAACCAATGATGTAGATGGGAAAGAAGTCTATCTGGACTTGCCTGGTACTCCTCGATTTCTGTGGTCCCTAGTGCAACGAAACAAATAGCACCGGACCGAGTACAGTACCCTCCCAGTACGACACAGAGACAGTGCCGCCTCCTTACTCCGCCCGTTACTTCTATCCAGATCTATAGACTACCAACATCAAATTTGCCCCGACATTGACCGCTCCCTACCGGGTCATCTCCGACCAAGCTGCGTATATTTCCAAACATAATACGCTACACTGGCTACAACACCAATGCTAGCAGTGTTGACAAGTGCATCAAATACCTTCCCCTGCTTCTTCGCCTTTGCTATCACATCGCTATACCTCTCGTTCCCAAAGCTGACTCTCGCATACTGAGTCTTCCAGTCCAAACTGGGAAACCACTTGTCGATTGTCTCTTCGGTCGACTTCCGAAGTTTGTAGCGCTTGCTGACCACCCCGCTTGTCATCTCATCGTAATTGCCTAATGCCAGATCAGAGATGGCATGGGCATCCGCTACTCGCGTGTGGGTGTATTCTTTAAGGGCGGCGGCGAGGCAATGCTCTGGGTCATGCCAATCGATGTCCTCGTCTCCATGGGCTTGCACCGAGAAGCCTGCTTCCTGACGTGAGGCAGCTTGTTTAGACCGGTCGATGATATCGAAGAGTGCTCTGACAGATTCCAGACCAGCGTTCATACCCTGTCCGTAGAATGGTACCATTGCGTTTGCCGAATCCCCAAGGATCACGACTCTAGAACTGTAGTGGTGAGGTGCGCATTTGATGTTTATCAGTGAGAGGTGCGGATTGTTCCTGAATTGCTCGAGCAGCGACTCAGGTTCGATATGACTCGTCACACCAGGGAATAGCTGATCGAACTTTGCGATGAAGGAAGACGTATCCGACGAATTCGTAGCTTCCTCAAGTTCTTTGAACAGCGCGACCGGTCCAAATAGCGTACATACGAAGCTCCCACCATGCGTTGGGAGCGCAATAAACATACTGCTGCCCGCCGGCCAGATGTGCAGGTGGTTCGGACTTATTTGGTAGCCCTCTGGATATCTGCTCGCCGATTTTGCAGGCTGCATCGTAAACTCAGACCACAGGCAGTCAATGTAACTCTGGGAATAGTCCACTGGTGCGAACTTCATGAGGTGAAAACGCACAGCTGAATACGCACCATCAGCACCAATCATGAAATCAAAATGCACTTCATGCTCAGGGGCACGGCGACTGGGATTTTCACGTGAGTACTCCGGCTTCGCGGAGAGGTCTTCGAACCAGGCTTTCTTGCTGTCAAAGTCTGCACCAGTCAGTTTCTTCTGAAAGAAGACCTTGACGTTTGGCATAGTGTCGAGCTTGTCAAGGAGCACTTTGCTTAGTTCATTGCGGTCGATGCTACGTTGATAGCGACCGTGAACATCGTAGGCTTGAGCTTCTTCCTGGAGGATTCCTGAGCGGCTAGCGGTGTGTATCATGCGGCCATGCATCGGAATCGTGGTAGCAAACACAGCCTCGAGGAGGTCGTCATAGCCAGCTGAGCGTATGGCGTTGATGCCTCGTTCTGAGAGTGCTAGGTTGATGGACTTGACTAGGCTTGAAGGATGCGTGCTTGTGTCGCGAAGATCTTGTGGTGGCGACAATTAGCACTAGACTTATGTGATGACAATGGTGGCCTCACGTACCTGGCCTCAGATCGTACACTTCGACTTCGTCACCCCTATTCGCAGCGTAGATAGCAGCTAATGAGCCAACGGGTCCTGCACCCACAACGACCGTCTTGCGCCATGATGGAGGCCGGCCCATATTGATGTCAAACGCTCGGGTCTGGCAAAATTAAAAACACGGGTGGTTCAAGAAGAAGCGGTGGCCTTGTTGGTTAGAGCATAGTCAAGGCCTGGAAGCAGGTATATTGTCTCTTCAGCAATTAGTACTGGGTCAACAATAATTCTCAGTGGCACACGAGTTAAACTCCAGAACATGTGACGATTGCATTTTGATTGACGCCATCGTTTGTAGGCTAAATTGTGCATCATGCCCATCTCGAGCTTATGTCATCAAGGTCAGTTCGTCATTCTCGCCACAAAAGAAGTTGAACGTTGAACGGCGAGGTAACTCGTCATTAGTAGGCACAGTTGGACGAGTGGCAGTGATGGCAAAGAATTCGAAGAGATAGAAGAAGACGAAGGAGCAGTCAGTGGTAGTAGCACATACTGTGGGGCCACGGTTAACGACAGCCTAAACTGTGCAGCAGAGCCGCTTCACATCTCAGGCATCATACGAAAAGCTCAAAAACTTGTGCAACGAACATTTTCATTACCACAAAATACTAAGGCTCATGGTTCATGCTCATGATGCATTATGCACATTCGAGGACTAGGTATCAGAGATGCTCTAGTGCTTCTCTTCAATAGTCTCGATAGTTTGTGGCCCTGGACGTCCAATAGGCTCGGGGTCTTCAATGTCCTTGGCGGCGACCACGTGACCCTCGGGAAGCATGTTGAGAGCGTCTTCCTCCCTGTCCAAACCTCGGAATTGGAGGAAGAAGAGACAGCCGCCAACGAACGCAACGATGGCGAATACACCGTAGTTCCACACAAGAAGGGGATCTGCCGAAAGAGGCGTCAAAGCCTCAGCAATAGCAGCGGAGATGGCGTTGGTGAAGAGAGCTACAGCCTGGCACAAAGACCGCATGCTTCGTGGAGCCTTAGAGTAGGCATACTCAAGCGAGGTGATGGAGGCAAAGATCTCAGAAAAGGCGACAAGAACGTAGCAGCCAGTCTGTATCCAGACGTTGAGGGGAGATGGACGGATGGTACCGTCGTCGGCCACGCAGGAGTTGGCATCGTGACCACAAGGCGAGGTCTTGTAGATGTAGTATTGAACAACGGCAGCCCAGACCATAGCAAGCGCTGCAAGCCAGAAACCAAAGGTAATCTTCTTGATGGCGGTGAACTGGATACCCATCTTTCGAAGGCCCGGGTACAAGAACGAGTCGCAGATAGGAATGAAGATGATCAGGGCAAAGGGATCGAGATTGTTGACAACATCGTTTGGAATGCCATTTAAGGTCATTGTGGCGGCTTGTTGAGTGAAGTTGTTGGTCAACTGGCCGTACGCCAACCAGTACAGCGGGTACCAGGTGAACACCGCGCAGGCAGCAAATCCACGTCGCACTTCGTCGACCCAGGCATCGTCGAACGTCATCCATGCCGGACGCTGCTCACGCGGGATGTTGGATGGCTTTGCAGAAGCCCACATAGTGCCATCGTGAGTGTTCTTCCAGAAGCGGAGAGGGTTAAGCGACCACCGTCCACGAAGAGCAAAGAAGAGAGTCTTGAAGGCCTTGCTGACAACGGAGCCAGATGGGGGCTTCTGCTGGTATCTCTTTCGTCCCCACCACATGATCGCTGGAGTGGTGAGGAAGGCAATGGTCGGCATGAGGAAAGCGAGCCAGAAACCAACGTACTTCTCAGCATATACCATACCAATCTGACCAACTAAGGCACCGATGTTGATGAACAGGTAGAAATAGTGGTAAATCCTGCTCTGGGTGATTGTCGGGTCAACGATGACGTTCTCGCCCGAGGGAAGAGCCCTCACAACAATAGTGGTAAGTGGAATCTGCTCGACGACCAAAGGTGAGATGTTGGGCTTGAAACCACCCGTGCCCAGGCCCATGATGAGGAGACCGACAATGAAAATTGCGAAACAGGCTGACTCGTTGACGATGACGGGAGGGATGGCAGAGATCACCAGAATGACGTGACCGACGATTGCGACGGCGATAGAAATGCAGATTGTCTTGTATCGACCCCAGTGTTCGTCAGCCATGTAGGCACCGAGAAGTGGTATAAGGTAGATCCAGAAGGTGTTGAAGGTATTGATGCCCTGACCAGTTCGAACTCCCTGTCCTAGTGCACCAGAAACACCCTGATCACTGGGACCACCTGCACCAGTATTGTGGTGTGAGCCTGGAGCTCCACCAACCGCCGGGGGTAGAGGCCTCGAGACGAAATTTGAATAGACTACCTGCGTTCCATAGTAGGAGAATCGTTCGCAGAGCTCGACAAATGCGACGGTGTACACAGCCCAGGGGATAGGCGCCGCAACTCTTCTGAGGGCGTTAGGTCCGTGAAGCTCATCTGGCGTCGGATGTCGGTCACCAGGAGCTAAGTCAGGCACATAGACGTCCGTGTGCATGCCCTTGCCCGTCACAGATGTTCTCCGCTGGTCATGGACGATATCCTCCAGGGCACCGCCCTGCATAGACTGGGGAATAGGCATGATGGTGACCGTGTATTGATCAAGGCAGATCTTCAGAAAGAATCAAGAGCAGGGTTGACAAGAAGACCAGGACCGTGGACTGAGGGGACAGGCACAAGGTATATGAAGACTTTGAGCTATTGAAAGTCGGGTCCGAAAGTGAACCTCCAGTGGTCTCCGCCGTTCAGATTCCAACCGAGGAAGGCGTGCTAAGTCCTCAGAAACGTTCGGTGGCATGCGACAGTAGCATGATCTGCGGGTGAAAGCCTATCACGGCCCAGGGGCTGCTGATAGTGATGGGTCGTGAGTGGCCCAAGAGCGAATGATAGGTGTGGGACGATGGCCCAGACCCGTAGCGAGCCAGTAGGATGGAACAGTTCTAGATAGTCATAGTCAAAAATACGGCTAGTGATGGCGAACCAAGGTCAACCAGGGTGTGTTCCGTAAATCTGATAGTCGCAAGCGAGTGGAAATGCGACCGTAGACCATCGTGCTCGCCCCACGGTTACACTCAAAGTGTTGGATGGCAGGTGCTGATTGCGCGCTTGCCACACAGTAGCCAATCAGGAACAGGAGGACATTTGAAGATCAAGGCGACGCCGAGAATCCAAGCAATTCAAGCTTTCCCATCTGTTGCTTCTGGGCAGCTTTTGGCAGGCTTGGCTTAGCTTGTCGCACGCTATCTTTTGTTTTTTGCTACTTTCGGTGTCTGTCCCGAAGATCGCTTGCCTCCGACCCCTCGTCTGCGGTATCCTCGCCACTACGCCGCAGAATAATCTACGCAGAATTTTCACTGCTATCTTTGCACGTTCATGGCGAGTCCTGTTATTGATCAGAAATGTTTGCAATGTCAGTCTAAGCATATCACGTTGAGTAAGAGGTACATGAGGACAGGCTAACAGTCCGGGGAGTCATTACCTTCGCTGCTTGTGGCGTGTGGTGTAAGATGATGTGATCAGTAGACTGCAGACCACGTTTGCTCTGTCCAGCCAATCATCTTCGTTCGTTGACTGATGTACTGCGCCAGTGATCCTCTCGGTACGCTAATGCCGATGGGCACTCTTATGATCTTACCGCGTAACTTTTGCTTGATCGACCATCATACCAGACGGTCAGCTCCGTTCTGTGTCTACTCAGAATGTCTGCTCTTTCCTGCATAGTACAGGATTGATAATACCAGATAAGTTCGCCATTGAAGTCAGGGACGAAAGCTATCAACGATGATCGTTGCAGAATCGAGCAATGGTGAGCCGGAGGAGATGGACGGAACTGTCATAACAAAACCCGCGTTCTGCGAATCTCGTCTCGTGATGTGGTCTACCGGAGTAGCGGCAAAGTATAACTGAGGCTGACATTGCTTTAACAACTTTTCCGAGCTACAAGCACCCATAAACATGTTACACTCATGCGATTGCCGCGGCGCACGTAGGTTGCCTGTGTCCAATCCTAGTTGTCTAAATAATGAGGGTCTAACTTCGTCTTACCAGGACTGGAAGTAGCTTATCCTAGACAGGCAGGTCATGTGTACAGCCATCTCAAGGGGTTTTTAGCCGCCAATTGTCTTATTTCATACTTATTTCATGTGTCGACACTGTCTCCGTTCTCCGGCTAAAACAGCTACATCGAGTGTAGATCGTATGGCTCGAACACAATGATTGGATCGCTAGCTGTGTTACTCCCTTCCCCGTGAATACTTCGAGCAGCTACTCCTCCGTCTTCGACATTGAAGGTGCACGTATTTTGAGTTCGCGGACTGGTCCGCTTAAGTATTACAATTCTACACTACCCTTCGTCTAATTTGGATTCGAGGCTAGTATCGCCAAGGTAGTATCTTATCAAACCCAATTTAAAGCTCCTTGGTAAGCGTGGTGTCCTGTTTAAGGGCGCTGCTGCTGTACGAACAATCTAAAATCGGGCCAACAGATCAACAAGACATGTTGACAAAAGGTTACAGTACGAGGGACTGTACCCACGAAGTACGCGCAGCTGCCCGCCATATGGCGCAAGCCAAGGGAATGAGAGCCACGACGGAGCTAATTGATCGTCAAGGATACCAGCACGTGGTCACAAGTCCACCTTAGTTATGCGCATCACAGCGGTGTTAAGGAGGAAACGGAAAGATGGCAGGGAATTGCCTGATTGGCTCGAGCGAATATGCACATCAGGCAGAGGCAAACAACTTTCATGTCAAACCTAAACCACCGAGCTCGAGATAACCTCCAATGTGGAACAAGAGTAGCAGTGGTGTGCTGGATGCCTCATGCATAGATAGTACAGTATACTTGTTTCACCTTCCAGCACCATATTGCGGCAACAGCCCGCTTGAGCCTCTCTGAGTCAATAGCCTCCGCCGTGACTCCGTTCGGCCCTTTCATGCTCTCTGCCATGCACAAGGTATTTGATATAGACTCCTCCACGGCTTCCGCTGCAGCCTCAAACGGACCTTTGACCAATATATCCTGAGCCACATCAACACTCTACTCAACTGTGGTCGTAAACAGAGCCTCGTTGCTTGTTATATCCTGCGGTTTCGAAGGCTCACGTGGCACCTCGCTCGACGTGGAAATCTCCGGCGTGACAGTCATAGCACCGATGTCGTTTAGATATCCATTATACGTCTCCCTCACCACCCACAGCAGGGACCGATCAGTCAACCCAGTCTCCTTGCCCGCATACTCACGTACAGCATACTTGTCAGGTATATGGGTGTGAAGTGATTGATTAACTAAGATAAAGGTGGACGATCCACCGAGTATCTACGTAAACGGGGATTCTCCACGGTCACGTGGAGAATTCACGGCTACACCAAGGTGTGCCGTGACAATACTGATAAATCCCGTACTAGGCCGAACCAACAGAAAGCGACTCCGTGAGCACGATCGGACTATTCAGCAAGCTAGTAGTTTCGTTGGGCTGCCAGTTAACTCACCGCTGCCATTGGAGCTGAAGACCGCGCTATAGCAGGCGTTATCGAATCAGTCGCGTCGGGGCAAGATAGTGGTCATGCCGGTGTTGATGACGGAGAGTGGACGGGCGGGGGTGTGTTTTGCTGGGCGGTGGGTCCATTGCGTTGAACCAGCACGCCCGGGACGTCGATGAGGGAGTTGAGGCTACCCAGGCGTGCCAGCCAAGGAAGAGGGTGGGAAGAACGTCGCGGACGCGAGCGCGAGGTTTGGTGGTGGTCATCGTTGCTTGAGACATGCTGCTTTCTGTGGGTGTCGCAGCTGCTGAGTGTAAAGGAGACCTGGGCTTGGTCTCGAGCCAAGCAACTTAAGCTCGGTTAACTAGAACTTGTGGTCAGTATACCCGCGACATATGCTTAGTACGCGCGAGCTCTTAATTGCATTGCTACCTCGGTAAGGTTTGAGATTGGGTCATGGTCTGTGCCGGAGCGATATCTGCTTGATTGCTCTGTCCTTGCGAATATGCTGTGGCTCCAGATCTGGCTGTTCAGTTATGATGCCACGGTCCGACAAGGGCGGGAGCAATTCTTGTAGAAGCATTCTCTCTACCTTGCTGGAACAAATCCATACCAGCACGTATTCCTCCTCGTTGGTACTTGATACCGTCTCTTTGTGCTGGCTATTTAGAGGACCTCTAGCAAGCCATTTATGACAGACATGAAGTAGGAAGAGCTGACCGGCGCTCCACTCGCCTTGTTCTATATATCTGCGTCAGCGAGCGGCTGCCCATTAAAATTCTTGGGGTTCTTCTGGACGGACTGCGTGCGTAAAAGCCCAGCCCTTCTATTCCGCCGAGTCACGCTGCTGACTATACAGCAGCCTCGATACCTCGTCACTTTGGGGGCAGGGGTATGGTACCTAGGCATCTTGCATTGAGGGAGCGGATCAATGTGGAGGTTGCAGGAAACAACGGGTGTGCAGCGCCTAGACAATCCTTCAAAGCCTGGTAGTGGGAAGACGGCCATAACATTCCATACTCCTAGTTTGGTTGCGATCCCTCAGCGACCAGTCTCCAGGGTAAGCAGGTCCGAAAGATGACCAAGCGGTGAGCGACAAGGTGTGTTCGATGAAGTTCTGTTATGCTAGAAGCGCTGTTCTTGAGTATGGGCAACAGCGAGATCGAGATTTTAGCAGGTGAACGAGCTGACTGAGGCATTGCCATCACTGCAGGTCTGACGACAAAACAGCCGAAGCAAAACGTGTCAAGATTGCTGAAGCCAGCCCACGTGGAGATAAAGGCACCAGTGATCATGGTGGCTAGTGCTGATGGTCACGCCCGTCCGGCTGAAACGCAAGATATACCGCAGAATAACGCATCGGGTTCATATCGACATAGTACGTCAGTGAGATATGAGTGAGTCGTCAGGTGCTTGAGCTGGGTCCAGTACATCGGAGAGAGCTGCGATCGGTCAGTTGTTGATTGACCTCAGATCAACACATTATCGCAAAATATAGATGTCCTGGCCTAAGGCTGTGATGACACAGCTCCCAGCAAGATTCGCATGTGCCTCGACTAACACCAATCGACGACTGGACACCATAGAATGCTCGATCAACCTCGTGCATTAGGGTTCACTACGAGGCCAATATCGGAGAACACCGGATTACTGAGACTCGACCGTGCATGGGTCACGATTGAATTGGCATATAGATACTGGTAGACCTTGGATGACCATATATATGAAGACATTCATCGTGTTGGAAGCGTCCCGATTACCATGATCATTCTACCCAGACCCGGCATGTGTTGTGCATCAAGCCACCAACGGTCATCGGGCGGCTGGGGGCGTGCCATGTTGGCCTCGGAAGGAAAACTGGTGTGCTCGGTTAAAGATGATCCGCCCGAAAGAACTTGGCGGGGTCGAGAGCTCCAAGACGCAGACAATCTTGGTTAGTAGAAAGAGCTATGCTTCTCCACCATGCAGCAACAGCTTCGAGTCGAGGCGAAGGTTTTTATCCCCTCTTCACTCGACACCAGGTAGCTTCCAGACTGTCCGATTGCATGCAAACAGACTTTTACAGCGCATGATATCTGTGTCTGACATGACAAAGAACAGACTGGATGGTCTCAAGCTCGACCTCTGCATCTACGACCTGTAAAGAAGACCAAGCCGACACACTGTAGCTGCCGTGCGTAAGATCAAGGCCTTGGCGAGGATAGAGAATATGGCTGCTCCCAGGAATATTTACACTACTGAAGCGGTTTTCACCACTATTGGAATGCAAGGTGCTCGCGCTTCAGGCGCCACTGATGCAAGGCCCTGCTAGGGTTGCGTCAATGACGTCGAACTATGGGGACCTTGCCCTGATTTGAGTGGAGATTACAGGCTTACCGTGACGACCTTCCTTCAATGTTCGCGCTGCTGCTCGTACCACAAGGCTCTTCATGCAGTGCTTTACCATCACACGTATATTCTGTGCGTATCGTTGTCTAAATTCCTGCTGAATATGCCGGGACTTTCACAGGCAGAAGGATGGAGGCGATGGCTTGGCTGATGCCGTTTGATCCAGCGCCACCTCTCTAGGCTCAGGTCTGAATGGCCGAGACCGGGGTGGATGGTGAACAATGCTGCGCTTGTAAATCGCGCGTTCTCACTCGCACCACCCAAGTCAGCCAATCGCGTATCGTACATGACCTCCCGCGTGGGGTTTGTGCTGCGGTCGCAACCATGCTAGTGCGGAGCCCCCAACAGCTTGAGCTCCCTCCTGCGGTGTTATAACGGCGAGAGCAAGGTAGCACTGCACATGCTTAAACTATCGCGCATTCCCTTCTAAAGCTACCACTTTCTTCATCCTCTCCTCGTTTCGCATCTGTGCGCTTTTTGATCTATCTACTACCTAGACACTACCAATTCCGACAATGCATTTCAAAGCCTTTGCTCTGGCGAGCTTCGCCTCGGCCGTCGCTGGCCAGAGCCTGTCAGACGTGCTGGAGAGCCAGCCAGAGCTGTCGAACCTGACCACCTACCTGAACCTTTTCCCAGACTTCAGGACCCAGTTGACCAATATGTCGGACATCACATTGCTTGCTCCCAGCAATGCCGCTTTCATCAGTGTCCTTGCCAACGATACTCTCACTGAGATCAACGCCAACGAGCAAATGATCACTTCTTTGTTCTCATACCACGTCCTCAATGGAACCTACTCCACCTTCATGACCATGCCAGAGTTCATACCTACAGCACTCGCGCAAGGCCCGTATTCCAACGTATCGCAGGGTCAAGTTGTTGAGGCTATCCGGAGCAGTAACGCGAGTAACGCCACGGTCTCGTTGTTCTCTGGACTTCTTTCAGAATCGACGATAATCAGCGCGGCGCCGGCAACATGACTGGAAGCGGCAACGGAACCACCTTCGATGGAGGTGTCATTTACATCATCGATCAATTCCTGGTTATCCCTCAGAACATCACCAACACCGCAGTGCAGCTTGACCTCAGATCTGCTGTTGGAGCTTTGGGCGCTGCTGACCTCTCCACGACTGTCGACGGCTTGACAGATGTTACCGCCTTCATTCCTGACAACGAGGCGTTCCAGGCGATCGGCGGAAACCTTGCTACCGCCACCGATGAAGAACTAGCTCGTATCCTAGAGTACCACATTGTCAACGGCACCGTGGCCTACACTACTGATCTTTCCAATGGCACCATGCTCACCACCATGAACGGCATTGATGTCATGATCACCGAGGAAGATGGCGATATCTTTGTCAACGGCGCTAGAGTCGTCACCCCCAACGTCCTCACTGCGAATGGTGTCATCCACGTCATCGATAGTGTGTTGAACCCAGGCAACAGAACTGCTACGCCCGACGCCTCAGCCTCGGCTCCAGCTCCAGCCTTCAACGTTACCAGCACCGTTACCGACGTACCATTCACTAGTGGTGTGGCAACTGCAACAACCACGGTCAACACCGAGGCTCCAACGTCCATTGCTGATGCCGCCGCAGGTACCAGTTCAGGCCAGGGATTCGCAGTCCTTCCGACTGGTGCTATTGGTGCCGCTGCGCTCTTTGGAGGCGCTGCTATGATGATGAACATGTAAGAGCATCATAACGAGTGAAGAAGTTCTTTCATAGCTTACTAAAAATCTAATAATTCGTACTTTGCCTACTTCCATCAACCCAGTTGTCGTGCCGTATTGATGTAGAGCAGGGAGTGGCTTCTATAGATACTACTTATGTCAATTCGAAGAGCTCAATTTGGAGATGCAATGTGGAGGCTTGGTGATCGGCAGACCTTCTGTCGGTGATTGTCGTTGTTCGCGACCTCGGGGCCACCCCGCGATGCTGCCCTCCTGTGATACCCCTTCTTTGCTACGTGTTGTATACCGGACAACGCGTACAACACGACACCATGTTGATACTCGCACCCTTTCTGGCCCTCCTCGGCCTCGCGCTTGCCATTCCCGAAGGGTTGATCATCGAGAACGAGACACCAGATGTCACCTGCACAAGAAAGACCAAATCTGGTGACCATATAGATGTCCACTACCGTGGTACGCTCGCCGCGGACGGAACAGAGTTCGATGCGTCGTACAATCGAGGCACTCCGCTCTCGTTCGTCGTCGGCACCGGGCGAGTGATCAAGGGGTAAGCCATCGCATCTGAACGTGTCAAGCCCACGAAACCTGCTAATGGCCGATCTAGCTGGGACGAGGGACTTCTCGATATGTGCATCGGTGAGAAAAGGAAGCTTACTATCCCACCTGAGCTCGGATACGGAAAAAGAGCGATGGGTCCAATTCCAGCTGGTAGCACTTTGATCTTCGAGACCGAACTGGTTGGTATCAAGGGCGTAAAGAAGGATGAGTTGTGAGAACACTTTGTCACACAAAAAGCTTACACCGGAGGCTTGCAAGCGTCACAAGAGCCGGCATCGACATGTAGCAAACCACGAACTAAAGAGGCAAAGGAGCATGGCAATTACACTGCCTCTGTGCTCTACCAAGCTACGACTGCTAAGGTGGGGGAGCAAGGAGCCACCGGCAGTGAAGGATATACTCAATATCAGTCGGTGCTGCGAAAGTCAAGATTGGACAACTAGACATTGTCAGTGTTTGTGCATTGGCCTCTATCAATGCATCTGGGTACAAGCCATGGACACTTGCAATACAGAAGCCAGAGGACTGTGGTCGCCATTGGGTCCTAGAGTGCTGGTTGTTTAAAGCGTTCGAGCCATGGCCACAAAGCAGCCGTGTTTGTCAAGTGATGGAGATCAAGCCTCGAGTTGAGCAAGAACAGGCACACCAGAAATCTTTCACTGTTCACTCGTCACATTTAACGAGCAAAGTGAAAATGTTCCAATTCCTTCTTGCATACAAAATTGCGCCGTGCCCTTCCACAAATTGGTTCCTATTTTGCCATCGTGCAGCTACATTGCCAGATTCGCATCGAACCATAACTCTCAGACCGAACCTACGAACCATACGATCATGGAGGATTACCCTATGAAGCAGGCCATGTGTGATACATTCTTGCAGGCCGTCGAGCAAGAGAACTTCAAGAATGGCGCGTTGCGTGGTCAGATCACACAGGACACCTCCTTCGAGGAGGCCATCAACGTCTTCCTTGCGTCAAGCGCTGTGACAGATTCTGAAAAAGAGCAATACTTTCGACCCATGCAGAGCTTGATGGCTGCCATGGACGAGAAGGAGAAGAGAAACCCAGATTATGCAGGAAAGTTGCTCGACGACCACCACATGTCCGAGCTATGCGCAGTGTTCACTAGGGATATGCAGTCGCAATACTCTGGCGGTGCTGGGTCTTATAATGCGCCGATGCTCGTGCAGAGAGTGAAGCCCGGTTTGGATATTGTCCAGACGTACACGGTTGATGATCACGGCAACAGGAAGGATTACGCAGGTGGTCAGTATGGGGTTGATCCAGGCGCACCTGAGTGGTACAAGAGAATGCAGGCAGATCGTATGAAGCCTATCGTCGATGGTGTCAAGAAAAATGAAGGGGAGTCCGCCGGTGTGCATGGTGCCAACGCAGAACCACACGAGTCATCGGATGATCGTGAACTGCACATTCGTGTTCATGCTCCCGGCGTACAAGGTAATGGTGTTCCTAAATCGCGCTTTGGTACAGTTACTTATTCCACCACAGCTCCGGTGTCGCCGAGCACGAGCACCGAGCAAGCAGCTACCGACGACTTCGACGCGACTTTCAAGAACAATGCCAAGCGCTTCTTCCTCTGAACGCTCCAAGGTTCAACTTATACGTATCCATAGTAAGGTCACCAAAGTCATCGGAGAGGCTGCTGAGTCACTTGCACATGCAAGGTGTACCACCGAAGTAGATTGGACTGCCAGCACCATTCGATGCTCAGTTTGGCTTACGCTGTCCTTGAGCCAGGACTTGCATGATAGCCTGATGAAGACTTTCCATCATTGCTCCGAGGCTACGACAGGAGCACGTCCTAGCGTCCAGTTAAAGCATCCAAGTAGCTATTTGGATATAGCTCAACCACGTCCTATCAAGTAACAGCGCTACATAGATACTGTTCCAGCCTGAAGGCATTCAATCTTATAAGAACCATTCTGCCCTATGTATCATGTGACCGCGCGATGGCGTATGGTAGAACCTCGGCCACATCCTGACCAAGTGCTTCGTCCTCCCAAAGGGTGGTAGCCTGTTTTTCTGATAGCGATGATCGAGCTTCACATCTATGGTCCTGCATTTGGCCTGCCCTCCATCGATCCGGGGTGCCTTGCTGCAATAGCTCTCCTTCAGTCGTCGATTTCCTCAGATCGTTGGGTTTTGATCCCAAGCAACGATGTGTCGGTGTCTCCTTTCGACGAACTACCTGCGTTGAAAGTCAGCAATGCATCATCTCATACCTGGATCGCAGGCTTTCGGAACATCGCTTCCTACATCACCAGCGAACATGTAGAATCCAAGCCGGACAGCAGTCCCACGTTAACACGTTCTACACTCAGCGACCAGTCGAAGGCCGACTCGGAAGCCTATCTTTCCTTCCTCGAATCGCGCGGTCTCCCTCTGCTCGATTTGAGCTTCTACGTCAGTAGCGACAACTACACTACCGCCACCCGCTCAGCGCTGTCCGATATCCTTCCCTGGCCACAAAGCTGGACTGTTCCGCTACGACTTCGCGAGACCGCACGAAAACACTCGGAGCATTTGGGGCTGAGCGGGCTTGATGTGGATGCCACACGGGAGAAAGAGCTCAAGAAAGAGAACGAAGGCCTTTCTGCAGCCATCCCAAAGAGTCTGCGACTGCCGAAGAAGAGCGTGACGAATTTGCTAGGCAGCTCGGCAGAACAGGCTAGATTCAGATTGGAAGCTGTAACAGCGGACTTCTTTGAGCCACTTGAAGAATTACTACGAGGCAAGAAATACTTCTTTGGCGACGAGCTGGCCGTGCTGGACTGTTTTGCGCTGGCATTGTTGAGTCAGATGAGCACAAGTGACCTACCGCAGCCGTGGCTATCGGAAGCATTGGAGAAGTATCCCAACTTACACAGGTGGACACGCGAGAACAAGGAAAAGATCTTGGGGACTACGGCGAACCTGCCTTGGAGGAGAGCACCTGAGAGGTCGTGGACACAGCTGACATACGACATTGTCAACAGTGTCGCGGAGTCTTTGCCAGTCACGATCGCAGGAACACCCGTCCGCGCTTCATCGTCAGTGCCTGAAGACACTACCCATGCTGCGACACTAGACATGTCGAAGTTTAGGCGCAAGCAACTGTTCCATACCAAGAGACGCGGGCAACAGAACATGATCCGAGGAACCTTGGCTGCGTGTGTCTCGTCGGTAGGTCTGGTGGGCGTTTTGGTGTATATGGGTGTTATCACCCTGCGGTGGCCGACACTCAGGAGAACACAGCCTGTCAGGCAGACCTTTGGCGAGGCCGGCTCGTTCTTAGGGTTGAGGTGATTCGCGCTTCAAGGCAATGACGCTTACATGTGCAGTCTGTCGAGGACAAAGATAATTGGCTTGAGGGCCTTAGCGAAGCGCAGAGGCAGATGCACATGGACGAAGGCTTGCAACGTGCTAAGCGGCAATACCGGGAGCGTGAGTCCTTTAATGGCCGCACTTCTAACTTGAAGCCCCAATAAAGACCCTGGCGACGGAGAAAGGGCAACAAGCTTCGCGAAAAGGGTTGCACCGGTACCCATGATAGTATTACATGGTTCTACTATCACGACCTAGAATATTACCCCTAGCGTGGGAATTCTATGTCCACTGTCAGACCACTGTGAAGGAAAGGGTAAGCTTGCAGCAGTTAGAGATGAGTCCCCATCTGGCGCCGTCGAGTCTGGTATAGCAAGATTCATTGGCTATCTCACCCAGATCCGATGCTTGTTCCGCCACCCACCGGGAGTAAGATGCTAGGGCGTGATGGTACAGATGGACACCCTTGGCCGCATGGGCGTCAGCATGTATCTGGCTCACTTGCCTGGGAGCGCTACTCACGATGCCGCCAGTTGATACGCACTCAGTTGAGGGTCCACGATCTCGGTCAGCACGCTGGAGCAGAGAATAAAGGCAGCACATCGCATCTGCAGTACACGCAATGCCTACATTACCGGCCGACCGGGACGATGCGGCGTGACGCTGGATGAGTGAAAGTAGAGATCCGATTGTTCGAGTCGTGCAATCAGAACGTTGAGGTCACGTTTGATCGTTGACTCGTAGCAAATCACCTCGTCGGGATTATTTTTCCCCTAGACTTTTCGGGTTAGCGTCATCTAAGGTCCTCAACTTTGTCAGTCTCTTTCCTGACCCGGTGGGCCCAATGGTCCTCAAAAATAAGGTTTGCAAGGAGATCGTGCTTGGGTCAGACGTCTGGCTCGCTCTTGCATTGTCGGTATGATACCAAGCAGTAGCAGAGGCCCAGGATAAAATCTTGACTCTGTAGCGGAAGTTTAGGTTGCTTGTCAAAACCTTTATATGTTGCAACGCCAGCCTTAGGCCTGTCAATGAGCAGACCTTGAAACACCTCGATCACGACTTTTAGTGCGTAGACACCAATTTGAGCAGTCACAGACTAGCTGAAGGTGAGCACGATACAACAGCGTGAGGATTGAGTCGAATAGTTGCTGACACCGGCTAGTTACCGCTCTGAACTACCCACATTATCTGTACCACACATGCCAAGTCATCCGTCCAAATGGATCACTTTGAGAGACTGCTTGCGCGCCAGTCGGACTCGGACACGGCAGTCCCAGCATGCTCGAACGACAACGATTACAATGGGAAATTGGGTCTGCGAATCGCGTCGGTATTCGTCATCATGTTTGGGTCGATGCTGGGGGCGACGTTCCCGGTGTTTGCCAAGAGACACCGAGGCATGGGGGTGCCAGACTGGGCCTTCTTCATCGCCAAGTTTTTCGGATCGGGGGTGATCATCGCGACGGCATTCATCCATCTCCTCAGTCCTGCCGAGGATGCGCTCCGAGACCCGTGCCTCACAGGGGCGATCACCGACTATGACTGGGTGTCGGGCATCGTGCTGATGACGGTATTCGTCCTTTTCATCGTGGAACTTTTCGTCATGCGGTACAGCAATGTTCAAGTGGATGGAGATGAAGATGAGCACGATGGTCGGGTAGTGGATGGATCTAAGGGATCCGACGTCGAACTCGACCCGAAGAATGGTGAAAGGACTAGGAGCATGGCACAGCCGGATGGGGACCATTTCAGCCATGCACGAAGACACAACTCGATCTCGGAGGCAGGAAACTCGCAGGCGTACGAACGGTACAAGTCACAACTCACGGCAGTATTCATCCTTGAATTCGGTATCATCTTCCACAGTGTATTCATCGGGTTGACACTTGCTGTGTCAGGAGACGAGTTCGTCACGCTATTCATTGTCATCATCTTCCATCAGACGTTTGAGGGACTTGGTCTTGGCTCGAGAATCGCAGTACTGCCGTGGCCCCAGTCCAAGAGATGGACGCCATACTTGCTTGGGATTGTTTATGGTCTTTGCACACCTATTTCGATTGCGATTGGGCTCGGCGTCAGGCAGTCGTACCCACCTGGCAGCCGAACTACTCTGATGGTTAACGGTGTGTTTGATTCAATTTCTGCGGGGATCCTGATCTACACTGGATTGGTGGAATTGATGGCGCATGAATTCATGTTCAGCAAGAGCATGAGGCACGCCCCGCTCAAGACGCTTCTGAGCGCCATATTCTTGATGTGCTTCGGTGCTGGACTGATGGCTTTGCTCGGCAAATGGGCATGAGCGGTCAAGGGCACCGGCGGGGGCAGTGGTGGTAGGAGTCCATGATGGGTAGTGTGCGCTGAGGATGTGCACCGAAAACGGCTACGTCAGGATAGAAAGCCTCTCTGCTGGAAGCAGAAGCGTTCGAACTTCACCGACTTTCCATAGTACATAGATGATGACGTGCGAGTCTGCGTGAGCCAATCCCTTTGTCTGCCTTGTAGCCTACGCGCTCAGCCAGTGACGCATCAATCGACACGTGATTCCCGCTTTCTGCCAAGCTCGCGTCGGCTGGACATTGGCCGAGTTGGCCGAGTCTGGTCGCTCTAAAATCCGCCACTGTGCTGGTCCTGTTTCCACCCTCCACTTTCCACTCTTGGTGAGCACTGTCAGTCGCTGGCTGTTGTCAAGATGACTCGGGCAACCACACCCATCCACCGTTCGCTCGCCCACCCAGCCCTCCACCCACCGCCGAGATGGGCTACGTCGCATATGCCGTGGGCACCTTGATTGCCGCAGTCGCCATCCACTCCTTCTACAAGACCCGACTCAGCGTCAGCAGGGACAAGGAAGACAGCGACGATGTGAACGCGGCAGCACCTGAGATCGTGGTGTCTCAGTCGAAGCACGACAGCAAGGCGACCGAGCCGACTGCCACGCCGCCGCTCCTCGCCACAGAAGCGACCCCGCCTGACAATGCTCAGCAGCAAGAGAACGATCCATCTGGCGCAGCAGGCGAAGGCTATCGCTCAGACACCAGCCTCCAGCGCAGCAGCCATGCCACACAATCAGGAGAGCAGCAAGTCGCAGCACAAGGCGCCTCACAGACGCAATCACCGTCCCAAGCCCCTTCGCAAAACATGCCACCGCCCGCTCGTCCATCCTCCGCATCTCTCACCACAAACAGCGCCGCAGCCCAAGCCCGCCAACGCGCCGCAATGCCGCCACCTTCCTCCCTCCCACCCTCTCGCGCCCGCAGCCCACCGCGTCTCAAACCAGCTACCGCTTCCCTCGCTCCCCCACCACGACCAGGCCGGCCCCCTCAAGCGGAACCACCAGCCTAGCACCCCCCTCGACCGCCAGCACCCTCGGCGTGCCCACGCAGAAAGTCCTCGCCAACACCAAGATGCAACCCTCGCTGGCCCCCAGCACATCCACCCTCGCGCCCACCAAGCGCTCCAGCAAAAAAGTCATGCTCGCGCCCGGCCACAGCCCGCTCGACTGGGCAGCCCTCACACGCTCCACCTCGCCCACCGCGCCCACCAAGCTGCGCGGCAGCGACGCAACGGCCCATCTCGGCCCTCATCGTCTGGGCCGCGTCACGCCCTCGCAGCTGAAACACCAGAACGGCCGCAAGGGGAAAGACGCCTGGACCGTGTATCAGGGCAAGGTGTACAATATCTCGGCCTATTTGGACTTTCACCCCGGCGGCAGAGATGAGCTGATGAAGGGCGCCGGCCGCGCGAGTGATGGCCTGTTTGCCGAGGTGCATCCGTGGGTCAATTGGGATGGCATGTTGCAGGGGTGTCTGGTCGGCATGCTCGTGGGCGAGCATGATGCAGCGGCGGCGGCGACGGCGGCGACGGCGGTTGGTGGTGCAAGAGAACAGGTGCAGAATGATTTAGATGAGATGGATTAATTGGTTGATCGGCTGGCTGGCTGGCTGGCTGAACGAACTCTTCGATGCACATACAACCTCTACTCCCGGCCTGCGCGAGTGTCGAACAACGCCTACGAGCAAAGCACCGAGCCGACTCGGAGATGGAAGTAACCAATTCTTTCGCTAGACGTAGCTAAAGCCCGCCCTTTCCCAACCCAGGCACAAGGCGCAGCATGTCCCCATCCATCTCGGTTCGAACCCGCCGTAGACCGTAGAACTAGAATCACACACTCTTCGCCGCCCTGTCAGGTCACAAACACCAAACCACGACGTCGCCCGTCCTCCTCCAGTCGTCGTGCGCGTGGCTGTTGAACAACCGGGCGCATTCGCGGTACTGGCTTCCCTCCAGCGCCCGCGTCATCAGCGGCTCCAGCTGTGCGAAAAACACCAGGTACTCGGGCCACGCGCGCCTCTGGCACTCTCTCCCCCGCTTCACGCTCTTGCGCAACGGGCTCTCGCCGTCGTCGCTGGACGTGCATTTGCCGCCCTCGCCTTGTTGGAGCAGCACGCCGCGATCGGGGACTGGGTCCGACCATAGCTTGTGGTCGTCGTGCTTCGCGTAGACGCCCGGCGGCGCGGCGGGAGACAGCGGGATCGCGCGGCTCATGTGCGTCTTCAGCCAGGTGACCGGGTCGGCGTAGAACTGGTCGGCTTCGTCGAGGTAGCGCTGCTTCGCGGACGCGTGCATGTGCAGCGGCGGCTCGCATGTTAGTGCCCAGCCGGAGATGCCCGGGGACGTCGCGGTGGGTGGGTGCTGCAGGTGGGAGCGCCAGGGGATCGAGTGGCAGGGTGCGAAGACGGCCAGGGTCAGGTTTTTGCCGATGGAGGTGTGCGCGGATGCTGGGGGGTGGTAGGTGTGCGGTTGTGGAAGGTAACGTGTTTCGAATTCGTGGCGGAGGTGGGCTGTGACCTGGATCAGGCCGGCGTTGTGGACACACGAGGTGTAGAGCGCGATGGCGATGTTGATCGTGAACAGGACGCCGACGTAGGATCTGCTTCGGGGGGCGTTGCTGCGGCCTGGGCTTTCGAGTTCGGCTTTGTCCTTGGTGTCTGGGTAGCCGAGCATTCGAGATAAAGGGTGAGCTGCAAGGACGTGAAGCGCTGGGAGGATCGGGTAAATGAACCTGACCTCTTTGTGCGAAAGGATGGAAAGAGCCGCTGGAAGCACTAGGCTTATCAGCGCAAGTCGATGGAGAATGAGTCGTGACTGGATTGACACTGTTGTTGGCTCTGATCGCGTGCCGATGGCGAGGTAGAGTCCCTTCGCAGCAGGTATGATGGCTGTCGTCAAGAGTAAAGGATAGCCCTGGGAAAGGTAGTAGTGCCAGTTGTTGTTCCCATAGAAGACTGCCAGGCTCTGCAAGACGTTGAACTTGAAGAAGTGCCATAGCGGGAAGGTCCAGACACCGTAGAAGACGCGGTCGACCAGTGCGGACAGTGCTAGAACAGTGCTGCCGCATAGCAATGCTTCTCGGATGAATGCGTTGATCTCCCAGTGCATGTGATGTTGCCAGATGCCTCGAGCGAAGGTAGCGAGGACGAGAGTGAGCCATATGATGGCGTTAGTCGGCCTGACTACTACGGCCAGGCTGGCACAGATTATGCTTCGTCTCAAGCGTGTTCTCTCATCCACATCTGCCTCCTCTCCTTCTGCCTCGCTTAGGTCGTTCCGAGGCCGCTGCCTGATTCTGAGGACATGCTGGTCGACCTGGAAGCCTGCCTCGTCTGAGCCGAGAGCCCAGTGGAATGGCCAGTTGTAGAGTGCAATGACGGTCAAAGTAGTTTCTAGGTTGTTGCTGAATGTTCTGGTCGAGACGAACCAGTTCCAGGCGCTCCCGCAGGATAACCACAGCGTGCATGCGGCAGAGTATGAGTTCCTTCCGTAGATCTGGGACGAGAGCTTGACGGTATAGTAGTCTCCTATTGCGGCGATGATCGCTTGCACTGTCTTAGGCGCAGCAAGGAGGACTGAACCTCGCACCGCAGGCGACAGATTTGCTGTAGCCGAGCATATGTCTGCAGCACGGTAGACTACTGCAAAGAGTGCTGGATGGAGGGCGCTTCGTAGATGGTTCGTCCATTCCTGTGGGCAATCAGCACCGACTACACGAATGCGAACACGGTTCGTGGCTCGTGGCTCATACCCATGTTATCCACGCCCCGCTATCAGCACCAAATGCCAGCCACCAAGCTGGCTCAAGAGATTGGTAGTACTCATCCGGCTGGAAGAATGTCCGGACGACCAAGGCATTGAGAAGACGGTAGGCAAACAAAATAAGTAGAAGGTTGTCTGTAATGAAATCACTTGATCTCGCCGACTTCTTGCGGTGTCCGTTGGGCAACTTTTCAGTCGACGACGAACCCGCCAATAAGCTTGCTGGCGTTGTCGAAGGCATTCTGTGCGTTTGAGTCTACCGCTTCCATCGATTCAAGCTCGTGACAGCCTAGCAAGTTTCGGGAGAATGACATATTGATGGCGAGAACAGTGCTTCGTGCAATTGTGGTCACACATCTGTGGGGACCATAAATTGTATGGACCATCTCGATGTTTCAGGCTGGTATTGCATGAGCTGCGCATCCAGAAAACGACGCTTATCTGAAGAGCAGCACTTACGTACACAAGACGCAAACAAACACGGTACACAGTACACAAACCAAGAAAAGAAGGCAAAGGTCATCTATTGGTGTTGCTCGCTTCTAACCCGAGGAGTAATTGGTGCGACATAGCTATGCCACTTCCATCGATACGTGACGCCTAGGTTCTTCGCGTGCCTGGGTTTTCCCGACCTCCAAATCGCTCCTGGTGTATCATGAAATCATAAGCACAACGCGAGAGAGAACGAGTCTACTCGACCGTCACAGATTTGGCCAAGTTTCGAGGGAAATCAACGTTCAGACCCTCTGCCACGGCGAGCCAGTATGCCATAAGTTGCAGGGGAATGACGTTGAGAAGACCTTGGAGCAAGTCTGCAGTGTGCGGAACCTCAATACGTTCGACCTTCTCGGGGGGGAATTCTTCATCGCCAGTGTTGCAAATGACAATCGGTCTTCCGCCTCGCGCAATGACTTGCTGGTATGCATTCAGCGACTTCTTGAAGATCTCGTCTCGTGTCAGAAGCATCACGATGGGCAGGTTCTCGTCGACAAGAGCCAGCACACCGTGCTTCAGCTCACCAGACATGACAGCCTCGCAGTGTAGGTAGGAGATTTCTTTGATCTTGAGTGCACCTTCGAGCGCCGTCGAGAACTGGCTGCCTCGGCCGAGGAGCAGGAGCGACTTCTGGTTCTGCAAGAACTTGGCGCATAGCTGCTTGATGGGCTCGTTGAGCTTGAGGATTTCGCGGAACTGGTCGCTAATCTTGCCCAGTCCTTCAATGAGCTCCTCTCGTCGCTTCTGCTTCGATGCTCGGTCCTCGCTCAGGGACAGGGCAAACATGATCATGGCGACAAATTGAGACGTGTAGGCCTTGGTCGAGGCCACACCGATCTCGGGGCCAGCGTTGATGTGTACACCGCAGTGGGTGAGCATAGAAATGGACGATCCGACCACGTTGACGATACCGACTGTCAATGCACCTCGCTCCAAGCAGTATCGCAGCGCCATCAACGAGTCAGCAGTCTCGCCGGACTGAGAGACGAACACGCAGGTGTCGTCTCTGAAGACCGGTGCGGTTCGGTCCAAGAAGTCCGAGGCCAGCTCGACTGCGATTGGGATCTCAGTGAGCTCTTCGAAGGCGCCACGCACAGCCATGCAAGAGTGGTACGAGGTACCGCAGGCAATGAAGATGATTCTGCGACATCTTCTGATGGTGCTGATGTATTGTTTGAGACCACCAAGAGTGACAGTCTTGTTCGCAATGTCCAATCGACCACGCATCGTGTTGACGACGGACTCTGGCTGCTCGAAGATCTCTTTCTGCATGAAGTGGTCGAACTTGCCCTTCATGATCTCTTGTAGCTCAAGCTCAATGGTTTGGATTGCTCGGACGTTGGATGTACCGTCGTCCTTGTTGAGTCGGTGGATGTTGAGCTGCCCGTCGTGAATGTGTGCGATATCGTCGTCCTCGAGGTAGAGGACTTTCTTGGTGTGCTCCACGAGCGCAGAAGCATCAGACGAGAGGAAGAACTCGGCTGGCTGCGGCATGCCGTCGTCGGAGAGGAAAGCTCGCGACTGTGATCGGTGAAGCAGGTTCTTGTCTGGAGGAGCAAGCATACCGCGGGTGGCGGGGCTGAGCATGTGTGCTGCGTTCTTCTTGACGGCGACGTTGTGGGAGGCACGCTCGGCGGACAGGGCGTAGCCAGATTCTTCACCCTGAGAGTATTCGACATCGACAAAATCCACCTTCATCTTCTTTGCCGTCTTGACACCAACCACGAGAGGAGAACCCTTTCGAGCGGCGATGACTTCTTGCGGGTAGTGGACCGACTTCAAGAGCAGGCCAAAGGCGCCCTGGAGCTCCTTGATGACCGTCTTGGCGAGAGTGGTAAAGTCCAAGTCTGGGTGCGAGTCGTAGAGGAACTTGGCGAGTTTGGCAATGCACTCGGTGTCCGTGTCGGTCTCGAACTGGAAGCCCTTGCCTTCGAGGAGCGTCCTGAGCTCTTTGTAGTTGGTGATGATACCGTTGTGGACGACTGCGAATTCCCACTTGGGGTCCGACCTGTTCTTTGTCAGCTGTGCTTCACCCTCCTTGGTGCTGTGTCTCTTACTTGTGTGGATGGCAGTTCTTCCTGCTCGGCGGTCCGTGGGTGGCCCATCGAGTGTGTGCGATACCGGCGTGGGAGTCGAAGACCTTGTTCATGTCGACGCCCGAGGAGTCGATGAGTTCTCTGAGCTTGGCCACTTTTCCCACCTCTTTGAACGCGAAGACTTCATTTCTCTTGTCACCGTCGACTGCGAGACCAGCCGAGTCGTATCCTCTGTACTCTAGTCGGGAGAGGCCTGGCGAGCATGTCTGTCAGCCTGATTTCGCTTTCACTAGATTGCCCACTGCTTTGCTTACCATTGACAAGGGTGTCGAGAATGAACTTTCGGTCCTTCTCGACCAAGTAGTTGATGTAGCCAAAGATGCCACTAAGAGGGGCGGTCAGCCTGCGCACATGCCATTTCTGCTCTTCTGCCACCGCTGCTTACCACATTGTGAACTGCTTCTATTGATTGACCGTACACACGTTTCTGGAAAGAGTCTTGCAAGATCTTCGAAAGTTTGTCTGATGTCGAGCAGGGTGAGCGAGGAAACGTGTCCTATTGTTTCGCTGCGAACAGAAATGGTGGGGGGTTGGCTGTCGAAACAAAGAAACGATCTCGCAGACAAGAAGCAGAGACGCAACAGCAGCACGGAGAATGTGGGTATCTATGGGAGGAACCAGCACGAAGAAGCGGTGGTGAGGTTTATAAGAACAGTATCATCGTGGTTCATGATGCAGGTCCCATACTGGCGATGCAGTGGCATTCCACTTTTTTCGCCGCAAGTCAACAACTTTCTCGCTGCACAGCATAAGGCCACAGCTTGAGCCAGTGACACTCAGCTTGGCTGGTAGCGGACCCAGTCCTACCCAGCAGGTCTTTCTAGCGCCTCAGCTTGTCGGTCAAGCATCGCGTCCTGCGAGCGAGTGGCCTCTTGGTGCTTGTCCCGCTGCTGCAGCGACCGATGGTATGAAGATCTATCGCGCATGGGCGTGTCTTGCCTGAGCCACCCTCTGCGCGCACACAGCCCCACAACAGGTCCAAAATTGGGATGCACAACGAATGATACTCCAACAGCCGCCGACTTTTCCCCTGAAATTCACGCCACCAGGCCCACCAGGCTCGATTTGCCTTTGCCTAAGCTGGAGAAATGTGTGTATATTCTTGGCTACAGGAGTCAGCAAGTCAGCCCTAACTGGAATGACGGAGAATTACGTTGTAGTTGTAGCAAGCGCGTCAACGATATTCCTGATGAACGAGGACTCATTACAATGTCCTGAGATCTCACGTTGCTCTTCTCACCTTGTTGCTATAGCCATTTCAGAAGCTCCACATAGTCATGTCCCAAATTGAAGTATTCCTGTTACAAGCTGTACGGTCCGGTATAACAATACCTACCCATGACCTCGTTCGTGAAGCAGCACCGCAACGCCGAATGACTCGAAAGAGAAAGCTACCCTGGGTGGAGGATCAGAGTTTATCCAATGGGACCTCCATCCGATACCTTAGACTAACGGCTCGATCGTGCTTGTAGCGCCCCAGTCTGAACAGATGAGACGTGGCCTATGAACCAGATTGAGACAGCTCAGCTACATCAGAAAAGCCTAAGCGTTGATCCAAATTCTGTCGCTGTTGACACTTTGCTTTCAACCACGTACCACCCTCCGCGACGACGAGCACGTAAATGATCAGCACCTCTGTTTCGTACCCGGAGTGAGGCTTCAGGTCCCACTACCTGGAGGTGGAGTCCCGCTTTTGACCATTTGAGCCATGCCCTGGAACATCTCCTGCCTTTTCTTCTCGAACCCTTCGAAAGCCTTCACGGCTGTTCCGACCGGCACCTGATCTTTGCCTTCGGACAGACCTTTCCACGCCTGGGTAGTCACAAATGTTAGCACTAGTGACCACAAATAGACGATAGTTGCAAGACAATATTCAGCAAAAGGAAAGACTATGACTTACATCATTAGTGAATTCGTCCAATGGCATACCAATATGCTTTCCCTTATCCCCATGCAATTCCGTTTGCACCGCAGGCGGATACAGCTCGAGAACCCTAACACCTGTATCGCCAAGCTGGTCTCGCAAGGTTAGAATCATCGAGTGCATGGCCGCCTTGGTCGCGCAATAGTTCGGCACGGTAGGTATGGGGGTCAGCGCCAAGCCAGAAGTTGTATAGAGGATGCCCGCAGTCTTGCTGTCCTTGGCCCTCGAGAGTAGATGAGGCAAGAACGCTTTTGTGAATGCGACAGGCGACAGGTAGTTCGTCACAAACTCCTCCTGCACGACGTCGAGATCGACGCTCTCGGGCTTGGTGAAGTCGAGTGGCCTCTGAATCCCGCTGTTGAGGAAGACTAGGTCGAGGTCAGGATGGCTGCTGGTCAGGTTCGTCACGTAATCTGGAATCGCATCGAGCTTGGTAATGTCGAATGGAGACGCTTCAACCTTGTCATGGCCATATTGATGCACAAGCTCTGCAAGCCGTTCCTTACGGCGGGCAATAGCGATAACGAAGATGCCGTTTTCGAGGAATCGTTCTGCTAGTGCCTTTCCAATGCCTGAAGTCGCGCCGAAGACGGCAACTTTCTTGTACGGAAAGGACATGGTGGGTGTGGGGGCAGAGGACTGTATTGACACTTCGGTCTTAGGCGGTATATAGAGATAATTCGCAGAATAGTTGCAAGATCTTGAGTGCTTATTTGGGCAGCCGAGCTTTTCCTACTTGTACACGAAAACGTTGTATATCTACTTCTTGGGGCGAAACCTTTTGCAATGCCGCTCAACAAGTGGCTGAAGCGGCATCTGTCACGTTTACCAGGATGACTTAGTGAGCACGCTCGGCACTTTGGTGTTGAGGTCATGTTTGTACCTTACATCACGATGATGGACGGAAGCTTTTACGCGGGGAGGAGGATGGAGTTTTTGACTTCAAGTTCGCAGCCTTTGTACGGACATGAGAGTCACTCGTATAGTGTGCTTGCTATATTGCGTCTCTTATCCTGCTATTCCTAACTTGTAATTCACGCGGTAGTAGAAGGCAGTCCATAGCTCTGTCCACGGACACTCTTCGACATCACTCATCTAATCCGAGCCTATTCGGTCAAGCATGCCTACGGTAGCCTACATGGTACAGGACACTAGACTCATTAAGGCACTAAAACAAGCTTTAACCGGGAACTTTGTGTTTTCGAATTCGAAATATTTCAGTAGTGCGAGGGCACATTCGACAAGCCGTTTTATGACTGGCAGCATACACTAACATTTCCGTCGAGAGGCAGACTTCACTGCACATGGTCAGACGCGTCATTGCATCTCGGTCGTTCTAGCCAGTAGCCCGATCGATTCCTCGTTGATCACTACTTTGTACCTTCCTAGACCAGAATTGTACGACCAGCTTCCAGGGCTGCGCTCATGCCACTGGCTAGACCCCCACAATGACATCCTCTCCATATTTCGACAACATTTGTACCCTCCCACTCCCGTCCGACCTCTTTTGTCAGGCGCTCCATCCGACGCTGCCCATTCTCACAGTCGGTCTAGCGTCAGGGCACGTACTCACCTACCGACTACCCTCGACAGAAGAAGACGCTTCAATCGCTCCCCAGCAAGAAACCAGAAGAGGCAGCATAAATGGCACATCCTCGATACTATCGCAGCGCCGCCGCTCTTCCACAGCATCCGAAAATGGCCTTGGAAGCATAGATACAATCTGGAAGACCAGACGGCACAAGGGCTCGTGTCGAGCGCTGGCATACTCGCCAGATGGAAACATTGGCTACAGCGGTGGCACTGATGGGTTAATTAAAGCGTTCGAAGCTGAAACAGGGCGTGTAGTAAGCAAGATAGCGTTACCGCTGGCTACCGAAGATGCAGGTGAGGATGCGCCAACGGTGTTACACGTGCTCACACCACTACACCTGCTCGTTGCCACCGACTCGGGGTCGCTGTACGTTTATGAATTGAAGGACGAAGGGAAGACGATAGCAGACGAGCCGAGCCAGACGCACCAGCCACACGGCGAAGAGCACATCAACACTCTAATTCCCATACCTCCATCGTCCGAGTCAACATCCGGCTATCCGAAACAATTCATTACAGTGGGCGGCAGCACATTGGCTGTGGTAGATATCCGGAAAGGAATAATAGCAAACTCAGAAGACCAAGAAATTGAGCTTTCTTCTCTGGCCATGGTCTCAGGCCTTAGAAGCGGTGGCACATCGGTCGGTACCAAAGTCCTGGCCGGCCAGTCCGATGGAGTCATTTCACTCTTCGAGCGTGGTGCCTGGGACGATCTGGACGAACGAATCGTGGTCGACCGAGAAGGCGCGAGTATTGACACGCTGTGTGAAGTGCCGCATGAGTTTCTGCCACGAATGGGCAAGCTGAAAATGAATGAAAAGATCGTAGCTGCAGGGCTTGACGATGGACGTATACGGTTCGTCAGGATAGGAAGGAACAGTGTGATACACGAGTGGGACTTGAAGCACGATGAGTTAGAAGGTGTTACCTCTATCTTATTCGACGAAGCTGGCAGCAGAATGATCACTGGTGGTGGAGCGATCGTTAAGGTGTGGACGAAAGCAAGTCCCGCGACTGAAGCAACGCTTAACGTGAGTGAGGCGGGCAAGCGGAAGCATGACGCCGATAGTGAGGACGATGAGGAAGATGGCAACGACAGCGACGACCCTGAACAAGACGTAGAGAGTGAGGACGAGGAAGACAGTGGCGAGGAAGAGCGAGGCGGGAAACGGAAGAAGCGCAAACGCAACAAAGGCAAAGACAAAAGTGGCGGCAAAGCACTCAGCCTCAGTGGCATGTTTTAACATGACCCAGGCGTGATCAGGTCCTGTCCTTGACTCTCTAAAACACCGAGCATCTGATAAACGGAGTGGTCGTTGGGATGTAGTACAGCATGCCAAATATCTCCCAGGATCTGAAGGATAAGCCAGGACATTTCAACCGTATGCTCAGATTGTGCAACGTTGTGGCGGCGGAATATCTGCAGTCATGCACGTCCATCAATGGTCATCGGATCATTATCCTACGTTGAATCAGAGGTCATAAGGCCTCGAGCACGTGGGGAGAATGCTAATCTGTTGATTAATCAACTTTGACTCTTGCTGCCGGCATAATGGACGATAATATGGGCGGTTCGAGACGTGGCAACGTGGCCTCGACCCAAAGGAGTTGCTACCCAGACCTGTGGGTCGGTACGGGTTCTGAACTTCGGATGTTTCTGGGCGTGGCAGTCTTGCCAAGCCAACCAACAATCAAGCAAGCAAGTTTAACGGTGGACAAGCTCTCCAACGACGGTTGCCTCACTCGATCTGTGCTCCTTGCACACAGCGAGACGCTGCAGGTTCTGTCCATGGGACCATGAAACGATCACAGTGTAAGGAGGTGACGGGCTTTTCGACCCATTGATTAACGCCAAGTCCGCCGAGAGGCAGCTACCTAAGCCAAGCCGTGCCAAGCTTGATTTGTGGCCACTGATGGTCCTTCTCCATATCCCACACCCTCAAGTTTTTGGAACCCAGAATCGCCAAGTTGGTTTCACACGGCTGCGTATAGTATCAACTTGGTTCCGCAGGACTTTGCACATCAGGTATGATTTGACGACAGCCTCTGACATCTCTGACACTGTGTCAGCGGGAGCGGCATTTCTACGTCCGTCTCCAACTCGTCAAACATTACCCGGAGCCAAGACGCCTCAGACGCGCCTGGACACTGGGCGTCTATGCTCCAATAGTGCCACGAAGATCTCCTCGGCTGGAATGCTCATAATTACTCCTCCTCTGCCGCCCGATTTATTCCCTCAATGATGCTGGTTCTGGTTTTGCCCGTGCTTGCACAGCAGATCCAATCCCTCAGTATCTTCCATTAGTATGCACCAAGTGCCCTTCAATCTGCTGGACAGAACCGGGGTTTAATTCTTCGTTGCGAGTCACATCAGGTCGACAGCATCGACGCAGTCAATCCTCCAAAGCTGCGTCGCTAGTCGACGAGCTTGGGTCAAATCTAATACTCCGCAGCATTAACACGGCTGAGGGGTTTTTTCCCATCAACGACATCGTTTCAACAACAATACCAGGATGGCTGGCTTGAACGACATTGTGCTCGACATGAGCGAGCTCAACGTCGTCATCGCAATCTTTGGTTTCTTTATTCTTACCTACGGAATCATTTCATCCAAAATCAAGACCGCATGGTATCTGGGTGAAGCATGTGAGCAGCCAGACCTTCACACTCTAGGTTACCGATTACTGACGCGATCGAAGTACCTGCAGTAATATTTGGTGCTTTGCTAGGACCGTTGACGGCTCGATGGTTGGATTCAAGAAAATGGGGCGAAGCAATCATCGGCCAGCAGCCAGCCATCACCCTGGGTATGTGCCGCCTTGTCATTGGCGTCCAACTAGTCATCGCAGGCTTTCAGCTTCCGGCACAGTATGGACGATACAGATGGAAGGAGCTGCTCGTCTGCTTGCTCCCAATCATGACAATCATGTGGCTATGCACGACCGCTTGCGTGATGGCAACTGTACCCAAGGTAACTTTCCTGGCTGCATTAGTGATTGGCTCCTGTGTCACCTGCACGGATCCCATCTTGTCGCAGGCTGTGGCTAAAGGCCCCTTCTCCGACAAGTACGTTCGCCGAAATCTACGAGAAATCATCTCAGCCGAGGCTGGCGCCAACGATGGTTTTGGTTTCCCATTCCTTATGCTTGCATCATACCTCATCCGCTTTGCTGAATCAGAAGAACTTACGAAAGAGATGGAACTTGCCTTGCAACATGAAGGCATTGCGGAAAGAGCACTGTCCGCCGTCACCCGGGTTGGTGGCCTGTTGCTTAAGCGTGCTGAGGAAGGCGAAGCAGTCGAAGCAGTCGGTCGTCTGGGTGGCGGTGTTGGTAGAGCTCTCGGGACCTGGGTACTCACTACGTGGTTCTATGTTGTCATCATGTCTATCGTGTACGGCGCCGCTTTTGGCTTGTTTGTCATGTGGGCGGCCAAGTTCGCACTCCGAAAGTAAGTTTTGCGACTGATGTTCTCTCCGTGTTCTGACATGTTCCAGACGATGGATTGATAGCGAGTCATATCTCCTGATCCCGACAGGAATGGGTCTCTTTCTGCTTGGTACATGCGGTTTAGTTGGAACTGACGACCTGCTTTGCTGCTTCGTTGCCGGCAATGCACTTAACTGGAACGGCGAATACCTCGCGGAAACAGATAAAAGGCACGACGAGTACAATTCCATCATCGACGTACTTCTCAACTTCGGCGGCTTCATGTACATCGGAACCATCATCCCCTGGCGCCAGTTTCACGATCCTGATGGCACAGGCCTTACGGTACCTCGCCTAATTGGTTTGGGTTTCCTCATCATACTCTTCCGCCGCATCCCTGCGATCTTCGCCATTTACAAAATTGGCTTGAGACGCTGCGTTAGGGATTGGAAAGAAGCGCTCTTTATGGGGTACTTCGGGCCTATCGGCATTGGCGCGGTCTTCTACGTCGAGCACACTCGTCACCTGTTTCCCCACGAGGGCGAAGCGTTGACAGCAGAAGAGAACGATTTGGTGAAGGTCATGATCCCGGTCGTCTACTGGCTGGTGGTCTTCTCAATTATATGGCACGGCCTGTCAATTCCTGCGCTCAACCTCGTCTACGAATACGCCGGCGTCAAACCAGTCGAGGACGAGGACGGCCCAGTCGAAGTGACTCATCTATCTGAGAACGCCCCGCTTCCTGTGAATGCCGTTCGCGGCTCACAGGATGCCAGGCGCCGAAGTGTCTTGGTCAACAACAGGTTTTCGCGTAGCTACAGTACAGCAGAAATTAGTTTGACAGCCGTTGAAGATTACCGCCGCCGGACACAGAGACGGGATTCGGTGCAAATCAGCATGGAAGACACGGATGCTGAGCAAGCCCTGCCACCAAGTACCATTAAATGGGACAATGTAGAGTATCAAAGCGAGCTGAGAGGAACGAGGATAAAGAAGGCCATCGACGGCGTGAGCGTACGCTCAGAAGGAGAGCGGAAAGGCAGCGCTGTGTCGTCTAAACCTCCGACAGCTGATATAGAGCCCATAAAACCCGGCTGGATGTGATCGGCAGTTACGAATTTAAAGCTATCACTATACTTCGGTGATATACCCGATGAGTGTTCTTAGTCCCAGCACTTTGGGAAGCGCTCATTGATTCTTGACTCAAACACTAGGGTACGGTACGGTACAGGTCGCGGGCGAGGTGCAGTACAGCTCATGAACCACATCCACTTTGGTGCTTGGATGCACCGTATGATGAGACGCTGCAGGACTCGCAATGCCTACCTCCATTGATGCTGGCAAGGGCCTTTTTCCCTCTTATAGGTTTGAAGCCCCTCTTCAAGATCGTGTTTGGTCGAGTGCTGGTATTCTGGTGAGGTGCATTTGCCACCCTTTTATGCACCTGAAGATTTTTCTTGTCTGACGTACTTGTAGCTAAGCCTCTTGTGTAGAGCGCTAATTGGCTGTAAGGGTCTCTATCTCATAGTAGCAAGCTGCTCCGTGGTCAGCGTCGGATTCTATTCGCTATAAACTCCTAGACCGACCGGTGACGACAAGAAAACGATCCACCTGGTAAGCGGGAGGCTAGATGTACCTCACCAAAATACCAGCGCTTGACCAAGTAGCTTGCTCGACTAGCTTGCTTGCATTAAGCTTCGACCGAATCCCGGAGTGACGAAATCAGCCGTCCTGGCCCCACAGCAAGGTCACTCAGGTTGTGCTGCTCGTACGAGTGATCACCGGTGTACCCGCATCAATTGTCACAACTAGTCTATTATTGGGTGCCTGCGTAGACCAGCCTGACATAGTCTGGGGATTCGAAGCCCGTACATATAGAGACCCTTCAGATACAAAAATGTTGAAAGAACACAGCAGCTTTGGTCAAACTTATCCGAAATACTCTTTCAAGCCACTATATTTTATGGTCGGTTGGCCTATCCGACGCTAGTTGAACTGTTGAGCCATTGAGGAGGGCTTTGCCCAGCACGACGGCTCCCTTCAGTTGCTTCTTGGTACCTTGGCAGTGACTTGGCGTGGCGCGTGCAGGAAGCAACGCCAAGCAGCAAACTCTATGAAGTGACGGAAGGACCTTCTGGCATCATAGCTTAATCATTGACTCTAATATGATATACAAAGCTTGTACCTAGGACTTTCGCTACCACTCGTATCTGTACCACCGTCTCCTACGAAACGATGGCCTCCTCCGAATCAGCGTCACAGGGCTTTCTCCAGTACCATGAGCCAGGCAGTGAGTTATTTGAGAATAGTTGTTGTTGTAGAGACAAATTGCTAATGTGCTTGTTAGTTGTCGATATCCTAATCATCGTCTCGTTCTTCACCTTCTTGTCCGTCGCCGAGTTCCTCTCATCAGCCGTCATTCGCGCTGGTATCATCGGTCCAATCGTGGTGGGCATCATCTATGGCGTGCCGCTGGCCGATATCCTGCACTACGATTGGCAGGAGACTTTCCTCTACCTTGGCTATATCGGGCTGATCTTGATCATCTTCGAGGGAGGTTTGACGGCTCGATTGGACCTTCTTCGGGCCAATTTTGTGGTCAGTTTGTGTGGCGCAACGACGGGAGTTATCCTGCCCATCGCATTTTCTTACATGCTTCTGTTCCTTGGCTTTGGCTACGGGGCGGTAGAGACGTTCATCATTGGAGCTGCCCTCTCTGCAACTTCCTTGGGAACCACGTTTGCCGTTATCTCAGGTGCATCTAAAACGGTAGACCTGGCTCAGACTCGCGTCGGCGCTATCCTTGTTAGCGCTGCCGTTATCGACGATGTGACCGGACTCGTCATGTCCAGTGTCATCCACGATTTGGGATCACTAGGTGGTGGTGGAGGTGAAAGCCAACCCAATCTTGGCTGGCTAATAGGTCGTCCAATTCTTGCTTCGGCATTGATGGCTATCTTGACACCGGTACTATCGAAATATGTGCTTGCGCCCTTTTTCCGACGTTTCATCGAGAGGCGCTTTGCAAAATACGACCATTTTTCAAACATCATCCTCATGGTACTGGTTCTCAGTGCATTCATATCGATCGCCGCATACGCGGGCACATCGGTCCTATTTGGAGCCTTCTTGGCAGGTTCATTCTTGACCTACCTGCCCAGCAAGCATCCGGAGGGGCCATTTGTCGTCATGAGCAGAGAACAAGGAGAAAAGGAGAAGCACAAAAGTCCCACGTTCACTCACACATTTGAACTCTATGTGTTGGATGCCCTCCAGTATATTCTAGGCCCGTTGTTCTTCGCAAGTATCGGGTTTGCAATACCATTCGTTCAGCTGTGGACAGGAACAGCTATCTGGCACGGCGTTGTTTACACCCTGCTTATGCTTGTCGGGAAGGTACTCGTGGGTATTTGGGTCCCAATCTGGCAATTCTTCGCACCCGTGGGAGGAAACGATGAAGAAAAAACGGATTCCCCCAAATCTTCCAACAGAGGCCTTGTTTCACGACTAAAACCCGCATTGGAACCGTCACTCCTTCTCGGCTGCGCCATGGTGGCTCGTGGCGAGATCGGACTTCTGATCGTGCAGATTGGGTACAACAATACATCGTACGTGTCTGAAGCCGGCTTCCTGACTGCGATCTGGGCTATCCTACTCAACACGATCATTGGACCGATCGCGGTGGGTCTCTTGGTAAAAAAACGTGGGCAGGCTATCGGTGAGGGAGCATGGGGTCTTAGTAAGTCGGACAAACCAGAAGAGCAAGAGTCAGAAAATCCTTCAGATTGATCTGGAATCGATTCTTGGATGGATAACAGGAGATAACCGCGGTCTCAACCATTCGACGGGGACCAACAAATCTAGCAGTCTCATCTTCAGTTATCTGGAAGCGCATAAACTCCGAATCTTCCGACCGTCCGATGAGACAACACCGGTACCCGGAAGGTGGTGGAACTCACCTGCGTGACAGGCAAAGTATCGTCTCTTGACCTATCTCATTATGCACGGATCACACCAAGGGCTCGCCCACATGTGCATGCAGCGGTGATCCGATAGCCATTGGCCAGGCAAGTTTGGGTCATTTCAACGGTCCGTGGCTTTGTTCGGACCGTTGTATCAGGGGTACTGACCGACAAGAGATCCGAGGATTTTTCGGGTTCGTCATAGCTGTGTGAGCACATCCTATGTTTGGGCCCTCTATCACAACTTCTGCCTGTCGAATGCTGTCACCAACCGTGGCGCCTGCTTCAACGGTGAAGCTCTACTGCTCTTACATCCCCAAAAACAGCTTGCGCAGAAGCTGTGGAAAAAATAGAGGCGGGCTGTTGAACCCGAGGAGGTGGTAGTCCCTCGACTCTGCTCAAATAAACGGGCGACAGGGCTTGTTGACTCATGTGTCTCAAGACAGCACCGGCTTGCTCGGTCGTGAAAAACGCTCGATACCGGCATGTGCATCAAGGGAAAAGGTTGGGATTATTTCCTCTCAGCTCTTGATGCAGTGAACGGGCCTTAGAAAGTGGACACTCGGACCTGAAGCTCGTTGAAGAGCTGCTTGCCACGGGAAGATGCGGCGCTGAGCCGGGTGAGATAGGCTGAACGAGTTTGTGTCGGATGCGAGGAGCCTTGTACATGGGAAACGAACGCGAAGAAGGTGCGATGGTCAGAGTGAAGTGTCGGGGATCATATGGATGGAAGGAGTACAGGAATTTTGTGTCCAACCTGCCACGTCCGCTGGTGCTAGTAATACCGAGAATTGCTGTAATGCATGCCGGTTCATCAATCTCTTTGCTTGCAGGGTGCAGACAGGTGAATTCGTAGCTGCAGATAGCTTCAGAGTCGACATGCTGTCCCCTGCCATCCAATCTCACCTCAAATTCTAGGGTATTCGACGTGGTCTCGACATAACTGCTCAACGCATCAATGAAGTCTTTACCCTGCAACTGGACGGACCAGCTGTAAAAGAACGACGGTGGATATTGTTACATATATGTTCTCTTTCTACCTCGAATAAGATATCCACATTCCCACGCTCGGCACTCATCCGGCGGCATTAATGGCTGTGCAACGTCAAAAGTGCTGCTGCCCGACATCGCTGCGCGCTCGATGTGGAAAGGGGAGGCACGATTACTATCGAGAGTGGAGCTCGGGAAGGCAGAGTCCACATGGAAGGGAAGCTGGACGATTCCAAGACCGAAGATAGCCATCAGTAAGCGAGCAACAAGGAAATGCCTAGAGTACTAGACTCATTTACGGAAGTGGCATTTCTTTGGACGTGCCATGCGACAACGCGATCGATATATCGATTGCCGTGCCTTCTATACCCTTTAGATCAAACTTGTTACCTAAAATTGTACGCGAGATGCAACCCCGTCACGGGTAGTCTTTCCACCTGCCGAAGGAAGCTTGGACACCATCGTATCGTACTTGTAGGAGATGTCGCCTAGTCGAGGCGCAACCTACGATATGAGGGGCTAAGTCTAGTAGCATGTGGCGCTGATCATCGTAATCGCAGCGGCGGCCCAGGATGATCTCCATGCCTGGGTGGCAGACTCGTGGCCGCCAAGCCTTGGCACTCTGAATACGAGGTGGAAAGATTGCGATTGACCCCGCCTGCCACCAGGCTTGAACGGATCGACGGCTTGCCCTATCTCTCAACTTGACCACTGACCTTGGCTGCAGCCGTCGGCTCTGACAGATGGTAGCGCTTGTAGGATTGTTTGTCCGAACATCGCTGTTCAACGCCACCCCAATCACCAGGTGTATGGTACCCAGCGCCAGGCACTTCGTGACATGCCAAGCATAGTGATCAGCTGGGAACACACAACTTGGCGGGATGTTCACGAGACCAGTAGCTTTAGTCGTTCTAAGGTAGGCGCAGACCAAGCGCTAGGTGCAAGACTAACTGAAAGGATGCTCACAATCCATAACCCTGGCCCACCCTTAACCATCCTTGGGTTACGTCCAAAATACGCGACGGAACCCAGACTGCTGCCCAGCCACGCATACGGGTGCTTGTGGACGATCTCAAGAATGTGTCGAAGCTCATACGAATCCACGGTAGCAATGGTAGAGTCTCGCAACGCGGAGATCCCTACGGTAGGAGGGCCTTTGGGCTCCGCTCGCCAGTGTGTCAAGCGATAGCTCGGAAAGTAGCAACAAACGCGCTCGCGGCGGCTTATCAGCATGGTGACAGGGTCTTCCAGAAGGCCAGATATCTTCAGATTCAATCTTGGCAGGTGCAACCTTATCTACTGCAATGGTGACTCCGCTCGAAAGGGTTCATTACGAATGCACGAGGTCTTGGAATGTCTTGATAGCTACTTTCACTCGTACGCCATCATAAACATAACAACGCAGCTTTCCTCTGCCTTTCTGTTGCAGACCCCTTCTGCTTCATTGCCTTCTTCGACATATACCCCAACTTGATGTTCGCACCAATCTAAATACGCATCTCAGCACCTGAACAGCCTGCTCTTGCGACCATGAATCAACTCAAGAGGATCGGGAATATTCTGGCGCCGGAAGCGAAGAAGAGTGACGATGGACGCGACCAGTGGGGATCACGCGCGTCCTTCGTGCTAGCTGCCATGGGCGGCGCTGTCGGTCTGGGAAATCTACTTCGTTACCCTGGTCAGGTCTTCGCCAACAACGGTTTACAGTGGTTCATTCCTTACCTCATCGCTCTTCTCTTCCTGGGAATCCCAGTACTGCTTCTCGAAATCGCCATTGGACAAGCCTCTCGCGGCGGTTGCGCCATTGCGTTCGATCATCTGAACAAGCGGACGAAGGGTGTGGGTATCTCCTTAGTCTTTAACGGCTATGTTGTTGTGGTATACTACGTTCCCATTCTGGCTTGGATGATGCACTACTTCCGCTGCTCCTTCCAGAGCCCTCTGCCTTGGGAAAATCGTGGCGAGGAATTCTACTATGGCGATGTCATTGGGAACATTGACCCAATTCCAGGTACCTTCACTGGCACAGGTGGTGTCGCGTCTTACGCTTCATACCCTGGTACTGGCATGGTTGCCGAGACAGTCGGGTGGCTTGTTTTTGTCTGGTTCGTTGTCTGGCTCTGCATGTTCAAGGGTATGGGACTCACTGGAAGGGTCGTATATTTCACAATGGGTCTCCCTTTCGTCGTTTCCATCATCCTCATCGGCCGCGGTGCGTCCCTGGAGAACGCCGGCGCAGGTATCAAGCTCTATATGGGCGAGTGGCACAGCGAGAAACTCGCGGGTGCTCAGATTTGGCAAGCTGCTTGTGGTCAGATATTCTTCTCCATCGGCGTTGGATTCGGCTATTTCACCTCCTACGCTTCTTACAACAACAAGTACGCCAACGCTGTACAGGACGCTATTATCATTGCGTGCTCCAACTGCCTTTACGAGGTCGTTACCGCATTCTCCGTTTTCGGTGTCATTGGCCATCTCAGGCTCTTCCCAGACGAGGTCGGATCGCTCGGGACATTCACGATTGGTTTCTTGACCTACCCTCAGGCCCTGTCTCAAATGCCTGGCGCTCAGGTCTGGGCTGTTCTGTTCTTCTTCACGGTCATGCTTCTCGGTATTAGCTCTTCCTTCGCTCTTCTCGAAGCACTTACCACGCTTGTTATGGATACGAGCTGGGGCAGGAAAACTTCTCGAACCATTGTCTCTACAGTCATCGTGGTCATATCGTTCCTCCTGTCACTCATGTACGCCTCAGAATTCGGCTTCTACCTACTCGACGCAGTCGACACCTGGGTCAACGGCCTAGCACTGTTCTTCGTTGTGTGGTTCGAAATCGTGTGCTGCAGCAGTGTCTACCGATGGAAGGATGTCGCGAGCGAGGTTGGTCTGCCAGCATTCCTCATCTTCCACACAGGATACTTCGGCGGCACCGTCACTGGTCTCGTGGTAGGCCACACCGTCAGTCCAGGTGCTGGTGGCGGCGTTGGAATCGGTCTATTCTTCGTCGGTCTGATCATCACTCTGTTTGTCGCCAAAACACCCGGCACTTTGGCACCAAGCTTCTGGAGCAGAAATGTTTTTCTCTCCCGCTTCTGGTGGGTGGCATTCTATTCGGTAAGTGTGATGCTCAAATCTGCCCCCTCCTTCAACTCGATGACGTGCAAGTGACTAACTCAATGTGATCAACAGGGCAACCAACTCCGCCGCGATCTAAATGGGACCGTCGCCGACAACCCAAAGAACTGGCGCATCCCCACCTTCTGGGCTCCAATTCTCAAGTACATCTCGGCGCCGATCCTATCCATCATCTTCTCGTTCGCGTACCCATCGTTCCATGCCCGACGCAACGACCCGCTTCATATCTTCTCATTCAGCATCATGCATTTAGTCATGGTGGCCATTGCCGTCGGATTCATCCTGCCCAGATGGTTCGATGTCTTCATTCCAATCGAGAGGCGCGGCGAGTCAGATGTGCCGACTGTGCCGGGTGTCAGTAGAGGAGAGGAGTTGACGGCTCAGCCCACCGTCGACTCTGGCCGAGGGATGTTCGATAAGGAGATGGCGCATGGCTCCGCGAACTACGGGAGTAAGGAGGACTATTCGGTGAAAACGGCATACTGATCGACATGGTGCAGGGTCGGAGAGTGACGGGTTTCCTCCGATAGATAAACTGAATCGGTCGAAATTGTTTTAACGTTGACTCCTTTGACTCTCGACCATCGTTTCGTCTCATGTGAAGAGGCTCGACAAGCCAATTACAGCTGTATTAATATTGGCGGTTCCAAGCACTCAAGCCTCGACTATGGCTGTATGCCCTCTCTGTTTCGTTCTTTGCAGATGTCTTATCGGCGATAACTTGCCAGTAGCTGCGGGCACATGACAACAGCTGAGGCGGAGTTACCGTAGACGATGACACCTAGGATGCGTGAGCCATGCACGTGAGAGCCATAGGTCAGGCTGTCCTATGTTTCTAGGATGCCGCTGCATGCGGCAGAACAGAGCACAGCAGGCGAGGTATCCCATACAGCTCTCTCGTGTCCACAAACGATGCGTCATAGTTCCACCGAGTAGCAGAGGTCCGAAGTTCATGCAGAGACCATTGACTAGCTACTAATCCTGAACTCGCCCGTGCACGCAGCATTCACAGATTCTTCCAGACTGCCAAAGTGCACACCCCTTCGAACCATGCCCGGCGCATAATGAGCATACTTCGCTGAGTTGGTCATGAGATTGCGAGCGCCCGAAGGAATCACGGGCTCATCCAGCATGCACCAGCACGTGTCAGTGATGATATCAGCACCAAAAGATGCCAGGACCTCCAGGTGGCCAGCTCGGCCTGCTTCTTTCTGGACTGCCCGGCTTGTCGTCACTATCAGCTTGAGCTTGGGATGTTTCCGGCGTTGCGCGCAGTAGCGTGCGAGGTCGGCGAATTCCTCGAGCGAAAAGTGCGGGTTGCCGAGGGAGACAAGACCGACTGAGCAGTCCGTGGCCGTGTTTAACCTTTGTCGGCATTCGGTAATTTCCGCGTGTGAGATTGTGGTCTGTGGCAGGCTCGACGCCAGGTGGTCGACGTCGCACTCTCAGGCGTGATACCTCGTATGTGAAACATTGGAGCAGAAGAAGTGGTTGCGAATGCAGCGCCGAAGGCCTTCAGGTCTGACCTTCGAGGGTGCGCGTTCTCGAGTCCGCGGACCAGCGGGACATTGGACCTTGCTCGCTCGCCGATGAGGTAACCCAACAGGGGATACATGGAGTCGTCGAGGCCGTCCAGACTTGGAAGCATGACTACTGATTTGGGCAAACGATCGACATCTCGGTGACAGCCTGACATGGGTGCCCTCCCTGTCAAAGCAATGCATACATCCAGAAAGTCGGGGTACTTCTGTGTTCGAGCTCCGAGGACACTGTTCGCGAAGACAACGGCGTTAGATTCAGCCCACCCGATCTGTTCACCTTTCTTCGGCGCACTTTCAAGCAGATATGGCGCACAGGTAAAGCTCATTTTAGCTCCCATTGCCATATAAGCGTCAGCGAGTTTCTGCGCAGGCCGTGCTGTCTCTTTGGCTATGCCTAACTCAGCCCATCGTCGGTAGTCCAGTGAGATAGAATTCAGCGTTGTTGGGACAGCAAACTCGGCACCCAAAGAAACTAGATTCTGAGCAAAGCGAAGACTCGCAGGGCCTGTATAGATGCAAGCGTCAATATGTGCTTGCGTGACGTCGAGTAGCTTGTCTGCACCTTGAATTTCTGCGATACTCAGCAGGATCTTCATTGCCACTTGTGTGGCAGGACCATGCAAGCCTTGGAGCATTTCTTCGTCCTTAAAGCTGAGTTTAACAGGTCGAGAAGGGGCAGGCCGCTGCGACATGCTTGGAGAGCGGGTTACTGTTTCGTGAGACACGACCACGCGGCTTCCATCGATCTGCGCCATCTTATATCCTTGCAGGGCACGAAACTGTTGCTGAGAAAGAACGACCACAGGTATTGAAACCTCAAAGACTGCCTTCGCAACCAGTACGCCGAGTGTGAGAATGTCCTCAGCTTGTTGAAATATCAGACCGGCAGGACCAAAGCCGTTGATCAATACCTCGAGAAGGGCACCGCTACCTGAGCATGAGCCTCGACCTGAAGGTATAGCCAGGATGTGACCAGCGAGCGCGTTCCCGCATAGTGGATGGTGGTGATCAACGACCCGTCCCGTGCGAAGATCAACACCGCCCCAGAAGCTGAGTTCCAAGTTGCTGAACAACAGCTCGCCTGATGCAAATCCAGGAACGAGGCATTGCGCCTGGTATTGCATGGCCTAGCAGCCGGGTCGTAGAATCGGTCTGGTTAATGGCGAGCCGATGATAGAACAAACTCCACCACTAGGAACTGAAGCACAAGCAGACCCCTAGCTATAAGGGTCAGTAGCCGAAATCGAGCCCTAGCTTAGCTTATTCGTAGCAATTGTCTTATGGGGGCTCCTAAGGTCTTTTTCCACCCCCGCACGGAGCGCGCCTGGTAGGATAAATTATACGTAAGACCTCATCAGAAAATCATTGTTCCTAGAATGGAATGTTGTCACCATTCATCAACGAGCTATGGCTAGATACCTTTGGGTCCGGTACGTACATACGTAGGTGGAGGAGTTGATACAGGCTGTACACTTGAGCCTCTGTGTTTTCGATACGTCTATTGCAAGTGTTCTCTAGGAACCGTGGTACGCTAACCACTCACGCTGTCCCCGGACTTTGCTCGTTGTGGGCGTTAATATCTACCGTAGAACTCCTCGGACTCGGATTCGGATTCGGACTGTGGTCGGGCCCGAAAGGCTCGACGCCGCCCACGCTCTCCTTGCTGGCCGACATCCAACTGAATCGGGCTCGGACGATACTCATGTGCAAGTATGTATCACCATTGTCTACAAAATGGACCGTGTTCCTCATCTTTGCACTATGATCCTGTGTCTACGACTGAACCTCCAGCCTCACCGGTGCATAGATCGAGTCGACTCGCCCACAGGATATCCAATAAAACTTAGGTCGGACTTCAGCTGCAAAGAACCTCTTTCATCATACGAAACACCCATCTACAATGTCTCAATTAAAAGTCCTCATCGTGGGCGCATCCATCGCGGGCCCAACAGCGGCTTACTGGTTCGCCAAAGCCGGAGCACATGTCACTGTGATCGAGCGGTTCCCTGAACTGCGTACCAACGGACAAAGCATCGACATCCGTACCTCTGGTGTCACAGTCATGCGGAAGATGCCGGACATGGAGGCCGCCGTACGAGCCAAAACGACGCAGATAGAAGGCATGAGTTTCGTTAGAGATAACGGCCGACCGTATGGAACCATGAGAGCTACTGGAGACCCTGATCAACAGTCGCTCATCTCGGAGTACGAGATCTTCCGTGGCGACTTAGCACGAATTCTCTTCGACCTGACCAAGGACAATGAGAACATCAACTATGTGTTTGGTGAGCAAGTCGCCTCGATACAGCAGAACGAAAAGGATGACGGGCCAGTCACGGTCGAGTTCGCGAACGGCTTACCGAAGTCAACATACGACCTTGTGGTTGCCTGTGATGGCGCGACGTCAAGGACACGCGCTATAGGTTTCGGCTGTGGTGTCCGAGACCACATCAAGTCGACGAATTCCTGGACGGGTTACTTTTCGATAGAGCAAGACCTTCTGCAGGGAAGTAAAGTGGGACAGGCATACAGCGCCGTTGGCGGCCGAACCATCTTTGCTGGACCTGATCCTTCTGGCGTGACTCGAGTTGGCCTTGTGGCTGTCCACCCTCGAGATGATCCCGACGCAACATTGCCCTTCCGCGAAGCCAGCAAGCAGGGGGACGATGCACTCAAACAATATGTAGCCCAACACTACCAGGGCGTCGGCTGGAAGGCCAGTGAGGCCATTGAGGGCATGATGAAGGCAAAAGATTTCTACGCCAGCGAGGTTGTCCAGGTCAAGATCCCAAGCCTGCACAAGGGACACTTTGCTCTAGTCGGTGATGCAGGCTACGCGCCGGGTCCTACTGGTACTGGTACAAGCCTCGCCCTCACCGGTGCATATATACTGGCGGGTGAGGTAGGCAAGCATAGGGGCGATCTTGCAGCAGGACTCAGGGGTTACGAGGCGCAAATGCGGCCAATAATCGAGGATATGCAAAAGGTTCCACCGTTTGTTGCTGACATCTTTGCACCACAGACCGCTTGGGCGATATGGCTGCGAAACCACATTTTCGCTTTCGTTGTTTGGTCCAGGATTTTAGACATCGCGCAGAAGGTGTTCGGATCCTTCGGCGGCGCGTTAGCCAGCAGTGATAAACACAGGCTGCCGGATTATAGATGGGTGGCTTGATTAGCAGATATCCAACTGTCCGCCATTTGCGGTGCAGCTAGCATAATGTATATGTATGTAACAGCGTCGATATGTTGATTCTGCCAGCCAAATCATTGTGCGAAATTGTTTTCTTTGCGCGATATCTGGGTGATAGCTTGCGTCAAGGAGGGCTAGATGACTCAGTAAAAGAAGCCCGCACGGTCCGTCTCGGAGATCGCTCAACACGACTTTCCATCTGGAAGAATGCTGGCGATGTTCTAGACAACGCTATGCCAGTGACCAGTGAGCATCGACCGGCCTGCTCACTGTGGCGCTGATCTCCTCAGCAACACTTGAGAGCGGCCAGGTTAGAGCGTTCAACATCTTGAATTGTCCTCGTCGGCTTGAAGTTGAGCTCCTCTTCAGCAAGTATATTTCGATTTGACCCCTTGCAAGGAGCTACTAATGTGCAGTCGGCACCGACAACCACATTGTGCCCCCACTGTCGCAAGCTCTCATTTCTTGCCGTCTTCCGCGTTCTCCAGCACTTTCGCCTCACTCTTAGGCGGTCTTTCGCCGAAGATGGTACTGCCAACCCTGACCTCATTACTTCCTTGCCTGATAGCGCTCTCGAAGTCTTCACTCATGCCCATGCTCAGCTCCAGCTCTTCGCTGTCAACACCAAGCTCTTTAGCAACCCAGTCTCGATTGTCGCGCAGGTTGACGAAATCTTCATTCTCGGTCTCGGGTGTAGTAGCCTTGGAGCGTGCGATTGCACCAATAGTCATCAATCCCTGCAGCTTGAGGTTCGAGCATTCATCTCTGATCGTCTTGCATAGATTCACCAGATCCTCGGACTTTGGCTCCACGCCGCTCTTAGATTCTTCGCCAGAAGTGTTGACTTGCACAAAGACTCTGAGTTCCTCTTCCGCGGTGTCCCCATCCTGCTCCTTCTTCAGCTCGTCATTCCGCTGGCCTCGGCCTTTGTCTAGCAATTGTGCTTTCTTCACGCTGTCTACCGACTCGACTGCCCATAAGCTGTGGACGTTCTTTGCCAGCTGCGCACATTTATTACTCTGCAAGCCGCCTATGAAGTGCCACTTCACGCTATTCGGGAGCAGCTTCGACTTCTCGAGAAGCTCTTGGACGTAGTTCTCGCCGAAGTGTAGCTGTGGCGAAGAAGATACTTGGTCAGAGGACGGTTGATGCAGGGCTAGAACATCAATTGCAGGCTTCAGCTTGCTGACTGCTACTAGGCGGGGGGTTTTGGAGATGTTGTGTGACTTGCAAGCCGACGAGATGCGAGTGTGGATGGATGATATGTTCTGCAAGAGGGTAGAGGCTCGGGCAGGGTCTACCTTGAGAGGTGGCATGTCTGAAGATGAAGACTCGTTCGAATGTTCCATCGACATCTTTCAAGTTTCGCTATGGTACGCACAGTCGAGGCGATCGGACTGGCATCAATGCTGTTGGCTGGTTCAGGACTTCTACAAAGTATTCCGCTCTCTGCTTGAAACCTATGACGTCAACTTAGTGATGGCCACTGTGGGATCCTTGCGCGGAGCCACGCAGTGTTAGGGGTGCCCGGAAGTTTTGTGGAGACACTCGGGGGCCTCAAGGTCTACCAAGACCTACTACCACTAGGGAGAGATTTCCCTTCATGATTAGGTACAGTCCCTGCCTGTGCCACACCACTGTCGTTTAACTCGAGATGAAACCGCTACGTTGGTCTTCGTGTCTTGAATCTGCGCTTAGGCTATGAGGCTACGCCATGTGCAAATAGTCTTCCATCAGGCTTCCCACCTGTTGCCAGGTACAGTCCGCGTCTAACGTAGAATCATTCCAAAACCGCTTCATCGACGCTTTTGCACCAACCTGGATACTTCCTGCAGTTTGCCAGCGGACTCCACGCCGCCGTACCAAAGTAGACACGGTCTAATGGCGGTTCGTTTCGCGCAACTAAGGTCAGGCGTCGAGTGGATGAGAGCCTTTGACAAGCTGGTCAGTCCGCACTACACTGGCTGCCTTCACGCTGGTAGTGGCACTGTCTTGATTCGCTCAACCGAAAGCGAGATTCTGCTGCTTCGGAGAGGTCTGCGCGTACAACAGCATGATAACGATGACCATGGTAGACAAATGGCGGTAACAAATGCCCTCCTCTCTCACTCTGTTGTCTTAACTATCAGGGCAAGCTGCAAGAGCTCGCAGCTTGATGCCATAGCGTGTTTCCGCGTGTGATATGTGAAGACTCATGTATAGCAGATTGTATAGTGTGTATAATACATCTCAATGGAAGCGCTACGAGGGAGGTGCAGAGCTACGTCTCGAACTTGAAGACTTTCACTTTTCGTCTCGTACCAGCTGCGCTAACAGCGTCAAAGAACTAACGCACAGAGCTCATCTTCTCCATCATCAGCCCTGTATTTCCTGATCTCTTCTTGTCCTCGGCAGGATCAGCTCTGAGAGTGATAAGGCATGCCACTCGAATACTAAATGTCTGCTTGAATGCTAGATAACGTTGAGATCTTACTCTCAAGCAAACCAAACTGCGCGCTACTCATGCGTTGAGATCTGCGTTGTATGCAATTTCGCCAAGGAGTGAGTGGATGCGGACGTAGAGGAGGATCCGAAACTTCAACAACTTCCCCTACACCGTGGTACCTAGCACTGGAAATGCACGACCATTCACGCGACATCGTTGTTGAGCTAACAATGGCGAGGTTAGAAGGTTATGTACTTCTCGAAACCGCCGCTCGGTCCATACTGTGCAGGTAGGTATGTACCTCTCGGTGAGGCTTCATGTTGCGCGCAAAGCACTCACCTCTTTTGGAGGCAAGTACTTCATAAGGAATGTGCTCTGCCTTCCGATAGCATCGAGCTATACATATTAGCAGAAGTTGAGCAACGTGGCACGTTGATCGGGCTACCGTACATTCTCTACTCAACATTCTTTACTCCACGTTCTTTACTTACTTTCTGACGCTCCTTCAACACTATGTTCCCTCTATCACTTATTGGTGTAACACTCTTACCTCACTTGGTCGCTGCCTCCGTCAATAGTCGTTCGTTCAGGCATGCCGAGCTTCATGACACTCACGGCTCAGACCTTGCAGCTCGACAGTCGACCGCGAGCAATGGGTTGATGATGCAGGGGTTTGAATGGTATGCTAGGAAGGATGAACAGCATTGGAAGAGACTCAATGGCCAGCTGGAGAAGCTCTCGGATATTGGTGTCGACATGATATGGATCCCACCCGCGACGAAAGCTGCTGCAAATCCATCCACCGGCTACGATGTCTACGGTAGATTACAATGTTGCGTAGGAGTGTATATTGGTGCTAACTTTCATAGACCTCTGGGATCTCGGCGAATTCAACCAGAAAGGCCATGTCGCAACATCATGGGGCACTAAGGCCCAACTGTCAGCATTGTCTGCTAATGCGAGTACCCACGGCATCCGCCTGCTTGCCGACGGCGTCATCAATCAGCGTGGAGGCGCCGACGCTTCTAAGACCTGTTCGGCGCACAAGGTCAACCCCACCAATCGGTTGCAGAGCATTTCCGGGACTCAGAATATCCTGGCCTGGGTTGACTACGAGTTTCCCGGGCGAGGCACGACCTACAGCAGCAAGAAATGGGGCTGCAACGACTTCTCTGCTATAGATTACGACGACATCACGAAAGAACTTGCCATCTGGAAGATAGACGGGCAGAACGACCAATTCGCAACAGATGTGTCGACGGAGAATGGCAACTATGACTATCTAGTTCTGGGTGACGTTGCATACGAGAACCCATCTGTCCAGAAGGACGTCAAGGCATGGGGTTCCTGGGTCACCGAGCAACTGAACCTGGGTGGCTTCCGGCTCGATGCTGCCAAGCACATCTCGAAAGCATTCCTGAACGACTGGGTCTCGAGTGTGGCATCGAGCAAGTCGAACATGCTTTTCATTGCAGAGTACCTGACGGGGGATGTGTCGGTTGTGCAATCATTTGTCAACGGCTTTAGCACTGCAATCAGCGTCTTCGACACACCACTGCAGACCAAGTTCCACGACTTCAGTACCGGGGCTCAGACCGACATGACCTCGGTCTTGAAGAATACTTGGTCGGCAAGCACGCCTAAACAAGCCGTTATGTACGTCAACAACCACGACACTCAGGTAGGGCAAGCACTGGAGGTGCTCAACGTGGCCGGCTGGTTCACACCTCTAGCGTATGCCCTGATGCTGTTGAGGAACACCGCGGCATATCCTTGCTTGTTCTACGGAGATATCTACGGTGTTTACGATGGTAGCGGAAGCTTCACGGCACCAACGTATGGCAGTCAGATCGCTGATCTCGCACTGGCGAGGAGGTATTTTGCTTACGGCACTCAAACCGACTACTTCAACGATGCTAGCACAATAGGCTGGACACGACAAGGTAACCCTGCTCACCCTGAAGGACTTGCAGTCGTCATGACCAATGCGCAGAGTGGCGACAAAACTAAGAGGATGAACGTTGGCACGCAACATGCAGGTGAGGTGTGGTCATCGCTGTTTGGAGGTTCCGGGCAGGTCACCATCGGCTCAGATGGGTTCGCCACTTTCGTCGCTGGTGCGAGGACGATCAACATGTATACTAGAGCTAGTGCTTCGCAAAGAAGTGACTTTGGCAGCTGGAACATCAGTATCTAGGTAGGGCGCGACTGACATTGGTCCTGGTGTTCACGTCTATAGCATCTAAGTGGTGATCTCAGCCAGTGTGAGTGGTACACTGGGAACGCAACTAGTACATATGCACTCATGCTTCAACATCCAGCCAATCTCAACTCGCGATGAAGACCTTGCGCCTTTCTGCTCATACCTTGCGATCCATTGTGGCTTGTGTCAGGTCGCTGATGACTTAGCAGAGCAGTTCCGACGCCGAGTGATCCCACTCGGTTGCTTAGGTCCAGGGATCGACCAGGATCGCTCGTGGCACCCCTCGGCACCTGTGGCTGTTCCTGCGCTAGCCTAAACTGCCGTGCCGCAGCCCCAGTTTAATTTTCCCAGCAAGTTGAGAGACGGAACGATGCAAGTCCTCTCCTGGCACCACCTCATTTGCTTCGCGACTGTTTCTCCTTCTCCTCTACCAACCATATTCGCTCATTCCTTCCAACTTTGTAGTGTCGACAACCGACTTTCCTGGTTGTCGATGACCATCCGCCGCAACAGCAGCATGAACGGCACGAAGAGCCTCCCCGTCCGTCCGCAGGACCATGAACGGAAATACTCGACGCCCATGGCCCCGCCATTCATGGTGTCCGCGCCAGGTAAAGTCATCGTGTTCGGTGAGCACGCTGTGGTGCACGGCAAAGCAGCCATGGCAGCGGCGATATCTCTACGATCATATCTCCATGTCACAACTCTGTCAAAATCGCATCGAACGGTCCGACTTTGCTTTCCCGACATTGGTCTAGATCACACCTGGGATATTGATGACTTGCCCTGGGACTTATTTGGCAAGACCTTGAAGAAGCCACGCTACTACGACATGGTGACAAGCCTTGACGGGAAACTGGTGGAGGCCATGCAACCATTTATCGAGGAGGTCTCGGCATCAGAGCCACCCGAGAAGAGGAAGATACACCAAGCAGCAGCGTCAGCCTTTCTGTACTTGTTCCTCTGCCTACAACAGCCCACAACTCCAGCCGCCATCTGGGTGCTGCGCTCCACACTCCCAATCGGCGCAGGCCTAGGTTCAAGCGCAAGCATCTGCGTCTGCATGGCCGCCGCGCTCCTCAAGCAGATACATGTGCTCTCCGGCCCACACCACGACCAACCAGACGAAGAAGTCGAGACCCAGCTCGAAAGAATAAACAGATGGGCATTCGTCGGCGAACTGTGCATCCATGGCAACCCCTCAGGCGTAGACAATACAGTCTCTACACGCGGCAAAGCCGTCCTCTTCAAACGCGTCGACTATACCAAACCACCCCAGGCAACGCCTCTTAACGCGTTCCCCGAGCTCCCACTCCTGCTAGTCAACACGAGACAACCACGATCAACAGCAACAGAAGTCGCAAAAGTAGGAGTCCTGAAGAAAAAGTACCCAGACGTCACGGAAAAGACGCTGGACAGCATAGACCAGGTCACAATGTCTGCTTATAAACTCATAACCTCGGACGCATTCGATCCGAAATCAGAATCCAACATCGAGCACCTGGGCGACCTCTTCCAGATGAACCACGGCTTCCTCGTCTCCCTCGGCGTATCGCATCCAAAGCTCGAACACATCAGAGAACTAGTCGACTACGCAGACATAGGCTGGACGAAACTCACGGGCGCCGGCGGCGGCGGCTGCGCCATCACACTACTCAAAAACCACGTTAACGGCTCTCGTCTGGCGCAGCTGCAGGATGAATTCGAACAGGCCGGGTTCGAGGAGTACAAGACTACGCTCGGTGGGGATGGGGTCGGAGTCTTGTACCCAGCTGTCCTCAAGAACGGGAGTAACGAGAAGGGAGGCGAGGAGATCAACCTGCAGAAGTTTTTGAGGGCCGAGGGTGCGGAGGATATCGAGAGGTTGGTAGGGGTAGGCGTTAAGCAGAAGAGGCCCGAATGGAAGTTTTGGCGATTTTCGGACTCGAGTTAGAAACAGAGCGCGAGAGGGCGGGAGGGTTATTGTCTGGTTTGTGTTCTGAGCGTTGGCGCTGGTTGTCGTTGTTGTTGTTGTTGCTGCTGTCCTTGTGTTGCTAGACATTCTCTAGTTGGATGGAGCATGTACGAGTAGCAAACGAGCACAAATGTGCACTCGTGTATATATGGCCTGCGTACTTTGCAGTGAGCAGAGCGCAGAGTGCAGAGTGCATACTAGTATCCTGCAGAGCGATGTCCACACGGAAATTTCCTAAACAACAGACTCATCCGTCCTTGTAGGTACATGGCAAACCTCGCTGCATACGTCGCGTTGCTCCGATCGGGACCTTCTGCAATCTGCCATGTCTATAGTAGTATACAGAGCCGGCAAGCATAGTATGCGGCACGAGATTTGTCTGGCAGAAGTGTGCCTGACACACGAGAGCATGGAAGCGTGGATTTGAGTGGTTCCACTGGATGCATAGTAGAGTAGCTACAGTGTGAGGCACTTCGAGAAAGTAGGTCAGTTGTATCCACGTCACCTCCCGAATCCCTTCCCACCGAAACCCCCGCTCTCATCGCTCGCACTCTTCTTGCCCGCCGCACCCCCAGGGAGCGTCCCCCTCTTTTGCTGCGCCGCCTCATGCTTCCTCAACTCCTCCGGCACGCGACTGATACTGCTCTTCATCAACATCTGCTTCAGATCATACAACACGTCGTTATCCTCGCCTCCCAGGAATGTGATCGCCACACCGCTCTTTCCTGCTCGACCTGTTCGACCGACTCTGTGCGTGTACGACTCGATGTTTGTGGCCATGTTGAAGTTCACGACGAGGGACACGTCCGGCACGTCGATACCACGACCAGCGAGATCCGTTGCGACGAGGACGTCGGTGGACCCGTTGCGGACGGAGAGGAGCGCCGCTTCACGCTGCTCTTGGGTTTTGGAGCCGTGCAGCGTGACGGAGCTGAAGCCCATGGATTTGATGTCGCGAGCTACAGCGTCGCAGTTCCGCTTGATGTTCACGAAGACGATGATCGGGGCACGGAATTCGCCGGAACGCAGGATTTCTGCCAGACGTTTCTTGCGCTTGTCTTCGCCCGAGACGAACTCGACGCGTTGTTCGACCGTTTCGACCGCTTCGCCGGCATTACCAATTGTTACAATGGCAGGACGGCGCAGGTACTTTCTGGCTATACGTTCGACGGCGGCGGGCATGGTGGCGCTGTACATCATTGTCTGACGGTACCTGTTGCTCTCGCCCAGTACCATGGTCATGGCTTTGCCGTCTTCTGCGGATTCGTCGTCGGGTTTTAGGTTGGACACAGGAAGGGCGTCGAGGATTTTATTAACGGGCTCCTCGAAGCCGAGGTCGATCATACGATCTGCCTCGTCCATGACAATGTAGCAGCATTGGCTGAGGACTATAATGCGTCGTTCAATGCAGTCGACTAGACGGCCAGGGGTGGCAATGATAATTTCGGCGCCGTTGCGGAGGTTGTAGGCTTGTTCCTCAATGGAATGGCCACCGACGATACTCACCACAGTGAAGCCGAGGGGTTCGGCGAATTTGCGAGCCTCGGATTCGATTTGTTGGGCGAGTTCACGGGTCGGGGCGAGGATGATGCTGTAAGGACCGTCGTTACGGCGCCACTCGTTTTCGGAGAGGTTGGGAAGTGCGGAGATATAGACTAGCAAGGGGAGGAGGAAGGAGGCGGTTTTACCGGAACCGGTGACGGCCACACCGATCAGGTCGCGAGCTTGGAGGGCTATGGGTATTGCAGCGCGCTGGATGGGTGAGGGGTCGGTGTAGCCCACTTGTTCGACCAGCTCGAGAAGGCGGGAGGGAAGGCCGCTTTCTTTCCAGTTACGCATGGGGTTGGGGAGGCCGCCTCCTTTTGTGGCAATGTTGAAGTCTTCTTTGAAGATACGCCAGTCGCGCTCGCGCATCTGATCTAGGCGCTTTTCTGACCAGTGCTTGTCAATGGCTGTTCTGCTGCCGGGGCCCTCTTCTTTCCTGCGTCGTTCCATGTCGAGAATCTCTTGAGCCCTGGAGGAGCCGGTGAGAGTGTCACGCTGTGCAATGGCGGCGGCATACTTCTGAGCAGCTTGATCGGCAGCTTGATCGTCGAAGCCAGCAAGGCGGCCACGGCCGAAGAAGTTGACTTCGCTTCTGTTGCGGTAGATTGGGTCATAGTCAGGGGTGGTGTCCTCTTCGGTGTTCCATTCGAAGTTGAATTTCTTGTCGGTGGTGCGTTTGCGCTTCTTTTGGGCGGAGAAGGAGGAAACATTCTGATCATGGCCGTAGTAGCGTTGACGGATAAGCTCTGCCTGGGCCCTCTCGGCCTTCTCATCCTCATTGCCCGGCCGCTTCTGTGGGCGAGAATCTGAGGCACCAAAAGCTATTGGCTTCGGGGCTGGAGGTGGTGAGAGGTCGTGTGGTCGTGAGCGCATCGCACTTGGGCCACTTGGTGGACCTCCGTTCCGCTGTTGCTGCGACTTGGGGCCAGACGGTGCTGCTGAGGACTTGTATGGTCGGGAGTCCTGGTGGTGATCCAGATCCATCCTGTCCGTAGCATTGGTGGGGCCATTCTGCTGCTTCTTCTCGGCTTCAACTTCCCTCTGCCTCTTTTCCAGGGCCAGTTTCTCACGTTGGGCTTTGGACAAGAACTTGGGTTTGGAAGCAGCAGCATCGGCCTCGCGCTTGGCCCGCACCAGTTCCTCCACGCTAAGAGGTTGCGACTTTGGCTTGGTGCCCCAGCCCTTCTTGGTCTTCTTTGGCGCATTCAGCGACGGACCATTTTCGTCCTCCAAGGCGGTGGGAGGAGGTGGCGGCACATCATCCGACGGTGGGGGAGGAACAGCCTCGACGGGGGGAGGCGGTGGGCTCGGAGGTCTTTGCATTGTGTCAACGGGCGGCCCAGGAAGATGTCGATCAGTACCATTTACCATTGAACTTGCCATCTCTCTTAGGCACTATAGCCGCTTGGTCGAGAGAGGCCGGCCTCTAGGCAGGTGCGTATAAAAAGATCTTGACTGATCGCGACTGCCGTGGTGGCTGACTAGAGTGAGTTCTGCACGTCTTGGGGCACTCCAGCTTAGCACAATACGTACAGTGCCAGTGTCGGCAGTATCGACGCCTGGAGCGCTGGAGTCATAGGTGGTGGCAAGGCTGAACAAGGCTCCGCAAATGGTTCGCGTCCATGACGCCGCGCTCTGTTACCTGACACCAGAAGTGGAAGTAGCCAGTACTCAGTAGTGCATACCAACTGCTTACCATACCAACACTTTACTGTAATCCACCGTCTCAGCACACATTCTGCATTGTGACGCTTGACACTGTCTGCAAATACCACTATCGACGTCACTGAAGAGATCGACTCAGAATCCAAGTGCACCCGCAGAGATGGATGGCGGCGGCGACCCAGAGAGAGCGCAAGCCCTACAGCAGTATAAAGACAAACTACTCGAGTCGAGAGAATGGGAGGCCAAGCTAAAGGCCTTGCGGCTGGGCATCAAGGGCCAGCAGAAAGAGTTCGACACCACAGAAGAGAACATCAAAGCATTACAGAGCGTCGGCCAGATCATCGGCGAAGTGCTCAAGCAGTTAGATGAGGAGAGATGTACGACCCCAGCTACACCACACTTGCAATCCAGATCCATTTGCTAACTCTCTATCTGTAGTCATCGTCAAGGCCTCCTCCGGCCCCCGCTACGTCGTCGGCTGCCGTTCCAAGGTCGACAAAGCGAAACTCAAGCAAGGCACCCGTGTCGCCCTCGACATGACCACTCTCACAATCATGCGCATGCTCCCTCGAGAAGTCGATCCCCTCGTCTACAACATGTCGCTGGAGGACCCGGGCCAAGTCTCCTTCGCCGGCATAGGCGGTCTCAACGAGCAAATCAGAGAATTAAGAGAAGTCATCGAGTTACCCCTCAAGAACCCAGAACTCTTCCTGAGAGTCGGCATCAAACCTCCCAAGGGTGTGCTCCTCTACGGCCCTCCAGGAACAGGAAAGACCCTCCTCGCCCGAGCTGTCGCCAGCAGTCTGGACACCAACTTTCTCAAAGTCGTCTCCTCAGCCATCGTAGACAAGTACATCGGTGAGTCAGCCCGTCTCATCCGTGAGATGTTCGGCTACGCAAAAGAACACGAACCCTGCATCATATTCATGGACGAGATCGATGCTATCGGAGGCCGGAGGTTCAGCGAGGGCACCTCTGCCGACCGTGAGATCCAGCGAACCCTCATGGAACTGCTGAACCAGCTCGATGGTTTCGACTATCTAGGCAAGACGAAAATCATCATGGCCACAAACCGGCCAGATACTCTCGACCCTGCCCTGCTACGAGCTGGTCGTCTAGACCGCAAGATCGAGATCCCTTTGCCCAACGAGGTCGGCAGACTAGAAATCCTGAAGATCCACACCGAGGGCCTAGTAATGGAAGGTGAGATCGATTTCGAGACGGTGGTGAAGATGAGCGACCAGCTGAACGGTGCCGATCTGAGGAATGTGGTCACCGAGGCAGGTCTATTTGCCATCAAGGATTATAGGGACGCGGTGAATCAGGATGACTTCAACAAGGCGGTGCGGAAGGTGGCCGAGAGCAAGAAGTTGGAGGGCAAATTGGATTACCAGAAGCTGTAATCCTATGAACAATTCAAAGGGTTGGTGTGCATGTATCAAGCAAGTAAGCAAGTAAGCATTGCCTAGGCGTCCTGATGGGATGGGCTGGAAACCATGAAATGCTTCGTGTTGACCCGGAACTTTGGGCAATGAACGAATTTTGATTGTGTCCCGTCTGTCCGTCCGTCATGATGTTAAACTGCTAGCACCCTGGGCTCCGGCAAAGTGCATACACAACAACTCCCGCGAGCGATACGGCTTACTCGCTGTGTGTCGCCGCCTCACGGTAGGAGAAGCACAAGGCAACCCTGGACCACTGCACGACGGAAGACACCGAATCACACGCCACTACGCAGAAGAGAACAAAATCCCGCAAGTTTGACGGGAGATGTCGAGATCACGGTTCGGATACGTGAACCGTTCGTTCTAGCATCGACCTTGAAATTTACAGTCCAAAAAGACTTAAAAAGATTAATCGTTGTAGTTACATCATGGTATTGAATTGACTAAAAAAACCAAGTGTAGTAAAGTACATGAAAAGTACAGCGTCCCCCGAGAAGTGAAACCCTGGAGCGCCGCTGCGTGTAGATCTGTTCTTACATGGCGTGCATTGAGACGGTGGCTGGACTAGTCTCGTGTGGCTGTTGACGTGCCTTGGACTCGCATGCTTGAACGCTGGATGAGGTGGTGGTAAAGTGTTGCGGAAGGAGCAACACGCTGAACTGTTCGGTGGTGCGGCAGCGTGGTCATAGCAGTAGCTGCTGCATGGCCCTGGCGTTCACATCCAGGGGTGGTCTGTACTGTCTTCCCTTGCTGACTTGGTGTTCAGATGGTCGCAGTGCCGTGTGTGCCGTATCAAGTCTGGCTGTTGCTTGAAGATATGAGGTGGACGATGCTGTCTTCTGCGTGCAGAATGTGAGGGGTGTGGTAATAGAAGGACTCTGCGGCATTTCTCAGCTCGAACCTTGTTGTCTCCTCTGGTGATGTCTTCTCTGGGGCGACGGGCTTGCAACAAGGTTGTCCCGCGACCTCTCGCTCGTAGAGCCTCTCACTGTTGTACCAGGCGGACTCCTCGACGACCCAGTAGTCAAGCTGTCCAGACTCCGTCTGTTACTCGTCGGACTAGGCGGGGAGGAAGATGTGGTTGAGACGCCCGCGTCGGAGCTGCTTCTGCTCTTAGTCTGACAGCAGCTGTCGCAGTCACAGGCCATGATGAGCCTGCGCTCTACGGCATCCTTGTAAGATTCCACCTCGCGTGAGATGTCCTGCTTGAACTGCTGTTGCGAGCACATGCGTTCGTGGGCTTTGGACTGGAACATGTTGAACTGCGTGAGAGACTGTCTTCTCCGTTCAGCTGTTTGAGCTTGCCATGCTAGGTAGTTCCGGTAGTTTGCGGTGTCTGCATCAGGGACGATTTCAGTCCCGGGGAACTCCAGCATTCTGACCATTGTATTTATATAGAGGTAGTGATTTCAAGCTTAGTCCGTCCAACTTCAACCTGGATTTCAAGTGGTTGGAATGTGAGGATGTGTTGTGAGATTACAAAGCATGCGTGAATACCGAGCTCAAGAGCCCTTTGAGTAGGTCAATGTTGGGTCTATGACGCCGGTGTAGGGTGATGTGAAGAATGAGAACAGTGAGATACGATGCAATGGGAAAGAGTCGTCTTTTCAAGGCGCAACAGTCTCGACACGCCTTTTCTGTTGCTGCCACCAATAGCTGCATGGCCCGCACTGACCAGGAACATCAGGAACTACCTACCGTTCACAGACTTGGTGGTATGTGGGTGGTTCTTGGTGTTGCATCACCCAACACCGGGGAATTACAACGGTCGGAAACCTTAGCGGAACCTTTTGCCCAGATTACGCGCAAATGATAGGCACCATCAAAGGCTAAAAGATGGCGATCGCAGAAGACCTCGGGCTTGGCACACGCTCATCTTGGCCAGTGGTGTGAGACGAAAAATATGTGAACCTGGCTAAAAAGTGCTCCGTCGAGGAATGCTGGACGGCATGTGGGGCTCCTTGACTTCACGGCTGTGAAAGCCTATTTTGTCATCGAGCACCAACAGCACGTAAGGCAATTCCAGACCAATCAAGTCATCTGGGGATCGCGATCAAGCCCGGATGGAACATCCAAGCCATATGAAATCATCAGCAATCGATGCAAACGGTGGACTTTCAAATCCGCCAGCTAAAGTATACTCAAACAACCAGAGTTGAAGGTTGAAAGTCCAGCACGTGTGTAAATCAATTCCAGGGAGCGACGCGCGTTTGGTTTTGTGTCGCTAAAGTCTTGCTGCAGCTTGTTTAACAACAGGAACTTGATTTGCACAGCGATCGTCACCTCCTGAACATCAACTCGCTAGCTCAACAATCCAACCTCTGGAGAGGGCTTTCTTTGCAAATCTTGGCTACGCCTAGGCTTCTTTGGGCCTTTATTCTCCCCCAACTTCTCCGGATCCTCGATCCTGCTCTTCCTTTCCCTGCATGGATGCGAAATGAGGGGTTTGCCTGAACCTACGCCGCTGACGCTGTAGGTTTCACTCTAATGCAAGGAACCGTGAATTGCTTCTGAAGTGTGTCTACGATTGAGAAATGATCACCGTGTGTAGACAAATCCCATGGCAGACAACAAGTGAGGAGAAAGTCGAGAGGCCACATAAGACATGACACGGCCATAAGGATCGAAAAAACCACTACTGGCGCCACTAGGGGCCGCTGTACGTAAACATAGTATGTTCGCTTGTCAGTCCCAATCACACCCAGCGTCTCGCTCCTCTTTTCGTTATGAGCAGACGCCATAATCCAAGAGCTTGGGCGGCGCCCAAGGCCATGAGCACGCCGACGAACAGCTGCACCCCAAGAAAATGCTTGCTATCCGGATTAGTAGCGCGTAGTATTGCCCCGGCCAGTGGAGGTCCCAGTAAGTTCGCGATACTTGATACGCTCTGTGCCATGCCGAGTCTGGTTCCAAGCACCTTTGGATCCGGACATACTACAGGAAAGATACTTGGAGGAAGTGGCACAAGCGGGCCGGAAAATGCACCTATACCGTGTCAGCGTCGCACAGTCATAAGTCAAGGGGGACTTACCGTAGATTGCGCAGAATGCGATGAAACCACCATAGCTGTTCACACCAATCCAAGCAAAGCATACGATACCAGAGACCAAGGCGCATCCAAACCATGCAGCCATGACACCAAAGTAGTTTGCAATAAGAGCTGCCAGCATACGTCCAGGGACTGAAGCAGCCTGAGATGCAATCAAAGCGTACGATGCTCTTGCCTGCGACTCCCCAAGCACAGTTTCTGCATAATAAGGCATGTAGAAGTATGGGACTAGGTAAGCCATAAAGGTTGTGAAGGTAGTACCAACATACGACCAGAACGGAATGTCTTTCAATGCGTCTTTGTCGAATAGTTTGCGCTTTTTACCAGAAGAGAGCGATTTTGTGTTTTTGGCACCCAAGAGGAGAAGTGGAATAGCAACAAAGTATGAGCCCAGCATGAAGAATCCCAAAACCCTCGCAGTCCATGCAAACCCATATTTTGGCAGACAGGCGTTGAACAAGACAGTATAGAGGATGCCACCAATCGGAGCGCCACAGGTCGTCAAGCCAACAGCGATTGATCTCCGTTTGACGAAAGAACGAGTGACCAGAGCCATACTCGGGATGAAAAGCGCACCGCATCCAAACCCGATACATAAGCCTTGTGTGAGGAAAATCTGCCAATATTGGGTGGAAAGCGACAGCATGAATGCTCCGAGGGTGCTCAAGGTGGACCCGAAATATATGAGGTACATGTAATACCCCCAATCGAAGATCGGGCCCGTCCAAAGGCCTGAGATGATAAGGAGGAAGGATTGGATGCTGCCAATCCAAGCGATAGCGGACGGTGGAGTGCCTATCAGGTACTGGTTCTGGTAGAAATTCTGAAAGGTGCCAAAGGCAAAAGTATATCCCCACAAGTTGAACCACAGAAAGAAGCAGCCTAATACCTGCAACCAAGCTCGCATGCCCCCGTCTTCGACCTCCGGGGCAGGAACCTCGCTGACGGTTTTGGAGTGCGTGGCCTCCAGCGGCGCCAAGGTGACCTCGTGGGTGGTATTTGGGCCTTCGCCTGGATGGTGCACATCCTGCCCGGCATGGGAGAGTATCTCCTTCTCTGACATGTCGATGCTGTTGCTGTTGTGTCACTCGCCGTCTACCAGAGACTTGGTATTCTCTTGCTCGGAGTGTACCTGTTAGTCGAGAGCTATCATCGTCGTTGAATTTTCCAGCACAGCGCAGTGGCGAGTTTTATGGGATGACTTTGCGGTGAACAGAGATGGAGGTCTGCACACATGTTACCATTGTCAAAGATGTTGCCCAAGACCGCATCAATCTAGTCCGGTTGTACGGCTAGCGCTGCTTCTTGCAGCAGGAGTCTCTCAAATCTTGCACCTCAGAGGTCGAAGCGGAACACGTGCCGAGGTCCGGCGATATATTCATGGCGTGGAGAGAGGAGAAAGGACATGTCCGCCCGGGTGTCAATGGTACTTTTGGAGTTTTGTATTAGCAGCTCTCGTGACTTCACGTCCGCGTCAGAGCCGAAGCCTGAACATGCCTCGATTGCAGTTCGATTGGGAGCTCGGGGGCTGGGCGCAACAGCGTAGGTGCTTTCAGGCACAGTCGGTGAGTTGGACAGGAAGACCAAGCATGTACGAATTAGAAGGCCCCCCGGCCTCTCGTTTGTCCGATACCGGCTCTCGAGGTTTGGGACGGACTCGAATTTGTCTATTGCTTGCCTGCTATGGCGTCGTTCACAGAAGGACAGCTCCGCCACGCAAACAGTGCGTCTTCAAGACAGCGCTGAGAGCTTCGCACCTAGAGTGATGTATCACGCTCTGATACGTACTCACCACATCACCTCTCGAAAGAAAGTAGCGAGCTTGAAGGCAGCGGCGAAGAAACTCAACTGCTATGCATTGCTGAGGTCTGGTGGTGTGCCTGGACTGATGTATGTGGAATCCGGCGATGTAAAAAACACGCAGAGTTGGGTCGACACAGTGCATGGATTGAGGTACAAGGACTACCAGCTTGTCGCAGCTGCCTCTGCTGCCCCAAAAGAGGCCTTGCCTGCCATGGAAAACGGCTTTTTGCAGGAAGTCGCTACCGTCAAAGACTTTGCAGCGGCGATGGAGAGTAAAGGGCTCCTGAAGTGGTGGAGGACGGCCATGGGCTATGTTCATGAATGAAGGCAGCTCATTCCTGCTATCATATGGTGTATCAGGGGTAGATTTCATCGAAGTTTGCTTGTACTGTATGGCCGCCAATCTGGCTACCGTCACTGCTACTGGTAAAGAGCGTGTGTCCATCTGGCACCTCTGCGTAGGGAAAAGGTTCGAATATAGCACAGACGGGGAATACTGCTGGGTAGCGGTGCTAAGATCTCTGTTGGCGCCACGAAAGCTAGGCTACGAAGAAAGGTTGTGCGACTTGGATGTACCCATCGGACGACAGGCTCCTCTGTTTGTTATTGCAATACAACATCTTTTGTACATTGGCGCAATGCTCGGCTATCTTCAGGGTAGACCACCACACCGCTGCTTCGCTATGCACAACTCCGGAATGAAGTTCTATCTGACAAGTATACCTTCTTACACCTGACAATATGCTACGTTTCAAACATCCCATTGACACGCAAACAAGCGACGATCAACGTCTGCCTCGAACACCGAGTGCTTATTTCGGATACCGCTTCCACCCTCTACCATTCCCTCTCATCCTCCACTCTCGAATGAGCTCAGGCATCTTCTCCATTGCATTAATTCTTTTCTGCAGGGTAACACCCATACCTCGCTCCCATTTGTGACCCTTGACCGTCTCGCCCAGGCCTGTGCCCTTGACGCCAGCGCCGGCCGCGCCTCTCTCGAGTAAGCGAGCTTCTTTGAAGCCACTGGCTTTGCGGGAGGGTGGAAGGAGTGGTTCGACGCCGTAGTGGCGGGCGAGTTTGTACAGTTCGGCTTGACGCCTAAGAGAGACGACAGCGCCTCGCCAGCGGCCTGTTGCCGGGTTGCGGTATGGGAGGAAGGGGTTTGGAGGTTGGTCTGCGGAATCGAAGATTGGCTGTGCAGTTTCGGGGTCCAGAAGAGGCTCCGAGGAAGATGAGGTTGTGGCCGATGGGGTGTCTGCCGAAGACGCGTCTATGGAGGCAGTGTCTGACCGTGGGTTTGTCTGTGTCTGAGTGGCTGGGGGTATCGATGCGGGTGTTGCTGCGGGTGTTGCTGCGGGTGTTGCTGCGGGTGATGTTGATGTCGATATTGATTGGGGCGTGCTTGTTGCTGTGTTGGCCGATGCGGCTATGACGGTTGGAGATTCCCCGGTCTTTTTGTTTCCTTCCCTTGCGATCTTCTGTGATATGGTTGGTATCGATGCGCCTGTAAAATGCGTGCTGTAGAGTCTCGGAGGGTACTTTGCAAAGAAGTTGATTAGGCGAGGAGGGAGGTGAACCGCCGATGACTCTGCTAGGGCAGCCATGGTGAAGTGGTGGCCGTACGCAGGAAGCAGCGTCTTCGAGTCAGATGGCGGACTCCGATGTGCGCACACCGCTGGATGGAGATGCGGGATGAGGATGGCTCGGATGGTGCTGCTTGTTGCTGCGTCTTGCTTGGAAACATTTCATCTTGATACAAGGCTGAGCTCGCGCTCACGAGGCGCCGCACCTGCCAGCGTTGTGGTGGAAGGCAAGTTTGCCGGTCGCGGTCGCGCCTGCTCGTGCGGGAAGCCCTGCATGTGATATTTGATTTGAGCCTGCGCTTCACGGCGCTTCAGCCTCGAGGATCATTCATATATAAGTGTAAAACAGCATCTTTCCTACCCATTGCCTAGATCCTACAGCAAAGTACTGCGGAGACTAGCGATCATCTTGCGCGGAGGTCCACTACAAGACTACTTCGAAAATCCTGCTAACCCGGGTCTACATGGATGCCTATGGCGATGAGGACAGTGTCGAGCTGAAGAAGCTTCTGATCGAAGTGGTGAGTCGTGAGCCGAGCCTCAGCGAACAAGGCGTGTGCTGATACATCTCCTAGGACGATGACCCCGATAACTTTGAGGCATGGGAGAAACTCGTGAGATGCGCTGAGGGCCTCGAGGGCGGCATCAACAGGAACTCGAGCTCACAGGCCATCACTTCGGTGCGCAACGTCTACGATCGCTTCCTGGCCAAGTTTCCCCTGTTCTTCGGTTACTGGAAGAAATATGCAGACCTCGAGTTCTCCGTAGCCGGCACAGAGGCTGCCGAATTGGTCTACGAGCGAGGCGTGTCCAGCATCACCAACTCGGTCGATTTGTGGACCAACTACTGCTCTTTCAAGACTGAGACCAGCCACGATCCAGACGTCATTCGAGAGTGAGTATAACCCAGAAAGATGCCCAACTGAAACACAGCCAAAGCACATCGACCGTACCGAGAGTTTCTGCAGTCATAAACATGATTGGTGAGGTCGTTCAATCCCCGATCATGCTCTTGTCTCATAACTTACCCTCAGGCGCATTTCGTCCTTGATTGTGCGGAGCATGAACACCTATGCTTGATTTGGTGCCGACACGAACGTTCACAGACTTTGAGACGGAATGAATCCTTGCGCAGATGATTATTCATGTTTGCACACCCTCATATCCACCCTGTCCTTTCCTGCATGATGATCACCGCTAACCTCTATCTCATAGTCTCTTTGAGCGTGGTGCGACATGTGTGGGACTGGACTTTCTCGCCCATCCATTCTGGGACAAATACATCGAGTTTGAGGAACGTATGGAACAGCACGAGAGAATATTCGCCATTCTCAATCGCGTCATCCTCATTCCGATGCATCAGTATGCCCGGTATTTCGAAAAGTACAGGACCATGGCACAAACTCGTCCTCTGACCGCCATCGTCCCAACTGGTGTTCTCACTAAACTTCAGATGGACCTCGAACACGAAGGCGCCGGCTACAAGGCTGGTCGGAGTCAGATGGAGTTTGAGAGAGACCTTCGTGCACGCATCGACAACTACCACCTTCAATCCTTCCATCAAACCCAAGCCGAGACCACAAAGCGGTGGCAGTATGAATCGGAGATTAAGCGTCCCTACTTCCACGTCACCGATCTTGATGAAGGACAGATCGTCAACTGGCGCAAATACCTCGACTACGAGGAAGGAGAGGGCGACTTCACCCGGATTCAGTTTCTCTACGAGCGCTGTCTTGTCACGTGCGCCCAACACGACGAGTTCTGGATGAGATATGCGCGTTGGATGTCAGCGCAACCCAACAAACAAGAAGAAGTCCGAAACATCTACCAACGTGCATCTTGCATCTTCGTGCCCATTGCCGTCCCGGCCGTTCGCCTTCAATACGCATATTTTGAAGAAATGCAAGGCCGCATCAGTGTAGCGAAAGATATTCACGAAGCAATTCTCCTCCAATTACCAAGTCATATCGACACCATAATCTCCTGGGCAAACATATGCAGAAGGCACGATGGGCTTGATGCCGCAATTGCTGTCTACAAAGCACGCCTCGACTCGCCTCACTGCGATGGTTCAGCCAAGGCCGCAGTCCTGGCAGAATGGGCACGTCTCGTCTACCGAACCAAGGGCTCAGCAGACGAGGCTCGACTGATCTTCAAGAAGAATCAGCAACATTATTCCGACAGCCCCATTTTCTGGACGAGTTATCTGCGGTTCGAAATCGACCAGCCTGCTACACCCGACACGGAGAAGTCGCACCACGACGCCATCAAGAAAGTGGTTGATGACGTGCTGCATAGAACAAAGCTGTCGGCGGGTATTGTGCAAGAGCTCGTGATGACATACATGAGCTATCTGCTTGAGCGGGGGACGAAAGAGGCGGCAAAGGAGTACGTTGAGCTGGATCGGGAAATCAATGGACCTGCCAGCGTGCAAAAGGTGCTTAATGGCAGAAGCTCGGACTTGCAGAGTACAGGCAAGGGTGCTGGACTTGTGAATGGACGGGGACGCTAGTTGCGCGCACGGCAGACAAGAGGGATGCTGTGTGCATGATGTATCGACGAGGGTATTCAAGTACACTGTATACAATGTTCAAAACTTGCAGAGCACTGTGCGACTGAGGCGTATCTTGACGGTTGGCTCAAAATAGCCCACTTCTATTGACTCGAAGACCTTTCCCGTGGAGGTCGTGTGTAGAGCAGAGCAGAGTAGAGACGCACCATGAGAATGGAGCGCAGGCCAAATATATCAGACGAATTGTGTCTCAAAAGCGTGGTCAGCGGCGTGCTATGCCGAGAGACACGGGGTAGGTGCGGAATGAAGCTGCTGCTGCTGCTGCTGATGCATGGTCCTTATACGCCTCTCTGGACGACCGTCTGGTAGACCGAGGATTTTCCCTGTTAATGTGCTATGCGACCCTTCTATCGTCTATAGACCTTGAAAAACAATGCGCGCACTGAGTCCGAATCGGCCCCCTACCGGCAGCAGACAAGTCGTGACTTTCACATCAAAGATCCGTCCGGCCCAGGCCTTTTTCCGTAGCAAATCCCCAAATCAAAGGTCGAACAACTCCTTCACAATCCGCATGGTATCCGCCGGTCCGTCCACGGAATGGCCAATCGTCCTCTTATCCTCATAAATCTCGTAGTCGTTCCCGCCCTTGAACGTCTTGTCGCCAAAGAAATGTATTGTCTTGTACTCGACCCCGCTGACGTTCTTCTCGTTCTCGACATGCCGCAGACAGAAGGTCTTGTCCCAGCCCGTCGGGAACACGTCGAACGATATCTGCCCGCCGATCGAGTACGTCAGGCCCAGGTCGGCAAACTCCTTGCGCAGCACCTCGACGAACTTGGCCCTGCACCCCGACTGGTCGTCCCATTTGTTGAACTCGTCTCGGTCGGCTTTGCTGGCGTTCCTGCCGACGGGGGACACGTTGATCATGCCGTTGCGGAACTCGATGAAGGTGCCGCGCATGGCGGGCAGGCCCTCGAGTTCCGAGATGTAGCGCAGGATGAACTTGGCGAGTTTCTGGTAGTTGGCTTCGCCGACGTGTTGGAGGAAGGAGGTGCTCTGGAGGGGCTGGCCGAGGCGGAAGGCGGTCAGGCCGTTCTCGGGGAAGCAGAAGTCGAAGAGCGTTGTGACGGGGATTGAAGGGGTGCCGAGTTGTTCTTGTTGTTTGAGGAGGTCTGAGCCGCCGACCTGGAGAGAGGATGTTAGTGGTGGTCTGTAAGATGAGCCGAGGCGAACGGTATCGCAGTCTGTGTTTGGTAACTTGCAGGTGCATGTAGTCACTGTGTAGGATGGGTGGTGCATTGAATGAGAGACTTACGTAGCCGATTGCGCATTTCTGTCTCAGCTTGACTAGCAGGTCGAGCATTTCTGGATTGGCAGGTCGGCGAGCTGGTGTGAGTGTCTCATCGACGTCGAAAAGACATATTGTGTCCTTGATGGGACGGTCTTTGAGGTCGGGGAAAGACATCTGGGGCTGTTGTCGAAGATATTGTGCGGTCAGATGTCTGAGGAGAGCTTGCAGGCGTAGAATCGTGAGGGCAAGAGGAGATCTTCTTGACAAACAGAACGAGATCTTAAGTCTATACAAGGAGTGTGAAGGTCGAGCTGCGATCTGTTCTCTGTGCTGCTTCACCGACACATTTCTTTTCGTGGTAAGTACCCCACGTGTTCAATAATGTCAATGTGGCCGCTTTGGGGTTCAGTGATCAGCGGGCTGAACCCTTATGGGCGGTCCGAGGGTCGCTTCGGGTGCAGCTAACTCGCCTAGCTTGGGATAGCGTGTTCTGTACCTGACTAATTCCTGCAGGCTTAACCAGGAGTAATTATTTAGACTGTTGTTCCACGACAGAAGGTACTTAGGTGGCCCTGACCATGGCTGGAGCGTACGTGTCATGAAGTGTGATTAATAAGTTAGTCTATCAAGTTCGTAAGCTCTATGTCATGGTTGCTTCAGCCAGCCACAAGATCATAATACTTAATCTATTTCTTCCGAGCGAAGTCTCGCTCATTCTTAGCCTCCAACACCTTGCAAGAAGAGAGCAAACGAAACGGAAGATGCTTATGCAGCAACACCACCGGGCTTCAAACCCTTCACGCTCTTCCACTCCACAAACACCGCAGGTATCGCTGTCAGACAGCACATGGCAACAGCAATGTACCACGTCTGCGTCAAAGACGCGTTGTATGCTATAAGCACACCCTCTATTTGGCTGGGGTCAACAACCTTCTTGATTTCTGTTGCACCCACGTGCATGATAATTGACGGGTCGATGCCTTGGGTGTACTTCGGCAGCTCCGAGATGAGTCGGTTGTTGAACACATTCTGTGCTGCAGAGACGAACAAGCTTCCACCAAAGTTCATGAAAAACGCGGCCATTGCAGTTCCGACTGGGACATCCCTGAGCGGCAAAACGGCCTGCACAGTGATAATGGCTTGCTGCATACCGAAGCCCACGCCAAATCCGTAGACAATCTGGTACCCGATCCAGTATCCTGATGAGGTGTCGACTTTCCAGGTCGTGAGGAGGCCCGCGCCGATGCAGGACAGCACGACGGACGCATAGTAAAACGGATTGTAGTAGCCAACAACCGATGTACCGGCACCGGTGATGGCGTTCGCAATGACCAGCGCTAGGACCATGGGCAGGCAGTAAATACCTGACTTGAGCGCAGAAACACCCTTGACGGCCTGGAACCAGATGGGCACCCAGTAGATGAGGATGAAGAAAGCGGAGCCAAGAAGGAAGGCGAAGGTGCATGCTGAAGCGACGGATCGCTGCGAGATGATCCTGAAGGGGATCGTGGCATTGTCTCCCATGTACCACTGTAGACCGAGAAAAGCGATCGTGACGACACCAAACACACAGAAAAGAAGAATGATTCGCCAGTTGCCCCAAGCGTACGTTGAGCCGCCCCATTGCAGGGCAAGTAGGAGGACAACGACGTCGATAATAAAGAGACCAGTGCCAGCCAAATCGAGCTGTTTCACCCGCACCATGAAAGGCACCTTCTTCTCTGCCTTTCGTACTGGAGACTTGAAGAAGAAAAAGATGACGAGCACTGTGATGGCGCCCAGTGGCAGATTGATGTAAAAGCACCACCTCCAGCCTGGGCCGTCAGTGAAAGCACCGCCTAACAGCGGTCCTGCGACAGATGCAATGCCGTACATGGCACCGATGATGCCAGTGTACACAGGACGTTTTGCCATGGGCACGGTATGGGCAATGATAACCAGGGCGCCGCAAAACAGGCCAGCCGAACCGATACCAGCAACGGCTCGGCCAACGATCAGGGCGATAGAGGAGGGCGCTGCACCACAAACTGCTGATCCAACCTCGAAGATACCGATAGACACCAGGAAAGTCCACTTGATCGAATAGAAGGTGTAGAGTTTGCCGAAGAAAAGTTGGAGAGCGCATGTGGTAAGCAGGTAGGATGAGGCATACCAGCCAACATCATCTAGCGACTGAAATTGATCTGTTATTTTGGGAATAGCTGTCGCAATGATCGTGTTGTCCAGAGCCATCAGAAACACCGCTAAGCATAACGATGCAGAGACGATTGCCAACTTGAGGCCAGATGGATACTCAATCTCATCTTCATCCTGCTCGGTCTTCTCCTCTTCCACATGTGTCTTGTCTGAGTCTGAATTGGATGACCTTAATGGAGTCGAAGACCTGCTTGTCTCACGCATCTCATGGCTCTCCGCGGCTTTGGTCGGTAGACCATCCTTCTCCTGGCTCTGGCCCATCAGCTCCTCAGTCTTGCGCTCTTGCTCGCCCAGAGCCGTGACGCTGCTCGCCGGCTTCTCGTGATCCATGCTCGGGTGATAAGGGATGTATTGGCGTAGCAGGTTGGTTCTCGAGCCAGATGGCGTTGGCTCCTGCGAAACGAATGGACTGGTAACGAAAGAGTGGTCGTCCTCAGTGGTCGGGACAGAAGCGTAATATCTTTCTGAAGACAAGGAATTCATGGTGCAAGGAACAGGCGCGAAGAATGCCCCATTCGGTTTTCGGATTGAAACCGGACCGAGCCAGTGCTACGGGTGGATAGCTTCAAGATCAACACTTCTTGCTTGCAGCCAATGAGAGCTGTGTTGGAGTCCGAGTCGGGTCCTTGGCACTTTCTCTTGATCTTTGATACGGATCGTGTGTGGAAACCTAAGATCCTCGAGATTTGTGTTGTTGCAGTACTTCAATAGAGTCTAGTTGACGAGAGTAGGGTCAGCACGCATAATGCAGGCTGATGGTCTTTCTACTGCCTCCCAGTCCTTCGCCATAGCTCTAGTAAGGCCAACACCAGCGTCTCGAGTTGCAGAGTGAAAGTGGTAAGATCAGACCAAGCCTCGCAGATCTGCCGAGCTTATTGGCCACTTCTTGCGCTAGCCGGTGCGTAAGCACTTGAGACCCAAATTTGGGTCTCCGCGTGGCCTGCGCCCATCAGCCAATTTATATCCTGACACGTGCTTGACAGTGTCGCCCCGATCTCTGACGCCAGGGACCGAGATCTTGAGGATAATAGAGTAACACGAGGAAGGTCTCTGCTGGTGTCCAACCTTATTGGTACATCTCGTCCAACGCTGTTCAGCAGCATTAAGGTCGCTTCCGTGCTTTAGCATAAAGCCTACCCAAAGTATCTAGCAGGTCCCAGCTCATATTAGCATCAAGCTGGACCCACCTGCTAAAATTGGTCTACCAAAGGCTTCTTGCCTGACTTGGAGATGTAGAAGCCGCAGCTTTTTCTATGCTCGGTATGCTGTAACTACACTCGTCATGCTTACTTGTACACCTGGCGATACAGGCACTCGCTCGGCAGGAAGCAGCACCCGATCCTTGGCTTCACCAGCCATCGCGTTTGAGCATTTCCAGTTGCCGCTAAAAGTACCTGTCCCGAATGCTTCGGGCATTAAAGGTCGGTCACTCCCTTCCCGGCCGGCGAAACTCATTCCGGATGCAAGTGTCATACAATTAGGTGCAGCGAAAGTTTTACTTTACAGCATTGTAGAATCGGTGCTTTGATGTCCTGAGTTTTGATTCCTCTATAAATACGTCTACAGCATGCACACTGTTGCCAGCTCCAATGGCGCTAATAACGCCGAATACTTCCCACAAACAACGCCATGAATGCTGACCAGGCTACGTAGAGCCCGTTCCAGAAACCACGTCACGATTTCTCAATGACCGCATACGGTGTGTCTCGACGTGTGTAGCGAACGGTGGCCGGCGCCATTGGTCTGGAGAAGAGAGACGAAAAGTCGGTATCGACAACGCCTCTTCTACCTTCTGGGTTGGCAAGCTTGACATATCGTACAAACGTCGCCAAGACAGTTTGAAGCTGTACATAGGCAAACTGCTCTCCAATGCATCGATGCCTGCCTGCGCCGAAAGGCAAGTAGGGAGACGATGCGCCCTTGCTGACCATGCCATAGCCATAGTCCTCAAATTCTTCCTCGACACCAAGTCCAGTGAATTGCAGCCGATGCCCTTCGTCCCATCGATGTGGTTCCCAATTCATTGGCTCGGGAAAGTATTGCTCTTGTCGTGAGGTAACGCCAGGAGCAGACATAAGAGTGTGGGAGGTGGGGATACCATATGTCTTGGTGGTGTTTGGAGTACGGGCAGTGATGGACAGTGGCGACTTGACCTTGCGCATAACGCTGTGAATTGGCGCATGTATCCTCAGAGTTTCCTTGACAACCTGGTTGTGCAGAGGCAGCCGTGACAGATCCTCGTATGTGAGAGGAGGCAGATCCTGACCAAGTACTTTCCTTTGCTCTTCCAGCAGCTCGTCTTGGATGTCAGGGCGAGTAGCAAGTCGAAGCAAGATCCAAGAGCTAGTCGATGAAGATGAATGTTGACCAGCCATCAAAAGGGCTATCATCATGTGGGCAACTTCATGATCAGGGACTGGAGTGCCATCCTTGTACACACAAGACATCAAGTTCCTGATCATGTCTTGCTCACCTTCCTTAGAACTTAGGTCGCCCCTTCTTCTTCGCTCCTGGATGATCTCCATATATGTCTGTGCCATCTTCTTCTGCGCGTGGTCCCGTTTTCGGTTGTGCGGTAGAGGGGCCCATGGCAGCATGAAATTGATAGGGCTGAAGCCCATATCCAAGTCATGGTAGAGATCAGCAAAAGTGTGGTCGAACTTGGCTCGTACTTCTTTGCCTTGTAGAGATCTTGAAGCGGTGTAAATGGTAAGCTCGGCCATGGCAGGCGAAACATCGATTTGGCCGCTGAGAGGCGCAAATTTGTCCTTGATGAAGAGTTCAGTCTCGCGCTGAATGAGGGACACATATTGTCTGAAAGCCTCGGTGGTCAGTCCAAACTTGACGAACTTCTTCTGCTCCATCAACTTCGAGTTTGGACAGTCATAAACAACGTCAGACCCAAAGACGGGTGTTGTGAGCCCTGTGTATACTTCTTCTGCATTGACGTCCTTCAGTTTGCCGTTCAAGATAAACTCATTCCCAGCCGTGCCCAAGCAGACGGTAACCTTGCGACCGAGCAGGATAAAGGTGAACACATCGCCGTACTTCTCCTTGCACGCGAAGAAGAACTTGAAAGGATCGATACCGTACGTGACTGTGCTTCCGAGGAAAGGGACGAAGTGAAAGACAATTGGAGGCTCGTTCGGATTCTTGAGGAGTGTCTGTTTGAGTATGTTGAGTGTGATGGCAGTCAAGAGGAAGGCTAAAGAACCAAGCACGATGAGCTGCCACATTGGCACAGAGGCTGTCAGCCTCTGCAGAGGTTCTGCTATCAGTGCGAGTAAGCCCATGGTGTAGTGTGCGAGGTTGCGAACCCTCTCAAGCTTGTGTGGCTGCCAGCGCAAGGACGTTGAGAGATACAAATAATTTTGGCGAACCCTGCCAAAGCGATGGCAAGGATCGACATTGCTCTGCAAAAGACCACCCGGCCAGGAACGGCAGCGCCGCAGCAATGAGCCGATTGGGTCGTTTCGGATCGTGCTTGACCCGCGACGCTAGAGCTTTGCTCCTTCCACTCCCTGATCGTGCCACCCAGATCATGAACCAGTCAGCTTCGATGCGTTATCTACCTACCAGTATGTTATGCAATCGCACAGACCACGGGTCTGAAAGATCTGCTTGGAGCCTTCCCTAACGACTGCTTACTAGAGAGTGTATATCCTGCCTTTGGGAGGGTATAAATGATCGACCACTGAGTGGGCAGGGTAAGCATGAACGCCATCTATACTCGAAAAACGATCTGTTATCTCGACCGCTTGTGTGTATCGTGACCTAAAGATCTCGCACAGTAGCGCGTCTCTTTGTTCTTCAAGGTTTACCTGACGGCAGCTCTACCCTGACAAGTGTAGCTGGCAACGAGTTACCAATCTGCCACCATCTCACGTACGTGAGAGGCTGATGATTAGGTTGTCAACCTTCGAGGTCTAGCGGATGACCTAGGATGAGGCTGAGCTGGCTACGGAAAGATTCGGTTCCAGGGAGAGCAGGCAAGCTTGAATGGTATACAGTACTGCTGACTGAACAGCTGCTGCGTTGACAGAACGAGCAGCGCACAGCTCGTAAAGACTATCAATTCAATACTTCACTCGTACCCGAATGCCTTCAGATGCTATGTCTGCCTCTCGTATGTTCCGGACATTGATGTTCACTTGAACGTCTTCCCCCAGTGCAGATGGGACGCTCGATGCTGGACTCTTCGAGCGTTCCTAGCTCCTCACCTAGTCGAGTGTTCACAGTGCTCGCTACTCAAACAGCAATCGAGACGACGTACATCGGAGGACAGATTCTCACACGTCGAAAGCCTGAACGGCAACATCCAACTCCCATGGAGTATCTTCGCCCTCATTCGACATGCCATCTATGCCGCAGGCCTTCCGTATCGTCTAAGAGATCCTGACATGGATTCATCTATACCAGTGCATCCTTGCCGTCTACGCACGGTCGCTCACTGATCGTAGCACAGGTGTGTTCCCTATCCAAACACTGCGGTTCTCTCTTCAACTTGGAGCCATGCCTGGCTGTCGATCACTGCCGGCAAGTGCCTCCAATGCCGCGCCAACAAATCATTCGATCGACTTCTTCCGACGTCAATTACGCTTGTGGCATGCCAAGCGGGATCCAGAGGTCAAGTCTGATGTCAAAACATGAAAAGCTCGGAGCTACTGCCTGTGAAAGACCCAGGAGCTTCGGGACTAACACCCATTCACCTGTGGGCCAGCCAACTCCAGGGTCATCACTCGGTACAGGACTTGGTTGCCAAACCTTGGAAGGCCTTCTCTCCAGAACGGAAGGGGTCACAGGGCACTCTGGTGTCGGATATAGAGTAGGTGTGTTGGACGTTGCAGGGTTGCGTCGTGACCGTGTCCGCCTTCGCTAGTCTGGGCACTAGACATGGTCTGGTCTATTTAGGCTGTCAGAGAGGGGGCGGACGGAGGCACCGGTTCATGATCGTGGTATTGACTTGGACACCACAATGGTTCGAAGCTTACCGATTGGTCATTCAGGTCTAATCTAATCACGGCAACCCATCACTGCAGCCATTACCCAAGGTCTGGTGCTGCAGACAGGGGCATGAACGCTCTAATCAGCGGCCATGCCCAGCGGCATCTCGTTTAGTGATTGGATGAATGTGACGTGATATAGGGTTCATGCACAATCGCAGTCATCTGACCTAGCGATTGCACTGTAAACACATGATCTACATATACAACCCTGGTGTGTCAAGAACCCACCAAACAGGCCTCCATTGTCTTCGACTCTCTGGTTGCTATTACCACTCCAATCACGATGCGAAACTTTCGCTAGTGTTTCGAGCCGCATGGTCTGCAACATCAACGGATGAGTAGCGATTGTTTTGGCAAGGGCGACTTCGCTGGGGCTGAATGCCCAACCAGTGGGATGCACAATCCTGCTGGGGCTATTCAGTCGAGTGAAGCAACCACTCGGGAAAGGCCTCAAGTAATGATCACGATAGTTCAAGCTCCGAATGTGGCCAGCGACTAAGACCCATGGCTGTCATCGAACATCAATGCCAAACTTAACGTCCCCTTTGTCGCTAGCTTGTGCTGAGAGGTGCTTGTATACGTGAACTGCGACACTTCCATACTGTTATTGGTAGTGGAGCCTGCTGAGTGTACCTGAGTCACGTCATCCTGAAGGCCATTACTGAGATGCTCTATTACTGACAAATTGAGCAATTTTTCCGGCAGAGAGTCGTAGATATGCCCGCTGCCGTTGTGTTGGCCTGAAGCTAGGATCGCAGGGCCACGTGCCTGCGTGGTATCTTGAGGAGTTTACCAGATATCTGGTAAAGTCTCTACTTCGTCAGTGAGATACACAGAGTATTCGAGCACAACACGGCCTGCAATGTGCATGAGCTTCCCTGCCGACATAAAGTGCGACAAGAAGAGCCCCTGGCACCGAGGCAGATATTAGGCTGTTCGGTAGTTGCGATTAGACCAGGTGTCGATCAGTCATTGTCCATCAAGATCCTTCGTCTTCTTATCTGCGCCAGCTACTCTAGCATCAAGTCCCCACTCTTTTCAGCAATCAAGAAGAGAGGGTTGCTCGGCACATGTCGATGGATCTGGCGGCGAACGACACCATTGTCACCAGTCGAGACCCATCTCTAGTGGATAACCTGTTGTCGGATTAGCGGGCGTCAATCTGAAGGATACGCTGCTAACCAAACAAAGGAAGACGTAGGATTACGACTGTCTCGACAGGTGATTTCCAAGAACAGCCCCATTCCCTAAGCTATTCGTGGCTGTGAAGCCAAACATGGCCTAATGAGACAACGCAGAACCACCTTCGCCTGGTTGTCGTACGCCTTGAGAAGCCCAGAAAGGTACTCAGCACTGGAAGCTCGCCTAAATGCGTTGACAGGCGTCAGGCAGAGGGATACACTGCCACTGTCGATCTACCCTGCTTCTGCGCGGAAGTGGACGGAGTGTTGAAGTCCGATGTTCAGAAGAGCACCCCTCGAAGAGGAGAACCATCACAGCAGGCGCAAATGGGATGCACGCTTCGTCGGAGACTGGTGGAAGCTGGGTATGTAAATGCAACGACAGGGAGTCGCGCAGGCTTGGAACACAAAGCTGCGCGGACAAGGTTTACTCACCGCCATAAACGCCTGCAAACATATTCGCGTGCGTCAAGGTGATCATCAAGGTGCAGGACGATAACCGGTGAGCATGCTCATCAGGTGGATGTTTTCGCTCTAAGCAGAACAGATATCCCGCCGACCTTGAGCGACTACTTAGCTCTTGACAAGCCAGCGCCGACAGAGCAACCTGGCACCTTGAATGAGCGGTGAAGGGACGAGCACTGAAGGATGGGATTCTCATATTAGCGTCAGTTCAGTGCCCGACGTTATCGAGGCATCGAATCGGGCAAGATGCCCAAAAAGTATCGTCGGTAAAGTTACCTAATTAAGACGACAGCTTCAAGCACAAATCGAGCAGGTAAAGCGTGTCGCCAGTGCTCAACCGTAGCAACGGCCGCGCCGCTCGGGTGGGGTGCATGGGCACATGCTCCTTGCGTTACGGTGAAAACGTTTGGACGACGAACACCTTACTGGAGCAATATCAGCGTGATTACCAGACAAAGCTCAGAGTTCGTTGGGTATGTCCCCAATTACCCATTACGAGGCCATGATGCCTTAGATCATAAGAGTGAAAGAACATTGACGTAACGCACGACACGATCTTGCCTGATGCAGATTGCTTCAGTCGGTCGACATCGACAGTGCAGAATGTGAGGGAACTCCAACTTAGGCTGTTTTTCCCAATTCCGAGCCATCTTCCTGCTGGCTCTGCTGTATTTCTGGCAACACCAAATACTTGATTCTGGCGTTCAGAAATTTTGCCTTACAGGCACCCATTCTCTAAGGAGGTCACGGTGAAAGAGTCTTCATACACTTCACTACTACGGTACTATACCGTTGCGATGGAGTTCGCGACAGCGGGCAGGCTTAGATTGTCAGCTGCCATCTGTTGCAGATTACGCTAAGCTCAGTCAGAATCATGTACCAGTAGATCTTCACGTTCCGCTTTGCAAGATGAGGCACGAAGTAGGTGAAGCGGTCACTGTTGTGTCTCGACACTATGATCGAGGCGCAGACCAGATCTATACTCTTGCAACGGCATGAGATAGGTCGCCGTTGAGGCATTTATCGTGACTTTCATTGACGTCCGACGTCGCCTTTCAGGAACTAGGTTCTGCCCTTCCCTTCACCCGACTAACACACGGAGGCTAGGTGGTCTTGTCTCCCAGAAGAGGAGGAGACTGTTGACTGCGGTAAGCAATGGGTCAACCTTTGTCTGCTTTTACACAGTGCCTGAGACTTGGAAGACCAATGTCATCATGCCGATCGTATTTCGAAGCCATCGACGAATGATGTTGCAGAGATTGGTCAATTACAAGCAACAGAGGACTTTTGCTGTTGTTAGAAACCTTTGGTTCGATCTGCGAGGGCAATTCTAGCCTCGTATCGGTAGGTTTGGCGGAAATATGAAAAAGTTCGACTCCATCCACGCCTTGTTCGCCTGGCCCATACCTCGGAACTCAATGCACTCTCAGCTTCCTAGACGCCCATTCCGTGGATGGCTTGCGGTGGGGGAACTATCTAGGAAGCGCCATTGATCATGTTCGAGCTGGCTCAGCAAGTTGGGCAGAAAGCTCCTCGCCTGACCATGTTGAATACTGGTGAAGCGCTGATGATACTCAGTCTAGGGTCAAAACAATATGTGGTCATTCAGCCACTGCCTCACACTCCTAGAACAAAGTTCCAGGCGCCTTGTTTGCCTTTCTCGAGAGATTTCACCGCAGAAACTTTTTGCCTCCCACAATAGAGTCTAATTCAGAACAAGCCCTAATACTTAAGGTCTTCGTGCTCCTGTGCAAAAGGAAAGACTTAAAGCTTCAGACATCGTGAGCACTTTGAGTACCAGTCTCTTTTTCAGTACCAGTCCAGCTTTCAGTACCAGTCCAGAGTCAACCGTTCCCGCTTCAGCTACTTTCCGCCAATGGTAATGCCTTCCTCATCTCTCCCCGGCCCGCCTGAGAAACCAGACCCGGATCCTAAACTAAGCACGCCCCCAGCGATGGCACCTTTGCCCAAACGACCGCAACCACGACCGAAGTCTCCGCCGTCGCGAAATGGAGGGCCTTCGTTGTTACACAAGTCGACAGGTAGAGCAACAGCTATTGGTCAATCGCAGCCGCCGACATCGTCCAGGGGCGGACCGGACGGACCGGGCAAACCGGGCAAGCCACAGCCAAAGCCCAAACCTCCACCATCAGGTGAGCTTGGATTTCTGACGGCTAGTTAGGTCGTTCAGTGCTGACGGTAGGAAGGATTTGGAGCACTGTACAGTCTCGGAGTTCCGCTTGCTTCAGCAGGCAAAGAACAAGCCCAAGATTGGGCAAGAGATCTACAGCCATCACCCGATCCGAATGGGCATGGGGTACGCGATCTCAGCGGTCCGAAGCCGAAACCGAAGCCCCTGCCACCGCCCGACCCGAATGGACATATGAGACACGAACTCAACGGTCCGAAACCGGAACCCAAGCCCCTGCCACCACCAGATGCGTGGGGGAAATGCAGGCCGCCTAAGCCGCCGGCGAAGCCGCCAGCAAAGCCAGGACCGGGCAAACCGAAACCTCCTCCTGATCGTAAGCGCATTCTGTACCCTCGAGCTCGACTGCGAAGACTAACGTATATAGCTGGCTATGCCTGCCATTCCGTAATCACCCTCCAAGCTGTTGCGGTCTACTAAGACTTGGGCGATGATTCCTTGATCGCCAACATGCAAGAGGTGGAACAATTGATGGAGTAGGCGATACGTTAGAAGTCCTTGCGCTCGCTTGGCCACTATCGGGTAAAGTCTGGTCGCTCTCACACTGACCTGGGGACTCGAAGCCGCAATATTCAATGTTGCATTGGGGATGTATGGTACGGAGTTAGGACATGGTGTCAATATTCGTATGGTCGTGGTCTTTTGTTTGGGGCTCGTGACCAGAAGGCGCATGAGTGAGGCAGCATTCAGGCTCCATTCAGGCAACCCCCGACCAGTTTCGTTGCTGTTACCTTAGACTTTTGTTTCTTGTATGTTGTTTATGACATAGAGCTTGAGGAGAATACGATGGCGACGTCGACGGTTTCTGCATGTCACTTGGCGTATTATGAGGTAGCCGAACATAGGCTTGCATGCAATGCTTTACACATTTATTGAGGAACAATGCGTTCAGTCATCTTGCTTGCTGGGTGGAAGCCATTGGCTCAGACTCACATCGCGCCATCTGCACTGGCCTAGACTCTGACGGCCAGAAACCATACCAAGCCTGCGTTGACGCTTCAGATTGGGGCTTTGGTGTCCTTTGTTGCGTAACGAAAACACAGTCGTAGAACTTCTTTAACACTCTATCAATGTTGGTGGCACCAAAAGTCCGTTCGTTGACTTTCTTAGGAAATTCAGTCGGCAAATCCTCAAGATCCGGGCCTTGCAGTTATGTCAGCGCTTTGAAAGTGTCGAAAAAGGGCCAACTTACGGTGCGGATGGAAAGAGGTTCTGAACTTCTCGTACAAGCCGAAGATCTTAGCGCGAACTGCTGGGGCCCGGTCCGAAGGTTCGTCATCGCCCCATTTGACAGCTCCGTTGAACTTATAGTCCCAGATCTGTAGAACAAGATTGATGATCCATTCTTCGATTTCGGCAATTTGATCGATCACAGCACGCATGTCCACTTCCTGACCACGCCGCTCCATAGCGAGTGCTTTTTCGATTGCTTTGCTTTGTTGAGAAGCAGTCACAATAAGTAGAGCAATGGAGGTTGCAAGAATCCTGTCACGTGAATATACCGACTGTTTGCTCGATGCACATAGACTTTGCAGACCACGAAGGGCTGATCCCACGCATGCTCTGAAGAATGGATACAGCATAGCCTTGACAAAACGGTCCACATGAACAGGTGAGACGAACCTGAAATCCCCGTTGTATCGATCGCTAAGATCAGTTCTGTCTAAAACTTCCCGTATGTCCTCGTGTGGTACATAGAAGCTGTGGCCAAGCATATATGCGAAAACGGTTGATTGCAAAGAATTCTTGAGTGCGCGGCAATTGCCACGTTCGACATTATGGTAGAACAAACAGATATCAGCAAAGACCGCGCGTGGCCAGGCTTTGCCATGCTCTTCGCGGAAGAATGTAGTATGCCACTCAAGATCCTGATGGATTTCAGCGCAATCGAGCCATCGGCGGACTGACCATCGAAAGTGCTTGGCAAACGAGGGGAAATCTCGAATGAATGGCACGAGTGGTGGACTGAGAATCTCTGTCGGCAACACCTCAAACTTTGAGTCCTTCAGTGCGATGGGAAACGTCGATTTGTTGATGTCTTTCTCCACTTGAGGGATGAACCTCACAACAGGTATCTTCAGTTCTGGGTCGTCGAAGTACTGGTGCAGTCGAAGATCGAAGGGCTTGTTTGAGGGGTCCTGAAACGGCTTTGGCATCCGTTTACCAACGTCCCCACCTCTAAGATCGAGATGACCGTACATACCATCTTTCAAATGTCAGCTGTATGATACGGCTGCTGTTAGCACGTAGCTTACCCGTGAATAGATGAACCCATCTTTCCTCAGGCAATTCAGGCATACAAGGGAAATCGTAGGCTCGCTTGTTCTTGCTCAAACAAGGTTTGCATGGCCTCTGCGTATCGCACTGCTTTCATCAGTCGCGTTCTAGACTGCAGAAATTACTCACTCTTCCTTTCAAGACCTGGCATCGAGCACAAGCGCCAATTAGTCGCACTCGCCGAGCCGACAAACGGCCTTCTGTAGAAAGCCCTTTCTTGCGACGGCGAGGATTGGATACTTCATCGCCATTGCATGCATCTGGTGGTGCAATGGGGCGTGAGCCTTCCACTTTCGGGCGAATAGATCTGTGCAGCTTCGGAATCGTCTCACATACTGAGGAAGCAAGACCATAGACAACATTGGGGGCTATTGGAATTGTCGAGGAGTTGCTTGCGGGGATAAAACTGTGATATGGTGCACTGAATGCGGAGCTCGAGTATTGTGAGTCAGATTGACCTTGTTGTGGCTGACAGCTTATCGTCCCTGCTTCTGTTGAGATCAGCATCTAGAGCAGAAGAATCACTCCCCTACCTGAATGTTGCGAATGTATCTGTGGCCAGTAATTCACGTTTACGGCAATGTCCTCTTCGACTGCCGAAGAATAATCGTTTAGGAGGTCTTGCGAATCATCTATCTCCTTGGTCATCCAAGCAACTAACAAGTCTTCTGAGTTCGGCTCTTCGTGATAGGCTGGATCGACAGCCGTAAAATGCAATTCTGGCGATATCGGAGGTGGGAATTCGTGGCTGATTTGTTCGCTGAAGTCGCAGCCAAACGAGTACATAGGGTACGGAGGGTCGCCGTCTGGTGGCTGGCTGGGATAACTGAAGGCGCCCTCCATAACATGGTGATCATGGCTATTGGCGCCATGTGCCTCGTGTTCAGTGGTCTCGGTGCCCAAGCCTCGTGACCTGACCGGGAGCGTGTCCTGACTCACGTGCTTCCTAGTCATCGTCAATGCAGACTCCTAGTGAGCTAGACAACAAAGCTGGATAGTCGAAAGCTGGAAGCCGCAATATCAGACGCAATATATGTATTCCTCAAGAACTTTCTAGGGGTGACTTTGAAAGTCGCACTCGCACAACGGGGGGTATTGCCCGGAGCGTAATGGTCTGATAGATGTTGTTGATTCGTCAATACCTATTTTCCGGCGAGACAAACAAGACCAAATCAAACGTTTCTCTCGTTCCGGGCAGACTCCAAGCAATCAGAACTGGTGTACCGTAAAGCGGGTAGGATGGTGCCAACAAGCTGGGTGGCGAAAGCCAATCGGGGCCAGATACTTTACTCACATCTCCGCAGATGATGCATAAGCCAATAGGTCGCGGGTACGCTCGAGTGCATTGACATCTGCACAAGGTGCATCTAGGCTTATGCGGGGCGCAAGTCAGTCCCCCTCTTGGGCTTCTTCACTATGAGATTACCAGTCATGAGCAGGTTTTCTTGCAGATACAGCTCATCAAAAAGCCGCCATTAGTTCTCGTAGACACGGTGAAAGCTACAGCATGCATGCATGACCTGTACGTATCTCATCGTGTTCCGTAGAGGGAGCGTAACCATCGGTCTGGACAATTCTTTATGTGAGGACCTTTGTGCTTAGGTACTGTTGTGATACCTGGGCCTTCGATCGACTGGATGGAGATTTCAGTAGACGGAAGCAGATTCTAATGCTTGTGCAAGGGAGAGTCGATACGTAAAGTCCAGGACGTTGAGACACGAACTTCGAGCTTCACAGCGCCGGGTGTTCTTGCCAAGATGACGTGTCCACAGCTAGTAGGAAGGAAGCCTTGATAACACAACGGACAGCTGTAGACTGGTACGGCCATACGCTACGATCAGAAGCGCATTTCATGGGCTAGCTATTGCGCCAAGCTCCGACCCTCGTGATGCAAGAGTCATGCATGCCCAACACGCTTGTCAATAGCTTGCAACGATTGCTAGCCGATGCTACATACCGAATGTACCTGTTGCATCGCTGGACTGTACCCTGAATTGTGATTCAGCGACGTATGCCATTGATCACGGATATTGCTAAAAGTCGTGATTTAGCTGCAGGGCAACGCCAGAATGAGGAGACGGAGCGCTTGGTAGTCAGCTCGATGGAGCCGGGAAGCCTGTGCAATGTCAGCCTGCTACACTTCCAGATCCGCTTCAGTCTCTGTCAATACCCGGAGTATGCCTTGTAGCTGCAGTCTGACGTCTGGTCTTTGCTTAGTCTCCTTGCCGTTGTTCATTGAACATTAAGGTGAGGGAAGACTTGTTTCATGGTGGATTCACTGAGAACGACTACGAGTCGATCTCTTCGGTGTTCACAAAATGTGTATAAACATCAAAGGACTTTTTACTTCACTTTTATATGTTAGGATGGCCAACCGGGACTGCGGCGCATACAGAATTTGTCATGTGATTTGATGTCAGGCCCCCAACCGGTGTTTGTTTGCCAAGACTGTTCGGCCCCAATCAGTAGTATTAAGCGTTTGTTCCAGCCGCAGATACTAGTAGTACTGAGATAGTCATATCCCTCGTACAAGTCAACCTCTCCCGCGGGCGGCCTTAGAGCCATGCTTTTCCCTCAAGGCACCTTCTTCTAGACCAAGGCTGATTGAGTCACGGCGCATGATCAGATTGTGTGCATAACTACATTCATATCCGTTTATTTCCAAGTTTTGCGTGACTCATTCTCCACGTTTCTTCAGACACTACCGCTTCATCTTTCGCTTCTTTGCCTCAAGCCTGGCAAAGCTTTGATGCGACGCTGCTGAAAGACACTAGGCAAGCACTGCCCTTCTTCAACGTTTCCAGAACCTTGCCTTTCTTGCAAAAATGCCTTTTTGCCTGATCGAACCACTCAAACTCCGCGGACACGCCAGGTGGGCCTGAAGTACATCTCGTACCAACACCACATACGAGCCCCAATGAGTCGAAATGTGTCCGTGAATGCTTGTTGCCTGATTGCCGGCCAATCTTATGACAGGACAGTGGGAGCTGTAACTTTTTCCAAAAGAGCCTGAGCCCACTGCTACCTCCCTTAAGGTTCGTAAATTCACAATCTCCTTTAATGGCACTTTTGCTTTGGTCTGTCTAGGGTTCTTTTGTCCGAAACCCTCCGCATTACCACTCTGTTGGCGCAGGCATTGCTAGGCAGTCTCGTGCTGCCTCAGGTTGTTGTCCACTTAGACGTCCAGAATGTGCTGCCTACCATCTGCTCTACCGTAGATGGACCTTCTGCTAACAGAGATTGTAGCTCGCGCATTCAGCATTGCTGTTACTGTTCTTGAGCTATCTCAGTGGATGCTGGAGCTTCATTGCTTGACTGGTCTCGATGTCCGGGCTCGTCCTTCATCGTTGCCCGTCCCAATCGCTCCCTGGATACGCCTTGGACTTTGTGTTATGACTCCTATGTCCTGCTTCTGCGTCCCGTCTCTCTCGTTCGTGTGGATAACTGATACGCCAGACATACCTGTGCCCTAGCCACCTACCCACATTCACCGTCCGCCCTGATGGGGCTCAGGCAATACCTAGGCAACGTCCAAATTCCCCGATAGCACTTAGCACTGCCTCCATCAATGGCACAAAAGTGCAATAGTTGTTACTCATAAAGCCTATCAAGGCTCGCAGTATAAAGAGTTTGTGGTCCGCAGCCCTCTCAAGCGACATCATCATCGAATAGCAGCACACTAAGAAGCAGTCAACACATTCCTTGAGACATACAACATAAAGTCTCCAACAGAAAGCGAAAAAGTGACGACCACATACATCCACTCCACCATCAACCTATCTCATCATGGCCATTACAATCATGAAGTCACCACCAAACAACGAGGGCAGCAATGGCAAGCCGAAACCGAAGCCTCGCCCAGTAGTCAGTGAGTATTTCGAACTCGTGGTCGACATTCCCATGCTAACATTGTTGTCAGCTTGGGGTCGGTTTCGAATGCCGCCCAGCACCCAGCCCAAGCCCAAGCCCAACAAGCCCATGGTGGCGTGGAACTAGAATTGCTTGACACCATCAACACAGCAGTGGTCATGTAGCGTCAACGGAACTCATCCAGTCGGTTGATGAGATTGCCAAACTGCAAGACGACAACAGTCAGCAAGCACATCACTTCAATGTATAATGTATCATATGGCTCCCGTCGCCGCAAGGTGATTCGGGAGTACCAATGCAGAATGTTTGGCACAGCGAGGATTTGGATTTGGGAAGGAGGTGCAGGCGTCATAGCACATCATTCAATTGATAGCCCGCAAATGTGTATACGCGGTTGAAGGTGGAGAACCCATATTCTGGGCATGCCGGCCATGCCCGGCTTGATGTGTTTGAAGCATTCGTTCTTAGAACTCATGTAACTTTTGGTAGACTGTTACATTCCGTTGACATTTGAGCTTTGCAATTGTACCTTGGGGCCGACCTGCCTTTTGTATGTTCGGACTGTTCAAAATGATATCCGGTGATCTGAGGTGTGGCAATTGCTGATATGTCAGTCCTGCATATGGGGTCAGTTGACCTATCAAGTACGACGACATAGAGTAAGCAGCCCGATGTGCTTGCGAGATGGCGTGATCAGGTTACCCAGACCAGAGAACATCCGTCAACTCAGCGTGCTTATTCATTGAGACTACTAGGTCTGAGGATTCCAAGTCCAGCGTATCGCCGAGATGTCTCGTGCAGCAATGACATTCCACTCTTCAACAGGCTTGGTCGTGTCTACTAAGACGATCCTACCACCGGTGCAAACCAGTGATTCGTCGTCCACAAGAGGGTCAAGTGCTTCGCGGCACGCACTTTCAATGGCCGCATACTGGTCGGCGACCTCTTTCTCTTCAATATCGGCACTAGTCTCGTTACTAGCTGCTCAGGGGTGCACGGATCGGTCGAGCAGCTTACTACATCAAACTTAGATGCGGTAGATACTCTGCCTTAGCCCATTCTCTAGCTCGATTCATGTTACCGTTCTCGACGCCATGGCTTCTGCATGCGGCTGCGAGTTCCACAAGTGCTCCTGTCTTACTTGCTTTCGAAGTAAGCTTCTTGACGAAAGGTTCACCGGGTTCGATGGCGACGAGATCGACCGAGACATTCCCTTTCACCGGTTCACTAGACAAAGGAAAGCTGTCAAGCCACTTTTGTGGCTCCTCCTTATAGGTGCCCGACGCATCGATCGAGGACGTCAAGGTGACATGCGGAATGAAGTTGTATGTTTTGACAGATGGAAACAGTTGCGGGATTGATGACGAGATCAATTTCTGAGCCGCTTTGTTGAACTCAGATGGCTGGGGAGGCGTTAACCACAAGGATGAGCCAGGCATCGTCAAGGCTCTCGACTATTGAGATCCGTGTTCCAGCAAGGAGTAGGTATGTGAGAACAACAGGACGGTTACTTGGAAAGTGAAATGCGCAACTACTTCGTCTACAGCGATCACGGGTACTTCGCCCGATACTGTTTTGGCTGCTGCAATAATATCGTCATTTCTTCGCGTGGTCTGCACCTACATCTTTGAGGTGTGGTCTGTTTCTCTGCATGCCCTCCACCCCATCAAAGATGCTGTTCTTTTAGCCTGGGACCCGATCCTAATATTCCCGGCGCGGCAGCCGATGTCCGTCTCCCATCTCTCTCGCATCCTAGTGAGATTGAGTCTTCAAGACACCACCAGCAAGGAACAAGGGGCTCTTGTTGCTGAAGTTAGGCACATCGCCCATCACAGTTGCTGTCTCTTGTCCGCCCATAGCCTTCTGCAAGTCTTCTGGAGAATCCCAAATCAAAGTAGCTTGTGTACTGTATGCCGGCTTAGCTCCGTCCGGCCCAGGCTGAAATTGAACAACTCTCCATCCCTTCAGGCCATATTTCTGCCAATTCTCGCTGACGAGCGGCATGTGTGTGGACAGGTAGTAGTCCATGTCGAAGGTAGAGTCTTCCTCATTCGGGTAAAGGACGGTAACTTCGAACACCATGAGGACGGTTTCGTGCGATTCTGCTGGTTTTCGGAGGCAATTCAGGTGTTCTAGGAGTGTTCAATGAGATAGACGGGGCAGTTCTACTTTCGCTACTAGATATTCCCCTTCAGTATCTCGAGGAGGGAGGCTACTTAAACAATCTCAACATCCCGCAACTCAGCCTTCGGACGAGGGGCAGCCATCACAATTGCACCATTCACGCTTACCTCCCCGCACCATCGCTCCGTCACGAAGATGCCGAAATGCATATCAGCTCAAGACCGAGGGGCACGAATCAATACCTCGGTTTTCGCGTGAAGCTTGCTTATCTCATCGCTGCTTATGTGTGCAGAAGAAAAGAGCGCTTGAGCTGTGACATAAGCTACTTGGAAATAACGCCTAAACTGCGCTTTCGACACTACGGCACAACTACCTAGAGTAAGACAGACTGCTTCGTTGGCACATCTGCCATCTGTACTTGGCCGCAATAGTAGTACCAGCTTTCAGCCCCATTCATGCAACCCGAGTCTGCCTTGCTGCATCGTCACGCGCAGTGCTCAACCTTGTGATCGCAGCAGTGATTTACGTGAGACCAGCATCGGCTGCGTGACAAATCCGACCGCCTGACAGAGTATGACGTGTGTCTCTGCAAGGGTCTTTTGTTCCAACGCAGCTGTCCAAGACTCACATTGAACGATAGTCCCACCAGTGCAATCGATTCTTTTAGCCAACCGGAGTGGGACCTTAGCGTTCTCTGTACCGCCGCACGAGACTTCTGCAGAATCATCTCAACAAAGCCCACTTCCATGCCGATCCGCTACTTTTCTACACCGGTTCGATCAGCTTGATCTTTGGGCTTTATGCCGGGCAACGGGTCTCTGCGATGACAGTGCGCTACTAGGAATTTCCGAGTGGTAGGAGGGATAAGATTGAGACTTTTAGGCATTGTTCAATAGTGTCAGAGCAACCGGTGAGTCCCACGAGTTGACTTGTCAAGAGGCAGCTTCGAGTATTACCAGTAACGGCCGAATGCAAGCTGCTCAGCGAGCATAATAATGAGCCGACAGCCCGTGCTGCTGAGCAGCGCCAAAAAATCTCCCTGTTGCCTTGCCAAATCATGACCCAACTAACATACAACCATAGATCAGCCTTCCCAAGGCAGACGTCACGGAGTCCGCGGGATCCAAGCCTCTCTCCAGACTCCGCTTCGGAAGGCGATGCACACGTCTATATGGCAAGAGTCAGGCGTAATTCTCACACTGGGCGCAGAAGGCACGGTTCCGAGCAGCCAGAATCGCAGCGCAGCATCCGTCCCAAGGCAGCAATAGATGAGACTCACTTTCCAGTCCAACCGCCATCGCAACCGCAACCGCAACCACATGCGAGCTATCCGTCAGGCAATGTGGTGCAATGCCGTACAATACCTCCACCTGCTCAGTTGGTGACCTTGAATTGGGCACCCCGGCACCCATTGTCTTTTGCTGATGCGAAAAGTCCCGAAAGCATAGGCTCGCCAGAGAACTCGACCGTAGGCTATCGCACTCTTGAATTGTCTTCATTCGCTTCAGACCGAAACAGGACCTTGTCGCCTCTTGAGTACACACCAACCCATTCCGCTGTGTCTGATGGGCGATCGGGCAGCCAAGATGGCCTCTCTGCATTCTCGAGCATTCGAAAGCGCAGTGATAGTGGTTCTACCAATTTTCTTGAGAGGGCACTGCATCATGGTATGTGTGCCAGCCAATAGAGTCTCGGGCTCTTTCATGCTAACGTAATTAGGCACTTCCGAACCTCTTGCTGGGATTGACGAAATTTGCGATGTTGATCTGAACGACTGGTCATTGCCGAAGATCCAGGATTCTGCTCCACCTTCTTCCATGATGCTTCCCTCCGGTCTTCAACATGTTCGCGACCTCAATGATCCTTGGTCGCCATTGGAAGTTGAAGACGAAGCCGCCTTTGGTGGGGCTGCTTCCCCTAAACCTTTGCACCCTCCACGAGCTGCACACACGCCGACACCGCCAATTGTTCGCATGTCATCTCGTGGAGGTGCAAGAGCAGGTCGAAGGCAAGGCCCCCTGTCGACCGAGTCACGACAGAACGCCAACGATGTGCGAAAGGAGAGATCCTGCCTACGGTGCTTCGTCTACAAGGAGACTTGCGATACCAGTAAAGACATCTGTCAAAATTGTTCGAATAAGCAAGCCAGAACCTGGAAACTTGGTTGTGTGCGCCCGCGCTTGATGTTTAGGAGCAATTACCTCTTGCCAGGTCAGAAGGACGCGCGCAGGGAAATAGATGATGCTAATAAGAGGTAGACGTACTAGCCAGCCGCCTCGAACGCCGATATGTGGATTCCTTCATCCAACACAAAGGGTGGATCTGCAGAGACAAGTCACGATTCGCTATTCCCCTCGACATCGGCCTTGGTCCACCCTTGGTCCTTCCGGTTAGGGAGTTTCTACCAATAGGTGACCTCAACAGACCGGCCTATCTGCCCATCGACAATGGCAGCCAGTCAACTGCGATTCCAATCTCCATGTATGATTTACCCATTGTCATTTCATGTGATAAAGAGGAGGGGGCTGCCAATCATATTCGCCACACGGTCCTGACGTGGTTCCAGAGCACTATCGATCGCACCCATGAGGGTGACTGGGCCTGGCACTGGTTCAACGAACGATCTGAACCATTCGCCGGTAACGTGATGAAGGTTATATGTGAGTACTTCAAAGACAACGTACAGCAACACAAGATCTTGAGGGAAGCTCTGGCACTGTCGTTCTTCAACTACATATTTATTTACTCCTTCAACGTGCCCGACGAGCATGTTCGCGAACTCCAGCAGCGCGTCGAGACGCCAGTTCCACCTGATGCAGAGTATATCAGCCCATCGATCATCAATCTCTACGTCAAGATGCTGATGCTTCCGGCGCTGCGCGACATTGTCAAGCGCACGCTGAAAGGACTAGAGGTTCTCCTGTTAGATCAGCAGAATGCTCGTCAATGGCGTCGCGACCTCATCTTCTGCGTCTCATTCATTGTGCTCGCCTACCTTGGGCGGACGCAAGTCTCTGTGCTTCAATTCGCCGACCAGACATCTCGAGACAGTGCTACAGTGCTGACCCTCCAAGCCGCCGCTCAACAAGTCCTTGAGATGGAACGTGAAGTGGCCGATCTCATTATTAAATACCATGAACAATTTTTGACACCCAGTCCTCGACGCAAAGTCTCAACCGCTGTCGCTAGCGACGCAGAACGAGTGTGCGAAGAACACGCCCAGCAGTTTGGACTGATGGACAAAATCAGGACGATCAAAGTCGACAATCTGAGGCACATACCCGCATCCCTTGAGCCTCAATGTGACCACGTCGGTGACTTCATTGCGAAGAACACCAGCCGCATCTGCTGGAAATTCGTTCACGCAGTACTCCCTGACGCTGAACAAAAGAAAGACGCCGATGCGCAGATGATGATGTGAGCACTACAGCGCATTTAGTCTGGCTTGGACCCTAACGGCTATGCCACACTCTACTATCTCACTCACATGTCACCAAGTCGCATTGCTCTAAGACGTAGCCCTACAGCCTCCGACCAAGCACGAACTCCAGCCTGCCAGCCTTAGTTATGCAGCCGATCGCTCCGATAGGGCTGTGCTTGCTCGTCGTCCAAAGCTGTTCATCCCTGCGGTCCTGATAACAGACACCAACCTACCCACGTTGGCACGCTGATGTTTACATACTCAAGCATACGACTCGTTGCAAGCCAGCCCGGACGTGCTTCAAGCTTGCAGCTATATATATATCGGATCTCTTCGAGATGGGCTCATGTCCATCCCGTCAATACTCGAACGTGTCTGACAAGCTCGCTCCATGCTGTCTGGGCCGGTATTCCAGACCGTATCACTTACATCAACTACAGTCCCAACAACGAACATCTATACGTTATTCTATTGCATCAGGGCTACGGACCACGGTTCCTAGAGAGCAAGCTCGCAGTCAATAGTTGCTCAAGGAAGCATATGTCTTCAACCAAGCAGGTCAGAACTACTGAAGCGGCAGTAAATGCTGCTGAATACTTCAGCACCGAAGGATGCCCTGTCCAAGGAGCTAGGCGAGGCGGGGTGAAATGAGGCACATCCACTGACACAGTGACAGGGCAACCCCTCAGCCGTCTGTCAAGCAGCTTGAAAAGACTAGCCTGTCGCGGGGTTGTAGCTGTTGTTGCCGTCGAAAGTTCGAGTCGTCTTCGTAAGTGCCGTGGCAACCTGTACTGGTCATATTCTATACAGGGCGGACACCTGAAACATCGTTGTATCGTACGTCAACTGCTTGGACTGCGCTTGCGACAAAAGTGCTTTTACCAGCTGACTAAAAAAAACCGTCAAGCAAGCAAGAAAAAAATTGCCTTGTCTCGTGTCGTCGACCCAGCCCTAGATCTACACCATTCGTGCTCGTAGTGATTGTTCTGGGCCTTCCTAGGTTAGATGCGTTCCTCCTTTACCATTTCCTTCGATCTTCATGCTCAGCAGATTAGATGCATGAATCAGGCTTATCCAGGACAGATACAGTCTGGTCTGTCGTTGCGGAACCGCAGAAACCAGTCCCGCTCGCTTAGCATGGATTTGCGGTCCGCTAACTTTTGTCTGTGCATAATCATCGAAATGGAGCGTCTCACTTAGCATGCATGCAAGGGTGGTCCACAAATACTTGGATTGCTAGTATTGCTCACCGGTGGAGCCTTGTCGCACCAAGCGGACGACGCAATTCGCTAAAGTTCATTATACATCATATCATATATACCACTTACCGACACGATCCGGTCACACCTCTGTCTCAATGGCCGGACCTTTCTCTCCATGGTGGAAGAGATCTCCAACTTTGCTTTTCGCCCTCTTCGCCTTTCCGCCAGCCCAGTCCATAGTACGTACACCCTGCCATTGCATGATGCCCCTGTGCTTGCGATGTATTTGCTTGCGACCTTGCCTGTACTCCTGTACTTGGTTTCTTAGGCCCCTCGATCCATCTTCTGAGATGTCCTTGTCACCTGTCATCTTGTCGGCCACTTTTGAGACGGTATCCTTGAAGGCGGCCACTGGTGCTTTCACTTTCGAGAAGCCTCCTGATTCTGTTGAATCAACTTCCGAGTCCTGCGAGTTATTGGACTGATTGGTGTGGGTGCGCAGTTTCTTGCGAGTTGCTTTGGCTTCTAGGTCTTCATTGTCGTGGGGGTCGTTTGAGTCGCTGTGTCTGTCTTTGCGAGGGCTGTACTCGCTTTCTGTCGCGGTGTCATAATCACTGGCGCTGCTGTCGGACTCATCGGAAAAATTGTCCATGCCCTCGTCATTGATTGTGTCGAGACATTCCATGACTTCTCGAATAGCTAAGTTCTTGCTACTTGCTGCATATGCCTTGTGGTAGCCTGATAGTCCCCGCCAGAATTTTAAGGTTAGCTCGAGCTCGCCAATTGGTTGTTCACCATCAAGACCCGTGTATTCGCAGCAGGCTTCTGCTCGTTTGAGGTTATCTTTGCCTCCTTTCCATACTTTGAGAGTCTTAGTCTGTTCCTCTTCATCGGTTAGCTCACTCAGCCACATGACGCAGAACGCAGGCGTATGGTCGCGGCCGATCGCGTTCTTGCGGAACTCTATCATCATTGGTGAGGAGTATCGCTCACGCACAGCGAGGAAGCAGCTGTTATCCGTGTTTTTGCGTCTCGACGACTGCCACTGGCCGTTGTGGGCGTGCATTTTGGTTCTGGCGAGATTCGTTCGTATCTTAATGCGGTCATGCTCGAGGCTCTCTTGAAGTTGCCCCTTGGGTCGCACAGCACCCTTAATTTCCAAAGTGCCGTAATCCCAACCACGTAGATTGGGCGGCAGTTGTAGCGTAATGCTCCTCCAGACTATGCTAATCCTTGCTCTTCCATAAGCGATTCCTCCAGCAAGGGGGAAAGTGTCCATGATTTGAGCTCGGTCTTCGAACAACTTCCATAATGGTAAGAATACTAACCCCAGAAGTGCATCGTCCTCTTTCTCTCGAGAGTCACGGCAGCTGATGATGAGTTCAGTTGTGGTCCAGTCTCTGACGAATCGTTCTGTGGCAGCGTTGTAGAACGGTTTGGCGGTCTTAGGCTTCGTCCTTGTCTTGTATATTTTCTTGTGGTTGATCATGATGGTGCAATAGCTGTCCGGCAGCTCAACCTCTGTTTCATCATCTTCAGAGGCCTGGCTCTTCTTCTGCTGTCTTTCAAGCTCCAAACCGGTGATATTGTGGATCTGAATGCTGAGAATGCCTGATGGGTGTTCCTTGCTCGGAGGTCCAGAGATCAGCATATTATCCTCCAACTCCTTGTAATCCTGAACCTTCTGTTGGTGTAGCTCCTGACTATGTTCGCCCTCAGTTTTGGCTTCGCGAAGTTTGTTGGTCGCCGATTCGTTGACGCGCTGCTCAAGCTTTTCCTTAGACCGGATGTCCGGGGCGTACGTTTGCTTCTGCAACTGTATATCGGTAAGCCTGGTCTTCTGGAAGTATCCGACCGACCAGCATATCGTGCCAGGCATGTTGTCTTCAGTATCAGCACCTTTCAGTCTATCCTCCCGGTCACACATCTTGTTCTTGGTCTCTTCATTATGCATCAGATCACGCAGGTCCACCTCGACACGTCCTAGATCGTCGTCAGCCGTCCACTTATCTGAATCCCAGAGTTGGAGCCGCAATTTCTCATTGGCATTCAGCTCGTCATTTGAGACGAGAATGCTTGCCCACTCATGCCAACAAGGGGCCTGGTCGCCGGCTATGACACGAGTCGATGCAGCAGGCTTTCCGAACTTGCCCCACGACACAGTCACGTAGGCATCACTCGAGCCTTCGAACGGTCCTATACCGCCATCTCCTTGTTTGAAGTCACGAGCCTGTTTAATGAAGACCCAAACGACACCGCGAGTGCTTGTATCCTTTTTGAAGTCTTCGCCCATTAGCATCTCTTTGAGGTCCAGAGTCAGACTCTTTGGTGCAACATATTCTGCCAGTGCTGCGTCAATGGCAGACTGGACGAACGATGATATCAACGGCACATCCATAAGGTTCAGACTGTGTCTCGAAAGCGGTACACAAGAGATATCGGCCTTAGGTTGACCGAGAAAGGTCAAAGTGCAGACACTAAAAAATGGAGGGTCCGGTGTCAGCTGCAACCGCAATCGCGCAATGCCCATAACACCTTTCATCTCTACCCATACTGGCACCACTATGCCGCCAGGCAGGTAGAACTTCAGGTAGAGATGAGCATTCTTTGCTTTGCTTGCGATTGACCTTCCCGACTTGCTGGCTCTGTAGGCAAACGCCAGTTCCATGTTCACAAAGTCACCTTCTTCGGCCTCCATACCAGCACTCATGGCCTGCTGGTCCTGATCCTGATCCTGATCCTGATCCTGATCCTGATCCTTGTCTTTCTTCTTCTCTGCATTTTGACGCGCCCCTGGGGTGCCTGCCGTTCCACCATTGTTCGTCTTCTGATCCTGACGACCTTGGCCAGGATGACCGTACTGTTCCTGCTTCTGATCAGGATCCTGGCGACGACCTTGGTCATCCACGGATTGGCTAGCTGCGCCGGTGGGCAACCATTTGATTCCCAGTATCCGTAGTGCCTCACTGCCTTGACCCATATCGTCGACGCTCACCATTCTAACCACCTTCGGTAGAGAAGCTTGCATGACATCCTCCAGCATATCGACGAGGGAAGAGAAGAGGTCGGGGTTAATCAGGGGCCAAACCATTGTCATGGTGCTGTTCAGCCATTGGACAGATTCCGGTAGCTCGTAATCGGAAGCGTCATTGTCTTCTTCTTGCTGACGACGCAAGGCATCCCATGTCTCGTCATCCCAAACTCCTCTTACTTTTTTGTCTAGCCAGCCGCGGACACCGAAAACGACTAGGCCACCGACGCCTAGAATGAGCGACAGAAAAATGAAGAGACTAAGTAATTGCCAGAGGGAAGAACTGCTGCTGGATAGGAATAGCCAATGTCCCACAACGGCAGCTGATGCTAATGCCAGGACGGCACTCAAGCCTGCAGTCACTGCGGTTTGATAGACTCGTGACAGATTCTGTTCGACGTCCTGGAAATGGGGTGGTGGAAAGGTCTTTTGTAAGCCATTGTAGCTTCGCTGACTCTCCTGCTGTTCCTCGTCAAGCTCAGCGCGGGTCTTGGACGCCCCACTGAGCCCACTGCGTGTCCGATGATTAGACTCCGGTGCTTCACTGTTCTCGCCTACCGACTTCAAGTCTTTCTCGGTTTGATCGTATATCATGATAGGTAGATGTGTCACAGGGTCAGTGACTTGGCGGCCTCCAGCTTTATGCTTGTTGTGTTTCATTGCCTTTCTCTTTTGCCGGGGGTCAACCGCACCCATAGCTTGTTCGGTAGCGCTTTGTTCCGGCTTTTTCGATGAATTGTGCATATGAAGCTTGCTGTGTTTGCCCTTGCCTTGTTCCGGGTCGTCACCCTTGTCTTGCTTCGGCTCGTTGCCATCCGTGAGCTCTCGCGTCTCCTGCTGGTGAGGTCGGTTCTTGTCATTATGATTTGCGACGGGATAAGGATGGTGGTCTCCTGAACTGGCCTTGTTCGGGTCATCACCTTGGAAGATATTTTTGACAGCGCCGAATGCTTGACGGGGTCTAGAATCGTCCTGTGGTTCATGTTGAGCTTCGAGTGTCGCCTTCTTGTTCTCCTCTAGATCTTTCCGATGTTCTCGGTAGCCCTGGATAGTCGGTATATTATGCTTTCCCCCATAAGGTTTGGAATAATTCTTGTTGCGGTTGGCTTCTTCTTCAAGGTTCGATTGGGACATCGTGACTGTAGTCGTGACTGTAGTCGGAACTGACTTCTAGCATAGCAGGTCCAGTGGGGCACAGTAGTCACAGCGAGAAGTCACGATCATTTGCACCTACCTAGGTACTGTGCTGAGGCGACTGAACAACAGGATTTTACATATCACTTACCTGCACCCACAGCAGAGGCCGTCATTCGACCCTAGCAAACTTATGTCGTTGCTGTGCGGAGTAAACGACACGCAGTACAAGCCCGGTAAGTTGGCCCTTTGGCAGTGATCAAGGCACAATAAGCAGATCACAAGAGCCAGAACAGAGAAAATGACGTCGATCGCCCGCAGGATGACGAATCGTTACCCTTTACGTGCTAGAGTCGATCCCGATTAGTGTCGAGGTTTGATGACTAAGGTAAGCCTGGGTCTTGAGTAAATCTGATGAATCCCACGTCGTCAGATGGCACATGGTGGTGCGACAAGTCAACGTCTGATAGATGTCGCCATCAGTAGCCGAGTCGCCCGAGAACACTGACTACTACACCGTCCTTGGGCTCTCTGCCACGGCACAGCTTAGCCCAGATATCCTGAGGACTGCGTATCGCTGCGCATTGCTGCTACACCACCCTGATAAAGCCGTAGTCCAGCAGACTGTTCAGCGGACCACAGAAATCTCCAGGCATTGTTTCACGGTCGATCAAATTACTGAGGCATACGAGACATTGTCAGACCCGGTCCTGAAGTCGAGCTACGACGAAGGCCTGCGGAGGACCAGGGCTCGGCTCGTGACGAATGAAAGATCTAGAAACGGAGCGGGCCTAGAAACATTTGACCTCGAAGACCTAGAAGTCGACTCCTCATCACAGCGGTGGACAAGAAAGTGTCGTTGTGGTGGAATTTACAATGTGAGCGAGCAGGAGCTCGAAGAGGCTGCTTCAGAAGGAGAGGTCATTGCGTGCTGCCATGGGTGTAGTCTTTGCATTAGGGTCACTTTCGACACCGTCTGTGAAGACGACGCTGCTTGAGATAGGGAATACCTTCTAGAACAGATGGTTCTACTACTACCTGACAGAATCACTTCCATATGCTTGTGTTTCTTCTATTCATATTTGGTTTCACCAGAACTTCACGCACAATGGTGGCTGGTTCAACGACACGCGCTCAGGGTTCCTGTAAACCAATGCCTCGCAGCCTAGGACTGAGTCTATGCGACTCGATGTTGTGATTGCTTGATAGGTATTATCAGAATTTATTGCAGGTGCTACCCCACATACGAATGGCATATGATAATCGCGCTTGCCTGGCACACCGTAACCTGTGGCGCGACCAGCCTGACAACTTGTCCCTTCTGTGCATTCCTTCAACTTCGATTTCGTGATAGTACTGCCATTCTACAAAATACGATCCTAGTCTGCCTCAACCACTGCTCGACCAGCCAATTTCTCCTGGGTCTGAGGCCTCGCCAAAGTATCAATCTTGGCCACTGAGCGGCGCACCATGGCCTCCAAAACAGTACAGATCGAGTCTACCTCTCAGTTCTCAAACCTCCTATCATCCAGCGCCGTTGTGGTCGCAGACTTTTATGCGGATTGGTGCGGTCCTTGTCGCCAAATAGCGCCTGTGTATGAGCAATTGTCCGAGCAGCTCTCACGGCCGAACAAAATCACCTTCACCAAGATCAACACCGATCAACAGCAGGAGCTTTCGCAGACATATGGGGTCCGAGCCATGCCCACGTTCATGATCTTCAAGAATGCACGCAAAATGGACAGCATAGAAGGTGCAGATCCACGGCGGCTAAGCGCAGCAATCAAGAAGGTGGCAGAAGAGGCAAACAAGGTGGACAGTGGGGCTAACGACGCCGCCGGGAGCTCTTCTGGTTCGCACTGGATCGGAGCAGCTTTGCCACGCGGTTATGAAGACGTGACGAGCCAGGTAGATGTACTGGGGTTAGAGCTTCTCAACTGGGAGTCCTCCAAGGGTGGTGCAAGAGCCCTTTTTGGCACTGCCAAACCCAAGGGTAAGCGTCATACCTGCTACTCACGCAACCCCTCAGTACTAACCTGCTGCTTTAGAGAAGGATGACAAAGACTACGTAGAAAGTGACACCGACGAGCAGCTCATGATGTACATACCGTTTCAGAGCACTTTGAAGGTGCATTCTCTCCACCTTACTTCAGTCCCTACGGATACAGACGACGACGAGAACCCGTCAAGACCTAAAGTCCTCAAGATTTTCACGAACAAGCCCCAGATCCTCAGCTTCGACGACGCCGACAGCATGCAGGCCACACAAGATGTCACATTGAAAGAGAAGGACTGGGATCCCAAGACCAATACGGCGAAGATCGAGCTGCGGTTTGTCAAGTTTCAGAATGTTCACAGCCTGGTCGTGTTTGTAGCAGAAAGCGAGGGAGATAACGAGAAGGTGCGGATCGACAGGGTTAGGGTCATTGGGGAGACGGGCGAGAAGAGGGATGGCAAGATTGAGAAGATATCACAGGACGATTAGAGCATCTGGGGCTATTGGAGACAGCCAAAACATCTGCCAGCGCAGATCCTGATTCATGACAATATGATAGACAAGAGTGTTGACCGGACGCTTCTTCTACCGTCACCCATGACTTCCCGAAAGAACGCGACTTTTACCAAGAGTAATGTGGTTGGACTTCTTACCGAAATCACAAAGACACCCTGGAATCGCTATCAATCTTAGGGAGACGCAGGCGTGTTAGCGAATGCCAGATGAGACATGGACACCATGCATTCACGAAGGTTTGTCCGACCCCAAGCACTTAACAGGCTCAGAAACACTCGACGTAGTCACGAAGTCAATCCTTCGCTACCAGCGCCTAGGAGGTCGAGGTGCAATTCCAATAATCTGTGCCGCCATTGACACTTGATTCTCGTCATAGATTTGACTGGTCAAGCAACACAGGGTATAATAATGGCGGCGCCGCACGAAGAAAAGAGAAGAAGAAGTTCGTTGCTCTGTAGAAAATTGATAAACATGGAGATTTGCGCCAAGGCTGCAGATCACGTGTCGCTTGCTCGCAGAGCCTCACGAACAACTTTGCTGCGATCAGAACCAGCGTTGTGAATTTTTCTTCTTTCGTATATGGCTGGTGATGAACGATGCAACTGCATAACAATTAAGATAGGAAGAGAATGATCCTCACCATATTGAGGACTTGATCTCACTTGACAAATATTCTGAAGCCATATTCTCTGCACGCCGCGATCGTGGCTCAGCATTTTCATTCATGACACAAAGTTCGTAATTTTATTCTCGGTCTAGATACCTGCTTGTATTCCTCGCATAGTGAGAAGCAGACGCGCAGTACATTGCTGTCTACCCATGTGATGCACGTGTTTGAATCGATTGACACGCCGCCCATTCCAAAACGAGAGCCGGATGCGTCGCATAACCTAGTTAATTAGGGCATGAGAGGATCGAAGCACCAGAAAGTTACTCTCAGAAAGTCATTGTGAGCGGTTGCATCTCGCGAAGTGTCTTCTGCACCGACTACGCAATTAGATGCATTGTGTTTGGGAAGTGAGCATCCCGGTGTTTGGGACTGTCGTGTATGATCATCCCAGGGGATATTGACAGCATCTACGATGATGCACGCTCGATCCATCCGAACAGGCACAGCGGCCGTTCTCGGTACCTTACTTCATGTGGCATGTCCTGGGGAGACTCGACGTGAGATTCTTCCAGCATAAATTTCCGTCACACACACCGGCAACCCGAGGTATCACCACAGCACAAGTACTTCAGGTCATACGTCGCAACCGCTGTACTGCGTCTGGACCTCACTGGACCTCCCCTACGCATATGGCTGCGCCGTCTCAAGTCTCCCTGGCCCTAAAGACACGCACCGATCTATGATAGCTGTTTTTACTCTGCTAACGGTGACAGCCCTCATGCCACACTATGCCGTAGACAACGCCAAGAGCCTGACCGTCGTACAACTCCATATAACCAAAGCATGAACCTGGAGGACAAGCACAGCTAGCACAGGAGCTCAATGTCTGTCCAAAAGAGACCGATGCAAAGTCTTGCCATCACCGGCGAGAAGGCGTCGAACCTTACGGTCTGCACGACCCAACACCAACGAAGGATGATTTCGTAGTGTTTCAAAGCGGTATCTCCTCAACGGATCTGGTTTTCCTACTCCCCAGCACTGACCCTACCTGGATATTGCACGCACCAACAAGGGTGCCAGCAACAGATGAGGGCGAACAAACCCCCTGTCAGCACTTTCGATGCCAGACACAATCGCGGAATCCATGATGAATTGTAGCTTTGACCTCTCAGCCAACTCCTCGCGCGGTGGACACGAGTATCAGCTGATGACGGATGAAGGACAAATGCTCACCATTGCATCCTCTTCGTACAAGACATTGTCGACTGGTCCACACGGTACTGTCCTACTCCGATCCTTCCGAAGAATAAGGGTGGCCTGATATAGTGAGTCCTCACATAGCTAAAGTCTGTAGGTCTGCTGACTGCTAGAGGTCTAGCGCCGAACGACAGCAGTGCGGGTGAGCCTTTCCCTTGGACAAGACTAGATTCTACAAGCACTGAAGTGATGTTTCAACTGACTTGCTTGCAGCACGCCTGTTTCTTCGGTTGGTGCACGAAATGTTCGATCCACTATGTCATTGCTTAGAAGGAAGACAGACTGTGGCTTTCCTAACGGTCCTACGAACTGGTGCAATTGGATTGCGCGACCTTGGATCTGTTTGTCTGGCTGACTCAGTACGGAAACTCTAGGTGGCCAGCGGCTTCACCTGCTCAGGCTGTGCTTGAAGTGGTCATCTTGAGTTACCAAGCGGAGGCTGGATAAGCCGCCCTGCGTTGTTCGTACGTCGTTCATGAAGGAGGTCCGTGCCCCCAGCATGCAAGCACGTGGCGACGAGGGCATGCTCGTTGTGGTCTGCCTGTCATGTTTCTTATTGCCGAAGGCCAAGGGTCACGACGCTCACCGACATGAGGGTCTCTATCGCAGAACCTGTCGTGCACGGTCTTCGTGCCAGCGAGATAGGCGTCCAATCTCGGGGTCACAAGCGAACCTCAGACTATTGAGCTGCACAGACCACTGAACGAACCCTCCGCGAGATCACCTTACTGGACTCACTTCTTTACAATCGACCTGCCTGCCCCTCCGGAGGGTGCTGACCTCGCCGTTCAACCTACTAGGTTGGTAGTCTTCTGCCCAGACGAATGAAGTCATAACTCAAATCTTACTCTGCTAGATCGGCATTCGTATGGTAGACTCTCAGCAGATCCTTCTACGACTAAGGTTTCTCATCAACGTCCGGTTGGGCATAATTGATCGGCTGATTGCCATATCTGGCTGCGCAGCTGGAGTCTTCAGACTCAGAGGTTGACTCGACGGATCTAGGCCACGCTGTATCGGGTCAAAGCGTTGACCAAGCCAAGCGGGTAGCATAGTGGCAAGCCATTTGGAGAAACTCTACCCATGACACCCGTCTCGTTGAGCCATTTGGACATCTCGAAGCTTCCACTGTCTTGAGCCGAATGCTGGCACGGACAGCCACAAAGCATGTGCTCGGATGTTCACGCATTCGCCCGCGTCGATAGCAAGGGAAGCCATCAACGTCCCAAAGTATAGGAAACAGACTTGACGGTTATTCCCCGAAGCTATCGCCGATGGAATGGTTACCATGTGGAGATCCAATCTCCCCGGAAGCGCTAGATGTTCTCTCCGCACAGTCTGTTACAAGCCATCAAGCCATCATCGCGAGGTGTGCGAGCTTAGTACCTGTGGGTTTGGTCCATCAAAGTCGGGTCCTTGAGGGACTTATAGAGAGACGGGCTAAGATAGGCACTCGTGCCAGACCGGATGACCGTCACGAACAGTGCCGGCTTGACGCAGTTCTACACACCGAGGTGCATGGAGACTGTGCCGTGTTGCAGGTGGAAAAGCTGAACGAGAGGTGAAACATACAGTATGCAAGCATAAAGTTTCCTTCTTGTCAGAAAATTTTCTGAAACGCGAGCTGCATGCCTATCATGCACGACAGTGGTGAAGCTAACCTGTACCTGCATTGACCTAATGCGGCTAGTCAGAGCTCAAAACGCGTTCCTGCGTTAGAGCTGAGGGTCCGATTCTGGGTTTTCGAAAGCCAAGACGGCTGACACTTGAACCTACCGCGTAGCGTGCACAAAAGCACAAGAAAGCGACTGCCCACATTTTACGTAGGCCCTCTCTGGCCATCGAAGCACTACCGAATTTCTCGAATTATGCTAGCATTCCTTTAGTGAGGACAGTGTCCTTGACTATTCTTGCGACGGCGTGGTACCTAACGGGGGACTGTGCCTACCCTCGAGCCGGTGGCTGACTAGAAAGCCATACTGGGTCTTCAAGTCGAGCAGTGGTTCTGGTCCTCCTCTGAGGGTCTTGCGAGGTCTGTTCAGATCCAAATGCAAGAGCCAGAAAGATTCCAATAAAGTTATGCACCTTCGGCACCCCAGGACGCAATCTATGAACGTACAACGATTGGTCGCTCATGTTCGGTTTCTGTCATCTGCTTGCACTGACATGTCATAATGTGTACTCGCTGCACGCTGATATCATCGAGCTATCGTTGGAGTCTGTACTCATTTCGCAAGCACAGAGACCCTGGCCAAACGGTTCTAGCTTAAGATGGTGGCGTTGCACTCCAGGCGATAGCTTGCTAAAGGTGAGATCCTATCGTGAATATCGATAACAGTGCTATCGTGAACCCACACCAAAATCATGTTCGAATCGAAGTCGTCAACGAGAACTGAATGAACAGAGAAGAGCTTTTCAACCGGGGATCTGGATTGTTGTGGTTGGGTCGAAGCTGAAACACGCTGTCCATGCACGGTTTTTGGAGACCACTGTGTTGAACCAGCCAAGCAAACTCAGCATGCGCATGCCGAGGTTTCCTCAGCACAACAAACGATAAAAAGTAACGCGCATACTGCAGGCTGGACAAATCCGTAAGCATATTGTGCGAAACTTTGTATGCTACCTAGAATTACGGAACCCGATGTCACTTTTCGCACAGTTCCTCTTCGCTGGTTGGACGTCGGTTTTCTCGGATGGTCTCTTTCAACGACATGCATCACACCACAGCAAGTCTGAGACACGCCCAATGCTAAATGTGGTGACTGAGTGGACAAACAGCGTTCTCTCACTCGGAGGTTGTGCCAGGGTGCAAGACTTGTGGCCGGACATGCAGTATAGGAAGATGTATATGGAGGCCGAGGCAGGTCCAACAGAGACTTAAGCATTGTCGGCTTGGGTAATGTGCTTAGAACACGACTATTCGTAACTGCGCTAACCAGTGAGCGGTCAAAGCGCTCAAAACAATTCCTGGTGCATGGAAAGCATTTATCATTTAACGGCACATGTGTAGAATGGCGATAGAGCATCAGGTTGATGATGTGTCTGGATCAGCTTATCACAAGCACTCAATTGTGCTGGGTAGCATGATTGGGCTGTGCTTCGGCGAGTCGCTACCAGTTACCGCCCAGCTGCAGTCCTCTTGAGCACTTGACTAAAGTCAACGTCCGCAACTGCACGTCTGATTGGAGCCTTGCAACTCTGGCATGACAAGCGTCCGCGCAGACTCGGTCTGACTGTCAAAAATAATTCATGTTATTTGTGTGTGCTGCGTGAAAGGTGATGGGTCGCGTATAGTACAACGTGACACGGGGACCAAAGTGCTTATTCACACGCTCGTTGGCCAGGATTCAGTCATGTGCTACGATACCACCGATCAACGTATAGCTAGACTTGTCAACACAGCTCTCATGTTGCTTATTCTCAAGTACCAATGGCCACGCTCAACGCAACGGTGTGAGTGTCTGCTTTTCGGCATCGGCGCCAATCACGGCTCTACCCTCGCTAAGTCTAATGTTTGCTTCGTCGAGCCTACTCGCCATCCAGGACACCGCATCATAGCTGGGGAAGTTCAACTCGTTTTTCTCCTTGCAGAGACTGGGAACGACGACCTGATCGACGTCGATGACGAGGCGCAGGTGAGATCTATGCACCCTGCACAAGGTAATTTCCTGTTCCTGGCCCGTCTGAATGGGGTCGGTGACAAGGATACGCGAGTCTGGCACATCAGCCAAGCGCAGATGCAGGAACAGAACCATGCCTGACGCGCCAGAGGGCTCGCCGCGTTCAGCGATCCAACCGTGACCCACTGTCCAGGAAAGCCGAAGAGTAGCGCGTGATGGTGTTTTTATCGGCTCAGAAGGATGCGCATGGTGGTGAGACCAGGCGGTTCCACCCAGTCTAGCAGCTTGCATGGGTGCGACGACGGACCTGAAGGGGCGCTCCACGCCGCTACGCTTCTCGGTCCACCCGCATCTGCGCCCAGCTGGCTTTACTCTTTTCGTGCCATACTCGTCTCACTGGGCCGTCGGGCTGGTACCCTGCTGGCAGTCGATTGAACATTTCTTATCCTGCTCCTCCACCTCATTATCTTTCCCTTGCTCTTCATATCAAGACCACACTCTCTCCCCGCGATCATCGTCTTTCGTTTCTTGGTTGTTACACCCTGTTTCACGAGGCACTTCCCGGATCTTGCTCATCTGCAATTCCAGTCTTTCCTTCTAGCCTCTGGAGTAACTGTATCAATACCATAATCCAACTACAACACCACCGGGACTATTCCTTGACCGGCACCAACTAAGTATCACTCGCGATACCTGTATACCACCACCAATTAACAGCTCAACCAAACTCGAAGAGCTTGAATTTGAAACATTTTCTTTGTCAAATCTTGTACCAGCACTATCAGCACCATAACAGAAAGCAATAAGAAGTTACAAGCTAGAGGCGGAGCTTGAAGCACAATGGACCAATATCAGAACCAGATGGCTCATTCCCAGATCCAGTTCTACCAGTATCGACCAGAGTCGGAGCACAGGCATAACGCCGTTTTCACACCCATGCCTCAAGAGCAGCCTGTGTACCACGGACATGTAGTCCCTTACCCACCAGCTCACTACACAGCTCCTCAGTACTGGCAACCACCGCCACCACAGATGCACCGGGGCTACTTCACACCTCAGAGAGTCATGACTCCCAACGGTTCCCCACCATTGACTCTGTCTGTGCCAGCACCAAAGGTCATGATGGATCTTAACGGACACATGGACCACGTACGATACTTCAACTCTCCTTCGCCGCCGACTCCATGTCTGTCTGCCTGCCCAAGCACTGTCAGCAGCCCATGCGCCAGCAGCGTCCAGCCTACGCCTACCCACCACGGCTACTTCAACCTTCCCATCCAGCACAGCAAAGAAGATCTGCAGGTTCAGAGCTTTGCTATGCAGGAGGTTTGGGAAGAGCCTACCCGTAAGTGACAAAATAACGTGAACAAGCGACGCGGACCACGTAAGGCTAACACGCGTGGCAGAAGTGCACATTTTCCCCGACGCGGTTGAAGCCAAGAATTACTCCGGCTGCACCACGCCTATCTTATCGCCCTCATCCCCTGCGTCCCAAACCTCTTCTGTTGCACCAGTCGCAGAATTCGTCAACTTGCGCGATCTTACCTCGGGATCGTTCTCACCACCCACCATTGTCGCCTCGAACACTGTCTGCCCACCACTACCAACGCTCTCTGCTGAAGACGAAGAACACAAGCTCGCGTTCGCCGGTGTAAACAGCGTTGTCCTGTCTGCGGCTGCGGCCGACTCCTTCACAATCGAGAACCCTTCGTTCGACTCGTCTTTCTGTACCGAGCTTGACTCTGAGGACGAGTTCAGCTTCGTCAACTTTGACGACAACGAGCCGGCCTACCACGGTGACAAGCGAATCAAGCTCACACTTCAAGAGGAAGAGTTTGACATCGACAGCTTTGCCAGCTTCTCTGAGGACGACTGCTCTCAGGTCGGTCTTCCGTCGCCGCCTTCTTCTCTGTTCGACGACGCCTGCTGCACACAGTCGCACTCGCACTGCAAGACTATGTCACATGCCAGTGTAGATTTCGCGTCCTACGACGCACACGTCACATCTCATAGCGAAGGTCAATCAGCGTCCACTGGTGCTGACTCTCAGGCCCAGAGCACCACCGAGGCCAACGGTGCCAGCACACCACAGTCAGTGACCACCCCAGCCTCTGCGTCAACCAACAGACGTGGCCGAAAGCAGTCGTTGACTGAGGACCCAAGCAAGACCTTTGTGTGCAACCTGTGTTCTCGACGCTTCAGGCGACAAGAACACCTGAAGCGTCACTACCGATCTCTCCACACTCAGGACAAGCCATTCGAGTGCAACGAGTGCGGCAAGAAATTCTCACGCAGCGATAACCTCGCTCAGCACGCTCGAACCCACGGTAGTGGCGCCATCATCATGGGTGTCCTCGAGAATGGCGAGCTTCAACCTCGCATGCCATACGATGACGAGATGGGCCAAGTCCTGTACGAGGCCGCACAACGGGCGGCTGCTGCATCATCAAGCAGTGGCAGCTCGTCCGACTCCTCATCGTCGGAAAGCAAGGGAGGCTTGAAGAAGCGCAAGCGAGACAACGTGTCCGTGTAAATGCTCCTTCAACCTCTTCTTCCTTCGTACATTACTCATGACCCACGCAACCACGACGACACGATTTACATGTGACAAAAGACATCCTCGCAGCAGAGGCGGACCACAAAAGCTACATACGAACCAGGGCCAATGAAAGAGCCAACGGAACGACGAGACAAGTACTGTGCATATCTTTCATCCAACCTCTTAACTCCACCATTTCCAACACCTTGCTGCTTGATCATCTGATTGGATTCGATTATTGATTCAGCATGCAAGCATTCTTGTACTCTACATTCATTTATCCACATACCTTTTCGATTCAATTCATTCATGAGGCAGCAACCTCTGGTGGAGCATATAGCAATGGCTGGATGACTGAATAGATCCATGCTTGGAAGGCAACAGAGGCAAAGATATAAATCAGCGTTTTTGAAGCTGCAACAGCTGGTCATGGCCCAGGCGGTGGATGAGGAGAAACTGTACCTATGGTTCACTGTCGAACCTTGTAACACTAAATATTTAGCGATCTGTTATTGTGTATTGTATAGTGCCATCAATCACTTGAAGACATTAGCTTTACATTTTTCTCCTTGATCCTGCCGATCGCACGATTCTAACTTGTCTATACATTCTGAATGTACAGTAAGTCAATGGCACAGATGGCCCTCACTGCAGCCAGCGGGCACAAGAGTCAGAATCATTACAACCGCTATCTTCTATATTGCTGCCGCCTGTCTAATTGCATGGTGCCCTACAGCACACACATCCGTCAGCCGGCCATGTAAGAGCCCTCGTCTTATCCTCTCACGGGCCAACTCATGTCTTGAGCTTCGTACCTTCTATGACTAGTCAGTACTATTCCTTGCAAGGTAGGGCTGCCCAGGTGCGGCAGTGCAAGAGCTTACTCCATGCCGACCCAAGAAATCAAATCCGTGAGACGCTCAGACGGAGAGCTTACGCCCGGACCAGACGCTAGCTAGGCACCTAAGACCGATGCTTACGCAGGTACGGAGGACAGACTCGCCGCTACCGAGGCGAGAGTCATGTCTCGATATTGTACCACACGAGAACAGCTCGCGAAGCCGGCAATTCCCAAAGCGGAAAGTGCATGGACAGCGAAGACCCCCGGCTAGATTCGCAACGCTCGCGTCGCACACGCAAGCATTATTACCTGGCTTTCCTCGGTTGTCAGGTTGCAGCTACAGTATCCCCAGCTAGCCCACTGCAGCTGGAACCCGAGTCCTGAAGTCCACGCAACAAACTCCATGCGGCGCGACTTCGCACCTTGCACAGACACAGGCGAGGGCGGCTTGTGTCCGGGCGAGCATCAATAGCGAGACTCTATGCGAGGAAGCCAACGCTGGAAACCGCGAAGACACCCTCATTTCGCTTGTGACAGAAATCCGATTCTAGTGCAGGCGCTCGTTGGGTTGGGCCGTTTTCTGGGGCACGCCAAAGTGCCTATCGTTAGGTTATCGATAGGGCTTATGTCGGCAATGGTCCCTGACTTTACAGCCAGCCACAGAAGACGGAGAGCGCGATGACCGTTTTTCTGTATGAAGTATGCTGTGAGCAGTGAATTGCTTTCTGTGTGAGCGTTTGTGTTCAGTAATGCGTAAAGAGAAGGAGTCATTGCTCATTGGAAAAGGAACCAATGGGCATTGCATCCTCGTGATACGTCTACAACACCTATGCCAGCAAAGCAATTGCGTCACAATGATACACTGCTCGTGCCGAAGCATCTGACTGCACATTGCAACTACTCAGATGCTCCTTCACGTATAACGTCACAATGAAGTGAGTGATGCGATCGCTCTTTCCGCTGCCGATAGTAGGTAAGCTTGGCCGTAATCAAGTCAGGTCTCTCTTGTGTGTACCAGCAATGGCAACGCTCGCGAAGTTTGAGGAAGCCACCGAGGCTGTATACGGCCCATTGGCATCGAGCGAAGAAGCAGCAAAAGCCTGGACACCACCTGAGAAGTCGGGTGGCCACCGAGGTAGATACCTGTGGACAGATGCCTTTGGCGTCATCAACTTCATCACGTTAAGCAAGGAGAAGAACGACTCAGGGTACCTTGTACATGCAGATCGCTTGTCGAGAACCGTGCACGACGTCCTAGGTCGGACTCGGGATGGAAGCGCTCGTTTGCCTGGTGCTAGCGACGAGAATCCGGTAGGTGGTGGCTTGAGGATCGGCAAAGAAGATGCAGGCGGCAGCGATGGTGATGGACAGTATGTCGACTCTCCTGTAGTATGAATGCTGGACACATACGCTAATCTGAGTAAAGGTATCACCACTACCTAACGCTGTGGATGTTCGCACTTAACAGACTGTCACTGGCAACCAAGGATCCAACGTACAACGATCAAGCCATCGCTCTTGCCAAAGCCATTCACCCCAAATTCTTCCTCGACAGAAGCAGTCCAAGCCCAAGAATGGTCTGGAAGATTGCCATGGACATGTCCAAACCCCTCGTATATAGCCAGGGCAACCTCGATCCTCTCGACGGCTACATGGTCTTTCGCAAACTGCAGGCTGCTTCCGGGGACCCTTCGACCCTGAACGAAGAGATCGCTGACTACAAGCGTATCATCGATGCTAAGGGCAAGCATTCGGTGTCCACGGACACACTAGACCTCGGCATGACTCTATGGACCACACACTGGCTCGCGGGACGGGAAAGCTACTTCTCCGACCTCACGCAGCAAGCAATTACACAAGCGCATAGACTGTACGATAGAGGATACCTCGATCTTCCCACTAACCGCCGACTAGCTTTCCGAGAATACGGCACCTGCCTAGGCATAGGCTGTCTCGCGGAACCAGACGAGAAACTGAAGGCTTTCAGAACAGGCCTTACCAATACGTGGGAGGAGTTCCGCTCGAGCACGCCCGGCGACCTTCGAGCGATTAGTGAGGTCATGCGAGCTGCTGCTCTGATACCTGGTGCATTCCAGGCTGGTTATTTGGGAGATGAGCCGGAGATGCTGTGAATGTCTCATCTTCTTTGGCGCCTGACCTTCAGTTAGCAGTAGCAGTAGCAATAGCATACATACATATACTCAGTCAATCAACCAATCATCGGTACCCGAGTACTTCTGACCGCACTCCTCCCACGACCAATCAGAGTTAACCCTATCAATCCATCTTACTAAGCGTCACTCACACCACTACTACTACACAGCACCTATTCACCCACCTACTCACCTGGGTACCCACACATGACTGTCCTCAAGGTCCTCCCATGACGTCGCGCATCCATACCACGCTACGCCGAAACCCATGTCCTCGTAGCCCAAATCGGCGGCCCCTCCCCCTATCTCATACATGAAACCTAGTCCCTACCTTACCCAGCACCCCACAGCAGCTTCCTTCAAGCTCGTCACCCCAGCCCATGCTCGCGCAACCCAAAAAAAAAAAGGCAGCCGTGACGTGCTGTGACGTACATATCACATCAAAGCAATCTCCCGCATGCATGCATACATCCATACCGCACACGTAACTTTGCGTGAGGCACAAACGGCAGGAAGAAGAAAGGTTTCAACTCTAATCGATTGTTTGATTGCATATCGATAAACTACCTCCAACGGCGCGTGGAGAAAGCGCGTATCTGTCTTGTTGTTGTGATGATCGACGTCACGCGTGCCAGTACACTGCACACGCAGTCGTTGAGACGCGTGCATGCGGTTGGTGTTTGCCCGGGACGAAGAGGAGGAAAGTCTCTAGATGATTTCTGGGAAGGCTACTGCTCCGAGTTGACTGTCTGGGCTTTGCTAAGGGAAAATGAGTATCTCCGTGCAGGACCAGATACAGATCAGCACCGCGGTGCACTCTGTCTGCTGAGCATCGTGATACAATCAATGACAATGAGTCACGACAATTACGCGATGTCTGGAGGAAGAATGAATACTGAGTGTGGTGTGTACTACTCTAGGATATTCGACCTTAGAGCTGCATACTCATCAACTTCAGACCGTATTTCATGCTTTGTAAACCCATAAACAAATTGTGCTCCGTCCACACCCCAGGCATATGGGACCCAGTTCGCAGCATCTGATTCATGCCGCTATGAGTATGTCAATCGCTTAGCCCTACTTCTCAATCTTGCAGATGAGATCGGAACTAGCGACTGAATCTCCTTCCCTGACCCCGAGGTTAGTCACTTTTCCGGCGTGCGGTGCTGACACAACCATCTCCATCTTCATGGCGCTCATGACAGCGATGGGGTCACCCTTCTTAACACTACCGCCATCCTTGACACGAACTTCAACCTGTTTTGGAGTTAATAAACAATCAAAAGGGGATTTTTGGGTCAAACTCACCAGTACACCAGAGATTGGCGCACCTACCTGGCTACTGTCGCCAGGGTCGGCCTTTGGTCTGCTTGTGTTCTCAACGGCGGCCTTGTTGTCGTCAATGGTCACCTGTCGAACTTCCCCGTTCATTTCGTAGAACACTTCTCGCTGTCCAGTCTCGTCTGACAATGGCCCGATTGCGAGCAACTTGAGGATCAGGACCTTTCCTTTCTCGAGCTCGACCGAGAACTCTTCGCCAATCTCCGGTTTGTTGAGGAAATACTTCGTCGGCAAGACAGACAGATCACCGTATTTGTCGACAAAGCCACGGTAGTCTTCGAAGACCTTGGGATACATGACATAGCTTGCAATATCAGTCTCGCTTGTGGTGTTGAACTTCTCCTTGACCTCTTTCTTGATCGCATTGAAGTCTACAGGATCCATGTAGAGGCCTGGTCGCTTGTCCATCTTGCGTCGATCCCTGAGGGCATCTGACCGCAGTGGCTCAGGGAAGCCACCGTATGGTTGGCCCATAAGTCCCTCAAAGAATTCGAGGACTGACCCTGGGAAGTCAAGCTCTTTGGCCTTCTTTTGAACATCGTCGTACGACAACTTGTTAGTAACCATGAACTGAGCCATATCACCAACAACCTTGGAGGTCGGGGTGACCTTGACAATGTCTCCAAGGAGGTCATTTGCCTGTTCGTAGGCCTTCTTCGTCTCCAGCCACTGAGCACCCAGACCCAATTGCGAAGCCTGGAAGATCAGATTTGTGAGCTGCCCTCCTGGTATCTCGTGTTCATAAACCTCCGGATCAGGACCTGTGAGGCCCGCCTCGAAGGGTGAGTAGAGCAATCGAAGTTGCGACCAATATTGGTCAAGGGCGCGGACCTGTTGACCATCAAGACCTGGATCAAGGTCGGTACCTTCGAGAGAGGCAAGAATTGCGCCGATGCTGGGCTGGGAGGTCATGCCAGACATGCTATCGGTAGCGGCATCGACGGCATCAGCACCCGCTTCTGCACAAGCAACCATTGATGCAACACCTGTTCCAGCAGAGTCGTGAGTGTGGACGTGGATGGGGATGTCAGGGTACTTCTTGCGAATAGAGCCGACGAGAAGTCTTGCAGCTTTCGGCTTCAGCACACCTGCCATGTCCTTGATGCCGATGATGTGGGTGCCGATCTTGACAATCTTGTCAACGAGATCCATGTAGTAGTCGAGGTTGTACTTCTTCTTCGGGTTAAGCACTAAGGGCAGAAGTTAGCAAGCCATCAATAGTAAGTTGCCGTAAGATACTGTGAATAGGTAGCGTCCAGAGATCCGAGCCAAAAATACATCTCATAATGTTAGCTGAAGATAAGTGCTCCAGGAGGACCCCATGCATGATAAATCCATCCAGAATTATTCCATGCACGATCAAATCGAGATGAGTTTCCGGTGAAAGAGTAGCTCGACTTGAGTGCTCCAGGAGGGCCCCATACATGGGCAATCACCCAGGTGAACTTCATGCGCGATCGAGCTGAGGCGAGAAGAAGTGGCACAACACGAGTGCTCCAGGAGGAACCCGTGCATGCTTAAACGCCCCATGAGCACCTCATGGACAATCGAGCCGAGGCCGGGGGGAGTGACTCAACTCGAGTGGTCCAGGGGCACCCCATGCATGCTCAACCGATCCAGAAGAATCTCACACACGATCAAGCCCAGGCGAGACGGTGTAGCTCAACATGAGCACTCCAGGAGAGCCCATGAATGATCGATCCATCCAGGAGAGCTCCATGCACGAGTGAGCCGAGACAGGTTTTCCAGTGCAAGAGTAGCTCAACTTGAGTGCTTTGGGAGGACCCCATGCATGATCAAGTCGAGTCGTTTTTCGAGGAAAAGGAAACTGAAGAAAGAGAACTTACTGTCACCACTGTAGCACATAGTACCTTCAACCACACCTCCAGCTTCCTGAACTGCTTTCATGCCAACCTCGAGCTGTTCAATATCGTTCAAGGCGTCGAACACCCTGAATATGTCCATTCCATTCTTCTTGGCTTGCTTGCAGAAATGATAGATGGCATTGTCGGGCAGAGACTTGTAAGCCACACCATTTGCGCCACGAAGGAGACACTGGAGCGGAATGTTGGGTACGAGCTTTCGCATCTTTCGAAGACGGTCCCACTAAATCCAGTGGTCAGTAAACATGTACCAGTGAGACTGCGAGAGCCGTAATGAGTTGTTGAGGGAGATACTTACGGGATCCTCATACAGGAACCGCATAGCGACATCGAAGGTCGCACCACCCCAGCACTCTAGAGCCCAAGCATTGTCGAGGGCATGGCTTGTGTGCTTAGCGATATTGCAGAGGTCAACAGTCCGCACTCTGGTAGCAAGCAGAGATTGATGTGCGTCACGCCACGTAGTGTCCATGAGTAGGCAGCCCTTGTTCGCTCGGACCGCTTTAGCCCATCCCTCGGGACCCTGCTGGTCGAGGATCTGTTTCCAGCCCTTGGTGGAGGGTTGTGATACATCGATTTCCTTGCCGTTGGAGTCATGCAACGTGGGATAGATGATGTCGCCCTTGAACTTCGACTCGCCAATTTGTCCTGCGATCTGGCTACCGTTTACAGCAAGATCACCAAGATACTGTAGCAGCTTTTGTGCACGGTTCTGACTGCCCACAAGCTTGAACAGCTCTGGAGTGTCGTCAATGAAAGTTGTCCAGCAGCTCCCATCGATGAAGGTTGGATGCGTTAACAACGAGGCCAGGAAGGGAATGTTTGTCTTGACACCACGGATACGAAATTCAACAAGCGCTCGCAGCATCTTCCTGCGTACAATTTCGTACGTGGAACCTCTGCAAGTACATTTGACGAGCATAGAGTCGTAGTGTGGCGTAATGACTGCACCTGCGAAACCGTTACCACCATCGAGACGGACACCATTACCACCAGCAGAGCGGTAAACCTCAATCTTGCCAGTATCGGGTGAGAATTGGTTGGCGGGGTCTTCAGTTGTGATACGGCACTGGAACGCGAAGCCTCTTGTCGTTATGCGATCTTGGGTCAGGCCTAACTGCTCAAGACTCGCGCCTGCAGCTATCTGTATTTGCGCCGCGACAATATCTATGCCGGTGATTTCTTCGGTAATGGTGTGTTCGACTTGGATACGAGGGTTGATCTCGATGAAATAGTATCGGTTTTGCTGGTCGACCAGGAATTCAGCAGTACCCGCATTTCTGTAGTCGGCAGACTTGGCCAGTCTGACTGCGTCGTTCAGGATGGCGTCGCGAGTCTCTTGAGGCAGATCCTTGGCCGGCGCGATTTCGACCACCTTTTGATGTCTTCGTTGGACTGAGCAGTCTCTTTCGTACAAGTGCACCACGTTGCCATGGTTGTCACCGAGCAGCTGGACTTCAATGTGCTTGGGCTTATCAAGGAATCGCTCGACGAACACTGTGCCGTTGCCGAAGGCGGACTTGGCTTCAGAAGTCGCTCGTTCGAAGGAGTCCTTCAACGACTCTTGGTCTCGGACCACTCTCATACCACGCCCACCGCCACCAAATGCAGCCTTGATGATGATGGGAAAGCCGTGCTCGTCTGTGAAAGCTTTGACGTCCTCGTACTTCTCTACAGGGCCTTCAGTACCTGGCACCACAGGCACATTGGCCTTGGTAGCAAGTGTCCTCGCGGAGACCTTGTCACCAAGGTCATTGATCGTCTTCCATGACGGACCAATGAAGATGATTCCTGCCTCTTCGACTTTACGGGCGAACTCAGCATTCTCGGACAAGAAGCCGTAGCCTGGATGTATCATCTGGACTCCATGCTCTTTAGCGATCTTGATGATCTCGTCCTGAGCAAGGTATGCTTGCACAGGCGTGTATTCTCCGCGTTTGCCGATCACATAAGCTTCGTCAGCTTTCTGTCTGTGCATGCCCATTCGGTCTTCGTAGCTGTAGATAGCTACAGTTTGGAGGGACAATTCGTGGGCGGTACGGAAGATACGGATAGGGATTTCTCCTCGGTTGGCTACCATGATCTTGTTGAGTTGCATGATGGTAGAATTAGCTCTAAGACGGTGATGTACCATGTGCTCAAGAGGATTGTGATCCTCATGAGGAGTGGCGGTGTCATCTGTAGCCATGGTCGCTGTCGCTCACAGGTCGAGCAACAAGTGGCTTCGGCGGAGGGGTCGAAGCTGCAATCAGGAGCAACTACGAGTGTTGAGTGTCACAATGCAAAAGCGAGTGATGGTAAGCTATAGATGAAAGCTTCACGACAAGGAGCAAGAGAGGGAAACGAGTTATGTCAGAAGCTGATCTGTTGACTATTGACAGTCTAGTCGCCAAAAAGTTAGTGAGGGCACGCAATGATGCAAGGTACTCTCGTTGGAGCTGATAACGACCCGGAGCTACCTATAGTACCTATCGCCCCGGTCTATCGACAGCGCATTAATTATTGTTGGTCAAGGCAGGTAATCACCCCACCGGTTTCTCCCTCGTTGTTGCCTGACCTAGCCCTCGGCCTTCACCTCGACGACGGCATTATGTCTGCTCCTTTCGACCGCTTACTGGCGGTTTGCGGTCTACCTCCCCCGCATAGATTCGGAAGTTCATCGAGTACAACAGATTGTATGGGAGTTTCCGGAAATCGTCGTCCCTGGCGGCATATGCTCGGTACGGTCTCGAGGCCTAGCGGCGTGACTAGCCTGTCGCCGCACGGACGTCCCTTTGCCGTGACCGAACATGCCAGATGGCTTTTGAGTTTTGCAGCGCTTAGCAAGCTACATTCGTGAGAGCTGCCGCTGGGCATGTTCGTACAACAGGTGGACTGTGCACTCAAGCAATTGGGCGTTCCAGACAGAAAGTACTGGGCGGTCTGAGTCGGTTCTCGCAAGAACAACCAGTGTCACTATGAGCGGCTGAGCACCACAGATACATCCCACAAACGCAAGTTTTTATGTTATCATATTTGCTCCTTCAGCCGTAGACGTCCCCGCCGCCAAGCGGATTTGATCAACCGCAAGATCGGTCAAGTCTGATAAGCTGATAAGACCAGAAGTATTATTAGTGATCTGATCAACGAGGTCGATCTGGTGGGCGGACCGCTCTGCGTGAAAGTCTTTTCGCCAATTAATCTCCTGCCGTAGTGGTAAAGATGCGTCTCGCTACAGCTGGAGGGCGAAGAACGCGGTATATATGCGATGCTGGCTTGCTGGCTGCATCAAAATGAAACACACACGTTACATCCCACCCTTACCATGAGCCAAAGGCCTGAGAGCAGTTGAATCTCAAGAGCTACCATGGTTTCAATCTTCGCCATCGTCACGACCCTTTACTGTGTCATAGCGATACTATGCTCCTAACGCCAGCATACTGTTCACCAAAGAAACACAATAGTCAAGGATGACAGTGTCATGAGCACACAGAACAAACCTTAGTCTTGGGGCACACAATTTTATTCAATGTCTTCGCCATGTAAATAACGGACATCGTACACCCGACGACGGTGGCATTCTGCCGTGCACTCTGCTGCCAGCCAGTTGCCATTCTGCGTCCACGTTATGGATACAGCGTTCGAGGGAGGAAATCACGACCGCCGTACTTAGGGTATTTGGCGCACTTGGCACTCATAGACGACTACCGGTCAATAATGTACAACAACGAGCATCCTACTCTGTGGGGCTTCGCATTCCACCTGGCGGAAGTGTCGGATGAAGCAAGAGCAACTAGGTTCACAGACAGAGGACAGTGATAATGATAAATCTGCCATGGTAACGACGAAAAATGGACAGCGTCGACCATAAAGGAGGGGCAACTCGGTAGCGATGGCAGAAAGGCAACTCAACTTTCACAATGCAGGATCAATGGCGAGGCCGAGGCCGAGAGCAAGAATGGTACAATGGGATTGCGGTCCAACCGCCAATACGACTCCTGCAAAAAGAAATTTTGTATGATACTGAAGCAAGCTCATCTACAAGAGCCTGTACATATTAGCTGTGATCTAAAAGTACAGCTACACCGTGCATATCTCTATGACCCCCAAAAGGCAAGTCCAGTCGTGATTTGTCGATATGGTGACGTCAACTTTAGCCATCCACACATGCCGCTGGAGTTGAAAAGAGATCATGTTATATTCCTCCAGGGCTAACAACACGCACCCTTTGCATGAGTGCGACCACCCATTGTTGCAGCCACCAACGCCGGTTTTGCCCATCATTACATACCTCCTCCCCATCGATACCCATTCACAGTAAAGACATCACATTCGAGGCAGGTCGAGAAGCTGGGATATTTCCATCATGCAACGAAATCAAGTCTGACGGTGCATCTCCCTAGAATGCACGAGGGAATCCCGTCGGCTGAGGTGTGATGCCATTTGTCTGTCCGTAGGGTGCTGGAGAAGGCGTTGAACCGCCTGGGCCTTGGGTGAGCATGAGTCTGCCTCCACCAAGAATAGGCGTGCTGTCCTCGTCCTTGGTTTGCGCAGCCTCGCGGGCTTTCCGCTCGTCATTGTCCTTCTTTAGCTCGGTGATAGTGGCAGCTTGCTGGCTCATATAGCTGATCATGAATGGCATAGTGTAGTCGTTGAGGCCATGTCGCCAGGAGATCTCCATAACGACATGCAGAGGAAGTAGGTCGTAGCAGGCGTAGAGCATGCCAACATAGCATTCTCGGCTGCCAATGTCGACAAACTGCGATAGATTAGCTTATGCATAGCGAGTTGAAGGGCGGCTAGACTTACATATCTGGTGAGTTCTTCAACGACTTGAGGCTTACCGGACATTGCCGCAGTCTCAATGGCGTCCTTGAAGAGTTTGTCCTGTTTGGATAGGGCGATTGACTTATCCCATCTCTTCGTCTTTCGATAGATCTGTGCCGCAATCTGGCGGAAAAAGACAAGTTCATGCTTCTCAAGCCGCTGAGCAAGCTCGACGGCATCAAAATTGTCATGGTTCTCAACTGAATCCCGGAGTGTCTTGTAGTCCTCCTCTTCGATAAGGAGATCGTGGATGGCGTTGTTGACGACACGCTTGTTCTGATTCTGGACGTTGAGCAAGAATGGCTTGATGACTGGGATGTTGTCAGACTTCTCGAACATGCGCACCACTCGGTTGACGTCAACCCGCGGAGTAAGAGCTTGCAGCAAGTCGGTCAACAGTAGTGGCTGCTCCTGCAAGTAGTGGTTGAGAGCTCGGTAATAGATCTCAAGGTTGGCAACCTTGACAACGATGTCCTTGAACGAGTGGTGCTCCCAAGCATCGGCAGCACGTTCCATCATGGCCAGCGCCGCGTTGTCCCACTCGTCGTAGTGGCAGTAGAGGAAGATCAGCTCCGGCCATAGGTGTGCTTCCTCACAGGCCCGAATCATCTTCGGAATGTTGATTCGAGACCAGAAAAGCTTCAGATGTTCCATAACCTGATCTGGGTGGTATTTCGAGAGGGCGATACCGAGCTCTGTGAACATGCCCATGTGTGCCCGCTCCAGGCCAAGACCAGCCTGCAGCAGAGCAATGAGTTCCTCGAAGTATCCTTCCCGCTCGTATTGCTTAACAAGGTCTTGGAGCTCTTCAGCGTGGACGATGAGATTGAGACCACAGATTTGAGCAAGCTTGAACTCCTTCTTTTCAACGCAAGCCGCGTTGACCTCCTTCCAAACCCTGACGCTATTCGCTCGTCGTGCACAGTCAACAGCAGCCTGGTACTCGCCAAGGTGCACAAGCGTTGTGGCAAGCTTGGCCCAGTTCGAGATGCTCGTGTAGAAAATCTTTGCAGCTTGATGGTAGCCTTCCTCATATGCTTTGTCACCGGAGACCTCGACATCTGCAACGTTTGGAGATCGGAGGAAGTCCTCAAGCTCTGGAAGTTGATCAAGTCTGGCGTAGGCAAAGGCCAAGGCAGTGTCGACAGCAGGCTCTCTTTGTGTCTTTCGCGCCATCTTCAAGTAATTTACAAGGTCCTCATCCTTGCCAGCATGGGTAGCAGTCTCGATGACCTCGTTGTAGTTCGAGGGATCGTTGGCCTTGATGTAGGACTCGATAGAGTCCGTGACTCGTAGTCCGTCGAGCTGTGCCTTGGCGACCTTACTCCAGACTTCCGGAAGATCGACGCGCTCGGCATAATCTTGAGCTCTGTCGATACTCACTATGTGATCGACAAGGACATTCGTCGCAGCAGCGTGATTATCGACCTTCTTGTAGATCTCGAATGCCTCTTCATACAGACCCTGCTCGATACACATTGATGCGATCTCTTCCACACTGTACTCGTTCAGTTGCTGGATGTAGTCCATGAGCTTACCCTTGTCCGCCTTAGCAGCAGTGAGCATCAGCAAGTTCTGCAGGTTAGCATTGTCGCTGAAAGGCGATGGCTCAAGAATGATCTTCTCAAGAAGCTCGATGAGCTCGCCGGGCATGTCTGCATCTAGGAAAGCCTTGACAGCGATAGAGACTTTGTCAGGCTCCGTCGATTCTGGCACAGCTGTGGCCGTAACCTGGTCCACCAGCGACCTTCGATAGACGTTGTTGCCGTTGAGGACGAATGACCATACTTCAGGGTCGGCGCGCTCGAGTAGGTATCGAGCTTGAGCTCTGAACATCGAGTTCTCGTTGGTAATGTTGATGAGCTCGAGATCGTTCTGACCCTTGCGGTATGCAATATATGCAAGGTTAGGGTCTCGCTTTTCGCAGTACTTACCCACCGATAGTGTGTCATAGAGGTCATTCTCCTTCAAGAAACTCTCGGGGTTGTGGTTACTGTCAATGTAGATCTTGGCAAGAGCGTTGTATACAGCGGGCTGCTCGTTGCCGGCCTGCAAAGTGCTTTCCAAGAATGGTAGCAGAATTTTGAGTCGGTTCTGGTTCTCGACCTCTTGAACGAGCTCGTCCATGGGTACAGCATTGGCATCGACGGAAGATAGCAAATTCTTGATGACACTCTCTTCACAATCAAGTGCGAGCAAAGCGCCCACTACAGCGGGAGCTCGAGCAGGGTTGACTCGCTGTACGTACACCTCGATCGACTTGAAATGCTGATTTCGGTAGAGGTAATTGACCAGGTCTTTGACAAAGTTGAACCGATCACAGACAATGATCAACGGCAACTGCTCAGACAATCGAGCCTCAATGAGGAAGTTCTTTACCTTCTCCGCATTGAAAAAGTTGTTTTCTCGGCAAATCCGCTCGACTTCTGGGAACTGTTGCATGGTAACGGCGGCCTCCAGGTATTTGAAGACGACATCAGGGTCTTCACTCAGGTTCACGATACTACCAAGATAATAGTAGAGACCCTCCGCAGTTCGATATCGTTCGAAAAGCTGGATCAGATTGTTGGGGCCCAAGAGATCAGAGAACTTCGTGGCGATTTGCAGCACGGCTTGCAGATTTTGTCGGATGTTTGACTTCAGCATGGCATCCATGCAGTCAAGCGATTGCTCGACAGACATCTTACCAAAATACTGTTGGAGCCAGTCGGGCTTGAGTTTGTCGGTCTGCACGATGATACGCTTGATCGAAGCAGTATCCTCGGTGTTCTCGAGCGCCCGCTCCAGAAGACCGGCTTGTTCACATAGTCTTGAGATTCGCGCTCTGTCGTAGTGGGAGAACATTTCGTTGCCCAGGATGGCGTCTGCGACCTGAGGAGCATTCATAAGGTTCATCTCGAGAAGTCTGGTTTGCATGTCTCCCTGCTCAGGCTGGTTGTCCTTGAGCGCGTCAAGCAAGAATGCAGTAGCCTGCTGGATCATGTTCTGAGACATGAAGATATCCACAACTCTGTTGACATCGACCAGAGGACCTCCTGGGTTGTTGGCAAGTGCACTAGCGAATTCGGCGCCCTTGTCTGGGTTCGTTCTAACGAGGTGCTGGAGGAGAGATGAGAAGTCTGGTTGGTATCCTGTTTGCTGGGAATATGGCAGAATCTCCTCAATGCGACCTGTCTCAGCAAGTGCTGCTACTGTCTTGGAGGGCACGTTGGCTTCTCGGTAGATTCTGAGCGCCATCTCAGTGTCATATGGCCGGACGATGTCACCGAGCTCTTCAGAAGATTCGAGCTTGCCCTCGCCCATCCACTTGTCGAGGAGGTTCTTTCGATTTTGCTGAAGGACCGGCTTGATCAGCTCGACACTTTCAAAGCGGTTTAGACGGCCTTTGTCAAGCAGCATTCCGAAGTACTGGAGGATGACGGAGAGACCTCCACCAGTGGCCGTCACGTTCTTGAAGCGATTGATGGTCTCGGCAGTTCTCAGGAAGCCCCGTGGAGAGTTTGCAGCGACTCTAGCAGCCTCCTGATAGTTGCCTTGAGTGAAGAGTTGCTCAAATTGACTCTTGTAGAGATCGTCTGCTCCAGGGAGACCAGCTCGAGAAGCAAGCTTGACGGCAAGGCCGGTGTTGGCATTTTGCAGAAGATACTGGATGACAGTTGTGTCATCGACGGTTACCGAGAGCACCTGACCTTTTCTGTTGATACCGACGATACCGGTACCGTCAGAGTCTCCTGCTGTGGTGAAGATGGTCTCGCTTGAAATACGGTTCATGAAGATGCAGGTGCCTGACTCGAGGTCGTAAAGGTGGATGAAGCCATATTTGGTGACCATGTATATTATGCTGTAGCGGGAAGAGATTTGCATGGCGACTGGGAAATCATTGACGGCCTCTGGGGGGAAATAGATGTCCATGGCCTTCTTGGCGTATCGCGCGTTGGAAGGGTTCGGGTCGATCTCGACAATGTGTAGCTTAGCACCAGCTGCAGTACGTACGGAGAAGGTGAAGAGCTTGTATGGAGCTGGCTGGCCTTCAACGTCGAGAGTGCCAAAGGCTGCAGCATGACCTTCGATGTTTTGAGAGATTCCTCGATCTTTGGAGTATAGCTGCATTGTCCCGGCCACTCGACCCTCCTTTTGTGAGATGCCAACGACAACCATCCACTTTTCATCTTGGTTCACTCGGTAGTTGATGATCTGGCAGCCAGCAAGGTTGGGATTGCGCTCGAACATCTTGACAGGCACGGATTGGGACTCATCGAATACGTTCCAGTGGTAGACGGAGGTTTCGGTGACGAGACCGAGGCTTGTCTCGCTGAACCACTTCCAGAAGACCACATCCTCGTTCATGACCGTAGACTTCAGCTTCGTCTTGGTGCCCAAGTTGAAGACCTGGATGGTTCGCTGCTGGGCTTTGAGGGCCAGGATTTCCTGGCTCCAGTGCATGATAGCGCTGTCGGCGCTGATGGCTCTTCTGGTGACCTCGTTGCCATTCTTCAGGTTTACTATTATGACTTGGGGCTTATCATCGTCATTGAGCTTCTGCCGGACGCAGACAAAGTAGTCGGATTCTAATGTCTTCGCAGGGTCAGCTGGGAGGGTGAAGCGAGGGAGGGATCGACTTACACAAGAATTAAAGCCTATGGATGATTGCTGGATATGGCGTTAGTTTGAGGCCAGGATGGTGCTGCGTGAACGAGCGCGCACACAGCTCGACTTACAGCAATGTCATGTTTCGTCAACTAGAAGAGGATGTTAGCTCGGAAGCACAGCAGACAGAGCGCAAGACTGACGTTCGTGATCTCTTGGAACTTGATGGGCAGAACATTTCCAGATCCTGCCATGGTTGCAGCGGCCCCTTCGGCCTCATACACAACAATTCGTTACTCGTGGAATGGACGTAAAGGAGTGCGAGAAACGAAGGCTAGCGCTCAGGTATTGCGCGATTGAAGAGAGGAAGCTAGGATGTATTACTGCGAAGAAAAGCAGAATGCGATGGATGTGGGAAAGGTGAAGCCTGAGCTGGAGAGAGCAAGTTCCAAGTTGCTTGGGCTGTTTGCTGGAGTGCTCCAGGAGTACGGAGGAATCGCGACGCCTGCGTGAGGCTGCACTAACACGTCAAGCCAAGGAGGCCACTATTCTGCAGACCACCACAGCAACTTAGCCGAGATATCCTCTAATTCCGGGGTGACGAACACTGGACGCACGTAGCTACACCACTTGGATCAGGGCGCTGTTTATTTCGGTCACGAGCTCATCAGCTTCAGTCTACATTGTTACGTGGTTCACGACTTGCTTCGAGTCTTATTGATTGTAAAACTACAGCACCAAAAGGTGCATCTCTCATAAAGATTTATTGACGTCGACACCAAAGCTTATCTTAGAAATCGTCATTGTGCAGCACTAGCCAACCTCAGCTTCCTCATACATTGCTTCACATGATAATTAGAGCGAAGTAGAGCGTGCGGCAAACCTTTGACAAGCCAATTAGCTCCTCCCCTGCTCGTCGCAAATGCATAGGGCCCTCGTAAACAGCCAGGCAATCTCGAAGATAACAGCCACAAGCAACAGAACAGCCTTCCGCACATATTCCTCGGAAGCTCCCAAGGAAGCCCCCAAGCACACATCCCCAGAGACCCCTCCCAAACAGAGCACTCATCGGCCAGGAGGACTGAGCGAGCCGCTTCCTATCATCCCCTTCGCTCTGATCCTTGCAGCAACGAGTGGCCTGTACATGCTTATCGTCAAGAGAAAGGCACAAGCAGCAGAAGCAAACGTATCGCAACCCACCACTGCCCGCTACCGACGAAACGCATAAACAACAAACACCATGCCTGCCGTCCCTCAGATAGACCCTACCTCAGGTGCCGCTCCCGAAGTGCAACCTTCCATCCCCCTCGCTTCCTCAAACGTCACACCAGCCTTCGATCCAGCCAAGGTCACCGTCGTTTACATCCTAGGCGGCCCAGGTTCAGGCAAGGGGACGCAGTCGACTCACTTGGTCCAGGACTACGGCTTCAAGCATTTGTCGGCTGGCGATCTACTGCGCGAAGAGCAGGACCGCCAAGGCAGCGAATATGGCCAGATGATCAAAGACTACATCAAGGACGGGAAGATCGTGCCCATGGAAGTCACTGTAACATTGCTGAAGAACGCCATGCAAGCAGAGCTGGATTCGGGCAAGAAGAACCGCTTCTTGATTGATGGTTTCCCCCGGAAGATGGATCAGGCAGTCTACTTCGAGCAGAGCGTGTGCCCGTCGCAGTGTACAATCTTTTTGGATTGTCCAGAAGACGTCATGCAGAAAAGGCTGCTGAATAGAGGCAAGACCAGTGGCAGATCAGACGACAACGAGGAGAGCATCAAAAAGCGCTTCAGGACCTTTATCGAGGCGAGCATGCCAGTCGTCGACATGTTTGAGCAAGAGGACAAAGTCGTCAAGGCCGATGCCACTGGTAGCGAGAACGATGTATATGAAAGACTGGTCGGGCAATTGGCACAGAGAGGCATTCACCCCGTGAGATAGGCGAGCATACGAAAACTGCCCGTTGGTCTTCCATCAGCCCTCCTATGCATAGTCTCTCAGCAAACCCCAGTACTACCTGCGGACCTGGGCACACTGCTCACAAAACCGTTGGGATGTCTCGAATGCAAAGCCTGTATTGTTGACTAGATCTCATACACGTTTCTTACTTCAAGTTTAGATGTTACACTCACGCTGGACGCTTCAGCACAGCTGCATATCCTAAGTTTCGATTCTTCTTGAGTAGGGAGTCCATGTACGGCAAGCCGCACCACTAGAAGCACGGGCCTGCAGCGACAGTACGGATGCGCCATCAGCTTGGACGATGAGATCGCATGAAAAAAGCTAAAAGTGACATACTCGACGGTTTGACACTCTAATCTACCCACTTCTTTTGTCCATCAATGCTGTTGAGGTCGTGGCTTTGCAAGCAGATATATCTTGTGGATAGATATCCCGCTAACGAGAACGCGCTCGTGACGCGACAGAAGTAGCGCACTGCACCTTCCACATCCGTCTCGTGCCATTCTACTTTCCGAGCGATACTGTTCAATGCATCTGAGCCTGAAATTCTTTGCTTCCGTGGGCTGTACCTTGGCTAAGCAATTTTCGAGCAAGCTCGTTTCTCATTTTTTCTAGCTGGCCAGCCGGTGCTTAACCTGTCGGGCGGCAGACAGTCACTGCGCTGCCCTTCACAAACGTTGACTTTCAGTCAGGACACCCGAACCCAACAATTGAGACAACCCACACCCGCCAGGTATGAACCTTAGAATGCACTCGTATAGTCTTCATCCGAGCAATTCTGGATGGGTCATCAGTGAAGGGTGACCGCTGTTCCTAACGAGGTACTCGGTCCTTCGTTTCCCTCAGCCGTGCCAAGAACTTGGGGTAGTGAGTAGAGAGAGGCAAGAGCATCCTCTTGACCTCGAAGATTACATCGTCATTACCCTGTTACCGTATACACACGACAGATGCAAATGTGTGGTTGTCTCATACACCAGAATTCTAACAAGTATTCACTCGATACATATACCAAGGTATGACTTGCTATATCTGCTCCAACCTGCGGCCCGCGACCCTGGACCACATTGAATCGGGTCAGTATGCGACTCTGTTTATCACTGCTAATGAGCTTGCACGATCGGCAGCGTCTATGAGTTGTAACGAATGCCTTCTGCTGTCGAACGCCCTCAATCTGCGGACGAAGCAGTGGGTGAGGCCAGAAAACTCGCAACGTTTGATTCAGTTGAAAGTCGCTGTAGAACAGCCCATGCAGCTGACGTATAGTACAGAAAACGTTTGGCTCCAGATCTACCGCGCACAACCTAACACTGATGGAGGTAATGCTGCCGACCTTCCTGATACAATAGGTTACGCACCTTTGGTGCCGCAGAGTTCGGACTGCGACGAATCCATCAACGTGATACGTTCTTGGCTCGAGGAATGTAGGGGTTCGCACACGTTGTGCAGAGATGACCGCGATCTTGTGCTACCAACCCGTGTTATTGATGTGACGCCAGCTAATATTAAAGGGGACATTGTACGTTTAGTAGAGACGCAAGGAGTCCTCGGCGAGTATGTCGCTCCGAGTTACTGCTGGGGCGATCCCGCCAAACACTCTGTCCTCAAGACAACGCGAGAGGCGCTCCCGCGACACAAAGGTGGCATCCCAATAGTCAGTCTTCCACAAACGCTCAAGGATGCGGTCACGCTGACCCGGATTCTACAATTCAAATACCTTTGGGTGGATGCTCTGTGCATAGTCCAGGATGACGAAGCGGACTGGGCTCGTGAAGCCGGCCGGATGAAAGATGTATACTCAGGCTCAGCGCTGACTATCGTGGCCAGTCGAGCCGAAGGCAATTCCAAAGGAGTCTTTGGCAAGCAGAGTTATCATGCCTCCATACCGATTGCATACAAGACGGCACGTGTCAACGTCAGCGACGATTATGCACGGGACCATGGAAACGATGTGCTTGCACAAGACCGTGACGACATCGACCCTATCAACAAGCGCGCCTAGACGTTCCAAGAAGCCGTCCTGTCCCCTCGAGCAGTATATTTCACATCACAGGAGCTACGGTGGGAGTGTAATTCATGTCGTCGTTGCCAATGTGGCAGACTAGACAAGCAATTTCCACAAAAGTTCGACCGCGAAGAATCAGAGTACGAAGGTTATCGCCTGTGGCGTCTCGACGACTTCTTCCCCAACGAATCTGTCCGAGCAGCGTACGACCAATGGGCCTATATCTATATGATCTATACGACTCGTTCCCTATCCCATGAAGGAGACCGACTCGTTGCACTTTCAGGCCTGGCGCAACGGTTTGCAACCATCATGGCGACAAAATGGGGCCAGAAGGAGCAGTATCTCGCTGGTCTCTGGTCAGCCTCCCTGCCGGCTGACTTGCTCTGGTTCGTCGAGCTTAAGAAGTTTTCTGTAGTGAAAGGTCGACGACACGAGCGACCAACGGCGTGGAGAGCCCCAAGCTGGAGCTGGGCTTCAATGGAAGCACCTGTTAACCGACGCTTCCACGGAGATCTAAAAAGCTCGGCGGCCATCCTAGAGGCATCAACGGAACCGCTAGGACACGATCCGTTCGGACAGGTCAAAAGTGGTTACCTCAAGATTCAAGCTCCTTTGCTGCACGATGTGGTCTTCGACCGCAACGCTAACGGAGCCTGGACGAGTAGATTTGACCATGTCAGATACAAAGAATACGAGTTGCGAATCGAATACTTGCAAATCGACGATGATCGTGATGCTGAAACAGACAGCTGGCTGACTGGCGGGAGCCAAACGTTTTCTCTACTGGTGGTAGGGTACACAAAGGGTGGTGACCTGCACGAGGTCCTGGTTCTGGTACCAACACAGAACGGCCTCACGACCTTCGAGCGGGTTGGGGTGGCCAGACTAGGTCCGCATCTACGAGAACCCAGGGAACATGCAGAGGTCATTGGACATGCGCCAGTCCAGGACATCATACTAATCTGACGTGGTCTCGTCGCATACATATGCATTGCTTCTATCCGTCTGGCGGTCATCATCATGCTTCATACTTCATCTCCTCATACCGAGCACATCTGACGTGACAACGGTGAAGCGCATCAATCGACGTCGTCTGCCGAAGGCGCCTCTCCGTCGGCGTCTTGCTTCTTACTGTCTTTACTGCCGTCTTTCGGGACAAGCTCGTCGGCGTTAGTGCCCGCGTTGTCGCCCCCTTCCTGCCTTGCCAATTCTTCCAACTCCTCGCCAAACAGTAACGTAAACAGGACCACACAATACACCTCGCCAGTCTTCATGTTCTTCAATGTATACCGTAGCTCGTGCGTCTTCGTGTCAACATAATTTATAACATTGACGGTGAAGCCCGGCAACTTCAATGCGAAATCGTTGAAGTCCAAGTACCCGTTACCAAAGTCGGACTGGTACAGCCTGCCCTTCTGAAAGGTAAAGTCCTCGAGATGTGGTTTCGTGAGGAAGTACTTCTTTCGCGCGGCCGCATCAGCCGGGAGGCCGGCGTCGTCTCTCTCTTCCTGGCCGTCGCCCTCGGCGCCTTCCTCGACGACCTCCTCGTGGAACGATGTGGCGTTGGGTATTTTCCAGGCGTCCTTCTCGCCCATCTTGTCGTCGTGGACGATCTTGTCGCAGATGCGCAGGTAGTTGAAACTGCTCAGTGCGGGGCCGTAGAGGTACGGCTTGTCGGCGTACATGTCGCCCTCGAGACCGGGGTCGATCCACCACTTAACGAACTTGAAGGCCTGGTTGGTGCCGGGCGGCAGCCGGTCGCGGATCGGACGGTCGAAGTCATTGCCGAAGACCAGGTCGGTGCCGGGGATGTCGACCTTGGGGATGAAGCTGAATGCTATTGAGTACTGGTCGCCCTTGTGCAGCCGGTGGTCGAAGTACGAAGAGGTCTGTGGGGATGACGAGGGGAACCCCGTGAATTTTTTCAAGCGGACGGCCAGGGTTATTATGATGTGTTCGTTCTCAAAGGTAAGCGTCTCGGGACTATTGACTTTGACTACTTGGTGTGTGGAGGAATCGTATGCTGGGCCCGCTGTTACTCGGAGCCGGTACTTGGTGTGGTCCGTGGGCCCCTTCGAGGCTGCTTCTTCTGTCATGTTGGCGCAGTGAGCTTGGAGGGAATAATATCAATGGCAAGGCATGGGTTAGTAGAAGCAGTCACACCCTCTGAACATCAACGCAGACTCGGAAACGTTGAGTTTCTCTGCAAAATGCGCGTGACGTCATGCTGCGGTTTGGTCTGGCCTGTTGTTGCTCAAACTGATTATAGAGACACACTTTCCGTGCCGAGGGATATACAACCTCGTCGCGTTGAGATGGCCATGGCAGCGTTTCTCGCATTGGTCGCTGCAGTTTGGGTGTCACCTCAGAAGATGCATCCGATCATCCAGAAGTCTGATCGCCCATGGTGACGAGACAAGACCGATAAAGTAAGTGGCCTTGTTCACGGGCATACTGCACTCAGCTTTCGTATGGCTGAACGAGCAGTACTCCGTACTTCACCGACCAGTGTTGCCCGTGACAACATGAAAGAGCTACTAGAGGCCGACGACGGGCCTTTTGTGCAGCACGAAGGAGAGCTGTAGGAGCTCTGAAAGGTGACAGAGAGCTTCGGAACTGTCACACAGGGCACGAACAACGAGCATGCAGGGTCAGGGCACAAGAATAAGCATGGAGCTAGCGTAGGGTGTTCGAAAAGGGCACCGGCTGTCCAATCGTGCTAGGCAGTGCAGGCAGGTCTGCAAACGCCGGTGCCATTGGCGGGTCGCTTAAGAAGTGGGCCCTGGTTGGAGTATTGCCTAACGTGGAAGCATAAACAGAAAACGTCAACACGACCGCGCTGTGGCCACATAAACAACAATATTCTCGTTACCGGACTTAGATGTGGTGGTTTCTGCATGTTAGACGCAGTTCTTGCCAAACATCGAGTCCGAATTGACTGACTATCAGGCCAAGCGACTAAGAGAGTCCCGAGGAAACTCATCAAGACTTATCAGCCACGCTTGAGACCGAAGTCCGCGCGACTCCCAAAAAGCGAGCTGGCTCCAGAGGAAACAGGTCGCTGAACCATGGCTTCTATCGATATATCTAATATGGACATGCCAATTGCCCTTCGCAGGTCAAAGCGCAGAAGCAGCGTTCTTTCATCCCCGGCAAAGCCACGCGCCACGTCCGACAGCCACATAATCCCCAAGACACCGGCAACTCGGAAATCAAAGCGAGTACGCTTCTCGGATCCTGGCTTGTTCTCTCCCACGTATCCTACCAGCACCTCTCTCACTCCTGCCTTCAGACGTTCAACCTTGGCTACGCCCAAGCAACGACGACCAGTCACTCCTGCTCGTCCGGCCATTGAAGGCACTGTTCAGTTCACGCCCTTTTCACAAATCCTGGACGAGCGATGCCAGAGAAGAATCAGACGGAATGGGTTGAGCGAGGAGATGAACAGCTACGAGGCAGAGAAGAAGACGAAGACTGCTCTCCAGAACGAGTTGACGGACAAGGAAGCTGAGCTCAAACAACTCAGAGCAGAGCTCGACGCCGCCAAAACATTGCAAATGCAGCCACCAGAGTCGTATCAACCTCCATCATCTTCCCAGCAACGGGTGGACGAAGTCGAAGCTGAACTGGAAGCTCTTCGCCACAGTTTCTCCGCGGTGGACGACGACAACGCCACTCAGATTGACTCCATAGCTTGGGACCACGTTGCTCACCCTCGTGGTCCGAGCAGTGATGGAGGCGACACAATCATGATACACGAAGACGAAGATGCAGAGCCCTTCCCAAGCAGCCATAGGCAACCAAGTCGGAACGTGGCAGACTCAGATGCTGTCACCATGGGTCTCGAGCTCCAAGCAGCACGACATGCAAAGAGTACACTCCTTGGTTCTTTCCGTGACCAGGCTGTGAATATCTCCTTTGACTTCCAGTTCGCCGACACTCCTGGCCGCCAGCCGCAGCCGCAAACCACCCAAGGTACCCCTACCTTCCGTATACCGGAAACACCAAAGAGCTTGTACCACAACGCCAGCAAGCACCTCACAGAAGCAACGAACAGGGCGGAGGAAGCGGAAGTCGCTCTCACAGCTCTCGACATCGAGATCACAAATCTCGGTTTCGGAGACGCCGACAAGGATGACACGATGGCCATGGTGACAGCAATAGCTGACCATTTCCGCTCAGCTCGCATCGAGCTCGAACGTCTCATACCAGGTGAGACGTCCACTGGCTTTGACAATCGGTCCGTGCTCCCGGAGATCCTCAAGAAGACGAAACTCCTCTCCAATAAGCTTCAGGCAAAGGAGCATGAGCTCAAGTCCTCCAAAGACCAACACCACAACCTGAAGAACAACTTCGAGAAAGCAATAATAGCAGCCGAAAGGGCCAACGAACGGATCAAACAACTCGAGTCCACCCTCGACAACACCACCGAGGAAACGTTACACATGCGCATGCGCAGCCAGCAGCTCGAGCGTGACCTCTCCGAGAAAGAAAAAGACGTCACCTCCCTCTCGAATGCGCTCAACAAGTACCGCAGCGACATCAGCCGTCTCGAAACACTAATCACCACCCTCCAGCAAGACTGCGCCAGCACCCACACCGCCACCTCAAGCCACAAGCTCGAAGAGCTCGAAGCCCGTATCGCCGCCGAAACAACCGGCCGCCGCGCCGCAGAGATCAGCGCCGTCCAACGCCTCCAACGCATCAACGAACTCGAGACATCGCTCTCAACGTCCAAGCGCCACGCCGCCGACCTCGAGTCCCAGCTAAGCACGCTCCGCTCCTCAGACCTTGCATCCTCGCAAGAGCACACCGTCGAGCTCCTCAACCTCAACGCGCGCATCGGCGGGCTCGCGACCGCGCTCGCGTCCGCGAACGCTGAAGTCGACAAGTTGAGAGCCGTCAAGGCCCGCCTCGAGGAGCGCGTCAGGTCTGAAGTCGAGCGCGGCGCGCAGGCCGTCGAGGGGCTACAGGAGCAGCTGATCCGGACGGCGATGAAGGGGAATGAAGCCCGAAAGCGCTACGTTAATGGTGCGAAGGTGCGAATCGCGAACTGGGAGATTGATGACGAGAGGGACCGGGAACTCATCAGCAGCGACGGGGCTACGGTGGTCGAGGAGGGGAGCGATGACGGACCGCGAACGCCCGGTAGTGTGGTCAAGTTCGCGGAGTTTGCCGAGGTCGAGACTTTCGAGCGCGACGGTCCTGGTGCTGGTGATGAGGAGGGACGGGAATACGTTGAGGGCGGCGAGCTCGTGGGCAGAGAAGACAGTGGAAGCGGGAGTGTGCCGGGGAGTGTGGAGGTTAATCGGGGGCGAGGTCGCTACAGGAAGGTGCCGAGGCTGGTGAGTTATGACCAGGCGAGCGAAGTGGTAGTGGGTTGGGCATTGGCCAGGAGGCCAACAGTGCCGTGAAGAGAGGGAAGAGGAGGTATGACAGTGGCGTTGGAATGGAGTCTGAGGATGAGTTCGAGGTCTATGAGGATTCACCGGGTGGTGCTGGCGAGGTACGGAATGGGATGATGACGCCTGAGTTGAGTTCCGATGGGGCTGCGGAGGCAGAGAGGGAGATGGTCGATGTCATGCCCTAAGTTAGGCTATTGGATCTACGGGCAATCTAAGGCGCGTGCACGACTGGCGGAGGCTTATCTAAGGAGTAAACAGGTGGGCAGCTGTTGCTCTGAGCATTCTTTTGGACAGATTTTCCTTTTGTTGCAATATCTGCGTAGTATCTTGGTATGAACCTCTTCTGCATGAGAAGTGTTAGCAACAAGCCTAGGGCCTTCCCCGACCGATACTTCGTTGTCCACCTTTCTCCAAGACTCGGCACGAGACATCTCGTGTCTACCCATATTGATGCAGTATTTTGAGACAGGAAATGGCGCCGAATTGCTCGCCTTAATCCTTCAATGGTTTTGGGTTTGTCATTCAGTCTCGGCAAGCTCACGCAGAGCATCTGGCAGAGCATCTGCTATCTTGCGCAGAGCATCTGCTATGTCGTTGTATGGGTTCGCTGGCTCCGGGGCGCGGATAGTAGGTCTATACAAGTCAGTACGCTACGAAACAGTTAGATAGAGTAGTAGGAGTAGTAGTAGCTTACTGGTGGGAGTCTGAGGATACCGGTATCGCCGTTGTGATCGTCACTGCGAGGTAGAGTGCAAAGATACTGATTCTGAACTGCATGATGGTGGGTGTGAATAGAGAGGTTGTGACCGTGGGATTAAAGAATGCTAAAATTATGACAGGGTCCATGAATGTGTAGCGAGTATGAACAACACTGTGTGTGGGAGAAACAATGGCTTGACTTGGTCACAGGCTCTTTTGTGGTTGACTCTAACACCACTGGCACCTGCCAATTCCAAAACGTTATCTAGACAACGCTACTGAAAATCTGTTCTTCTATCGTGCTTCCTATTAGTACACTTCCAGAGCCGTTCAGCTCCTGCCTCTGGAATACAAGCGCTGCGTCTGTCCCAGGTAACGTTGTAGGTAGTTTGTGTGCGTTACCATAGTATGGGAGTCTGTGGGGCTCGTGTGAAGGTGCTGAGCTCTGTTCTTAGGATGTTCGTGTCTTCGTGTCTTCATATCTTCGTACCTGCGCGACGCTCTATTCCATCCCGTTGTCAGCCGCGAGCATCGTCCGGCGACTCCCGCCCCACGAGCCGCCAAATCTTGTCCATCAATTGTGGTATTCTGAACGGCTTCGTGACGATATCGTCGACGCCTGCTTCTCTCTGTTCGTTGCCCTGCTCAACTCTCACGTTGGCCGATATGGATATAATAGGCAACCGGTGGTGCTGTCGTATCTTGTGACAGTGCTGTTGTTGTGGCGGTACTCGGCGGATGGAACCTTGGCCCTCGAGCTCGCGTATGGCTCTTGTGCAAGCCAGACCATCCATGACTGGCATTTCAATGTCCATTAGTATGACGTCCAAAGAGATGTCAGAAGAGGTGGCCGCGCTAGTAGCCACGTTAGTCCCTTCGGACTCTTCTTGCGCACTTTCATGCCATAGTTTGGTAGTCTTAAGGAAGTCTAGAGCCTCTACTCCATGACCTGCAGCAAAAACCTTGCAACCCAATCTCTTTAGCTGCTTGCTGAGTACTTTCTGATTAACCGTGTTGTCCTGTCAGTATTAGTTAGATCTCATCTTGACACTATGCTTTCACGAGATGGTCGAGACTTACCTCAACGATCAGAACGGTTGGCTGCCATTCAGCCTGGACTGTTTTCGATCGAAACGAGACAGAAATATCATTCAATTTCTGGTCAACGTTCAAATTGTCTTCAACCCTCGGATCCGGATTTAGAGCCCTTATCGGTGGCGATTGTCGTGGCATCAAAGCCGGCGCAGACGTTGATGACAAAGATCTTTCAGGGGGACTTGCTCGTCGTGTCTGAATGTAGAATGCAAATGTCGATCCTTTACCCGCTTCCGAAGCCACGCCTATCTCCCCACCTTGTAGTTCCGTCAGTTGCCTCGAGACGAACAGGCCTAGTCCAGCAGTTCCGTATTCGACGTGTGTCTTCGGAGAAGCCTGAGAGAAGCGATGAAAAAGTCTCTCTTGATCTTCGTGACCAACCCCCTTTCCTGTATCTTGAATTGAGAATTGCAGGTACACAACCTCGCCGGAACCCCATTCTTCCTCGGCAAGAAAATCATCGGCCACTGAACGAGAAGCCGGAATGTAGATTGCACCTTCATTGGAGCTAGGTACTTCTAACGACGCGCTCATTTCCAGGATCACCTTGCGAGTAGTTTCGGTCCGAGTAAACTTGATTGCATTGCTGATGAGATTGATGAGGATTTGTTTGAGGCGTGACGGGTCCATCATAAGCCATTGGATGTTGAGACTTTCTAGGCTAGCGTCCCGCTGCGTTGTGAACTCCATGTCGGCCTTTTGCGCATCCATCTCGAACATTTTGGCGACTTGTTGCATCACATCAGCTGGTCCAACCTTGACAGGAGTGATTGCCAACAGATCTGAATCCAGTTTTGACAAGGTCAGGACGTCGTCTATGATACACTTTTGATGTGCGCAGCCTGAGAGATATTAGCACCCTGTTGATTCGCAGTTTAGATATACCAACAGGAGATGATAGTCTGAAGACCTTCTAATCCGAGCCCTGCCTCTTCCAGAAGATTGTTTCTCGTCGCGGCCGGCACTTGTTCAGGGGTCGTGGCTTGTAACAGGTTGTTTATCTCGGTGACAGCAGCTAAGGCCGAGTCGGCACATTGTACCATTGCGCTCAAAGGATTTCTCATTTCGTGGGACGTCATGTCGATGAAGTTTTCTTGCTGTCGTTTCGCCTCAAGCGCCTCGTCGAGTCTGATGCGCTGGAGTGTTTCGGCATACTTGAATTCTGAGATGTCAGTCAGGGTCCCGGTGCAGCCAAGGCAACTACCCTCGTCGGTGAATTCGGCGAAGATGCTTGCCAAGACCCAGAATTGTGCCTTCCTGCCATCACAGGCACGCCAGACTCTCCTGGTGCGCATCTCGAGCGAGTGGACCTCTCGGTCCTGGGTTGCTTCGTTGATGAGATTGTAAAAATTGCTCACATCCTCTTCAAGAAAACCTGCACTGATATCAACGCCTCCGAACGGCTTTTTCACCGTGGCAGTCATCTCGAACCAACGAGCATTGCAATAAGTCATCCTTTTCTTCGCTTCAAAATTGAAGATGGCAATTGGAGCCACAGTTGCGAAGCGTATAAACCTCTCTTCAGACGTTCTGGCTCGCTCCTGAGCTTCTGCACGAGCATGGGCTATCTGCTCGTTCAACTTCTGGTTATTGATATCCGTGGTGCAGCCAGAGATACTACTTAGCTTGCCACTCTCGTCATATAGTGGCAAGCAAGCGGAAAGCACCCACTGAGCACCAAGTGCTTCGGCAGTTGGGGAATTGATGTGCTTCCACCTCATCTCAAATGTAGTTGGTTTGCCTTCAAGCAGCTGTTTCCACGCGTCCATGACAGCCTGTATGTCATCAGGGTGACAAAGGTCCAAGAAACACATTTCAGTGTATGCCTGTTGAGTGCCTGTATGGCCGCTCAGTGCGTACCATGATTTGTTTGCAGTTATAAGGCCACCTTCCAAGTCAAACTCGAAGAAGCCTACGTCTAACATATCCACTGATCGATGAAGGCTGTCAAGGGCTGCGGGCGCGCTGCCCAGACTCGATAGGCCACTAGGCTGGGCATCGGTAAGATCTCTGCCGGACTTCTCATCGCTGACTGAAGAACCTATGCTAGACCCTTTCGTCGCGAGATCCCGAGATGAAAGGGATGACTGACATTTTGTCGTCGAGGTGAGATGTTGAGGTATACTAACCACAACACTATCCAGGGCTGAGCCTGAGGTTGCAACACTGACCACTTTAAATCTGGCTTCAAATATGAAGCAGGTCCAGAACAGGTCTCCTAGAAGGTACTCATTCGAGGTTGGATGTGGAGATCTGAGCCAATGTATGAAGCCCGGTTCAACTATTTGTCCACTGGTGATCGATCGCATTAGAACGCCATACCGATCTGTGAATGCAGCATTTGCAAACTCCAACGGGACACCCCTAGCATACTTCGTGTCTGATACATCTATGACGAGTGTGGGTCTTGGGTCACCAGAAAAGACATCGATGAGATTACACTGTGCTTCTTTCAATGTCGTCGAAGATTCCAGTGCCATGTCTCTTGCGTTTCCAGGGAGCACTCAGATACCAAGTTCATCTTTACCTGGCCTGACACCGTCTCAGCTCAAAAGAACAATCGCATTGTTGGAAATCGTCCTTTGGCACAGTCGAAGAGCCAAGCGATTTTGGACGGACTGAGCAACAAGAGGAGGTATGATGAATTTTAAGACAGGAGTATAGGCATCGCCCTGCCGAACGCCACAGTAGCTACAATAAAAGACGTTGATCTGCCCCCTCAACAATGTATTGGCGATTGGTTCGTACAGAGTTCCGAGAACAGGTATTCTGCATAAGGTTTGTTATGTGATGTCTGGACCACAGGAAGGCCTGATTGGAAAGGTAATCCCGTGGCGGAAAAGAATATCCGCAACTTTGATGGGAAGGGTCCACCCTGTTCGAGTGACGAGATCGGCTCACGTGCTACACTAATCTCGAAACTGTATATGACGACACATGTACAGCACCGGATTAGACAGACCGTCGCATCTAGGGCTGGCGCTGATATCCCTGTGTCAGAAAGCTGGTTTGAAGGCATGTGCCCATCGCCTGAGCGAGCAAAGCACCATAAATAATCCGTCCTAGCGACTCAGACAACGGACGGGCACAAGATCCCGTGCGTCTTCAACACTTGGCGTGTCATAGCTGTGAAAATTGTTCTCGCCCGCTAACATCCAGACATCGTGCTTGTGTCGTCCTCAATACAGATTGGATCATCAAGCCTGTTTCCAGTCTTGACGAACGACGGTATCTGCGAAAGACTTGTCTCTTCAACCTTCAGAGTGGTAGGCATTGGCCTGAACAGCGGGTTCTCATGGTTCACAGATGCTTCCCACCAGCTCTCCTTATTCTGGACGAGACAACCTTCATTCTTGGCTTTATCAGAACTCACGATACCACTCTCAAGCTCCGGTGTAGTCTCTCGAGTTCCTTCTGCTTCGAGTGACCGAGCCGAAGGATCCTCCATCGCTGAGACCTCCGCATCGATAGCTGCCATTCTTACAAGAAACTCGCGCTGCAACCTCTGCATTTTAACGAAAAGCTCCTTGTTCTCGAGCTCACCATTTGTTGCTTGTGTTATCGTCTCCCTCATATGCACTGCCAATTTTCTTCTCTTTGCAATAGTAAGGGGTTTTAGGCTCTTCTGTTTCATATCATTGCGAGCATTCGTCTGTTTCGAAGCTGCAACTGCTATTTCCATCACCTCTTCGGGTAGATCGACGATCTGAGCGAGTGCAAGTCCATAAAATTTCTGTTCTTCACAGCCGTCAGACACCCTGTATCTCATCCTCATTCTGCTGAAGTCGGGGTCTATATCAACTCCCATATGCATGTTGTAAACCCCAGCACGTTCGGCGAGAATCCGGGGTAGATCGCGAAAATGTGTGACGAACCACACATAGGCTTTGCTTTGGATAAGTGCCTCAGAGATGGCGATAGCAACAGCCAGACCATCTGTTGTGCTTGTGCCTCGGCCGAGCTCGTCCACAATCACGAGCGACTGTGGCTCAATGTTGCGAAGCATAAACGCCATCTCACGCATTTCTGATGCGAAGGTCGAGACATTGGCTTCAATACAGTCGTCTGTTGCTACACGAGCAAAGAGCTGACGCATGACCGGGAAGGAGGCGTACTCGGCCGGGATGAAGCTGCCAATTTGTGCCATGATGGTCATCAGAGCAATGCTGCGAATGTAGGTGGATTTACCGGACATGTTACAGCCTGTAACGACCTGGAAACGTTTGTGGTGTTGGGTCGCATATACGTCGTTCGGTACGTATTTCTCTTTCTGAATCCTCTCGCGTATTGGGTGTCTACCAGTCTTGATGGCTAAAGCTTCCGTCGAAATGTCGGGTTGAACGTATGTCAGAGTCGTAACAAGATGAGCGAAAGAAGCCAGAAGGTCGAGTAAAGCTAAGCTTTCGCTAATCTTGAAGAGAGGATGAATGTTCGTGCGGACTGCGGCAATGAGTTCCTGAATACTGCTATCACTCATGGCAATAATCTCGTTGTGGGCATCCTTGATCTTTTGGTTGTATTTGATCAAGTCTAGCGTCTGGCATTCGATCGTTTTGCCTTTGCGGAAGTGGTTGACGAAGACATCCGGTAGGTCTTTACCGGATTCGAGCTCGTTCGCCTTGATCTGGATGTAGAATTGACGAGCGGTATCATACTTCAGCTGAAGCGGTATCCCATGTTGCTCTGTTCACTTAGCAAACACACTTGTGGACCAGTGTGGCTGCGCTTACCTTGCAGCTGCTCAATCAATTCTCTGGAATCGTTAATGAACTCATTGTAAGATTGACGTGCAACATCGAGGAAACCGTTCGTGCCAGCCTGCGTCAGTTAGCCCAGCCTTCTTTCTGGAAGTCGGGACTTGTACCCGAATCGCGAAAACACGATGGTTCCTCAGATCAGTTGCGTTCTGTGAATATAAGACATCAGGACTGAGCGCATACTCCATCAGGTCTTGCACTTCGGCGTAATTGACAGGGTCGCATAGCTTCTCGTGATTAGCATGCGACTAGAATTGCAGCTGCACTGATATTTATACTTCTCTAATCTTCTGCAGCTCGTCGCTAGAGACTCCCGCCAGGCCTTGCCAGATTGGCTTGATCGAATCAACGAAGGATTTCAGCATGAGGACATTATTAACAGATTGCTCCATGTATTGAAAGTCCAGTCTCTTCGGTAATAAAACAAGCTTTGCAGGTCAGTCTCTTCCCTCTCGTCATCTCGCCACGTACATTGGCAAGTGCTCGATCCGTGTCCACCATCTGTTTCAGTTCTGAACAGAGATCAGACCAATACCAGACCTCGCGCAGAATGCCGCTTACCTGCTCTGATACCGAAGAACAGCTCTTCCTTTGTGCTTAGCTCGTTGACTGCGTTCCACCGCTTCTCGATCTTGGCTCTATCTGTCGATGGCTGGAGCACATTGTTCTTGAGCAACCGGGCACCCATCTTGGTGCTTGTCTCGTTGAGCAGACCAAATAGACAGTGCTTCGATTTGGCGTTCTGCATATTCTGCACAAGTTCGAGGTTGGCAATTGTCGATAAGTCAATCATCATGGCCCCTTCGGATGACTCGAACTTGATACGCAAGGACTGTGCCGCAAATGTCCAGCCCAGCCCCAGATCGATGAAACGGAGTACCTACTTTTGTCAGCATCTTGTGACGGCCTACCTCCCTGAAACAAACAGCAGCAAAACAGCAAACAGCGAAATAGTTCCCGGCAAGGGACAGCTTCAGTGCCTCCAGATCATTTGGCAATGCCAACTGTCGAATGTAATCATGACCAAGAGTTTCAGACCAGTATCTTCGATCAATCTCTGTCATGAGTACATTGTTCTTCTCGACCTCGAGATTTTCCCGAATGATCGACAATAGTTTCGAGTTAGTAGCAGTAGATGCGAAGATGATTTCAGTGGGACCAAAGACTTTGAGCTTATGACATGTTCGGGCAAAGGTTTGTGTGTCTGTAAACTGACACAGAACAGCTTCGCAGGTAGATAGATTGACAAAAGCAAGGCCAACACTTGGGGAGATGCCACGGGATTCTGATATCGCACAAAAGATGTCGTTGGCAAAATATCCATAGCTAGTGGACGTAGCAGCAGTTTTAGGCCTTGATCTTCCTGTAACAGGACGAGATGCCGTGCCGGTTCTAGTTTTCGCATTTGATCTAGACATTGTGTCACAGCTTGCATGCGTCGTGAGGAGACAAGAATGGCATAGATTGAATAGAGGTAGTGTCTGGAAGATATGCGCGGCTCCGAGGGAGATGTCACTACAACCTGAGCACGACTTTAGGCAGGTCTGGCGGCCACGTGGGACTTCTAATATCACGTAATAATCATGTGCGATCACGTGACGACGAGCTAATAAACTGTCTATGGACTAGCCCAATCCGTTCTCCTCTTACCTGCCACCACTACCGTATAAGCTCGGCCATATTTGATTGTGTTATCTCTTTTGAATATCATGCAGTCCAACGTAGGGAACACACGTACCTGTAGAGGCGATATCAACTATATTATCATGTCCTGGGCAATCAGGCCTGCCACGTATGATATGGAGTGCACTACTTATGCAACACTAGCTTCCGCTAACTGCTAGCCGGTAAGGTAGTCTGGCATGATATTCTCGTCGATGAGACAGTATAAAAGGGAACGCTGCAAGCCACCTAAAGCTTCTTCATCCGATCCTGAACAGCCTAGAAAAGCACCATGGCGACCATTGACCCAAAATTGACAACAAAAGAAGCCCTCAGAGCCTGGCTCAATGAAGTGCACGGACCTAACGGCACAGAGTCACTCGACGCCAAACGTGTGGTTGAGGACACCTTCACAGACGACATTGAGCTGCGATACTGTAACTACCCACCAGTCACGGGAAAGGAGACAGTTACAGGCTTCTTCGAGATGCAGTACAAAGCACTAGATGGCATGACCCACGAGGTCCCAGAATTCGACTTCATCGCGCCCGACAAGCTGTATCAGCCTGCCAAGGTTGGCTGGTTGGTAAAGGGCGATGATCCTGACAAGGATTGGATTATGATACAGGCTATGTCGGTATTCTGGCTGGCTGAAGAGAACTCAAAGCTCAAGATTCGGAAGGCCGAGATCGTCTTGGATGCGAACGTTGTGATGGAGAGAATGAAGGCGAAGGGTTTGCTGTAGTGACTCGTGCTCTTGGTTTTAGATGCATGGCCATGGATGACCAGGTGTGGTGAAGGATAGAGATGCGACGTCATGAGATACATAGATTTCCCACGTCTTGTACAGAATCCTCAACGTTCGGTTCATGGAACAGAGAGGGTGAAGAGACACGGACGTCGGCAGAAACACTTTACTCTCAGCCAATCACTGCACTTACATCTCTTCTAGACTTGGAATATGGAACAATATTCGGTGATGAAAGCGGACTCGTTCGTCACATACTTGACCGTGCATTGATAGGTCCTCTTACGACTTCGACTTGCGCCTGAATGATGTCTAATCCCCGACATCATTGACTATGGCGACCATGAGAACATGCTTGCTACCGCTCAGCAGGGAGACTATTGGTCCTGTCTTAAAGAGATTTACCAGCGAGAGATGGTGGCGGAGTCGGGGCAGGGAATGCCTGAGTAGCTGGCTCCAGATACGAGATTAGCCCAAACCTGTATCACGATGAACTTGGGCCCGGCAACAATTAAAGACGTCGCGCAAGGTTTCATTCTGCATATTCAACACTTCAGTAGTGTTGCGGACAAAACTCAGAGATTCTAGCGGATAAACTACGTTCTCCCTCACCCGCAATCGCCCATCGTCGTTTTCGCGAAGCCTGATCATCGTTCTTGCACCGATTGAGTTCGCGCGTCTCTTGTATAGCAGCGCCATTCCTCCACTCCGACATCCCTACCCGCCTATATCGACCGCTGACCTTCTTGCTACGGCGCCTCCGTTCGCCGTGCGATTGCTGCACAAACGTGTCATGAATCCGAAGGTTAGAGGGACATTCAGACGGCCTGGTTTCTTACACTGCCCTTGGCACGTTCGCCACATCTTGCTGGTGGCTACCAGGTTTCTTGCGAGCCCACAGGCATGTATCCCTCATTTTCAGACATCTGGCAGAAACTGCCGGCATCGCCGAGGAGAAATGCACATATCTCGGGTGCTAAGATGACGTGGTTGAGTGACGTGTCTGATAGAAATGTTTCAGCAGCGGCTTGCCTTGACAACCGTTGCTGTTCTACCACGAGATCATGGCACGAACAATCTGCCTCGGCCTCGGCCTCGGAACGTATTCCCACGGTGACCGCCACCACCGCGGGGCATCGGAGAGCTAAAGTTACGCTGACCTCCTCGATTGTGGTTGTTCGTGAAGGGGCCGTAGTGGTTTCCCACGTTTGCGAGCGGAGTGCTACCACGTGCAAATGTGCCTCGGTCAAAAGAGTCGGGATCGATCTCTTCAACTGGCACTTGTGGCTTGGGAGCAGTAGTTGCGTTGACCGAGTTAGAAGGAGAATGGACAGCACTACGGCCTCGCATGCTGTTGTTAGGACCACCACGTCCTGAAGAGCCTGGTCGAGGTAGCTCCTTAGTTCGCGGCTTGAAAACAAGCTCTTCGTCCTCGCTGGAGCCTTCGTCGTAGCGGAAAAGAGTTCTTGGTTCGGACTCGTCCTTGAAGCTCAAAGCGCGACCGGAGCTCTTCTTGTGCTGGCCCGGAGTCATTTTCTCTGGTTGCTCAAGCTCGGTGGAAATGCTTGCTCGCAGTTGATGGATCGTCTTGGGCACAACGCTGAAGTCCTTGGCAATCTGAGCAGCATCGGCAGAGTTAGTTAAGAAGATTAGATTCTTATCTGCTGCGCCTTCTTGACTTTCATGTGTATACCATACAACGTAGTTGATCAGCGACTTCAATGTCGGAGGAACTGGTGTTGCGTCGTGCTTGGCCAGCTTGGCAGATCGTACTTCGGGGCTTGTTTTGTTGCTCTGAGGTTCCGATACAACAGGCGAGAGGGGAGGGGTGGAGATGGGTGAGGTCTTGAAGTCGTCGGAAGAAAGGCTCAAATCTTTGATGAGCTTCTCTGGTGAAGTATCCTCCTTTGCTCCTTCTTCGGCGGCATTTGGAACGCTGGTCTCTTTCAAAGTGACCACATTCTCTGACTCGTCCCTTCGAACATTCGAATCGGCATAGTGGCTCTCGACGTCAGCCCACTCTGTGTACTGGTCTTCAAGGCCTTGAATGACAACAGGGCTATGGGAAAGATCGGCAGTCTGATCGAGAAACTTCAAAGCCTTGCGCGCACTCTGACCAAGCTGAGAAGGGTCCTTCTTTAGCAGGTGAAGCCGTTCAAGCGCTACATGTGTCAATACTATGCTCTTGGGGTGTATGCGCATCTCTGTTCTTACTGTAGAGTGGAACCACCAAGTTAACGGTACCTGCCTGTACCCATGGCCCGATCTCGTCGAGGTTCGTAATGAGGGTGGTGTCGTCCACAATACAGTGGAAAGTGATTTGGTTGGACATGTCTATCCGCGTTCTGGGAGTGGGGATTATGTATGTATGAGGGTAGGCTACTGGAACATGGATGCGCGTTTCAGGTCTCCGAGCGGCGATGTGCCACGGCTGTGCATGAGTCAGTCGTAGGCCGCCGAATGGTTTGCCGCATGAAAGAGCAACAAGGTAGAGGACTAGAAGAAGCAAGCAAGCAGGTCGTAGGGGTGCTCACGGGAAGAGGCTGGACTGTTTGTCGTAGCAGTGATGCGCAAATCTGACATCGTGCCTAGTTCAACAGTCGCTCGCATACGGCGACAACATGTGACAAGAGATTGTGAAAGACATTCGATATGTCACAAGATCCGCACAAACTGAGTGTGTCGACGTTTGCGCAAGAAAGTGCAAGCAGTGTTCGTCTACAAAACGAGGACGGCGCTTCTAGTGTGGAGAAGTGGAGGAAGGCACAACCGCTTTTTGCCCTTCCTGCCCTTTTAGCCCGCAAACAGTGATCGCTCGGTCTTGCGCGATCCCACCTATCTCTTGGCGAGGACTACTCTGCTACGAGTCTGCCCTCTACGTCCAGCATTACAGCTACAAAGACAATCATTGCGCCATGTTCGACGACTTGTACTCAATGCAACATGTTCATGGAACTATGTTCGTCTTACTCCCAGAAATGCCAGGGTAAAATTGGCACCTGATCATGCTCCTGTCTTCGTCCTGACCAAGCCACTTGTGTCGGATACTCGTGAAGCAAACTCTGTCCAGCTTCCGTCATATAGTCTCCTATCATCGTCGCTCCCAAACTTGGACTGTTTCAGTGCTAATTCGATGATGGCAGCTGTAACACCTGTACCGCATGAGGTGATCATGGGCTTTTCCGGGTCCAGCCCCTTCGATTCGAAAATCTCTCTCAGCTTCTCAGGAGGTAGTAACGTCTTTGCATCTGGATCGAGCAGTTCTTGGAAAGGTACACTTGTTGAGCCTGGCATGTGTCCTGATCGCAAGCCTGCTCGTGGTTCTGGCTCCGAGCCTTCCCAGCGTCCTTTGGATCTCGCATCGAGAATCTGTATGTCTTCTGCGCCCTCCTTACCATGATCGTACCCTATCGTCTTCATCTCGGCGAATTTGACGACCATGTCTGTGTTATAGCTTGGGATCGGGTAATTCGTGATGTTGGGAACCATTGGTGGGCCTTCTTCGACCGGTAGCCCTTGTTGCACCCACAGCTTGAAGTTGTCCAACACGTGTACTCGTGGATGGCCGTACACGCGCATGGTCCAGGCGACTCGAGGAGCAGAGAACAGACCCAGCTCTTCAGTATCATAGATCACAAGCTCATCCTCCTTCCGCACCCCCATCTTGGCCATCGCTTCGGAAAATCCTTCGCATGTTGGCAGCATATGAGGGTATTTGGATTCGTGGTCCTTGACTCCGTCTATGTCGAAGAAGCGTGCTGAAGGTATCCTCTTCTTTTCGAAAGCCTCCACCCCTGTTCGTCCTTGAGGATCGTTCGGCATGAACCAGGCTGCGCATATTGGCACGACCCTCGCATCCGTCGAGATGGTCGACGGTGCATTCTGCTTTAGGGCATCGTTGAGCTCTTTGGGTGTCACCACATAGGATGAAAGAGCATATCCTCGGGTCTGCATTGATCTGTGCCAGCAATTGATCGAAGCGGGCCTGGACAAACCTGTCGCAAAGATCGCTCTGAGAGCCATTGCTCGTGTGAAGATGATCAAGGAGTTTCCATTGCCTAGATTAGATCCCTGACGACCGCAGATTGGGAGCAGGTCGGTGCAGCACAGCAGCAAGCATGAAAGCAAAGACGCGATAAGTCAATCACATGCACTGCAGATGAGCTGCCGCGAGCTTAACCTTAACGTAATGTGGAGAAGAACGACTGGTCGGCAAGAGATGACATAACAAGATAGAGCAATCGCGGCCGATCATGCCCACGCTACTTCAGAAGGACTCCCCCCTCCTTCGAATGTGCACGCCCTGAAATTGCAGAGGTGACGTTTTATGGTGCATGGACCTGATCGTTCATTTATACCAGAAACGTATACGCTGTACTCATAAGGATGATGTATGGATCAGGTAGGAAGCAATGACATGGAATATACCACGCCAAGACTCACGTGTTACCGTGTTCGCGTTTGCTGTGAGACGCGCTCTGCTCGAACATGATAAGCCGTGTATACTTTTTCTACAAGGAAGCGTTGAGACTTAGTTGGTGACATGCGACACCCTCTGCACGCCTGACGATGAAGGTCAAGATCAAGAAGTGGAACGCGGTAGCCACGTGGAGATGGGATATGCCAGAAGACGAAGTCTGCGGAATCTGTCGAGTCCAATTTGACGGCACCTGTCCGACCTGCAAGTTCCCTGGCGATGACTGCACACTGCGTAAGTGAAGCTCCTTCAACCAATGTCTCGAGATTGACATCATTCAGTGATGGGAAAATGCGGTCATTCTTTTCACATGCACTGCCTGTTGACTTGGATCCAACAAGACTCGTCCAAGGGGTTATGTCCAATGTGTCGACAGAGTGAGTGGATTTTCCAGTCTTTCAGGCAAGATACTAATCCGCGAACAGAGTTTGAATGGAAGCAGGGACAAGATGGCGAAGCATTGCCGCCTGACGAGGCCCAGCGGGTACAGAATGCCTGATCAAGCAGGTCTTAGCAAGGTCTCGTTCCCGCGGACGCATCTATGCATGCTATGCAGAAGTCCCACCGACAAGAGTATCAATCACGAAGACTTCAGCCGCGCGTGACACATGGTCCACGACTGGCAAATACGGTTCAGCTCCTCCTGGTGCGCTCGACCCTGAGTTTAGGCATGCTGAGGCTCCAGATAAGGCTGCAAGGCTGCAACTGCTAGACGCGTTGGCCTACTTCGGTCGCCGGCCGACATTAACCTACTACTTAACTCGCAGCCTATCATGCCCCAGCGCAAACATGTAGTATACTCACCATTGGACAAACAATGTCCCTACCTCTCCAGAACGACAAGCAGCCATTGAGTTCACCGTCGAAATCGTCACTGCGGAGAACTAGTGGCACGAGCAGTATTCGCAACCCGCCGTCAACCGCTCCAAGTCCTGGTCCAACCACTCATTTTGCTACCGAGGCCACACAGCACCATTTTCTACCGCATTCACCACCCGATCAAAACCTCGACTACGATGAGGACGAAGACGAAGACGAAGTATACGACGATTCAGCCTCATATCAAACTGCGCCGCAACCACAGCAGCCTTTCCAGCCCTTCTTCACCCTGATAGAAGACATTCAGACGAACGAGCACTACCACCCCTCAATTCATTACATCTTCGCAGATGATGAGCCAGACATAATCACAGAGGCTGCCTGCAGAAGTATAGATCAGAACTCGGATGATTCTCCATCGCAAGAGCAGGAACAGGGACACGGTGTGGACGATCCAGAACCTCGACTACCACCACCTCGACCAGGGATTAGGGAACATTACCTGGTTCTGGACGTCCAGCCGTCTTCTGCCGCAGGTCCTAGCTCCCAACAGCAGTCATCTGACCGTCTGCCTAGTCCAAGCCCAAGTTCGGTCGAAACTGCTCAAGCGCTGACGAAGGCCTACCCATACACTGTCACATCTGCTCAGTCATTGTCGGCCCATTGGCAAGTCCTGCGTACTTCCATTACAGACGCTCCAACTATGAATGCAGAACAGCAGCACCCTGATGAGCAGCACCTCATGCTGCGAGTTGAGGGTCGAGAGACCAGCCCAGACCAAGCATTCCAGCCAAGGGAAGGCGAAACAATGGAAGACATGGTTGAGCATTTCCAGACGAAACTGGCACAAATTCGACATTTGATGCTTGACCTTGAAGTCCAAGAGGATTTGCAAGAACAATGTGCGCAGGAAGAAGGAGACATGTTTACACAAGGCGGTCTCGTTGGCATAGGCTTTCAGCCTACAGGTTTTGGCAATGCTGTCTTGGACGAGCAAGATTGAAGGCGGACGAGAAGTCATAGCAATGCAAGATGATCAGCATGGTCTGGGAGTACTTATTCCTTGTCGGCTATTCTATCTTCGCCCAAGCAATAGTGCAGGTCTATGCTGTCGTGCTGTAGGCATGTCAAGCTACCCTTCCAGCTTATTCGGCGTCAACCCGCCTCCCGCTACGGCCAACGCGCACCGTACGGTCCTTTCTACCTATGCATTTACTTGGCTTGGTCCTTCCAGAACTCCTCTCGTTTCTCCACTTTTGTTTTCTTGCACGGCGCGATCGAGAACAATCATCTTCGAATTCACAGAGGCGTATCTACAGACTCAAATGACGACCAGACACAGGGCAAGGAAGTGACCATTTCGTGACGCGCAGGCCAAAGGCTGGCTGGCTGCTCACTCGACCTCCCCCACCGCAGCTCCTCCCGCCGTACTCACAGCCAAATCGAAGTCCACTGATCTTCCAAGCGAAGCAAAAACACACCTCAAGCGACAGATAGCGTACTCGCACAGCAACAAACGAAAACCCTCACATCAACACCACAAAGCCCCACCGTCTCCTCCGCACCCTCCCCTCCCATCCTCACCTAATCGTGAACCCCCCATCAATCCTCAAATCCGCCCCATTGACCATCCCCGCCGCATCACTGACCAAATACTCCACGGCCCCCGCGACCTCAGGCGGCACCGCAAACCGGCCCGTCGGGATCATGCGCTCCATTGCCTCGCGCTTCTCGGGGTCGGCCCAGGCTTTCTTGCCCAGCTCCGTCAGCACGACCGTCGGCGCGACGGTGTTGCTCGTGATGCCGAGCGGGCCCCACTCGAGCGCCATCGAGCGCGTCAGCGCATTGAGCCCGGCTTTGCTCGCGCAGTACGCCGCGTGGCCGTCGAGCGCGACGTGCGCGGCCTGCGACGAGATGCTCACGATGCGGCCGGGGGGGTTTGGTGCGGCGGCACCGTCATTGGTGCTGGAGCCCGCGCCGGACGTGCTGGTGGTGTACAGCTTGTGAAAGGCCTGGGCGCAGAGCATGGGCCCCAGCAGGTTCGGCAGGATATTCTTGCGGGCTTCGTCCGCCGAGGTCTCGGCTAGCGGCTGGACCGAGACGTAACCCGCGGCATTGATGAGGATGGAGGGGAATGTGTTGGTGGACTTGGCGTAGTCGGCGATGGTGGAGAAGGCCGCAGAGACGGATTGTTCGTCGGTGATGTCGCATTCGACCGTGGTGACGTTGTCGGGCGAGGTGCTGTTGAAGGTTGAGGTGAGGACTGTGTCGATGCGGGATGCTTCGAAGGGCGCGTAGAGCAGGGCGACGGTTGCGCCTTTGGAGTGCAGGGTTTGCGCGATCGTGCTGCCGAGGCCGCCTGGAGGGGGTGGGATATGTTAGGGTGTTGGCGGGGTCGGAGAGGGGAAGATTGCTTACCTAGACCTCCGCCTATGATTGCCAGGCGACCTGAGAACGCCATGTTTGTAGTTGATGTCGTTGACATTTACGTTCGTTTCTGTATGAAGCCACTGAGTACTTGTAAACAATGCAGATGAGGAGGAGCTTCCGGATGCTGCACGATGACGATGCGGAGCCGAGACTCCATCAATACACGCCGTGCATCTCAAAAGTATACATTGTTCCAATTGTACATCTGAATGGTAGATCTGCTTCTTGGAAGAGCTTTAGTCATCATCCACGAAGGCGTCAGCAGTTGCCGGATCCTTCAGGACGAGGTCTGGGGCTCTGCCTTGTCCTGTTCCCCAGTCATCACCTCGTCACACCTCTCGCAGATGGGCGGCATATCTTCCTTTTCTGGCTGGTCAGCAACATACCGCCAGCACCTCGCACACTTCTCCGATTCGGGCTTCATGACATACACGCATGCCATAATCTCTCCTTTTCGGGCAGGATCCTCCACCTCGCAACAATATGACCACCTCTGTGCCACTTCTTGCCCTCGCTTTATATCAAGCTCCCTCCTCAACTCGGCCAACTCTATCGTTGCCGCAGCACGGACTGCCTCACGCTCCTCCGCTGTCTTCGCTTTCGAAAATGCTTCGATTGTGTCACAGCCTGGGGTGTTCTCAGTCATAACCTTGCTGCTAGCATTGGACACCACCAGAAACTCCTCCCAGAAGATCTCATGAAAATCAAGCAATGGATGCCTATCCTTGAATATGATGGCAACATCGCAAGCTAACGATTGGCCCAACCTCTTGTCTGCACGGGCCTGCTCCTGCGCAGCCTTGACAGCAGAGTTGAGAGCCGCAATGCCGTTGACCTGAGAAGCGAGCGCCGAATCATTCCACTCAGCCGGTAATTCTTCCCACACACGCTTGAGCGGATGACCCGCCTCATTCGTGATCGCTTCAGGTGTGAATTCATATGTCTCATCGATAAGTAGCGGAGTGATGGGTGCAAGCATGTGTTGGAATTGGCAGAAGATATGGTATAGCACCGTCTGGCCGATGAGTCGGTCTTCACTCTTGGGATCACCACAGTAGACGGCATCCTTGACTGATTCGAGATAGAAGGCAGAAAGGTCCCTAGCGATCCACTCGTTGATAGCGGCAAGAGCTTTGTGGAACTCGTAATTCTGCATGGCTGCGCGCACTTCTTTGACAACCGAGTACAGCTGAAGTAACGCCAGCCGGTTCACTGAGAACTCCTTACCACTCATGCGCTTGTAGGTGACTACGTACTGGGGGTCGAAGTCTGAGAGCATGCCAAGCAAGACCTTCATGGTGACACGATATTTGTCCAGCGATTTGTGTACATTGGTGACAACCTTTTCGCTGATCACGACATCTGAGGTCCAATCACCTGTCGCAGCCCATAATCTGAGCGCATCTGGCCCAGGTGGATGGAGAACCCGTCCTTTTTTCGATGGCTTTGCTGGCTGAGGCGCCAAGCCTGCAATAATCTGATCTGGGTTGACGACATTGCCGACAGACTTACTCATTTTCTTGCCTTGGGCATCTAGCGTGAAGCCATGGGTGACAAGCTGTTTGAATGGGGCATGTGCGATAGCTGATGGATTTGTAGCTTTTTGATAAGCTATTTTGGTCAAGATGCTTGACTGGAACCAGCCACGATGTTGGTCGCTACCTTCGAGGTACACATCGGCGACGGCGTTCCCCACAGTCGAGTCTTGACCATCGAGGAGCGACCAACTTGTACCACTGTCAAACCAGACGTCCATTGTGTCCTTGCCTCGGACGTACTCTTCACTTGCTGCCAGACCAGGCAGGATCCAAGCAGGGTCGTTAGGAGGGTCTGACCACCAGCGGTTGATACCGCGTTCTCTGATTACACCGATGATATGGTCGATGCTTTGCTCACTCAAGATTGCTTCGTTTGTCTCCTTGTGGTAGATGGCTGGTATGGGCACACCCCAAGCGCGTTGTCTAGATATGCACCACTCACTCCTGTTCTCGACGAAGCTTTTCAATCGTGATTTGCCGGATTCGGGTCTGAACGTGACGCTGTCTAGCGACCGAACAACGTCCTCCTTGATCTTGGAAATGTCTGCGAACCATTGCGCCGTCGCTCTGATCATGATTGGTTGTTTTGTCCTCCAATCGATGGGGTATTTGTGCTTGAAGTCATAGCTTTTGATTAGTGCATTCTCCGAGCGCAGCAGATCCAACACTGCTTGGTTGCCATCCTTGAAGATGAACTTTCCAGCAAGTAGTGAAGGCTGAGTTGGGCTCGCAGCCTCGGTAAACTCGCCTTTGTCGTTTACTGGTGTCTTGATGACGACGCGCCCAGATTTGATCAGATCTTGCAGAGCCTCGAAATCATCGCCACCATGGCCCGGGGCACAGTGCACTAGTCCTGTACCTTCGCTAGCAGTGACAAAATCGGCGTGGATGATGGGTCGATTGAGTGCTTCCTCGCCGAACTGTGACAGGCCTGAGTAAGTGCACTCTAATAGCTCTTCTGATGTCAGGACTTTCAATACTTCGACTTCCTCGTCAAGCTGTTCGTTGAGATAGATCAAGCGCTCATGCGCAACAATGAGGTTGCCATGCTTGCGCGACTTCACTAGCAGGTACTTGAGATCTTTGTGAATGGCGATTGCTTGGTTTGCGGGCAACGTCCAGGGTGTAGTGGTCCAAATGACAGCATGAACAGGCTCAGCGGAACCTCCAACCACGGCCGGTATTTTGAACTTGACTATAGCAGCTGTAGATGTGTGTTCATCTCTTTCAATCTCCGCCTCAGCCAAGGCAGTTTGAGACGAGGGTGACCAGTATACGGGTTTGTGTCTCCGAACGATGAGACCATGCTCGGCCATGGCCTTGAAGACGGTAAGCTGCCTCAATTCGAAGTCTTTGTCCATTGTCTTCCAGTGATTGTCCCAATCACCCATGACCCCCCATGACCGAAAGCCTTTCATCTGCTTCTCCACCGCCTTGGCAGCAAAGCCTCTTGCAGCACCTCTGATCTTGACCGGGTCGACGCCGGAACCTCTTTCCCAGCCATGTTTCTCGAAAGCTTTGAGCTCGATGGGAAGACCGTGGCAGTCCCAGCCAGGAACGTAGTTGATGCGCTTGCCTTGGGCAAGTTTCGTCCTGCAGATGATGTCTTTCGTGATCTTGTTCAGCGCATGGCCAACATGCAGATCACCATTGGCGTATGGCGGTCCATCATGCAAGGTGAATGTCTGGTGGGAGCTGGCCGACCGCTCTCGAAGCTGCCAGGCATAGAGTTCATCGCATCGCTGTAGGTACCTGGTGAGGGCCTCAGGCGGTGGCCGTGGAGGGAACTTTGAGCTCGGCAGTCGCAGAGTCAACTTGATTGCTTTGAGAGCTTCGTTCATATCATCTTTCTTGTCTGGTCGATGCCGTACGAGAAGTGCAGCAAAACATTTTGGTCGCGGCTGCTACGGTGCAGTACTTTAGCCGGAAGCGTCGAGCCTGCCCGAGGCGCGTCGACGCGTAAAGTGATAGATGTTCATACAAGTGCTACAACGTTCTATTATCGTCATCGACTGTCGCTCAGACGACGAAGCAACGGCATACAGGTCCTTTTTCCTACAAAGCACTATTGGGAATGCACGTCAGCGCCTATCGGGGTGTCGAATAGGAAATCCATCACGATTCTTTGAGCTAACAATTGTGGGATGAGAGGCTTATCCATCTAAGTTTCATGCTGGTATACCGTCAAACAACTGACAATGTCGTTCTTCAGCACCTCGAATAGGACTCCCGGGAAGCCGAACAGCTCCGTGTTGCTCATATCAGGCACGCTAGCTTCTCCGCTGGCCCCTTTGAGATCCTGTTGTTTTGGTGAGGGCCCTTCCTCGAAGCCTCCCAAGAGCTCGATCGAACTCTCCGGGCTGTCGCCGATGCCCCATCCACGGTTCAACACCATCCCACGCTGCATCCTCTTTTCCTCCTCAACATCACGATAACTCCTATGCCACACATCCTTCAATATATCGGAGATTTCCCTGAACCTCATCTCCGACGTCAAATCAAGAGGCTGAACGTTGTCATCGAGGACAATGCGCCACCGACTTCGCCTATGTCTGTTGAAGGAGTATGATCCTGGTATATTGCCGTGCAAGAAGACCTTGGTCACCACGAAGTCCGCCGGAGTGTCCACGCCGCCTGAACTTGATCCCTGTGGTGTAGATACCAAAACGTCAAAGCCGTGGTGGAAATAGTTGTAGAATGATTCCGAGGTAGTTTCGTCATCTTGGCTCTCTTCAACGTTCGACGCCTCATTCTCGGATTCATCAGTATAGCTTTTGGTTGAGGTTCGTTCATGATCACCAAGGTGAGGGTCCAAACCAGGCGACACACTCGGTCGTCTGGGTCTTGATGAAGCACCCCCAGCATGGATCGATAGACCGTTTCCAGGTTTATGAAAGATGGCGTCTGGTGGACCCAACTCCGCAACTATATCCTGGGGTGTAGACTCATTCAGATTGATCACCAAGGGTAGCGATGTGCGTCGAAACAATTCGAGTTTTCCACCACCGTGAATGACGACTTCCTCAACCTCATCAGGCACGGTGTCTACCGACTTGCCGACGAGGGCTAATGACCTGGGTAGCTGAGGGCGTTTAGTGTACAGTGACGCTCTGACTTCTGGCCACGATGACCCTGAGAAGAGAGCCAATGATGTTGCAGACGATGCGGCAGGTGATGAAAGTAAGGACACAAAATCTGCCTTTTCAGACCAGGACTTATGTCTGATGTCAAACCTGGCGGCAAGTCCAGGCCAGGAAAGAACGTATGTTCCTCTAGATCCACCGGGGCTTGGTGCTATATACTCACCAGGATAGGAAGGACCAAATAGACGGTTGTAAAGATGTTTGAAGGAAGGTCCCGGCACCGGTTCAGTTACGTTGTCATTAGAACTGCCCGTCCGTCGAACAAGGTCCGATGACTTGTACGAGAAGGATGACTTCGAAAAGTCAACGACCTCAATGAGTCGCAGACGTTGATCGGGCCCATCAAACCTCAAACGTAAGCCATTCGCTGGCAGATTCAACACAATCGGGTCAAGCACCGGTTCTGATGCAGAGTACGCAAGATCGATCTTCGGGTAGAGCTGCGGCTGCGATTTTAGTCGAGTGAGTATAGCATGCAATGAAGCTCCCAAGTCTAGTCCAATGTCAGTCGGCGTTCGTCACCTTGGTGGTCTTTTCTAGACGTACTGATCCATCCCAGGCCACGATTTGGAGTGATGGCAAACGATGACTGTGTCTCTGCCATGGTTACGAAGTTGTTGGCGAACAGTCCCTTCGATACAAGATCAGGTCTTGAACAATGTCGTGCTTAGAGGCTGTCATCTGACAACAGAGGAATCGTTTGCCAGGCATAAATGGACAGCCCGCATGACTGACCTAAAGAAGGCAGCGCTTCACGTGTCCATCCTCGCGGCCAGCGGAGAGTTGGTCGTACTGTGACTGTTTCCTGGATTTCTGAGCGCAATGCAGTCGTTCTGTGACAGCACTCTTTGGTTCTGACAAACAGACCATGGCGCTTACTGAACCTGGTCAGGCCTGCAATAGCATGAGAACGTTCGGTAAGTTAGGGTGGGGCGCGATCGACGGCGCTAACCGGCTACGCCATACCTGTTGCGTTAGAGGTAAACACGGAAGCTTGGTGTGGCATGTAGCCGAGTCGTCTGGCTGTTACCGCATGCCTGTACAGCGCCTAACAATCCTGGTCGGTATCTTGATATGGGCGCCTCAGTATTTCAACGCTGCTTCATGCGCTGATCAAGGGGACTCACAGTCACCAGCAGTATGCACAGGTATAATGCACTTGGGCGAGGCAGCTCGCGACCGCCCAGCGCACCTCCCACGAATTCCAACGCCAATGCCAGCCTCAAGAGAAAGGAACGAGACTTTGATCAAGATAGCAGCGATGCGACCAACATCAACGTCGTCGTGCGGTGTCGCGGGCGCAACGATCGAGAAGTGCGAGAAAACAGTGGGGTGGTGCTGTCGTCCACAGGAGTCAAGGGCCAGACGGTCGAGTTGTCGATGGGACCAAATGCTATCAGCAACAAGACATACCAGTTTGATAAAGTCTACTCTCCCGCAGCAGACCAGGCAATCATATTCGACGACACGGTATCGCCGATTCTCTCCGAGATGCTCGCTGGCTACAACTGCACAATCTTCGCCTATGGCCAAACGGGAACAGGAAAGACGTATACCATGTCGGGTGACATGACCGAGAGCTGTGGCATGCTGACCGATGCGGCTGGAATAATACCACGAGTGCTACAATCACTGTTCCAGAAACTCGAGGCTGATGAGTCCGAGTGCACCGTCAAGTGCTCTTTCATCGAGCTATACAACGAAGAACTCCGAGACTTGCTGTCGCCCGACGACTCGGTGAAGCTCAAGATCTACGACGACATCAACAACAAGAAGGGCCACGGCGCCACCTTGGTCCAGGGCATGGAGGAGTCGCACATCACAAATGCAGCTGAGGGCATCAAGAAGCTGCAGCTCGGAAGTCACAAGAGGCAAGTCGCCGCCACAAAGTGCAACGACCTGAGCTCTCGGAGTCACACTGTCTTCACCATCACCACATACGTCAAGAAGTCAAGCGACTCTCTCGACGACTACATCTGCTCGGGAAAGCTCAACCTGGTCGACCTGGCAGGCAGTGAGAACATACAGAGGAGCGGAGCTGAGAACAAGAGAGCTGCAGAAGCTGGCCTCATCAATAAGAGCTTGCTTACCTTGGGTCGTGTCATCAATGCACTCGTGGACAAGGGCTCACACATTCCATACCGGGAATCCAAGTTGACCAGGCTGCTGCAAGACTCGCTGGGCGGCAGAACCAAAACCTGTATCATCGCCACTGTATCGCCGGCGAGAAGCAATCTAGAGGAAACAATTTCCACCCTTGACTATGCCTTCCGAGCAAAGAACATTCGCAACAAGCCCCAGATCAACTCATTGATGTCCAAGAAGACCTTGCTTAAGGAGTTTACGGCCGAAATCGAGAAGTTGAAGAGCGAGCTTATTGCAACGAGACAGCGCAATGGTGTCTACCTGACTAACGAAAACTATGAAGAACTGACGGTTCAGAGCGAGTCACGGCGCATCCTTAGTGAGGAGCAGAAAGCGCGCATCGAGACCATGGAAACAAGCTTGCGGAGTAAGGTGCAAGAACTCTTCAGCCTTACAAATAACTTCACGTCACTGAAGAGGGATACCGAACTCACACGAGCTGCTCTAGAATCAACCAAGGACGTGCTGCAGAAAACGGAGATCGTGCTTGCGCATACCAAGGAGGACCTGCTGGCAGAGTCTAAGCTCCGCCAAAAATATGCTGCAAATGAGAGCAAGTTACATGAGGTAGGAAACGAGCTGATCTCGACTATCGGTGCTTCTGTACGTGATGTTGATGGACTGCACTCGAAGCTCAGACGAAGATCAGTCCTTCATGCACAGAACCAGCAGCGATGGGAAAGTACAAGGAGTCGCGGCAGAAATGCCTTGAGCATGGTGGAAACAAATCTAGAAGAGCTCGAGCAGGAACATGGTTCAGCACTAGAAGCAGCATCAGAGAGGATTCGCTCATTCGTGTCCGCTGAACTTGACCGAACGCATCAGGCACAGTCAGCGCTCAGTGAGGGCCTCGTCTTGTTGTCTACCAAATCGCAGGCAGACATGGACCAGACTACGTGTGCTCGGGACAGCATGAACGAAGTGTTGGAAGAAATCAAGGTCCTGCGAGATGGCGTGAAGGCGAAGGTAGGTGAAGGTCTCAACGGCCTTTCGGACGCTGCTGCACGCATATCAGGAGAGGTCATAACGGAGCTTGACCATTTCCACACTCAGCTACATGCGTCTTATAGTGGCATCGGCAAGGAGATTAAAGCAGTGTTTGATGATCTTACAAAGCAGTTGACGGCACAGCGAGAGGAATCAGACAGACTTCGAGCGGCTTTGCAAGCGGCCAATCGCAAGAATATGGAACAATCTCTATCGGCAGCCAGTCGGCTCGAGGCTGCTGTCGAGTCTGAAAGACACACCGCGGACGAAGAAAGAGCGCAACTCATGCTTTCCATTACCGACCTGATTGCTAAATCGGACCACAACCGTGAAACTCGGCTGAATGCTGCTCTTACCTCCACTCAGGCCTGCATCGTGGAAGCCACGGAAGAGTTCGAGAATGCTGACAGGAGTTACACCGAGGGTATGGACAAATGGGCTGCGCAAGATTCTGTAGTACGTGAGAAAGTCACCAAATCGAAAGCCGATATCAAGAATCGATTCAACAAGGACTGGGCAGCAGTCAGCGACCGCAATGCCAACATTCAGGGCACGACTAAAGCTGTTCACAAGGAGACTATGAAGATTGTCGACACTCAGGTACAAGACATGGCAGCACAGATGACAGCTCTGGATGGGTTTGTGGTTCGAGCGAGAAAGCAGAACGACAGTCATGCCGACCAGCACCTCACATCGTTCGGTAACATGTCTAATCAGCTGAAGAAGAGTCTGGAGAGTGTTCAGCACCGTCTATCCAGTTCGTCCGTGGAGACTTTCAACACAGGTATCACTGCTCACCTAGACGAGATCGCGTCCACTTTCGCAGACGTGCAAGACAAGGCTCGGGAGCCACTTCAACAGCTGCAAGAGGACCTCGCAGAAGGCGGAATGGTGTCCTATGTCCCGACGGGTCAAACGCCACAAAGAAGAGAATGGATGTATCCGACTGAACTGCCTCGCACCATTCCGTTACCAACGTCCATGACGCCGACCAACAAGCCTTCGTCCAATCTATCCCTCTCGCGCTCCCCAGCAAAAGTCTCTCGCCAGTTTAGCTCGCCGCGCAAGTCGCCTAAGAAGCATATTGTGCGAGCCGATACACCAACTATCACTGTCGATTCAACTAAACAGCGGCCGACACACCACGTCACGGAGGTGACAGATATGCCTCCACCACAGCTTAAGGAGTTGGATGTCAACATACCGTCTTCCGCCCTTAGACCACCATCGTCATCGTCACGCGAGATACCAGACACTGTAGATTATCTTTCCCTCGCAGGCTTTACACCTACAGAAGACTCGAAAAACTCGACTGTCATAGCCACCTCTCGACTGCCTACAAAGGCATCTGCGCCAATAGTGCGTACGAATTCCTTCACCACAACGACTGGGAAGCTCGAAAAGGAAAACTTGCCCTCCGTTGGCGCCGTCGCATCCTCGAAAGAGCCGCCATCGATAGTGCCGATACCTATTGCTGAGGCAGGCGACGAAAGGAAGGGGAAGATGAGCAAGAGCTTTTATATGCCACGCATGACACGTAGTAGTGTTGCTGCCATAAAGAGGGGAACACTGGGAGACATGGGGAGGAGTATGACTGGCTAGAAGGCAGCTGTACGATCTTCTCCGGCGATGGAGAGGACCAGGGATGATCACAAACAGGACAATAACAATACACTTTAATATCAGGGCTACTTACGATAGTTCTCTGAACTGTTGTGCCTCTGCAAGGGTTTTGGGACGGACACAGCCTTGGAATATCTGCTTATGATACCCCTTTAGCATAGCGTTCTAGCGTATCGCTTCGTAGCCTGGATCGTCTGCCATCAAAATATGTCGTCATTCTTTCATGTGAGTAGATTGCGGCATAATGCAACCAGGCTTCCTCCACTGAGATTTCTACCGTGCAACGCCCGTTCTTCTTCACGTACGGACCGGCCATTGTTTCCTCCGACACCCTAATACTGACACCAAACGTGCTGCTAGTAGACTTCAAAAGAATGAGGAACGCGTTCTTCATTTATGGCTGTAATGAAGATGTTCGTCACCTTATGCACATTGCAGACGACCCTTCTGCATTCGACGTATTTGGATCTCACGGCAGCAGTGGAGCGCACTGACTGCTCGAATCCTTTAGATTCCGCGCCAGAGGGGTACTAACGACCGTTATGCCCTTTCCCCTTTCCCCTTTCCAGTTTCGTCTTCTCCCTAAACAGCTTACCAAGACACGACGGCATGGCTTGAAGCCAGAGCACGGTACTTTAGAGGAACGTGGCGGTGCTCCTTCCCAGGCTACGGCTAGCTATTGCTTACACTGCTCTTTGTCGCCCTGTCGGGTGATCCGCTAATGAGGCCCCGCGGCCTTTGGCAGCGCCCACCTCTACACTACTCCTGCCGCAGCAAAAGGGGGCAGGGCGCCGTCCGCATCTGGTGGCGGAGGCGGGATTCGGTCTTCTGACGAAACGGTAAACAAAGAAGCAGCCGAGGACCAGTCTTCGTGTCTAAGGGACGGACACAAGATGCAGCACGTTCATTGGCCGTTGTCGCTGTGCTATTCGCCTCTCAAGCAACTAGTTAGAAGTGAAGTGAGCTCTTCCAGAAAGAATAACAATACATATGCTCATTCAAAGCTTAGCCTTCAACTTTTGCTTCTCAATCTCCGCATACTCCTTCTTGGCTTGGTCCTTCAGCAGACGCCTCAGGAGCTTGCCACTGGGGCTCTTGGGGACTGCATCCACAAACTTGATGCCGCCCCTCAGCCTCTTGTGGTTCGCAACCTTTGCGTTCAACCATTTGATGATCTTCTCGTCATCGCCTTTCTGGACCGCGTTCAACCCGCCATTCCGCGCGATGTATGCTCTTGGCAGCTCTGTGCCCAGCTCTTCAGAATTGACTCCAACAACAGCCACGTCGTCCACGAGTTCGTGGTCGATGAGGTATCCTTCGAGCTCCGCCGGTGGCACTTGGAAGCCCTTGTACTTGATCAACTCCTTGACACGGTCGGTGATCCAGGTATCACCTTCCTCATCCACGTGGCCCACATCGCCGGTCCTGAACCAGCCGTCCTCGGTCAAGCAGCCTCTGGTCGCCTCCTCGTTCTTCCAGTAGCCCTTGAACACGTTGGGGCCCCTCACGTACAGCTCTCCTGTCTGACCTGCCTTGAGTTCCTTGGGAGGACCATCAGGCCCGTCTTCTGCCCCGACCTCGCAGAACTTGGCTTGCATGTTGGGCATCAGCTTCCCTATCGTCCCTATCTTCTTGTCCCAGTCCTCGAAGCGCTGCTCATGCGTCGTGGGCGATGTCTCGGAAAGTCCGTACCCCTGCTTGATCCGCACGCCGCACCGCTTGAACACTGCTTCCTGTAGCTCACGCGTCAGCGGCGCGGCGCCACTGTTGGTGATCCGGATACTGCTCAGATCGTACTCCGACACGCAGGGATGCTTCGCCAGATGCAACGCCATGGGCGGCACGATGTAGATGAAGGTGATCTTGTGCTCTTGCACGAGCGAGCAGAACTTTTCGATGCTGAACTTTGCGAGGATGATCGTGTGGATACCGTTGTAGAGCGGCGCGAGGACTAGTGAGGTGAGGCCGTAGATATGGAAGAACGGCAGGCAAGAGAGGATTTTGTCACCCGTGGGTGGTGCGTCCGGGACGTTTTCGCTGCGCCTCGAGCCGTCGTGGGAGAGTTTTCCGGCTTCGCAGGCTGTGATTTGGAGGACGTTGGAGGTTACGTTGTGGTGGGTGAGCATTACGCCTTTTGGCCGGCCTGTCGTTCCGCTGCTGTAGACTAGGAAGGCCAGATCCTCTTTTGGTGAGATCTTGACCGGGGCCGAAGCAGGCTGGGTGCCTGAGGCCGGTTTGACGTTGGTCCAGTGTTGTAGCTCGCCTGAAGGATCATGTTGAGAGCCTAGAGTTAGAATGTGGGAGTTGGGTATGCCGACTTCCCTGCAGGCTTTCCGGACAGTCTCGATGGCCGACCAATGAGCTACAACAAGCTTCGCGCCGCTGTCTCTGAGCTGGTATGCGAACTCGGAAGTGGTGTAGCCCGGGTTTGCCGGGCTGACTATAGCGCCTGTCCACAGTGCACCAAAAGCGACGCAAGGGTAATCGACGTCGTTCGGGGTGAAGAGAGCTACGACATCGTTTTTCTTGATGTCGAACTGGGACTGGAGACCTTGGCCGAATCGAAGGGACAGGTGGGCAACATCAGTATGCGTATACCTTCTTGACGGCTCGTCGCCGTCCTGGTAGATGTATTTATTGGCTGGGAACGGGCGGTCCTTCCGGGTGAACAGGAACGAGTAGATGTCCTTCTCCTGAAGCTCAATGTTGGGATAGGGTGATGGTACGGGCATTGTGGGATTCAATCCAGACGACTAGTTCGATGCAAAGATACCAATGACTTAGAAGTGTAGAGCATTTCCCCCGAGATGAAAAGTTGCTCAACCGATCATGAGCTCATGAACGAGCTTCAACATACCAGGACATGGATGTCGAGCGAACAAGGATTCTTGTTACCTCGGTCCATCGATTATGTGCTAGTCTCTATTAGTTAAGATGGCTCGATAAGCAAAAGCTTGTCTGTCGCGATGACAACCAGGTAGGTAACGTAAGGCGTCGAAGATGAGGCTCTGCTACGTAGTGTTTCGCTGTTGAGGTCCAGGATTTCTCAAGATCTCACCAACATGTCGAACCGTTACCCAGAACCGTCATTGATTGATAGTAAATTGCAATCGAGGACATAATTTTTGGGCGGCGCTCAGCTGGGACCAGTATGGTGGACTGCCAACGTTGTACACATGGTTCTACGACACATTCTCGTACAGGCCTCGATCGTAAACAACAATAAGTTGTAGAATAATGGGCTGCGTAAATGACTGCTTTACGAGGTAATTATGTTTGTTCTGGCTTTGGGCGGCCGTAACCACCTGGACCGCCCTAATTCTATACTGGCGAACCCCTAAAACCTACAAACGCCACTATCTTCGACTTACAGACAACGAATTACACTAGACTCACTATTCCACTACTTACTGTTGTTAACGATCGAGGCCTGTAGATATGGCCTAGAAGAGTAACACCAACTACGCGTCGACGCGCAGGAGCTGAACCGAGGACTTTCCCTCTTAGGTGGTCTATCCTCTCCTGCATGGCAATATGCTTAGCTAATAATGATGCGGTCACGATGGCGCTTTGGTTGCAAGCAATTGTCAATGGCGTGTCTGCATGTAGTAGGTACAAACTTGTGGGGTAATTAGCGCTCCCAGTGGCTGACTGAGAACTCGTCGAGTCCCCAGAATGCAGTGAGGGGAAGCGCGTTCGGATCATGCTCACGGCTAACAACGCTCCAACCACCTCCCTCCTGCACCATGTTCTCCCAAAGCTTCGATGGTTTGGCCCGTGGAACCGTGATCAAACCTGAGCAATCGTGCCATGTGCGGAACGCATGCTTGTCCCCCGCATCTGCGAGATGTGCCTAGGCACGCTGCATGTGGCCGCAGGATCGGGTTTATCAAGAAGCGCCCCAGGCTCTTCGTCTGTGTTCGTGGTTGTCTATCGTCTTCCACTGTAGCTGCTGCTTGATACTGCGATACCTGAATCCGGCTGTAACTCTCGAAGACTGACTATTCAAACACACAGGAAGCCCTCATAATGACTGAAGTAGAAGTTCCCAGCCACCACAAGGCCCTCGTCTACGACAAGCCGGGCGAGATCAGTACGAAGATCGAGACTATCGAGACCCCCAAGCCTGGCTTCGGAGAATGTCTGATCAACCTTACGCACTCAGGCGTATGCCACAGCGACCAAGCTGTCATGACCAACCGGTGGACATGGCTGCCAGCTCCAACACAAGCAGGCCAAGTGGGAGGACACGAGGGTGTAGGCAAGGTGGTTGCCTTGGGACCAGGCACAGAGAACTCCAACCTCAAGATCGGCGACCGGGTGGGCATCAAATGGATGGCCGGTGTGTGCGGTAACTGCATGCCTTGCCTATCTGGCAGAGATGCTTGCTGCACGGCTGGCAAGATTAGCGGATACTACACACCAGGCACGTTCCAGCAATATGCACTGGGACCAGCACACTATGTCACGCCGATTCCGGACGGTCTGCCGAGTGATCTCGCTGCGCCGTTACTGTGTGGTGGTGTGACAGTGTACTCCGGGCTGAAGAAGACAGGTGCTCAGCCGGTGAGTTCTTCCCGCGAGTCAGCATGAACGCAGCTAACCAGTCTCCAGGGTGACACCGTCGTGATCCCGGGCGCAGGAGGTGGGCTTGGGCATTTGGCCATCCAGATAGGAGGCAAGGGCATGGGCTTCCGCATGATTGTCGGTTCCGACTTCCTCCAGTGCATCGACTTGTGCTAATACTTAGCAGGGTATCGACTCGGGCGACAAGGAAGACTTCGTGCGTGGGCTGGGTGCGGAAGCATTCTTTGACATCAACAAATACAGCCGGGACGCCGAAGGCACAGCCAAGCTAACGGAAGACGTGAAGAAGGCATCCACCGACGGTCTTGGAGCAGCCGGCGTGGTTGTCTGCACAGCGTCCAATGCTGCCTATGGCCAAGCGCTGGGGTTCTTGCGATTTGGCGGCACTCTGGTGTGTGTTGGTGTACCAGAAGGCGAACCAGTGCCAATTGCAGGAGCGGACCCGGGCTCGATGTTAGTTCAAGAGAAGCGCATCGTCGGCAGCGCCGTGGGAAACCGGAAGGACGCGATTGAGACGATGAACATGGCAGCGCGTGGTGTTATCAAGACACACTTCACTGTTGAGCCCATGTCTAAACTGACCGAGGTGTTCGAGAAGATGGACAAATCGCAGTTGATTGGGCGTGTAGTCATTGACTTGGGCAAAGAATAGGCAGGTAGTCGATAGAAAGCAGAGGGTGAGCCAACCAGTTGTGTCGGTGTCGCACCGTGCGCCTTCAGGCAGCAATAGGTACCTAGACCGAGCAACGGGCGTGCCTGCCCCGGTATAAGAGGCTTGAAATAGCAGCACGGATGATCTACTGCCGGGCTAGATTCTAGCGCGTCGGGTGGCTTAGGTTAGGTTAGGTTAGCGTGATCGCGGCGGCGTCGTGGATCGTGTCGCACTGGCGCGGTTCGAGTCACGCCCGAGGAATAGGCTGAGTCTGCCCTCCGTCTGAGCTGCCTGCGAACTGCACGCTCCAATCATGCTTTCCTCAGCATCGCCAACACGTTCGTGCTTTCTTCTGAAATGTTAGTCGCACAGCACTCACGGCCATCATGAGTCAGGGCAATCAGCAGCCGTACTACAACTTCCAGCAGCACACCCCAGGCCCACCCCAACCACAATGGCAAGCCACGAATAGTCCTCAGCGGAAGCAGCGCTGGGGCGATCCTCGTCTATCGCAATCCTCACTCGCTGCTCCATCTCATGGATACAACCCGTCGCCTAGTCCACAGCCATATCCCCTACCCCCACCTCCTCCACCGCAGAACAACACTACAGGATGGGGAGTGAAATACAACCAGAATCAGGTCTATGCGCAGCCACAAGAAGATGCTCTTAGACCCTCCTTGCCGCTCAGGCCGGCTAGTGGACAAGGAGGACAGCAAACAGGCTGGAGTAACCAGACGCTTCAGCAGCAGCCGCCTACTCCACCACCGAGACCTCCCGAGTACGCTCCACCACTCCACCAACCTCAGAGCCAATACTACCCTCACGAACAGTACTCCCAGCGTCCCTCTTCCCATCAATACGAGCCTGCGCTGGGTCAGTGGTCTGGCTATGCTGCACAGAACTCTGCCTCGGCCCCTGCCTGGCAACAGCCTTCGCATTATCAGGATGGGCCCGTGTCTCCCCTGGACCAGCAGCAGCAGCAGCACCGAGGCTGGCATTCATCCACTCCTGCTCCCCAGAATCCGAGCCAGCCGTATCCTCAAGCTCTACCTCAGCAACCCCAGCACCCAGATCATCCAGTCTCAGCGCTTGCTCCAGGAGTTAGTGTGCTTGGCTCTGGAGGCCCTTCCCAGTGGCAGCATTCCCCAGGAGATGATCACCACTATCACGCGCAGTCACAGCAGCAGCAGCGCCATCACCACGACCGTCAAGACTCGCACCCTGTCACCGCGACGCCCGAGCAAATGCATGCCACGCCAGTCCGTCCCAGCTCTGCAAGACTTTCCCAAGGCGCTTCTTACCCATCACAAGCCCCTGTCTCTCGCACACGGCAAGCCAGCGAAGCCACCACCAACAGCTCGAGTACACCTCAAAGAAATGGAACCATTGATAGCGTTATCGCAGCTTGGACTACACCTGACGTCAGCAACGCGAACGCCGAGTCTTTCAGGTCTGCGTCAAGACCTACTTCGGCTCTGCAACATTCTCTTCCAGTCCCGCGAGAAACGGCAAATACACAGACTCAGACAGATTTCCCTCCTCTGGTGAAGATTGAGACGAGGATTGAGACTCGCGAGATCGATCCCTATGAAGATCTTAAAAACGAGTATCGTACCAGTCTGAACCGCTACGCCACCATGCTCAGGCAAGAAAGAGCTGCCGAGTCCGAGCAGGAGAAGATGAAGATTGTCTTTGATTTTGTCAACAGAGAGGTCAAGCTAAGAAGTGTCATGTTCAACGCTGAAGCCGCTGAGCTGGTCCGCTCTAGCGAGCTCGCAGAGCTTCGAAAGACCGCCGACAGGCTGAAAGACGAAGAAGCTAGGAGAAGTTTGTCCAGGCGAAAGGACGAATCCCAGGTAGCAGACGGCTCTCAGAAACCCAGGCCGCCCCTACTCAACACGGAGAATGGTCCGCCACAGCACTCACGAGACGATGACTTCGTTGTCGTCAATACCGATAGTGACGATGCTGCATATAGCCCAGGTGGACGCCCGAAGGTGCCAATGCCCACAAAGACTCCTGTGCAACAAAAGCCCAAAACGCCCCCATTCAACAGTGGTCCAGTATATGCTCAGCCAGGCTCACCAAGTGATAATGCTCCTATGGTTCTAGAGGACTATGTTACCTTGGAGCGTCCTGTCACGGGCCCTGCTCACTCTTTCATTGCCAGTTCTGCGTCAACGTCCCATCCAGAGAGCGCCAATCCGGCTGTGGGTCTTCCTAGCCAGGCTGAGAGCAGTTCGACTCCGATTGCTTTCCAGCCACCTCGTCCAGCATACACACCGTTCCGTTACAACGGATCTTCGCAAGTCACCGATCCCAAGATTGACGTCTCCAACCCTGCCAACGAGGCGTATACGAGGCTTCGCCACGATCAAGCTACTGAATCTGGGCGCCTTTTGAGTCAAGAGCCACCTTTGCCTACTATCACCGCGCCCGACCGCAACCATAATTTCACGCCTTCACGTGCTCGGCAACAACAAGAAGAGGCGTTCCTTGGCCTTCTTCGTCAACAGAGCAAGGCTATCAACAAGCCGTCGCCTACACCACCGCCCTCCGACGCACCAGCGCCACTCCGTATTGGAACACCCCTGAAGAGAAGGCCATCTCTACCACCATTGATCAAGAGCTCCGAGTCTCTGCGAGAGTCGCTCCCACAAAATCTAGATCACTTAGTGCCCCTGCCTCAGAAACATCCAAAGATTGCCCCGATCAGCTCTTCATTAGGCAAGGTAGTGGACGACTTCAGCTTTATTCACGCGACGGTCGTGGCTTGGGATAAGGACAATCGTAAACATCGCCAGCAACTCGACGCTGAGCGAGCCGAGCGAGAGTCTGACAGCCAGTCACGTATTGACGAGCTGTTTCACGACAACGAGATTGGCTATGCTGACATTGCCGGCCTTGAGGAAGAACTGAAGCTGGAAGAAGCGAGCAAGAAGTACCAAGAAGACCAGGACGAATTGGACAGCTTTTCCAGGAATGTGTTTGATAGAGTCACGCAAAGACTGGATGGTGAACTCGGCGAACTCGAAGCACTACGGATCAAGACGCTGGATGTTTTGGACCTGAGAGCTCAAAGTGCTTCAGAGCGCATCAGAACAGCTCTCGGCAGTCCTGCAAGTGCTCTAGAGAAAGCGCCTCTCGCTGACACTATGACGACCATGCTTCAGATCTACCATAAGGTCGAAGTCAGGCATACTAAGATAGCAGAAGCTCATTTCGAGCGTGAGCGACGGAGGAAACGGCTTGAGTTGACGGTGCTGCATACCAACGGCGACACAGCAGGTGTAAAGAAGCTCGAGAAGGACTTTGACAAAGCGCAGTCTATGCAAATCCTATCGGAAGCCCGAAAGCGCGACGAGCGCGCGAACAAGCTGATGGACAGTTTCGATCGTGCAGCTGTTCGAGGACTCGCTGAGAACCAGGAATGGCTTGATGGAATGTCCAACAAGGCCACGTTACTTCGGGATCTTGTGCTCGGTTCAGAAAGTAATGGGCCCCAAGGCCAAAACCGACAAGAGCTGCTGTATGGCCCCGGAGGCATTCGGGACATGATTGACCTGTTGCAAGAAGCCGTCAGCATAGTACTGCAGGATTCAAGAGATCTGGTCCAAATGTCTAGCCAAGCTGACAAAATCCTCAATGAGGCAGATTTCGCCATGTTCCTTGCTGAAGCCAAGATAGCTGATTCAGGGGACAAAGAATACGAGAAACTAAGGATCGAGAAGGAAAAAGAGGATCAGAAGCTCAAAGACGAGTCCGATGACAGAATGAGCGGTGTCAAGAGGGTGCCAGAGGAGATCTTCGAGTTCATTCGAGATATCAGGAACTTCATTGGGAACGACAAGGATTTCCAGACCAGAATTAATCAGGCGTTGGATGCCGCTAAGAGGCGGAACCAGGTTTCGCCAGATCGCGAGACTACCAGGGAAGGGTAGAAGAGAGTGTAGTAATGGTAGAGATGCCTCGGAATGAGATGGTCCAAGGATATTAGGGTCAATGAAGCAAATAGATACCGGTCGGTCAATGCCATTAGTGGACCTACTGTGCTGTCTTCTTCCAGCTGCTGCGCGCAGTACAAAGTCTTCTGTACTACTCAGTCGAGTCTAATGTACCTACCTACCTACTTCTGTTTGACGGACGCAGCATGACGTGGACTATGAGCCTTCTCCCCGAGCAAAAGCTTAGTTTTGCCTGATTTAAGTTAACTTTGTACCTCGACCCAAACCTACAAGCTGTCGTTGGGCACGTGCAATAATGCAGTCATTGCATAAACCACCGACTTGGCCCACCCAATCTTACCAACCTACATACCTAGGTACCACATACAATACACGCCCTACCACCTAGATCAGTACTAGTCCCACAGTAAGTCTTTGACCAGACCCGGCCGCCTTTTGTCGTCTCCTTTTTCGCTCTCTTCGATGCTTCGTCCGTTTGATTATTCCAGTGCGCTTGCCTTGACATCCTAGTCTTCCGCCAAGTTCCGTAGATGAGAGAGAGAGAGAGAGATATGAAATAGCCAAGCAAAGCGCCGCCCAGCATGTCCGCCACCAAGTCGCCGATGATCCGACTATCCCCGATCCCCTTCGAAGAACTCCCCGCGCATCCATCGTTTCCGGACGGAAGCAGCAACACGCGCCCCGACCTGCTCCGCTTTGCGCGCGCTCTGCTCGACCAGGGCCGCTCGCTCGCACAGCCAACGCAGTTCAACGCCACGTTCAGACCGCATTCGCGCAAGTCTTCCCCGCCGTCGCCCGGCGCAGTCGAGATCTTGTCGACGACGGTGTCGGCAGCAGACATGGGGGGCCTGCCGTGGTCTTCCTCCTCGGACGAGATCCTGCGCTCGAAGCCGGCGCGGATCGAAGACGAGCACTGGTTTGCCCGGCGGTCGTATCATCGCGCCCAGCCAAGCAAGGGGGACGATAGCAAGGCGGCGGCGGCGGCGGAGGGCACCGCCTCGTGGCAGGAATTCGTCTATGGTCTTCGCGACCAGCACTCGGAGCACGAGTGCCAGTTCACGCCCTCTCTCTACGACGCCAGGCTGGTCTGCGACTGGACCGAGCAGGTCCACGACCGCCTCCTCCCCTGCTCCGGCACTGGAGGGCCGGAGTACACGCACGCCACGATGGCGGTCTACGAGATATGCCACCGGCTGCCCGCGCTCGTCGGGCCGCGCTGCTTCCCCGTTCTCGTCGTCACGGCGTCGTGCTCGGCCGCCGACTTCGTCGCGGTCACGGTGCCGGTCGACGTCGCGCGCTTCGCCGGCGCGTTCTACAGCAATGGCCGGAACAGGGCGGAGGGCGCGGACCGCCAGATGAAGAAGGCCGTCACGCTGGGCGAGTACTGCGCCGTCGAGAGGGTGAGCAGGTGCGCGGGGCAGACGACGCGCGAGCAGGGGGAAGCGAGCACGCATGTCCGACGTGGTCAGGGGGCTGACGAGATCGAGTGGGTCATGGCTACGGCGAGTCATGCGCGAGGGAACATCCCGATGGCCATGCAGCGGATGGGCATCCCGGGGGCGATTGCGAAGGATGTAGGGTTGTTCTTGAGGTGGATTCACAATGTGCCGGAGGAGGAGATCAGGAGTCAGGGTCAGCGGACGAGTGCGGCGAGGTCTTGATCGTTCTGTCTCTTGAGCGCTGTTGCGGGTGTTGAGGTTGTTAGGAAGCTGGAGCTTACTTCTCTGCGGCTACTGGGGGCGATCTGCGGCGGTTCCAAAGTCGCACGCCGTGATGCCCATCCTTGCGACAAAGTAACCCGACCGCTTCTTATATCATGGCATATAGCAGAGGGCCGCCTTCCAAGCTTAACATGTCTTTCCAAGCTACGACTGCTACCCTTGCACCGAACGTGAAATATAGTCCGTCTGCCCCTCTCTGCGCGTCCGAGCTTCGCACCACGCTTCCGCCTATAGACAGCATATATGGTCACCCCGAACTGGGCATTTCTGTCGGAGCCAGAAACAGTATCAGCTTGCACCGTAGGTCCAGTGCAGCCAGCCTTCGTGAGATCGTTCTCGGACACAAGGCACATCTGTGATCTTCAGCCTCGTCCATCGTCGCGCTTGCGTACAGCTGGTCTCTTCTCGGACTCTTATCTCGTCCCCAGTCAAGATTGGCTTGAAGCAGTTCCACAGTCATGCAAATTCGCGCTCCTTCTTCTCTAGCCTGACGACCGTCAGAGCGCTCGCAAGCTTACACATTTCGACGGGGTCCCTTGCAACTGCGTCAAAAAGCTCCTCGACATCAGTCGGTAACCCGATGGCCGCGGCTGTCTTCTGGCTGCGTGGGTCAACGAACGGCGCTAGCTCGTGCCAGACGCCCTGCACGGTATCGCAGAAGACGTCGGCTGCCACGGTGCCGATGCCCTTGATCTGCTTCACTTTCTGGCGGACCTCGTCGGCCACGCCGTCGCTGCTAGCACTACTCTCCTTGGCGCGCTCGAGCAAGTTGTTGAGGTCCCCGTCGTATTCCTGGCGCAGCAGCTGCGCTAAGTCGCCTAGTTGCGTGGCCGTCTTCTCGCGGTAGTGAGTGTAGCCGCCGTTGGTGAGGACTTCGGTGCGCTCCTGCCAGGTGGACTTCTCCAGGGTATCCAGAGTTGCATAGCCTGCCTCGATGGTAGTCCGTACAGTTTTGGCTGCCAATTGGTGCGAGATGCGGGTGGATGAGAGGGTCGCGTTGAGCAGGTGGGCTAGGACTGTCTCTGGTGTTGGAGAGGCCGGGTCTGCGAGTGCTGTGTCTTGAAGGGGAAGGGTACCATAGGTGGACAAGAGCTTCTGGATCTTGTCGTTGCCCTTGGCCGGATGCTTGGTTTGGCTCTTAGCCTGAGTTGTGGTGCTCTGCTTAGTTTCGCGGTGATCTTTGGCTTGTTTGTCGTGCTTGGCCTTGGTGTTCTGGTGTTTTTGGTCTTGCTTGGATGCCTTTGCAGGAGGCTCATCCGACTCTTCGGGTTTATCGTCTGGTTCTTGTCGCTTCTTGGAAACCTTGGCTGATTGTGGCGGAGAGCTTTCATCCTTTTTGCCTGCCGCATCCTGCGCTCTGGTTCGCGCCATTATAGGGGCACGAAATCAAAATTGACCTGAATTGGAGGGAGGAGTCTTGCAAGCGAAAGGTGCTTGCACAGGCGCAAAGCTTGGAGCTTTCATGCTAAGTCACCCAAGATGGCTTCTGACGCAATGGTGCCTTCACCCCGGTACCTGCATCATTTCCGGACTCTTCTACCGTAGGAACCGTCTTCTGGCATGGCTCACACGGTTCTCTTCATGCTTGTATCGTGTGGGATCCGCTTCAAGCAGTATCATAGTACATGTGGATGTCAAAGTAAATATGGGGTGCTAAAAGTACTGGAAACCTGTACTCGAGTTCCACTTCCCCAGGTCTAGATCTGGGGTCTTCTTCCCAACGTGCATACCCAGTTTCGGCGCTAATGCAGAGGGGTTTGGCAGTCTCATCGGCTGGTAAAGAGTGCTACCATGGCACATCGGGCCTCTTCCTGTAGTCATTGTCACGCACGAGAAGCGCGCATCGATTCTGGGCCATGAGTGGATGAGCTTGGGAGCATCTCGCCAGCGACAATAACGACAACAAACAGCTGGTCTGGCGCGACAGCCTGATTCATCGCAGACATGGCTCTCGGTATCCTTGAAGCTAGGGACGAGCACGTTGCAGGAACCGTCTACGTATACGAGCACGCGCAAAGGCACATGGAGCAGGTCAGCAGTGAGAGGAACCTAAAGAGAGATCGCACTGGCAAGGTCATTCTTGTGCCTCAGCCCAGCGACGACCCCAACGACCCACTGGTAGGTAACGCGCGAGACATCATGTCAGACCATGGTTGACAAGACGCGCAGAATTGGCCGGTGCGAAAGCGCGATGCCATCCTCTCCACCCTCACCGTCGTTGCTGTCATTGCGACCACAGCAGCTCCCCTTCTTGCAGCTGACTCGGTTCAGCTCGCCCTCTTCTTCGTCAGGACATTTCAGGACGCAGCGAACCTCACCGCTTTCCACCTGGCAGGCTGCGCAGTCGGCGCCGTCATCTTCGTCCCTTCGGCATGGGTGTGGGGCAAGAGACATGTCTTTCTGCTCGGAGCATTGCTCATGACCGTCGCTTCTGCATGGGCTGGTTCCACGCACAGCAACAAGGACTACACCTCGCTGCTCTGGGCGAGAGTCTTCCAGGGCATCGCCCTCGCCCCCTTCGAGTCTCTCACCAACGCCGTCGTCGGCGATCTCTACTTTGTGCACGAGCGTGGGCCCCGCATGGCAGTCGTGAACACGGCCATCTTCGGCGGCGCATTCCTGACTCCAGTCTTCGTCGGCATCATCGCCAAGACCATCGGGTGGCAATGGTCCTTCTACCTCCTGGCCATGTTCATGGCCCTCGGCTTCCTCGCCCTCTTCTTCCTCGTGCCGGAAACGGCGTACGGAAGAGCGACAGGACTGAACACAGACACGATGCACGACCCGACACCATCTCCTCCCCCGTCCACCTCGCCCGCAGAAAGCTTCACTGCGGACAGCGGAGAAAAGGACCCCCGCTCAACGACCGCACCCGTGACGACTGCCCCCCCACCAGCACGAGACCCCTACATCCAACGACTCCACATCTTCAACGGCCGCAAGTCCCACGACAGCTACCTCAAGCTGCTCCTCCGGCCCTTCCCGCTCTACCTGCAACCGGCCGTGCTCTGGGGCTGCCTGATGCAAGGCGTGATCATCGGCTGGACGGTCATGGTCGGCGTGATCCTGAGCCTGATCTTCCTCTCGCCGCCTCTCTTCTTCACCGAAGAACAAGCGGGCAAGATGTACACGGCGGCCTTCATCGGCGCCATGCTCGGTCTCGTGCTCAGCGCGCTCTTCACCGAACTCGCCACGCGCGCCCTGACCCGCCTCAACGCCGGCAAGTACGAGCCCGAGTACCGCGTGCTGCTGGCGGCGCCCACGCTGGCCCTCGCCGCCACGGGCCTCTACGGCTTCGGCATCACCGCCGCAGACACCTTCCGCTACGGCTGGCTCGTGCCCGACGTCTTCATCGCCTTCGTCGTCGCCGCGATGGTCATGGCCGCCGTCTGCTCCGCCCAGTACCTGCTCGACGCCCACCGCGACCTCGACATCGAGATCTTCACCGCGCTCATCGTCTTCAAGAACGTCTTCAGTTTCGTCCTGGCCTACTTTGCCTACACCTGGGTCTTCAGCACGGGCATCACGCGCATGTTCACCATCTTCGGCAGCATCGAGATGGTCATCTGTGCGCTCAGCGTGCCCATGTACGTGTTCGGGAAGCGGAATCGCGCGTTTTGGCAGAAGCATGATCTGTTGCGTATGTGCAGGCTGAGGTGAAACGGAGTAGATGGTGAGGACTGACTGTGACTGCTGGTGCGGAGACCACTTTTTACTGCTCTTTTCTACGCCATCTTCGTTGCTGTGCTAGTAATACTTTTGAAGTGCTGCTACATAAGTATCAAGTAGACTGTGATAGTTCCTCGACATTTCTGTCAGGGTTCGCTTAAGCGTCTCGTCTTCATAATGCCCGAGCGAATACATTGCTTCCGATGGGGGGAGAACCAAAAGCTGATCCCTAGTCATTGGATGTGCACCACGTCTGATCATCTCATTCATTTCAAGCATAACAACTCCACTCCGTAAACAGTATGGTCCAGTCCAGTCCAGTGCTTTACTTTCCTGCGCACTCGTTAGCATATTTCTCCTCACCAACGCCACGAATCTCGCCCAGCAAAACATACCTTTATGACTCCCCGTCATCGTCTGATCAAAGATCTCACCCCCCTTGCTCGCAGGCTGCGGCCTCTGCTCATCGCCCATCCCGGGCTTCTCAAACGGACTGACTTTCGTGCTCTCGCCCGTGCCGCCTCCTTCCTTGAGATGCACCGCGTTCTTGTCTCCCTGCTGCGTGCCGCCGTACGCTTTCGTGTGGGTCGGCGTGGCCCCGGCATTGGTGTATGCCTTCTCGATGTTCTGCACGCCCGTGGTGCGCATGGACATGGCGGGCGTGTCTCGTGGGGTGGGCGAGTAGTTCAGGTATAGGAAGGCGGTGATGCCGAGGGCGGCGGATGCACCGATGAGTCCACCACGTCGGGCGAAGATCGAGGGTTTCGGGGCTTTGGGGTTTTGTTTGGGGGTGCCGGGGTTGGGGGGTGCGTTGCCGGACATGTTGGATATCGGGTGTTGTGTGAAGCTTGGGATGAGGATGGTACTTTGAGGGCGGGCTTCGGAATCGTTTCTGAGCGTCGATGTGTCTAGTAGGCCAATGTGATTAAGGTCCCAGAACAAACAGAGTCTAGGGACAAGCTTTGAGTCCCTCGATTTGCTAGATGCTTAAGCAATATAACAAAGACAATGGGGTGTGAGAGAAAGACTATCTGGTGAATTTCGAGGTATGGTGATGTTGTGATGGAATGAAGAGCAACTCTAGACAGAGTGAAGAGAGAATACAATGAACTACCTCATCTATACCGCAAAGCTTATCCGATGGAACTCTCTCCTGAGGAAGCAAGCCACCATAGCTGGTCTGTTCCTGACATAACTTCCCCAGAGCTAGAGCGTCGACTGACCATTGGTGTTACGAGTAGACTTGGGCTTCGGCCAGGTTGCGTACCATACGTCATGACATTCGCGATTGAGTTGATTGGGTGGGTCCGCCTGATATAGGTAAGCGCACTGCCCGTGGCAGTCCTCAGCTGAGCGGGATCGAGGCATCCTGTAGCCTCGAGACACGACAAACACCATCTTCCTGACCGAAGAACGACTGCCATCACGAACACCAGAACCGAGGGACATCGACTCTACAAGGCTTTGTCCTATTTTAGGCGGCTAAGCTGGCGACCAATGACGTAGAAGGTGCTGATCAGGCCCAGGAGATCTTCAGTAACGGGAACCATGTAGGACGATTGCAGTGGGGAAGCATATTTGAGATCAGTACGTGTTAGGTGCAGTAGTCTTATTTCCTCTTCGATTTGAAGGGCCAAGTCATGCAACTTGGTGAGGAGTCATGGAAATTACTTCGCTGGGACAACAGCAAGTCATCTTCCAATCTATGACCCTCGTGGACACTCTGGTCAGTGATGCTTCACGACCACCACATATTCAACGCTCACTCGTCACTCCTTGACCGGCATCTCCACTACAAGCGTTCGTCTCGAGAGACGGGTAGATGTGCAACCACGTGAAGGGCTGGCGCAGCTCTTAAGAGGCTGGCGCAGCAGGCTTGTCCTCTGTCGTAGCGGCCTCCGAGGTGGCTGGAGCTTCGGCAGGCTCCTCCTTCTTGGCCTCGGATGGCGCAGCGCCCTCGCCCTCACCACCATCGGAAGAGGTCCACAATGTCAGGTTGTCTCGGAGGAGTTGCATGATCAATGTGCTGTCTCTGTACGACTCCTCCGAGAGCGAGTCGAGTTCGGCGATCGCATCGTCAAACGCTTGCTTGGCCAAGTGGCAGGCTCGGTCGGGAGAGTTGAGGATCTCGTAGTAGAAGACGGAGAAGTTGAGGGCCAGACCAAGTCGGATTGGGTGCGTTGGGGTCAGTTCAGTCTGAGCAACGTCGGTGGCATTCTGTCACAGGTTAGATCATGTCCGGCAGGGCCTTGTAAGTCAGTGTTGGCGTACCTTGTAGGCCTCGTGGGCGGCGGTGGCGGCAGTCTTGCGCTTGTCACCCGAGGCGAACTCAGCGAGGTATCGGTGGTAGTCTCCCTTCCTGCATCCCCGGTCAGAAGAATGATGGGGAAAATGTTGGGACAAGGCTTACATCTTGTGGTAGAAGACCTTGGACTCGCCAGTCTCGGCCTTGGGGATCAGAGCATCGTCGAGGACGTCGAGGACATCTTGGCAGACCTTCTCGAGCTCGGTCTCGATCTTTTGGCGGTAGTCGCGGATGGTGGAGACGTGCTTGTCCGAGCCTTTGGATTCCTCCTTCTGCTCAATGGAAGAGATGATTCTCCACGAGGCCCGTCTTGTACCGACCACGTTCTTGTATGCGACCGAGAGAAGGTTTCGCTCGTCAACGGAGAGCTCGCCACCGAGCTGGGCACGAGTTAGGCATCTATCCACCGCCACCGTGGGCAGGGTGTACTCACGTTGGCGACCTCTTTCATGTAGCTGACCATTTCATCGTAGCGCTCGGCTTGCTCTGACAGGCCATTAGCATTCGAAGTCATTCACACCGACTACTTGTCACTCACCACATAGCCTCGCGAGGAAAGTTTTGCTGTCGCGCTGTAGTGAAGAAACTCGTTAGCATGGGATCTTATCGGCCAGCTGCAGTCAGCAACACATGTGGGACGGTGAGCGATTGGTGTGCTGCTGTTGGGCCACTACTCACATCGGACGACATTGTGGTGTGACTGTGGTGTGATGACCAGAGGGATGTGAAGATGCAGCAGGGCAGGGAGACAAGTGCGCGAGTCGAGAGGGTGGTGCTGGTGGTGGTTTGGGTTGTGGGTTGTTGTTTGGGGGAAACGGAGGAAGTAGGTCGGGTCGATGCGCTTGCTGAAAGTCACTACTCTACGGTTGATCGAGAAAGGCTAGCAGGCCAGTGGGCTAGTGCTGGGGACCACTGCTTTCCTCCGTGGAAGGCCAGCGAACCTGCCAACAGTGCCAGAAACAAAACTCGGCGCTAGCACGGGCAAGGTGACTGTGGGCAAGACACCAGCCAATCTGCTGCCTGCCTCACCCTTCTGTTTGGCCCGCCGTGCCTGTCGCTCGAATTCTCATCCTTGTTTCAGAAATGAGGCGGCTGATTGAGACTGCATGACTTGTACTTTCAAGCCGTGCCAATCTATCGGCCCCCTCCCCTCGACAGAAGGACACGTGCTACTGGCAGGTACGGTACAGCAAGTTGGGACCTCGTCGTCCCGCATCTCACCCATTGAAGTTCTGCGAACAGGCAAGTACTATTGGCGGGGTCAGTACAGACATGGCGGTGAACCATCAGAGCCTGCAACATGAGAGTGTCTTTAGTCCGTAGCGGTAGTTCTAGAGTCCCTGACACATAACACAGCCATTGGGCCTTGTATCCGTGTCTACACCTGACCAAAGTGACCAAAGTAACCAAAGTGGCCCTATGTCACTGCCGCCACCCTACGTGCGCGAAGTGGACGGAATTATTGGAGACAACAATGTGGCATTGGTAACCCAAATTTGGGTCTACTGTGTCCTCAGAACAACGCCTGGTCTTCCTGCTCGGTCCATAGAATAGAATTCTCTTGCACCTTCACATTCCTTGCTGTTTGACATTGGTAGTCGCATTCATTCTCGCTGCCTCGCCGCATTCGCCATCTGGATGGCCACCGACAAACACATTCTCTCGATCGCACAGACGAACACTACATACCATACATAAGATGGATCAATCATATACGAAAACGACGGCCGAAGTGCTGCAGCATTTCAACATCAAGGAGGCGCAAGGTCTATCTTCGCAGCAGGTTGCAGCATCCAAACAGAAACATGGCAGCAATTCTCTGCCCGAGGATCCTCCTACGCCAATCTGGAAACTCATTCTCGAGCAATTCAAGGACCAGCTGGTCATTATATTGCTAGCCTCGGCTGCCATCTCCTTCGTGTTGGCGCTTCTCGAGGAATCCGACGACTGGACGGCTTTCGTTGACCCTGTGGTGGTAAGTGGCCAGCGGCAACACTCATGGCACCAATATGCTAACCTGTCCCCTCCAGATCCTCACCATTCTGATCCTCAATGCTGTCGTCGGTGTCACCCAAGAAAGCAGCGCCGAAGCTGCAATCGCCGCCCTTCAAGAATACTCGGCCAATGAGGCAACCGTCACGCGAAATGGAACCGTGCGGAGAGTCAAGGCTGAAGAGCTGGTACCGGGAGACATTGTCACGGTTGCAGTCGGAGATCGCATACCGGCTGATTGCAGACTGCTGTCGGTCCAAAGCAATAGCTTCGCAGTGGATCAAGCCATCCTCACAGGAGAAAGTGAGCCCGTCAGCAAAGACACTGGAATCGTCCAAGATGCCGAAGCCGTCAAGCAGGATCAGGTCAACATGCTCTTCTCTGGCACCACCGTAGTGACGGGACATGCTGTTGCCGTCGTCGTCCTGACCGGCAGCTCCACCGCCATCGGTGATATCCACGAGAACATTACCTCTCAAATCTCCGAGCCTACGCCACTGAAAGAGAAGCTGAATGAATTCGGTGATCAGCTGGCCAAAGTCATCACGGCCATTTGTATCTTGGTCTGGCTCATCAACCTTCAGCACTTCAACGACCCCTCTCACGGTGGAAGTTGGACCAAGGGCGCAATCTACTACCTCAAGATAGCAGTCTCACTCGGTGTTGCAGCGATCCCAGAAGGTCTCGCAGCGGTCATAACCACTTGTCTCGCACTCGGTACCCGGAAGATGGCCGCCAAGAATGCCATCGTAAGGAGTCTGCCCTCGGTAGAAACGCTAGGCAGCTGCAGCGTCATCTGCTCAGACAAGACGGGTACATTGACCACTAACCAAATGAGCGTGGAGAAGATGGTCTTCCTCAACGAGAACGGCTCCGATCTAGATGAAATCCAGGTCGAGGGCACTACCTTTGCACCTGAAGGCAACCTCATCCGAGATGGAAAGGCGCTCGAGAGTCCAGCTGTTTCCTCCAACACCATGGCTCAGCTTGCAGAAGTCCTCGCGCTCAACAATGAAAGCCGTCTGTCGTATGACGAGAAGGCCAATGTCTTTTCCCTTATCGGTCCAGCCACGGAAGGAGCGCTGCGCGTTCTGGTCGAGAAGATTGGCACTCCTGATGAGAAGATAAACAGTACTCGAACATCATGCCATCGCTCTGCATGGACGCACTTTTCAAGCAAATATTACGAAAACAGATTCCCCCTGCAAGCCACGTACGAGTTCTCGAGAGACCGCAAGAGCATGTCTGTGCTTGTCGGCACTGGTCAGGAGCAGAAGTTGCTCGTCAAGGGAGCACCAGAATCGGTTATCGAACGGTGCACGCACACCCTCGTGGGGCGCGATGGCAAACGCGTGCAACTCAGCAAGAAGCAAACCGACCTCTTGAACGAAGAGATCAGCCTGTTTGGCAAACGTGGTCTCAGAGTCATGGCTTTCGCCAGCGTTCCGAACGTTTCAGGCAACCCAGCGTTTAGATCGGCCAAATCAACAAAAGACTATGCAGCCCTTGAACAGGATATGACCCTTATTGGCCTCGTCGGCATGCTCGACCCACCCCGCCCTGAAGTTGCAGCCTCAATCCGTGAATGCAGAAACGCCGGTATCAGGGTGATTATGATAACGGGCGACAACCAGACAACAGCCGAAACCATCTGCCGCCAGATTGGCATCTTTACACCAGACGAAGATGTACGCACCAAATCCTACACCGGCCGCCAATTTGACTCGCTCACCGATAGCGAGAAGCGTCACGCCGCTAGAACAGCTTCCCTCTTCTCCCGTGTCGAGCCAACTCACAAGTCCAAACTAGTAGACCTCCTCCAAGACCTTGGCGAAGTCGTAGCCATGACAGGCGATGGTGTCAACGATGCACCCGCACTGAAAAAGGCAGACATTGGTGTTGCGATGGGCAGCGGGACCGATGTCGCAAAACTAGCTGCAGACATGGTCCTAGCAGACGACAACTTCGCCACCATCGAACTCGCAGTCGAAGAAGGAAGGACAATCTACAGCAACACGCAGCAGTTCATTCGCTACCTCATCTCCTCCAACATTGGTGAGGTGGTTTCTATCTTCCTCACTGCCGCCCTTGGTCTGCCAGAGGCACTTATCCCAGTGCAACTCCTCTGGGTCAACCTCGTCACCGACGGTCTCCCCGCCACAGCCTTGAGCTTCAACCCACCGGACCACGACGTCATGCGCCGCAAACCACGCAAGCGGGACGAAGCCCTCGTCACACCATGGCTTTTCTTCCGCTACATGGTAGTCGGCACCTATGTGGGCGCCGCCACAGTATTTGGCTACGTCTGGTGGTTCATGTATTACAGCGCCGGTCCACAAATCACATTTAGCCAACTGCGGAACTTCCACAAATGCAGTCTTGCCAATCCGCTGTACAACGGCAGCTATGCGTCAACTCCCGCCATTGACTGTGCAATCTTCTCGCCCACGGCGATCGAGACACGGTCAGCGAGCACGATATCTCTGTCCGTGCTCGTCGTGATCGAGATGTTCAACGCCATGAACGCCCTGTCCTCGTCGGAATCACTCGTCACACTTCCTCTCTGGAAGAACATGAAACTCATCTACGCCATCTGCCTGTCCATGGCGCTGCACTTCCTGATCCTGTACGTCCCGGTCATGAGGACTCTGTTCAGCATCGAGCCGCTGAACTGGATCGAGTGGCAGGCTGTGCTGTGGATGAGTGCACCCGTCATCTTCATCGACGAGGTAATGAAGCTCTGGGAGAGGAAACTGTATCTGCAGTCAGACACGGAGCCTCTCGTCCAAGGCAACGGGCACGCGGCGAATGGGAAGGTGAAGCATACTTAGGCGACTCCAAGCTGGGCGTCCAAGCTCCATCGCCGGATGCTGTGTACCGATCAGACCGATGCACCTCGTGGCGTGCGTCCCTTGCACAACCCTTTTGTCTCAGATAGATAGCCAGCATCACGCGCATGATAGAACGTTTTTAGATAGACCAAATGGCAACACCTAAACCAACCCGACCCAACTCATTGTTCGTTCCGTCTCAATATAATCCACCGTGTGTGTGTGTGTGTGTGTGTGTGTGTGTGTGTGTGTGTGTGTGTGTGTAGTAAGTGAGTTCCACAAGTCAAGGAGATGGAACGACATGCAGCGAGCGGCGAAGGAAAGGAAAGAAAAGACGTCGCGAGCAACAAGCGGCAGAAAGGACGGACAGGTTGTTGGAAAAGTGATTTGAGACCGCCGGAGCCATGAGATGAGCACCGATGTGTACTTGTACTGTACCTGCCTGCTATGCCATGTGAGCTGCATAAACTACAGACAGTACCATTTATATCGGCGTCAGAGGGAGGGACACGACTGCTAACCGATGTATTGCACGACACGGCGCCGCGGTCTGTCTATTGAGATACACATAAAAGCGCGCTTGAGCTATAAAAGTCGCTGTCACGATCTGCCCGACAGTTTCTCCTGCATAGCCTTGACGAGAATGGCGGGAATGGTGTCCTGCGTTGCTCGAACCGTGAGTCTGTACATCTGCGAACGCGTTAGCGAAATTTGTCGCAGAACATCGGGACAACACGAAACATACCTTCTGTGCCTTGTTAGGTTCCAACCTCATCAGACACCCCATCTTACCCTTTTCCATCTGGAAGACGGCACAACCTACCAGATTACTCGGGTTGGGATCGACGTTGCTCAGGACCTTCCACCTGAAATCCTCGACTATGGACTTAGTCACGCCGTCGTCCATTGACGCGGACGGATCTTTCAGGCCGAACGTACTCTGTGCCTCCATTGTACCGCCGTTGATTTGCCGCCATCTCTTGAAAAAGTCCTCGGCACTGAGCTCACTGGGGTCCATATACCGATGTACCAGCACTGGTAGACGCAGTGTATAGCCCTGCAGCGCACCCGCGAGGTAACTTATCCTGATCGTAGGTGTTTCGGCAAAGGGTGCTAACGCGGTACACACCACCGTCTGCTGCGTCTGACCCTGCGCAGCGACATTTGAGTCTGGTAGATTCTTGGTATCTATCTTGAGCGCTGAAGAGGATGTATTGTCTAGCGTGGTGGTGAATGAGCCTATTGGGAAAGCGGCTTTATTGGTGAAGTAGATTTTTACGACACCCATGTGGCCCCTGTACTCCTGGCGGAGACCGACTTGAATTTGTGAGTCTTCGAAGAGTACGCCTTCATCGCTGAAGTACAAGAGGTTGAAGCCTAGATCCCAATCAGGTGCCAGATGGGCTGCGGAGGCGAGATTTGGTGTCTTTGCTTCCTCGGAAGATAACAGGTCAAGTCCCTCGAGGTCTTTTGAGGCACCGTTTGTGCTTGGATTTCTTTGACCATTGGTTGCTGCTGTGCCGTCAGGCGGGGTTGGTCTCCCACCATTAACGATGGTGGTGAAACTTCGTTTCAGACCCGTCTGTTGGGCTTGCAATATCTCTTTCTCTGCATTTGCGTCTTTCCCACCCACCAGCCAGGTTCTGCGTTCGCTCGTGCCAGCACTCTTCTTGTGTAGGCGTTGCAAGAGAATGGACGCTCTTTCTGAGAATGGTGGCATTTCATCGCAGACGGTTCGTAGCAAGTCGTCCGTGGGCAGTGTCGCGAGGGTGAGATACTCGCATGCTCGTTGTTGCAGCTCGGAATCTGGCGAGTAACTGTAGAAACGGAACATCTGGAGAAGTTGTGGCTTGATTTCGGGAAAGAGATTGATAAACTTGACGAACGTCGAGAGCAGTAGTGCTCGGGTAGTATCTGGTGAGGTAACCATCTTTGCTTGCAGTGCCATCAGCTGCTCTATTGGACTACAGCCTTTGTTGTCTGCTATGAGATGGCCGAATTCGCCAAGGATGTAGCCAGCGATCTTGACGAGCGAGTCGTGGCAGTTGTCGGTCTTGATGTACTCGAGCATGTGTTGGGCAGCATAAGCCTGCAGCTCTTCATTGTTGGTGACGATTTGGATGACGCGCTGCCAGACCTCATCACTGACATGGTCGCCAGCCATGGCAAGCAGGCGCAAGGAGATATCGATGTACCACTGAGCATCGGTGGCATATTTTTCGGTCAGGATGGCGATCTTGAGCACCATCTCTTCTCGCAGGGAGAAGTCGGCACTTTGTAGATACTTCAGCAGCTCATTGACGATGGGCTGAGCGTTGGTGGTGTCGCACATGCTGTAGAGAAGGTCGAGACCTTTGCGCCTAACACTAATATCGCGGTCTCTCAGCGAACCAATGATGATGTTCTGGTGCTTTTTGATGGGGTCGAGAGTCTCGGATCTTGCGGCAAAATGGGTCATGGCGTCCAAGCCCAGGTACCTGACATTCGTCTCTCGCGATTGGATGAATTTGCCCAACTTGGAGGCTATCTGGATCATCAGGGTGTGCTCGGTCTCGATGTGGATGAGGAGGTTGATGGCTTCGAAGAGGATGGCGTTCTGGGCATTGTTTTGCTGGACGTTTTTCGGCACATCGGTCGGGATGGAGAGGATGGCTTGTAAGGAATCTCGAATGATGTCTCTGACATGGGAGTCGGTGGATTGGGGGTAGAATTGCAAGAGTTTGAGGAACTTGACCTGTATCCAGGGGCAGGGGACTTTGTAGTAGAGGTAGTCGGGAGAGACATGGTTGTCGATGACGATCTTCCTCAGGCGCTGGGCAGCCTTGACGTAGCTGCCCTTGTAGGCTTCGGGGCTGTCCTGTACGAGGGCGAGGATGAGCGAGGTGACGGACAGGACGACGCCCATGTCAGGATCGTCCATCAAGGCGATGATGCGCTCGGCCCACTCCTGCTGGACGATGCCTGGGTGTTTGCGATAGAGCCTCAACATGGTCAGAGCAGCCTTCTTCTTGACAAAGGCCTTGGAGGTGGGCGAGATGAGTAGGCGGTGGACATCTGCACTGAGGGCCTCGCCCATCTCCCTCCCACCGACATTGGCGACGGCATGCAGGGCCAGACAGTTGTTGATCTCGTTGTGGTCGAGCAAGTCCTTGCGGATACTGTTGACGACGAGGTGCAGCAGGTCGTGCTGTTCGTGCAGGAAGAGGGTGACGGCGAGGTAGCCAATCTGCTTCTCGGAGTACTTCTGGGCAGATATGAGGTTGACGGCCTCGAGGTGGCCAAAGTCGACGTTGTAGCCTTGGATGTAGATGTACAAGAGCTTGCAGACGTATTTCTTTTTCTGGTAGCCATCGAGCTTGTCGCCTTTGAACTTCTGGCGGATGTTGGCCAACTCCTTGTTGATGCGCTTCTCCTCCAGTTCTCGGGCGCGGGCATTACGAAGATCGGCTATGAACTGGACGAGGCCTCGCATCGACGACATGTTGCTTCAGCGGGTGAGCCAGTCAGCCTGCGCTCAACGGCCTAGGACGTGCATCGCTTCGAGTCGTGCCAGAGAGGGTCAGTAGAGGGCAGAGGGGGGGACCAGTCGAGGCTGAATGCGTCGTCCGCAGTCGCTGGTAGGAGGAGACTGTTAGGTGGTAGGTGAGCGTCCTTCTCCTTCGATTCCTTGCGATCAATTGCCCTTTCACACCCTCGAGGCAGTAGCGAGCATCTTATTTCACCCGTGGCATGTTCTCCTCAAGCAAGAGTCCCGGGACCTGCCAGGCCATGATTTGGCCGCTCGGGGAGGCTGCGGAGTTTAGCCCTCCACTTCCGAGCCCTTCTCGCCCTGTCCCGAGCACCTACCGCCCAGACTGGCGGGTCGATTAAGCACAAGGCTAGGCCTAAAGAATGTTTGCCTTAACAAAGAATGCCTCTGACTTCGTTCAAGCACTACTACTGGTCTAGCCACTACTATTCTCGCGCTATCTGTACTTGTCGAAGATGCCCAAATACGATGTAGACTGCTCTACATGCATCTCCGAATCCTTGCTCACGGCCTCTGCCCCGGGGCTGCTCTCGCCATCGCTATTCTCCTTGTTTTGCTTCGGATGCTGCTTCAACCATCCTTCCACGTGAACCTTGTTGCCTCTCAACAGCTGCTGGTATTTCCCCGCCCTCTCGAGTGTCTCCTTTACTTTGTTTAACCTCGAATTCATCGCGTTGACAGTGATGCGCTCAGCTTCCGACAGGTGCTCTTGGCTTGGCATGAGTGAGACAATCCGGTTGGGTGACCATCGGTGTTGAAGGAAGGGATGGAGGTTCGTGCCAAATAGATGGTTCGGGTACTCGGAGCCCAATTCTCGGAGCGTAAAGTCCGCAGGATAGGGGTCTGTCGGTAGCGGATACCCCTCGAGTAGCCTCTGTGTCTTAGCAGCGGCCTTGACCGCAGTCATCATGACTCGGCCCTTGTGAGAACTGGTCGACTTCGGTGACTGCGTGCATGGAGTCGCTGCTGCACGTCTTGTCAAGGACTCGAGACCTGGTCCGTCCTTCGTCGTCGTGCGAGACTTCGCATCCTTCGACTTGACACTTCTCTTTTCGCCGTATTTTGCATGGTCCTTCTTGCGTCTCTTCGACCTTGGACCAAGGAGATAGTTGTACTCTGAGTCCGTGTCTGAGGAATCTGACACGGCTGGCCGTAGGCGTTGGTACCTCCATGCCGCGCCAAAGACATCCTCTCGACTTACGCCACGGTAAGCCTCAGGTACATCAACATCGTCACTTGAAACTCTCTGCAGCTCTCCCGTCGGCCCGTAGGAAGCATCTGTTGAGCCAAAGGCCTTGCGTCTATCGCAGTCACTGAGGCGCCTCTGTTTCTGTGCAGGTCCATTCTCCTTCTCTGACTCGCTGACCACCGCTCGCTTTGCCCCTCGCCTCGCCACCAGCGCCAGGACTGGGCCGTGGAAATAAGGTGATCGCTCTTCCATTTTGCTGCAGTCGATTCAAGGTCGCTGCTTAGTCGTGCTGAGCCGACGTACGATACCGAGCCTGCCGGAAGTCCAGCATATCTTTTGTAGTAGTTGGAGGTCTTCGTCCAGACATCGAAAGTGGAAATAATGAACAGAGGGTGGAAAATGCATGTTGGCTGAACAAAGAAACTTGGTCTGTAAGAAGTGAAAGTACCTCTCGCCCAAGAGTGCCAAAGTCGTGACCCCGGCGCGTGACGTTGCGTATAGTGTACCGCACGTTGCATGTGGTCGTTTCCTGAAGGTAAACGTGGTCGCTCGACAAACCCATTACATTCGTGACGACTGTTTCACTACGTCTGCATATCTGTACCTCAGTCCTAGAAGCATGATCTATTCCTTCGCCACGTACTGGCTTGACAACAACCCCTCGGCCGTTCCTGCCCCTGGCCATCGCCTGATGAATGAAATAGCCAGTGCAAGTGCCATGCTAAGCCGACTGTACTGCTGATCTCCAGCACTCGGCTGCTTCGGCTTCGGAGGGCAAGCGCCTTCGGAAGAAGCCGTCATCTGACACACTTTCGTTAGTGTGTGCTTCTGGCCAAGGTATCCATTTGGCCGTTTCAGCATCTTGGAGGGTGTCAACGGCTTGCTCGTGGCTTGTCTGGATTCGGCTCAAGGTCAATTCTTCGAAGCCACGGGGTTGATGAGCTTCTAGGACCGACTCGAGTCACGCTGTTGCATAGCGGTTGCTAGTGTCGTCTGCTGGTAAGGATGAGTCAACAGCGCCGCTCATGTGAGCATGACCCGGCTGGGGAGGGGATTGCTCGGGGTAGAAAGGCCCACCTGGATGCAGATCTGAGATCTGTGTTTGGGGGCGTTCATTGTAATGAAAGTCCTCATCGCCAACCATATCCATGTTAGCATCTGGGTAATAGACTTGGTCCATGTCGGGGAACTGGAAGGTGTTTGGATCGTGTGGACGTGACTGCTCTGGCTGGGGCAATGATGTAGATTGTACTTCCTGCGTACTTTCGAAGTCGTTGTTGCGCACTTCGACTTCTCGATCTCGTATCCTTCTCATCAAATCGAGGAAGTGCGAATTCTTGAACTTCTCATTCGTCTCGTGGGACACGTTTTGCACCAGCTGGCCAGCCACTCTCGCGAGGTCATTCGCATCCCGGGTATCCTGGTCTAACGTGCGCTCTTTAGTGTCCGTGTACTCTATCGCATCGGAGCCGATCTTGGATTGTGATGGCTCGTGAATGGCGATGTCATCTTGTGGCGAGATCACGGTCTCCTCCATGGGGTCTGCTTGCATTTGATGCGTTTCTGATGCTTGGATATGCTGATAGGCATCCTGGAATGCTTGCTCAAACTCGGCTTCGCTGAATTGAGGTTGTGACACGTTGACCTGTTGGGCTGTGTTTTGCTGAGCATGCATGCCTGAGTGCTGCTGCATGTAGGAGGGGCCGGCCATGGAAGGCACGAAACCTTGGTTGCTAAACTGTGAAGCCAACTCTGGCTGTTTCTGTTGCGCAATTGGAGTCATATTTTGCCTATGCCTCATGAACTCTTGCTGCCATCCTCCCGGCGCGGTCTTGGCTAACGGCGCTTCTGTTCGAAACTGGTTTGCTGGTAGGGGCGAGTTCGATATACGTAAACTCTGGAAGTCATTCGCCCAGCCTGAGCCCGGCTGTGGTTGGAAGGCAGAGGGAGCATTGTGCTGCCAGGCAGGCTGCTCAAGCTGAAAAGGATTCGTGGGCGCATTCTCGAAAGCGTGAAAGTCGGCGTCGAGACTGCCAGACCTGGGATCGAAAGACCGAAAGCCTTGAGCTGGTGAATGTCTCGGTCCCGTGAGACGATCCTGCTGCAGCGTCCTGTCTACAGATGTGTGTTTCTGAAAGGACTGGAGCGCGTTCGACGGTCCGCACAGTGCGTCAGCCATGTTGATGGCCGAAGTGGTAGAGGGTGAGATCGACAAGACGAGAAGGGAATGGGATAGAGCACATGTCAGCACCTGGTGAGCATGGTGGTGGGAACCAAGTTCAATACATCACTTGCTCGAGTAGAGGCATCAAATGTCAGCCACTATGTAGCAAGGCTGAGCCGAGGTCACGGGCGAACAATGTCAGGCTGGCAGGTGGGATAGTGGAAGTCACGGCGCCTCGATGTGGGAAGCGCTACTCGAACAGGAAATAGTCGCCGATGAGTCAGTCGGGTACTACGTAGTGTGTCACTGCCCAGGTCGCTCTTGATGCGACAGCAACGGTCCCGAACTACACGCTCTAGCAAGCTGGACACTAGAATGTAAAGCAGCACTCAAGGCTCATGGCCATCTTCATCTTCATTCGCATCCTCAGCCTATCTTGCCTATTCCTGGCGGCTTGCGCCTGGCCCGCGCCAACAGTCCTTCACCATGGCCTTCCAGTCTCGCCCAATGTCTTCGAGTCTCTAGAAGAGTTGGCCCGAGTGGTCGATGTATCCTACTGTGTGGGCGCTTCAGGCATCCAAAAGCCTTTTCGATGTCTTAGCCGGTGCAAGGACTTCGAAGGATTCGAGCTGATCACAACTTGGAACACCGGGCCTCTACTGTCCGATTCCTGTGGCTACATCGCCATTTCACACGAGCCCTTCGAGAAACGAGTCATTGTCGCATTCAGAGGCACTTACTCGATCGCCAACACCATTGCTGATCTATCCACCAGACATGCTGAATATGTGCCCTTCCCTGCTGACAACGACTCTCACACCCTATGCACCCAGTCCCGAGATCCAGACCATGGCATGACCCTTCTCCCACAACTGAAGCAACAACATGCTAAGAGAGCTTTCGAGGAGCCAGACTGCAAGAACTGTACCATACACACCGGTTTTCTGACATCGTGGCAGAACACGAGATGCACAATCATTCCGCACGTCGAGGAAGCCTTGGGCAAATATCCCGACTACAAGCTCGTCCTCGTTGGTCACTCCCTGGGTGGTGCAGTAGCTACAATTGCCGCTCTTGAGTTCCAAGCTCGTGGATACGAGCCGCATGTGACTACTTTCGGCGAGCCACGCTTGGGCAACCGAGAGTTAAACCAATACATCAACCACAAATTCAACCTCAATGCCACTTCGCCCGACAATGCGCTCTTCTGGCGCGTCACCCATGTTGACGATCCAGTTCCACTTCTGCCACTAGAAGAATGGGGCTATGAGATGCATGCAGGGGAGATATATATCTCTAAAGCTTCGCTACCGCCACGCCGGAGTGACCTTCATGCCTGTATTGGAGATGCGGACCCGAGCTGCATTGCTGGTGGTAGTAACGCCGAAGAAGCGAATGTACCCGACGATGAAGGTGATCCGGTGGCTGAAGAAGTGATGATGGCTAAATGGAGCATACCAAGCAGGTACAAATTGTGGCAGCTATTCTTCGCCCACCGAGATTATTTTTGGCGTCTTGGTCTTTGTGTTCCTGGTGGTGATCCGTGGGATTGGAACAGAGGCAGCATCCAGTACGACGATGTAGGGCACGATGATGAGCTATGACATAATAAATTCAACCCTACAACACCGATGTAGTCAGGCGCGCGTGGGAGTCCTGCAAATGAGTTGCGAAGACATGAGGCGTTGAGTATGATCCAAACAGAGTGTTTCTGCGATACTTGCTTCTGGCGCGTATGGCTATTGAGTTACTAGCAACCATCTAATAGCTAATCATCACCAACCTACATGTGCTTCATGGTGCGTACTCGTGCTGCTCAGATGGTACTTTTCGTAGATACACCGGCTTTCCCACCCAGCAGTGTGCTTGTACTTGATGCCAGTGAGCCCATTGGACTCGCTGATTTGACCCTGCACTGGCCGTTTGGCTCCACATTTATACACGGCTTCAACTTTTTGGCAACCAGTGCTAGAGTACCCATGCACAGGAAGCACCACCACAAAAACGGCTGTCACTCCTACCATCGGGATACAGTAGCTCCACGCGTTGCCCTCCACAAATAAACCACCATCCCACCATCCCACTCTCCACGCGTTGCCAGACCACGGTATCCTCATACCCACTCCGCAACCAGGCTCCGACTACTTCCACGTCTCCAGACACCAGGTCACCATGGCCTCTCAACTGCTCCCGCTAGGTAGATTCGCGCCCGGCCACCGCCATTGCACGCCACAGGACTGACGACTGCAGAACTCATCGACAAATGCGTCGGCTCGAGGATATGGGTCGTCATGAAAGGCGACAAAGGTATGTCTGTCTGTCTGCGTGTTTCCGTCCGACAACCGCGGGACCATTGCATTCGATGTGGCGATTGATCTCGCTGCGCAAACCGAGTGCCCCGGGCTGGGCCAATCAATCAATCTCCTACCAAACCATCTATCTACGGCGAAGACACACACACACACACACACACACACACACACACACACACACACACACACACACACACACACACACACAC